>OV656872.1:139896946-141096946 GCA_927399465.1 Sarcophaga caerulescens | reverse complement strand
TATGTTTTTGTTTGGGCACGGTTATTAGGTGGATGGCGTCTGATGATTGTAAATATTACGTCTGTTTCTCCACGTCTCTACCGTGTAATCAAGCCGATACCCATATGGATGTTTGCAGGTATAAATGAAAGAATCCATTGCCGTATACTGGAATTCATTTGGAACAATTTAAATTGTGAGACTTAACGAACAATTTCCTTCGAACTTGTGCAGCCAACAGATAACTTAAGCTCTTCATTTTTTATTTGTTCTTTCCAATTCCATTTCGTTGTCATTTGTTCGTTTCCCACTTTTTTTTTTGTTTGGTTTGTTTGGTTTTTTTTTTTTTGGAAATTCATGCATGAAAAAGACCTTTAATTAGAGGGTAAACGGTGTTAGTTTAAATTTATCATTTCGTTGCTATTTCCTCTTTTTAGTTTTTTTTTTTATATATTTGAAAATGTATGTACACGAACAACTCTTTCTTCTGGTCTCTTTGTCTTTTTTAAGTTTCTTGTTAATAAATTAAGTCATCATTATTAAGCAGACCCTTAAAAGGTAGCATTTTATGTTGGGGGCGTGTCATGAAAAAAACAAAAAAAAAAAATTTTGAACTCACTTAAATGACTTTTTCGAATAGGCGTCACCGACAGGTGTGATGCAATTTGATATCATCTTTGTCTACTTTTCATTTGTACAGCTAGTTTTTCATTAATTATAGAGATTTAGGGTTAAAATTAACAAACAGCTATGTATGTATATATGTTTGTGTATAACAAATTAGACTTAGAATCAGCGTTACCACAAGGAAAAATGTTTACCTACCAATATTCCGTCCAAAACCTACCAAAATTATTCCAATCCTACCAAAATTTGAATTTAAATAATTGTAGATTATTCAGTATGAAATTAACGTTTTATTGCTAAAATTAACAAAAGAATTTCATATACATATGTATGTATATCACATTTAATGTGTTAAAAAAAAAAAACAAAACAATTCATTTAAAAAATATAAAAATTAAAGAACATAAACATAGTGCATAAAATTAAAGCTAAAAACATAAAAAATTCATCTTTAACATAAAATTAGCATAAATAATTTGTTCAAAAATGTTTAATATACTAAATATAGTATATTATATAACATACCAACATAATTGGTCATTACAACCCTACAGTCAGGATTTCGACCTAGCTTCTCACACCACTTATGTTGTGTGCGTTAATTTGATAAATGAATGGCGGGACCTACAGTTTAAAGTCGACTCCGAACGACAGATTTTTGAGAAGCTCTTCATGGCAATTTTATTTACTCTCAGAGTTTTTGCCAAAAATCTGCTGAGAGGCAGCCACCGAAGAAATATTTTTTTTTTCATATTTTGTTGTGATGTCTGACCTGGGATACGAACCCGGGCTTTTTCGCCTAATAAGCCAACACACTACCTACTAGACTACGCGACTACATATTATATAACAAAAATTATATTTATAATATTCAGTATCATTGAGATCTTTTTTTGCAGACCATACATAATGCGGTTCGGACTTGCATGTAACTTCTTTACATATCATTATGTTGTTTATTGTGCTCTTATCTAACTTATTTCTTAGTTTTGTTTTTATTAAACTTAATTGTGAAAATTTTCGTTCTGCAGCTGCAGAACTATGTGGAAGAGAAAGCAAATTAAAGATAAAATTACATAAATCACCATAATAAAATTCATTTAAACCATTTTTAAATGTGCTTACATTGTCCCAAAATTCATTTATGCTAATTCTAATATCTAAGGATATACATATCACTTAGTCGAAGTAAGTTCCATTGCATTACGATTTTATAGGGATCACAATCCACTAAATTCTTAAAATTCAGTATCAAGGGCAATATATTTATTTTTTCTTTGCGAAGAACATTTCTGGATGTTATTATTTGTAGTAATTTTACATCTTCTCTTCCAAAGTTAAATCTTATTTTAATTTGGTTTAAGTATTCTATATAAAATTGTAGAATATTTGATTTAATTTCCACTATATCTTCCTGATCTAAATTATTTTTCCTAAATACTTCGGCTTTTGTACCTACAAAAACTTTATATATATCTACATGGTTATTTTTGTCAAGAAAATTAACGTCAAGAGATTCGCTTTTATTTTAAAAATTACTCATAATTAATAGAAAATTTAATTTAATATTCGTATAAAGGTATTACTTAAACATTTTATTTTCGTTTTTAGACCTAAAAATAAATAATACTCCCAACTTTAAATCTTACAGATATTAATTGTATTTTCCTACCAAAAAATAAATAAAATTTGAACAAACCAACCAAACTACCAATCGTAGCATTTTTAAATAAAAACTACCAATTTTGGTCCAATTGGACCAAAACGGCAACACTGCTTAGAATATCAGCTGATAGCTACAATTCGACTTTAATTATTCAAACATAACATGAAAGTAAGTAGATGAATCGATTTACGCCTGAGTAACGTTGGGATTTATTGGGCCAACGAGGAACTACACGATGATGTCGATTTTTCGGATGAAGTTTATTTTCATCTCGGTGGGTATGTTGTTAATAAGCAAAACTGGTGTGTTTTGGTATCAGAAAACCCACACATGGTCTTATAGAAGCCAATGCACCCATTATGAGTGGCTGTTTGGTACGACTTGTGGAGCGGAGGCATCATTGGGCCATATTTCTTTGAAAATGAGGACGGCCCAACCATTACGGTCAATGGAGGCACTTATCGCACCAAGATAACCGCTCTTCATGGTATTGATGTAAACGATGTTTAGTTTCAACACTATGGTGCAACTTGCCGCACATCTCATGCCACAATCGATTTATTGCGTCAAATGTTTGATGGCCGTTTAATTAGCCGAAATTGAGATGTCAATTGGCCGCGAAGATTTACACTGTGGGGAGCCGTTACAGTTTTGTGTTATGCCGACAAACAAGAGGCCAACATTCGTGATGTCATTACCGAGATACGACCCCATATACTCGAAAGAGTGCACGAATTTTGGTCCGATGGAATGAGGTACTGTGAGGCCAACTGCGGCATCCATATGAATGAAATAATATTCCATTTCTAATCGGAACAATAGTACTTCACAACAGAAAAAAAAAAGAAATAATTTGTCAAAATTTCAAATCGTTTTTGTTTACTGGAAATATCTTGGATATTAAATATTTGTATACAAACATAACTGATCCCAGTTTAACAAAAATTTAAAATAAAAATGTAGTCATTTTTTTTCGGACTTTTATAATTTCTTTGTAATATTTTATTTATTTTGTTCTTTTTGTTTTTGTAATTACATTGAATTTACTTAAATATGTATGTGTATGGTATTGCTATTCATTTATTGTGCTTTAAGAGAGATTTTTACATGCTACGAGTAAAAGTGTGTGCAATAAATTGACTGCACAGCGATAACAAAGAAAATAACATAACATAACAAAATGAAAGAAAAGAAAATTTAAATAAATTCTATAAAATGGAAATAAAAACGATAATAGAATTTCCAACACTTAAACACACACACACACGCATACACAGCCATGTCTATTAAAATAAATCATCACACACACACCCAAAAGTAAACCATCGTTCATGGAAGGAACAAAAGCAATTGTTGTTATTGTTGTATTATTTTATTACACATTATTTTTGGTATATCTTTGACTTTTCTTTTCTTTTGTTTTTTTTTCTGTGATCGAGTTCATAAAATAAATAACTTAAATGAAACATAAAGATACATACAAAGCCCAACAAACCGACAAACCAACAAAACATAATAATAACAAGAACAACAACAAACAAACCGAAGCTCATTTAGAATATTTTTATGCAAATTTTATTTCACTTTACGTATGTATGTATATCGTTTGTTATTTTTCTTCTTTTCCGTTCCGTTCCGTTCCTTTTCTTTTCTTTTTGTTTTTATTTACTTTTTCGTTTTATTATAATCATTTCATTGTGATAAAACAAAATAATACGGAAATACTTCATATTTCTATGTACCTTGCGCCACAACGACAGCAGTCGCAGTAGACAATCGCAGTCGCTCACTGAACATACATACCAGTTGGCACAAATGTCGTAAATATCACATGGTCAATGAAATGTTTACAAACATTTCTTGATGATACCATTTTTCTGGACCAACGAGACCTTCATAAATACATAATTGGTCATTACAACCCTTCAGTCAGGATTACTAGACATACATAGCTTTACACATCACTTAGTATGTTGTGTGCGTTAATTTTTTATACATGAGAGGCGTGACCTACGGTTTGAAGTCGACAGATTTTTGGGATGCATTTCATGGCAATTTTATTTACTCTCAGAGTATTTTACCAGAAATCTGTTGAGAGGAAGTCGCCGAAAAAATTTTTTTTCGTATTTCATTTTGTTGGAGTTGTCCGATCTGGTGTTTGAACCGGTCAGTTAATAAGATTAATTTTAAAGATGGTAGATGGCAGAATTTATTTGAAATGATCAGCTACACTAAATACACTAGGAAATTATAAAGAAATACCAACTTATCAGGTAATAAATCTTATTGTAGCATCTCATGATGCTATTTATTAATGTGTATTCTTCTACTTTTTCGATCTAAAACGTTTTTTTGTTCGTTTTGAACTGAGAACTGAAATGTTTTCTGAGAGTGCGAACTTTTTTTTTTTTGTTAACATTCTTCCTTGTGGTGGTAAAGTCCTAACACAGATATTACATCTGATCGTTCAAATACTTGTTGTAACTGTAATACCTCACATTGTTTATTCGTATTGAAACGTGAACGAAACCCTTTCGGTATTAAATATGAAATAAAAAAAAAAACTTTTTTAATTTTATGCAAATTTTTATTTGAACAACAAAGATGAGAAATGTTGTGAAGTAAAAAAGTTTCATGTTTTGAATATGAAATGATATGAAATTGTAAATGTTGTTTGTTATAATATTTCTATTGTTCAAATACATAGTACGTACGTATATTTTTACCTTTTGTTCAGTGACTCAAAGCAATATAAACATACTTTGTAAGCATGTTTGCCTGACTTAAAAGAGAAAAAATTAAAAAAAAAACTTGTCAAATAGATACAAAAATAATAATAAAAATAATAATAATAACAATAATAATATTAAAAATAATAGTTTTTTTGTTCTAAAAAAAAAGAAAGAAAACAAAATAAAAACACATTACGATGCAAATTGCACTTAATGCCAACCCGTAGAGTGATAATGGCCATATTATGTATTTGCATAATAGTGTCTCAACCCTCTACGTACTACTCTTACGTTTAAAGGATAAGGAAGAATATGAATTTTTCTTTTTGTAACTTCTGACAAAAATACTTCATGATTAAGTCGCATGTTGAGGGTTTATTTCGATGTGAATGTCGTTGTCGTTGTCGTTTATGCTTATGTTTTTGTAGTAGTTGTTATTGTTATTGTTGTTGTTGAGTTTAAGGTAACCATACATTAGAATAAATATGCAATAAATATAATTTTTGGTGTTTTTAAACACATCCTTTGGTTAATCCTTAATGAAAATTACAGTTTCAACACGAGTCCGCAACTGGGCAGAAAACAATATGTGCGAGCATGAGTTTAATGTAATCATCGTATCGTAACCATAAGAAACGGAATGCGTGTGTGTTTGTAAAATGAAAGTATATTTGGTATTTAAAATATTTTTTTTTGTTTTTTTTTTATTATTACTCGTATTATGTTGTATGAGTATGTTAAATGTGGTTATTTTTCCGAATCATAAATTTTCCTAATGCCACACATTGTTTACATTCATAAGGACTTTAAGCCCATTAAAAGGAATTAACATTTACGCCCTATCTTTAGCCAATAATGAAGACAGAAAAAATAACAACAGAAACTAAATATGTATGTACATATGTATGTATGATTGTAGATAACCTCCCAAGAAAAGTGTTCATCCCTTACAAAGTTTGAAGGTTTTAGTTGTTTACCATACAAACGATCTCGTAATTGGGATTTTAATGAAATATTCTGAAATTGACAATCAGCACGGGAACATATTGTTTCATATTTAAAAAAATTCTTTTCAATCTCTTACACTAATAGACATGCATACATGCTTGAAATTTAAAATATATTTTTGACAATTCAATTGCTTTTACTATTTGACAGATTTGGCTATTCTTGCCTACGTTATTATCGGTCGATACAAGGCGCTTTTATTTCGATTTTATTTTTGTCGTTGATAATTTTTTTTTCATCTTCTCTCCATTATCAAACCATATTGAAACTTTTGTTAATTTTCTCTCTTCTTTGGATGTTATTGTTGTTGTTGCTGTTGTTATTGTTGTTTTGAAAAGTTTTTAATACGTTACGGTTGGACTATTTCCCAGTTCCCTATCCGCAACTATCAGTTTGTGATTGAGTCAGTCAGTTATTTATGCAGTTTACCGCGAAATAGGATTAAGGGTTTAACGTACGAACCCAATCAAGTTGACACCCATATGTACACACACATACATAAACACAAAGATTGACGCTCAGTTTCGTCAGTGGTTTCCTGACTGCGTGTGGCATAGGCACTGGCACTGGCACATATGGGCTTTTTCCCTTACATCAAAACCGATTTATAAGCGGCAACAATAACAGAGGCAATAACGAGAAAAAAAAACCAACAAAAAAATTCGCTTTTTTCACTTTTTTATTTCCATTCAGTTCTCTCTCTCTCTCCCTCAGTTTATTTTATTGTGTTTTCCATAAGTCTTGGCTTTTCTTTGCTTTGTTTTGCATTTAAGGATTTGTTGATTGCGTACCAACTTGAAAGTCCTTTTCTTTTTTGTCTGTCTGTCTGTCTGTCTGTCTGTATAAGCCGGCATCCATGTGTTTTTGTGCAAGTGTGAGAAAACAAAATAACATTTATCAAGTGAGTACATGAGGGACAGCACACACTCAAAAAAAAATACAGGAAAACAGCACAAAATAAGAAAAAAAAATTGAGTCGAAGCTTTGCATATTAAAGGATTTGCTTTTTAAATAAACACACAAAAGGAAACAAAATGAAACGAAAGGAACCAACAGAAATCAAAATGAAAATGAAAAAGAGAAAAAAAAAATATTAAAGAAAACGAAACCATTAAAAACGTAAAGAAAAACGATTTGGATTGAGAAATAAAGTAAAAAATTCCAAGAACTTAAATAAATCATGAGTCATGAGAAATTAAAACAGAAGTTTTCAAATGCTTCTGGTTTTCAAAAAGATTTTAGCAGCACGAATAATACGACGAGCAATAAAAAGAAAATTGAGTACACTGCGTAGAATTAAATTAAATTTAATAATCTTGAAGAGGGTCCACGTTTGTACTCTATCCTTAGCAGTACATTAAATCTATGAAATGCATTTAATATAGATAAATACATACATATGTATGTACATATGTATGTATAATATTCAACAATAGTTTTGTACTTGAATTAAAAGTATTCTAATGTACACATACAAACACATACAAATGAAATAATTTTCAATTGATTTTCATACACATATACACATATGTATGTACATATTCTAATGACAAAAAAAAAATATGAAAGCATACATTTCAAGGACTGTATTTAATTTTTTTGTTTAATTTTTGAATATAAAAAACTTGAATATGAAAATTTATGAAACGTAAAATTTTTGATGAGATTTAAACGAAAGTCAAAGCTGAGCCTCAAATAAAATTAAAATATCTCCTGTTGTATCCTACATATGAACAACAACAACAAGTTGGGGTTTTTTTTTTTTAGCATAAAATGCGTTGCTGATTGCTCAACTCCTCGACATTTTTCATATCATTTTCTGTTTTATAACTTAAAAAAAGATTATTTTTTTACACTTTTTTCTTATTTTTTTTTTATTTTAAAATTTTTTATTGTGATATTGTGTGATGTAGATGCAGTCATATTAGATTTATTATTGTAATGTTTATTTGGAGCATAAAAACGATTTAAATTATGTTCAGAAACAAATATAAAAAAATTGTAAATAATACTTTAATGGTTCTTTTATTTGCTCATACATTTTATTTATTCGGTTTTTCACTGGTTGGTGTACTCGATGTAACGCTTATTTACATCACGTCTACATTACGTCTTTCTGGCTTATAATTTTTGCTTTGCTTGGCAATATCTCAAATGAATCCCACGAATCTTACAAGAATCTCGCAATATTAAAAGTGGGAATAAAAGCAAAAAATCATAAAATATGTGAATAAAAATTCTTCAAAATGATGACAATATTTCTTAGATTTTGCTTCGGTTGATACATACATAATTGGTCATTACAACCCTTCAGTCAGGATTATTGACCTAGTTTCTCACACCCCTTATGTTGTGTGTGTTAATTTTATTCACAAGTGGCGGGACCTACAGTTTAAAGTCGACTCCGAACGACAGATTTTTTGAGAAACTAATTCAAAGCAATTTTATTTACTCTCAGAGTATTTTGCCAGAAATCTGCTGAGAGAAAGTCGCAGAAGAAATATTTTTTCGTATTTCGTTCTTTCGGAGGTGACTGACCTAGGGTTTGAACCGTGGCCTCACGTCTAATAAGCCAACACACTACTTATTGGATTACGGCGACTACTTCTACGTGTTCACAACATTAAAATGTGTAATTATTCTGTTTTAGTGTCATTAATAAACACTCATTCATGTTATAAACAAAATAAAAAATCTAAAAATCAAAAATTTTATTATAAGTCAGCCAGTTTAGTAAACCGCAACAGTTTAGTAAATAATGACGGAAACAAAAGTTGCATCAATATTGTTAGTAACCTCTACTGTATCAGTAATAAACTCATCTATATATCTACATACATATGTAAGTATATATGTATCATGTATACTCTCTTAGTCGAAGAGTTAAAGTGCCACTTTACTTTATAGAAGTGTAACGAATTGTTGAAATGAAATCTTTTAATTCGCACTTCTAAAAATCATAAAATTATTTGAAAAAAATCGCAAATAGAAAGAACGGAACCAATATTAGATCGAGTGAGTTATCTATCGGTTTAAATTTGAATCATCGGTTATTTCGAATCTGGCAATACTTATATCATTCTATTCTGTTATAAAACTCAGAATATTATCTCCACTGAACGTAATGAATCGATTTACGCTTGAGTAAATTTGTAATTTGTTGGGCCAACGAGAATTAAAATTTTGCCAAAAAAAAAATCAACTTTTCTGATGAATCTCATTTTGTTGGGTATGGGTTAATAAGCTAAATTGTTGTATTTGGGGCACAGAAAACCCACACGAGATCTTACCCACAAATACTCTGCCACATCTTCTTCTTATCATTCCTTTGTTTCGTTTCTGTTACATTATAAAGTGTTCCAATCAAGCGGGTGGTTGGTCTATTGCAGCAGAAGGAAAAACAATACAAACATATTGAATTAAGCAATAATTTGAAGAGGAGATATTTTATTTATTTATCAGGGTTATTATCATTTTATAATTCTGTTCTATTCTGCTCGTCATATAAAAATGTCCAATTTTGAAATTATTTTAAAGAATTCATTATAATTCTTGAATAAGAGAAGAACGTTTGCGTGTCATTCGATTCGATTCGATTCGTTTTTTTGTGTTTGTTTTTATTTTTTCATTTTTCTTTTACATCCTATTTCATTGCATTCAATTTTTATCCGCTTAGTCATGAGTATAATTGTAATTAATTTCCTGTGATTTCCATTTGCCACCCATTTCCCAAACTGCAGCCTTAAAACATTCATACTAAATGTTCGTCTAACTCTTACAGGTTGTCTATTTGTGTCCAACACCCAACACATACCCAACACCCATACCCCACCTGTAGAAGAGCAACAAAGTCAATCGCAGAGGTCTTCAATTGGCAATCGATAAAACTGACTGCGATAAGAGTAAACGATTTTCAAAAAGGATTCACTGCTCACCACATTTTTGCTGTGTTGGATGTGTTTGTTGTTTTAATTCGTTTTTAGATTTTCAACATTCGTCCAACTTTAGCGATAATAGCTGCTACTCATACTCTATGTACTCAAATTCGTCGTTGTCGTGCTTCTTCCTACTCGCTGCTATTGTTGATGTAATGGTTTGTATGTCATTTAGTTTTCAATTTCTTTTTTTCTGCTCATTTAATGCGATTAGATTTAATGGAAGACTTATAGCAGAGTAGCAGGAGTAAAAACCATATGCACACATACACCCAAACACAGATTATTTAATGCATTAGGGTAGTTCAAAATTAATTTAACGCCACCGCTTTTGTAATGAAAGTTTGAAATTTCGAAGTGAAAACGGCAAAGATGTATTCGTGTTGAAATAGTACTTCGTATTGTGTTGTGAATATTCATGCATACATATAAAGGTAGAAAATGTAAATGATGGCAACGATAATGACAATGTGTTTGGCTGAGACGTAACTGTGCTTAAATCCGCCATTATTTTTCTAGGGATGCACTTTACAATCCTTGCTTCTCTTTGCAATCCTTTGCGACACCTTCTCAGCAGATTTCTGGCAAACCCTCTGATAGTAAATAAAATTGCCATTAAAGGATTCACTCAAAGTTAGAGCTTTAAATTATTACACCAAACATGACTGGAGTGAGAAGATAGTTCGTAGTCCTGATTGAAGGTTTGACTAATGACTGATTAAGTAAGTACGTAAGTTGCCCATGACGTACTTTATTTTAAACTGTCTTTATTAATAGTTATTACGAAGTCTTATTGCAAATGTGTCTTCTTTTCCAAGATTCATTTAACCTGTACATGTATTGTTAGTTAGAAAACTTAAAAACTAATATGAAACGCATACTATTTATAACATACGAACATACGAAATATACATACATGGCCTCAGATCTGATGTAATAGATAGGTACGCAAGCGGTTAGATAAATGATCAGCGTTTACCGTTGTGACACCACAATAATTCTTTTCCTGTAATCCTACAACACCACGGAGCTCATAGCAAAATCCAACTAACTCGGTATAAACTTGATGAGTCATATTTTATTAGAGACCTTATTTCTTTCTTACCGTAATGGTGTAAGTGTAGAGAGCTATGGAAGCTTCCCTCATTTATTTATGCATACTTTTGCGCAAATTAATAAGACTTTCTATGGTATTCAAGAGGAATGAAGGAAAGTCTGAGTTTTTGAAGATACTTTTCCTTAAGGTTATATAAGAGAGTCATCCCTAGATTATTCGCTTTTATATACATCGCCTGCCTTTTATTGTGCTGCTTGAATACCATGAGTTTGATACCATTGATATATGTACCATTAGAAATTGATACGCGCTCCAAGGACTCATCGTTCCTTCAATTGTACTTTTGCACCTACGCGTTGGTATTTCTTTTTTTTTATAATTCTCAGAATCTTGTATAGCCCCTTTTCATTCATAGGAATGAAATCGTAATGGAAAGGAATTGCTTTGAAATAATTCTCAACTTCTTTTTCTATTGCGGTTAATCATACATATAGAATGTCAACAATCAGACAATCACAAAACACCCAGGGTCTGTGGTGGGAATCATAGCCACGGCCCCGGTACACGAAGTTTAGCACAGACTACCAACTAGAGCATCCTATGCATAAACCACAGCGGAATGGACGAGGTTGTGTTTTGCACATACTGAACTTTAAAACTGAAGGTCTGAAGGAAAAAGAACGAACACACACGTACTTTTATATCTTTTCTCGCAATAAAGTACGTGTATGGTGGACATTCTTACACATCCTTGTTTACGACATACTGTGATACCGAACATCCACCCAGATCGTTTGGCTGGAACACGTTTAACTATTCAAGTTGCGCCATTGGTTTGTTGCTGTTGTAAATATGTTGCAAAATATTTTAAACATTTTTGCTTTTGTTGTTGCCATGGTTTTATTTGTTCTACATTTTCTCTGTCTGTACTTTCGATCTCTTGGTGTTTATTTTATTTTGTTTTATTTTATTTGAAATTGTCCACTTGTTGTTTTTGTTTTTTTATTTTGTTAGAATTCATGTTCATGTTCGTACGTTGTTGCTCTTGGCCTTTATATTGTTTTTCTTCTCTTTTTTTTGGAATTCTACAAGTTACATACATAGATTATGTACTATTTAAAGTATATGTATTTCTATCCTCTATTTATACTAACGTTTCATCCATTGTTAATCCTTTCTTTCTCTAAGAGATACAATTCATTAGCGTGTATCTTTGTTTGTTTTTGTGAAATTTTAATTTCATTTATTACTTTTGGTCACTGCCATTGTGGCCTTTTTTTAAACTCATTGTGGTTTGAATGCTACAAATGTAATGCGCTACAAGGACCATGATTATGTTCGAATATATTTTACAAATTTAAAATAATTAAAGCCATTTTAATTAATATCAGTCAAAGGAATAATATTTGTTTCATAGAATAAATAAATACGATAAAATCTCGCAATGAGTGGGCCTAATATCGAGGCATACTGAATACAACTGTAACCTTCATAATTTGTATTTCTGTTTAAGGTTAGAAGTCTAGTAGTTAGTGTGTTGGTTTATTAGACGTGAGGCTCGGTTCAAACCCCAGGTTAAACATCTGCAATAAAAGGAAAAATGAACAAATATTTCTTCGGCGATTGCCTCTCAGCATATTTCTGGCAAAAACTCTGTGAGAGTAAATAAAATTGTCATGAAAAGTTTCTCAAAAATCTGTCGTTCGGAATCGCCTTTAAACTGTAGGTCCCGCTACGCATGTATGAAATTAACACACACAACATAAGTGATGTGAGTAGCTAGGTCGTTATCCTGACTGGAGGATGGTAGTGAACAATTATGTATGTCTGTATGTATGTGCTTATGTCTAGTTGTTGCAAGAAAAACAATAACAAGGTTATAATCAAAGCGGGTGATAGTCTACATGGTGGTCATGACAAAAGAAAATGAAAAATATAACATTTACGAACAAAACCGAAAGAGACGTGTTAACACGTGTTAAAAAAAGTAATTTTTATCGAATATTTCCAGTGAGGAGCGACCAACAACATTAGATGTGGTATTGAATTCCGTCATGGTTGTCTATTTTGATGTACAGAACGCACGTGCGAATTGTTTTTCATTCGTTCTTTAGCCATTAATAAGATGAATAGTCAACAGTAGCCATTGAACCAACCACCATTATTTTGAGGAAAAGTTAAGGCTGGTTTGCTTGTTTTAAATGAGGATCTGTGTGAAAACGAAATACAATTGAATGAAAAATTGTGCTGGCATCAGTTACATGCGTAATGAAAAGTAAACGGAAGGAATATGACGCAAGAGAAACAAATTAAATAAGGCCAGTGAAAAACGTTCAACGACATTTAGAATTTAAAATGTTCGGTAATGGAACAAATTTAAACTTTTCGCAACCGCATGTCTATCAGTGCGAACCGACAGACACTGGTTAACTGAGAAAGGCAACATATTGGTATTTGTGTAGGCCTGACGAACGACCTGACGGTGTCTGCTCGGTGGTTGTTTTAATTGCTTTTTCGCAACCCCCGTATTTGTTTTATTTTAAATAATTTTTAAATGAAACAATTTAATGATTGCACTTGTTGCGAAACACACATACATACATACACACACACATACATATTATACTACGCAATATAATGTTTATGAATTCGTATGCATATCTAATTGTTGATGAGAATTTGTTTGTGTTGTGTGCCACAAACGATAAATGCTTGTTGTGTGAGGCATGTAACTGTCAAGTGTGCTGAAACATTTATTCACTCATTTGTTCATTATCATCATTCGTTTGCAGTGTGTAGTGCAGTGAGTTTAATTTTTCATTTCGTGATTAAAAATTTAATTTCAACTAAAGACGGGAAACCCAAAACACAGGATATTAAACTCATCAATCAAACAGTCATCAAAACAACAACAACAAAAAGTATACAAATCGATTTAGAAAACCTTGGTATTTGTGTAAATTTTTTTAATTGTTACGGGCACAATTACAAAATTGAAAAGAATTTCCCCCTTTCACGAATTCTCTATCTTATCTGACACCTCCAAAATCAGTCTAAAAACAAAATATTGACATACATACATATACCTAACATTCAGGCATAAGTATGTAATATATGTGGTGTAAGTGTAGTGTAGTGTTAGGCTTTTGCATTTACTGGTTAATACTAACGATAACAGCTACAACAATTTGTTAACTTATTAGAGAGAGAGAGAGAGAGAGCAACACATGTTTGTTGTCTGTAAAGTAAATAACGTGGTTATAATTAAGATTGACAAAGTGTTCATTTGTAGGCGTGGAATTTCAGTATTCTATGTATTCTGTTTGCTTAGTAATGTACCACAACAACAACAACAACAAGAATAATGATAACGAAAAGGAAATTTAGTTTTTAGCTGATTCACAACCAAAGAGTTTGAAGAACAAATAAACGGGGGGTTTTATTCGAATGGAGTGCAAAGGATCAACTCAACATTGTTGATGGGAAAATTAATGTTTTGTTTCTGACACTTTCACATACAAGTTAATGAGTAATTGTCTTTAACAGCAACTGACATGATTACGAATGTAAATGAATGTGTAATTGAATTGAATATTCCAATGGGTTGTACAATAAAATGAGTAAAATAGACACAAACACCTTAACGGCTTGGTATTGCCGAAGAGAATCGGATATGAAGTGTTATTAATGTCAAGTGTAGTGTTTGTCCGTGTGTAATGTTGAGAAAATTTATTGTTTTTAAATACGTATGTATGTATGTACGTATTGGTATTTCTCATTTATATTGCCTTTGATTAATTTTTTAATACATACATATTATATAGGGTGGGTTAATTAAAGGTTTAAATTTAAAAATGCAATAATACAAAAATGGTTTGAAATGTTGACAAATTTATTTCTTTTTGTTGTGAAATACAATTGTTCCCGTTAGAAATGGAATATAATTTCATTCAACTGACTGCCGCGACTCGCCTCACAATACCCTACTCGATCAGACCGATTTTCGTGCAATTTTTGGAGTGTATGGGCTCGTATGTCGGCATTGGCATCACGAATGTTGGCCTTCAAATGATCAATTGTCTCTGGTTTGTTGGCATAACACTTTTCTTTAAAGGTGCCCCACAAAAAATAGTCCAATGGTGCCAAATTGCAAGTTTTTTGCAGCCAATTGACTTTATCATTTCGGCTAATTAAACGGCTATTAAACGTTTGAGGCAATAAATGGTTTGTGGCATGAGATGTGTTGCAAGTTGCACCATCCTGTAGAAACTAAACATCGTTCATATCAATACCATGAAGAGTGGTTATCTTGGTGCGATAGGAGTCTCCATTGACCGTAATGGTTGGGCCGTCTTCATTTTCCAAGAAATATGGCCCAGTGATGTCTCCGCTACACAAGCCGCACCAAACAGTCACTCGTAATTAGTGCTTTGGCTTCTGTAAAGCCACGTATGGGTTTTCCGAGTCCCAATTACGGCAATTTTGTTTATCATTAGAAAAGATTATTTTTTTTGATAAAATCGACATCATCGTACAGTTTCTCGTTGGCCTAATAAATCCCAACGTTGCTCAAGCGTAAATCGATTAATTACGTTCAGCACTGGCCATTTTATAGTCACCTAGCAGCAACTCGTTTCCTTGGCGTTCGCATCTTCCCCCTTTCCACTTTTCCTAAAAAAAAAACTGCACAATACATTGCATGAGTAGGGGCCATCCCCTGAGTGCTGGTTTCATAAAAAAAAATTATACTGAATTTGCTGACAGAATAGAATGCCGTTAGTGTTGCCAGATTCAAAATATGCGATGATTCAAATTAAAACCGAAAGATGGCCCACCCGATATTTCCCTAAACATAGAAAATGATTACCATATAGAGATTGATTTTATCCACTAACCACGGTCATGATGTGATGGTTCATTATATTACGACCAATGAAAAAAAAAAAAGATTGTAAGGCAAATACTGGGATACCTATCACCGTTAATTAATTAATTTTGATAAATGATTTATGATTTATGCAATCTGCTGCATTAATGCAACTTTTCATGATCCTTCAGAAATTAAAAATGTATAGGTATCGTAAAAACGCTTAATTCTCTCATCAACGATTTCGTTGTGTGTATTCTAAAATCTATTAAACCACTATCAACCGTTTTGTTTATATCTTACAAGCAGTAAAACCAATTATGCTACGACTGAAATTACTGATCGCCCATCAACTGCGGTGAGGGCGAAGGAACAATCGAATGGATTTGTACTTGAAAGTATTTCCGTTTGTACACAGACACGATTCAGGCAATCTGATACACACTGTTTTACCCATACACCTCTTTGATTGTTTTGTAGGGGGGGTGGGGGGAGTAGAAAAGCTTTGTCCAAAGACAGATGACCTTTTGTGTGTTAAACAAGACCACTTTTCCCAGTACAACACAACACTTATGCATGCATCAGCAAGTGCACAAACGTATACGTATGTACATATGAATGTTTAAAGAAGCGTACACAACTACAATATCACAGACAGTACAGTATTCCCATCTTATACGAGTTAAAATGTCAAAAGCTTGCCATTATTTTAGTCTAAATTCATTTACTTGCAATGCTTGATTTTGTTTCGTTTGATTATGGAAAAGCTTTGATTCTCTTTTTATTTAAAGATTTAGAGATGCTCGTAAAGCTATAAAACACACACATACATATGTATGTTAATTATTTTAAATGCAATACATTCCTCTTGTCACAGTTCACAATTTACAAAACGTACACGCTCGTCCATGTTCATGTTTGGTGTTATTGTAGTAAAAAAGCCAAAAGACTGTGGCTGATGTTAAGAGTTGTTATTAACCTTCTGGTCGGCTGGTCTTAACAAGACAAATTAAAATTCAATAAATGCTGATAAGAAACGACGACAAACACAAGAAAAGTGCACACGATGGGTATATTTTTAAAATCTACTCTGAAGGGAGACATCTTAAAGCTTTATGTTGGACATTTAAGCGAATCAGAGCTAAACAACAACAACATCATCATCATCATCTGCAACAATGGCTCCAATAGCAGTAGAAGCTGTAGTTGTGTTGTGATAAAGTAGGCAAACAAAATGGGCTGTAAAGTGTCTCTTTGTTTGCATGCGTTACGTTATTAAAACTTAATGAAATTGTAATTTATTAATTGACCCGCCATAGCAACAACTTCTTCAATACATATGGAAACAATTATTTCTCCAGCAGTGGTCGAGAGGTGCAATTTATGGCAACAAACTCGCAAAAGTGCATTAAGAAAAGAGCAACATTTTGATTTCCGTTTCCTAATGTATGCACGTCTTCCATATCTAATTAAATATGATTATACAGGGTCTTAAATAATGTCTACTCATGTCAAATCCTTAGAAAATATACTGAAAAGCCTTTGAAATTGACCCTTTCGGATGAGTCGTATAGAAACAACGTTCTTAACACTTTTCATAAAAGCAAAAAAGCGAAAAGAAAAAGAAATAAAAATAAAGGGTTACTTAGAAACTGAAAACACAAAACGAAATATTTAATACCGGAATGTGTTAGCATGGCCTAAATGCTGTTAACACTTGCCTTTTAAAGTGTCCTTCAAATATGCAGCGAATGTACTGCGAAATGAAGGAAGGAAAAGTACAATGTTAGTTCACCCTCCCTCTCTCTCTCTATCTCTCTCGTTGTTCTCGTTTATGAAACTAATTTGTGTGACTAAAAGCAGCTGTCAGTTTTTATTAACTGTCATTTGTTGTTAAACATTTAAAAAAGTATTCAAAAAAAAAAAAAAGAAAAATTCAGTTGACAGAGTCTATCCTTTACTTACACTCACTCGAGCACATCTAATTTACTTACATTCACTTTTGTGTTTTGACCTTTGAAACCTTTTCTTCTACAACCTTCTCTCTCTCCACACTAATACTGTTACACTTTTATTCTTTTTTTTTTGTTTTTTGCTTTTGTTCATGTTGTTTTTGTTTGTATGCTAAATTACTTTCTGTCTCTTGTTTTTTTTTTTTTTTACTACACATTTTAGGAAGCAAAAGCAAAATGATAATAACCTGCTCCGAAGGAATTTCATCAAAAATGCACGAAAGAAATATTTCACAATGAAATTTTTGTCAATTTTTCAAATATTTTTATGTTTAACCCTTTCGTCATGGGGGCAACATTGAAGGAAGGCGAATATTAATTATGATTAAAACGCTCACACTTGAATAATTTTGTTTAAATTTGATGTTGTTGTTTGTCATTTACAACGCGTGAAAGGGATTAACAGCGTTTCACTTTTTTGCTTCGCTTTGTGCCCATGCAAATGGTTTTTATTCATTTTTATTTTCATGTCATTTGTTGTTGTCATCGCTATTAATGCCCCTAATAAAGGGGTGCATGCAATGAATATGGGCAGTTAAAAAAAAAGAAAGGGTACCTCATGTTATCTCATTTAACATTTTCGTTTTTCAAAAATTAACATTCAAATCCAAATTAATATTCAATATTTTTAAATTGTTTACATTCCTAAGCGAGCGAATAGGACGGTAAGTTAGCTGTAAGTGCTTGCCTCCTCCTTTAGTAGAACCTAATAAAATAGAGAATGTTACGCTAATGTGTGTGTTTTTCTACTCTTAAAATTGAATCTTTTCGAACATGTTTAAGGAAATTGATCTTTCTAAGCGGTCAAAAGGTCAAATTGTCATAAATTCCACGCAGAATTTGGTAAAAGTCAAGACAATCCCATGCATACATGCATAATTGGTCATTACAATCCTTCAGTCAGAATTACGATCTAGCTTCTCACACCACTCATGTTATGTGTGTTAATTTTATACATATGTAGCAGTTTAAAGTCGACTCCTAATGACAGAATTTTAAGAAACTTTTTCATGGCAATTCTTGTTTACTCTCAGAGTTTTTGCAAGAAATCTGGGGAGGGGAAGTCGCCGAAGAAATATTTTTTCATTTTTCGTTTTGTTGCAGATGTCTGACCTAGGGTTTGAACGTTGGTCCCACGTCTAATAAGCCAGTACACTATCTACTAGACTACGGCGACAGCAATCCCATGCATTGTTGCTTAATTATGTCTGGTGTTTGTTTTCGTTGAAAAATTAATTCGAATAAAATAAGATTTTCAATGCACGAGCGTACTAGGGGCAATATTTCTATTATGTATGGGTGTGTGTGTGTGTGTGTGGGTGTGGGTATGGGAAAGTGACAAGTAAACGTTTTCAATAATTCGATCGAATATTTGTTTGCTTATGCGAATTATACTACCAAAAACCAAATGTCTGTCATCAAGGGATTTAAACGCCTGGCTGTTGTTAGTCCACAATGTGTTTAGTATGTGCGTGCAAATAGCACTCGGCTGTTTGTATTTCCTTAGCTTCACACAAACAAAACCAGCAATTGAACAAATGAATGCATACATACATACCATGCATATGTATGTGTGTATGTGTGATTGGAGAAATTATTGTATTGAACTGTTATTATTGTTATTGCTGTTGTTATTATTGGACATTATGGCAAATAATATATGTACGATGTATTCAATGGTAGTTTTCAAACGCTCGTTCGAACACACACAAACGTATGTGGATGTGGGTGAGTGCTTTTGAATGAAAGCAAATGATTTTGAATTTTGATTAGAGATTAAATTGTCGCAATTTATTTGCAATAAAATATACAAATATTGCGTAATATAAGCAAAATATGGCATAATCCAGTGCATTTATGTCTATATTTGGGAGTGTGTGCGTATGTGTTTGTATACATAAGCTTAGGCTGCATACAGCGTCCAAAATAAACATTATTCAAGATGATTAATTTTGTTTTTTGTCTATTACTGTACATTGGTTTGTTACAAACTACGTATGCTATCCCACTGCCTTTATTTTTTTGGGCAATTTAAACGTGAGAATAAAAATGTTTTAATTGTCGCTTCTTTTCGTTTGTTTTTTTTTTTTGTATTGAAAAAGGAATTAAATTTTAATCTTTTAATTATTATCGACCAATTGAAATATGCTATGTGCTGAATGAAATAACATACCAATTCGCATGCGATTCCCTTGATTCTACAGACATGAGAGAGAGAGAGAGATAGAGAGAGAACAATTAATTATTTGACGAACATTTGTTGTAACCACCACGTAAATTAACCCATTTCGAATATTGAATTGCTGGTCAAACCACATCATATCGTGCTGCATATCATTCATGCAGCACGGCATTCTATTTAAGTGCGCTGTTCGAACGATATACGGGATTAGAGACAGACAGACATTCATAGACATTCGTTAGATGCAAATGTGACACTTATTAGAGCACTGGATGTGGCTTAATGGCAAGATGAATGAATGAATGTGTGCCTGTCTGTCTACTTATGTGTGTACATATGTATGTAATTATAATGATAATTATATTGCTTTTTGCTCTCCAAAATATCCACAGCACATGCGAATTGACTCATATGCAAATGATTAATGTTTTGTAAATATTGACCGAAAAGGGCAACAGCAATACTAAATACAAGCAGATGCACAACAAATACATACCATTTGGCCTGTAAATTGAATGTAATCATGTCCATACTCCATACTCAAATATAATTTGAATTTTGAATTAAATTCAGTTTTGTTGAAAAGAAACAAAGTTTAAATTTTTTTTAAATGTTTTTCGAAATACCTCATCATCATGCCTTAAATTAAACAATAAAAGTTCGATCATAACCCCAGCCAGCGCTATGTCAATCAATATTGATTGTATTATTGAAAATATGGCTTAAACATGATCTAAACATTGTCGAATGAATGAACTAAATGCGTAACATTCGTCAAATAAAATCATAAAGGGGGTACACAATGAAAGAGTGAATCCCTTATCACGATATAAACACTGTCGGTAAATGGTTGATTCGATGGCTGGATGATATGTTTCTGTATTGTTTTAAATATTGGTTGTATGTAAACAATTGTTGTTTAACCCATATTACATTCGATTTTGACATTTGATTGACGTTTCGTTGACAGTCTTTCAAGCATTTCTATGAATTTTATTACCTTTATAATATGTTTTTACAAATCCATACGTACATACACATGTATGTATGTTGGAATACAAATGTCAATAGAATGGATTCACGCAACAACGGAAACAGAAATGAAATTTTTGTGTATAAGAAAAGTAACAAAAACTTGAGCATTTCAAAAGAAATGTGCTGGCGAATGATAGAATTCAGTCTAGTCAGTATGGGTGTCAATTAATTCAATTAATTGATAAAAAAAACCTGTTAATTGTCAAGATTTTTAATAGTTCTCGGTGGGGAGGGTCTCTTCACTCTCGGGCACGATCCAGTGGACTTAAGCAACACAATATATGAACAACGAATCATATTTGAACTGTATAGGAACATAATTGAGTCCTTGAGTGTTATGGGATGTCTTTTGGAACAGAGGTTTGATCACAATGCATGCCTCATCTTCAGTGCCTTACGTTAAGTCTCCTTCTTAAAGCGTGAGTAAACGTAATCATCGCTGAGAGTCTCTTTGTCTTCGGCTAGAGAAATTCATTTGAGAATTTAAGAATCGCACGCTCTACGTTAAGTTCCTTCTTATTGCGTCAGTTCATGTAATCATCGCTGACAGTCTCTTGGGAAATTTATTTCAAAATTAAAGACCCGTAAAGACCAAATTAGTGCTTTTTAGTAGGAGTTAATATTCTGGGTAGTTATTTTGAATTTTAAGCTTTCCTAGAATTGTAGCAAGGAGTGCCAAACGAAAAAGGCATCATGCGCCTTCTGGCTAAGTGGACCTTTGGGAACTTAGAAAACCTTGCAGAGAAAATTGGTTATGATGGATCCACGTACACGATAAAGTGTTTATTTTGATAAACAGCACATTTCGGGTTCTCTGCCTGATAAACCCCTTGTTTTCCAGCCGAAAGGGTGTAGGTATCATTGTGGCGATTGGCGCTCTAAATTCTATTATAGTGAGATCGAAGTGTCTTCTCATTCGTCATTTGTGAGACGATAATTGTGTTACTGTATAAGCCCCCATTTGTTGGAGATTCAACTCGGATGATACTATCCACTTACCGCCACCTACAGAACATCTAGAACCCTCTTATCTTTTCCTTGGGATAGTAATTGGCGCAACACTTATTACTTCCACGCTCAACGATCTCTTACATTTACGCACTTTGTTGCATTTTTATTCCACGATCTGTGGTGCTTCCGAATACCGACTAGATCTCCTGACGATGACCTTGGCGGCTTGTACTTAAAAGTATAGATGAGAAGTGAATATTTGTGAATGCTTCAAGCATTCCGTAGAAAATTAGACTGAAACATCTCGGTACAGGTACATATATTTCAGATACGGGCTCCCTCCAAATCTTGAGCTAAACCTCTGAAAAATACGTGGAACCTTATCCAACCTGTGTATACTCGTATTAAAATATGCCTTTTATATTGCATAAGCATATAATCAGGTATGTAGGTAAATAAAAAAAATAGACGTTTAGTAGTTATTAAATTTTTCTGTCGATGGTAACCAACTAGAGGTGCAACAAAAAAAAAAGTGCCAACAGCTCAAAAGCAACTACGAATTAAACCATCATCACGAGAGAAGCGTTGAGCACTGGAAATGAAACGCCTACAAAATTCTTTATCTGTTCGTATTGCCTCGTAGAAATAAACAATAAACAGCGATACACCAACAAACGATGTTGCATTGTTGAAATGTAAATAATTTCATTTACTTTTTTCAACGTTTATGCTCTGCCATTAAAAAAACAAAAAAAAAAAATAAACAAAAACCAAAGAGAGAAAAGCAAACAGACATTCTCCTGTAAAATTACGTGTGTGTGTATTTGTATGTGTATGTGATAGAGTTTTGCGAAAGCAAAAACTGTCTACATATGTACATGTATGTATGGATATCGCTTTTATTTAAACAAACATGATGCTAATGCTGATGCACTTACCCGTATGGGAGGGTGTATGTGTGAACGCACATTTCAAGCAATAAATTGTTTGAATATGTATGTAAAATGATGCTACAAAATAAATTTACACCCAAGAAAAATAAATAAAATCCACAAGAAAAAAACAAAACAGAAAACAGAGCGTATTTTATAATAAAACAAACAAAAATTAACATAAACAGGAAGTGGGTGTTACAAAACATCAACAACAACAGCAACAGCAACAACAACAACAACATTAAGAATTTTGCTCTTTTTCTGTTGCTGCTACGTTTGTTTGTTTGATTTTTTTTTTGCAAACAACGGTCCCACAATTGCAGTCAACAACTACAACTTCAACGACAACATTTAAGCCGAGTGAGAACAAAAAAAGGATTCAACTTTAAAAACACACAGCAACAACACTTACTTGCTTACACACCAAATACCAAACACCAAAAGTTTAACAATAGCAAATTGCTTACAACAAAACAAAACAAAAGAAAAGAAACCCACATCCACAGATACAGATACAGACACAGATACAGATACATACATACATACGCCAAGAAACAAACAATGAACAGCAAAAGCAGCAGCCACAGAGAAACAAATCCACAAAAGTATGGCGTCTAGGCAGCTATTTTAACGCTTCGTTGCTCTGGTGTATGTTCATTGTTTGTGCTGAAATGCAGTTAAAGGGTTAACAAAAGATAACAGCAACAAAATGGCAACAATACCAACAACGCTTACAGTAAATTGCAACTAAATACACACGTACACGTATCGAGAAGAACAAAAATGTTGACGACGTTATAAATTTGCGTGTTTAAATGCACTCCATTTTGCTGAGCTGTCAATAGGGGGCGATTTGCAGCAAACAGCAGTGAATGTATTGGCCATCACGCCTTTAATGTCAGACAGGTGCAGCAGGATCAACAACAAAAAATAACAAAAAATAACAAAAAATATAAACATTTACTGGTTGGTTATTGAGGGTCATAAATTATACAAAATAAAATGGGGGGAAAAAAAGAAGGAGAACACAAAAATACACGCATAAATGGCAGTAACATTGTCAAAGAAAATAAAAAAAGAAACACCAAAAAGTTAAAAAAATATAAAAAAAATGTTTAACATGAATAGGACTCAAAATAATTCAAAATTCATTTTAATTCAGCAATTAAAACTTGTAATTTGGAAACCTGCTTCTGAATTCGTCAACTTACAAGCAGCATGTATGTATATCACCTATCATCAGGCTTAATTATTAAAAACAATTTGTGTCCGTCAGACATACTGTCTTATTGTCTCTGAAGTCCATTGCATTTTGATGAGTGTCTTTTATCAAAACGTCTTTAAGACTACATACTATATAGGGTAGATGATTTAAAAGTTTAAATTTAAAAATGCAAATTAAAAACAAAAACGGTTTGAAATTTTGCCAAATTTATTTGGTTTTTTTCTTTTTTTTTTGTTGCAAAATACAATTGTTCCGATTAGAAATGGAATGGTACCTCATTCGAACGGGCCTATTTTCGTGAACTTTTTCGAGTTTATGGCATCACGAATGGAAGCCTTCAATACTTCAATTGTCTCTGGTTTGTCTGCAAAACTCTTTTCTTTAACGGAAAACACAGAAAATAGTTCAACAGTGTCAAATCTCAGCTTCTTGGTGGTCAAGTGACAACACCATTTCGGCTAATTAAACGGCCATCAAACGTTGGATGAAATAAATCGATTGTGGCATAAGGTGCGTATCATGTTGCACCAAACATCGTTCATCGTTCGTGTGATAGGTGTCTCCACTGACCGTAATGTTTGTGCCATCCTCATTTTCATAGAAATATGGGGCAATGATGCCTCTGTTCCACAAGCCGCACCAAACAGTCACTCGTAGTGGGTTCATTTGTTTCTGTAAGACCACGTGTGAGTTTTCTCAACCCCAAATACGGCAATTTTGCTTATTAACATACCCAGCAAGATGAAAATGGTTTTCATCCGGCTTCATCTGTTACTCGTTGGTCTAATAAATTCCAACGTTGCACAAGAGTATATCAATTCATTACGTTCAGTGGAGATAGTATACTGAATTTTGTGATTGAATAGAATGACATAAGGATTGCCAGATTCGAAATAGGTTAGGTTAGGTTAGAGGACGTGTACTTGTCAGTAGCCGGAGGTCGAATTGACCCATTGTACAACATCCTAACTTCTCACACCACTCGTGTTGGGTTAGTTAATTTTATACATGAGTGGCGGGACCTACAATTTAAAGTCGACTCTGAACGACAAATTTTTGAGAAGCTTTTCATGGCAATTTTTACTTTCAGAGTTTTTGCCAGAAATCTGCTGAGAGGAAGTCGCCGAAGAAATATTTTCATATTTTCGTTTTGATGTCTGACCAAGGATTTGAACTCGGGCCTTTCGTCTAATAAGCCAACACACTACCTACTAGACTACGGCGACTTCAGATTCGAAATAACCCATGATTTAAATTTAAACCGATGGATGGCCCATCCGATAGTTAAAATCTTTTCCGTAATGGTAACTCACTGTTTCTCGCGATACGAAAAATAAATACTTTTAATACTTTTACGTTTAAATACTCGTCGTTACTTTCCATGAATGCCCATATGTATGCATGTACATATGTATGTACATATATCGGGATATATATATACATACTTATAAATATGTATGTAAGTACATATGTATGCTTTTAGCCTTTGTTCAACATAAAGTAAATATTACGTCTTTTTTTAATAGTCTTTTTGGTTTATTTTACGTTTTAGTTTTCTGTAAAACGAAATAAAATAAAAATTTTTCAAGTCTATTTACTAAAAATGAGAAATCTGCAGTGCCTGCAGCATATGAGTACACACGAGTACAACAGGAAAGTAATCGCAAAATAATACTGTATACGTGCATACATATGTATGCATATGCAACTACATTAGGGCAGAACATACAATTGTTTAAAGAAGCTGCTGAAAACAAACGATAACATTTCAATGGTGAGAACGATACAAAGGCCACCCTAATGCAATAATACGTGTGTACTTGCAGTAAATATATGTATGCGGTTTAAACTATCTTTTGATGGCCAAAATATACGGTTAAGTTTGTTTTCAAAAAAATTCTTGTGGCATTTTGCTTGCATGTATCGTACGTATCGTATTGTTTGCTGTAGTCGTCGTCGCTGTATCAAATATTATGAAATTTTTGTGAATACACTCGTACATTATAAAGGCAAGAGACAAGGAAGACACTGAAGACAATGCGTTCTCCTTTATGTGCTTGCTTAACAAATGTTTGCATAAATTATTCTCAGACATAATTTCAAGATTTATGATATGATGTAAATGTTCTTCAATGTCGTAAAAAGTATTTTAACTACCAAAAAACAAAAAGAAATGATTTGATTTTTTTTTCTTCTATTTGAACAGGTTTCATCAGGTACATTTGCTTAACATCTCTCGACTAAAACTAACTTCAATTGATTTCAGTGGAATAGAAATTAATTGTTAAGCGTTTGGTGTGCTTAAATTAATGAATACAAGTTCAATCGTCGACATTTTGCGTCCAAGCAAGTTGAAAGTATTTTCATTGCTTCCACACTTTTAGGTTGATTTTCATTTGCTACAACAAAAAAAAAATATTTTCTTTAATATTAAAGCGGAAAATCGCTCACTATAAATACATTGTAGATGGATTCAGACATTGCCCTATAGAGAATAATCGAAAATTTCCCTATGGTCAAGTATTCTGTTTTGATCCAAATAATTCTGCCAAGTTTTGAATTGTTAATGTATGCTGCTTGACATTGCCCTTAAACATACATTCATACATACATTATTGCTCATTACAATCCATCAATCTAGCATCTCATACCACCCATGCTGTGTGTGTTAATTTTATACATGAGTGGCGGGACCTACAGTTTAAAGTCGATTCCGAAAGACAAATTTTTGAGAAATTTTCTGTCTAATCTGCTGAGAGAAAGTCGGCAAAGAAATATTTTTTCATGTTTGGTTTTGTTGGAGATGTCTGACCTGGGGATTGAACCGTGACCTCATGTCTAATAAGCGAACACACTAACTTAAACAATACAATATTATTCTTCTTGATCGAAGTCTTCAGATAGCTAATTTAGAAGCATTTCATAGGGGGAGATTTGGTCCACAATTTTTTGTCACTCACCGTGAAATTTTATTAATTATTAGCCCTACAGACAAACAACAAGTATTGGAAATAACACTTTTTCTGAATGTTCTAGAAACTCTTGTTGTTTCGTTTCGAAATTATATGAGTTTTTTTTTTTTTTTGTGGGGCTGTGAGTCACTGTATATACTGTTTTTACAAACCTGACCTGCTACGTTTGAGTGACACTTAAATGTTTTCAAGTTTATAGAAAACTTAAGAACAAGAAAAACAGACAATAACAAAACAACAAAGACGTACGGTAACTAAGAATTTTAATAACAGAACAAAAAGGATTATGCGAGAATAGAGGCAAGCAAATATCAAATAACAATTACAAAGCTACATACATTGAAATGAGATTATGAAATATTGCAATGAAAATGATAACATAAACAAACGAAACAACAAATCAATTAACAGTAACTTCTCGAAGTTACCGGACTGAAAATGAATGAGTGATAAGGTCAGAGCGTTGTAGTAAAAAGCACGACACATGTACATATGTTGTATATACTTTTATTGTACATAAATGAATTGTATAATAAATAATAGTTTAGTGTATCCGTTTAAAAAAAAAGAAAAAAACATAATAACACGTATGTATGTATGTATGTATGTAGTTGCTGTAGTAAAGTAATAAAACAGTTATTTAATCATCTACGTAGTTATTCCAAGTCCCTCATTTGGTAGTCTGTATAAAGCTTAAGGATATTACTTTCTGGTAAATTAGACAGTGGAACAGTTTTTCTTTTTATTTTTCATTTTTTGCTATGAAACGGCCACAACTGCATCAACGAAACGTTTTTCTTTACTGCAAGCCGTTCAAGACTTGGATATGGACAAACGTTGAAAGAAATTAAATGTACCGCAAGGGTCGTTAAAAAAGATTTAATGAGTAGCGTTTCGAGAACATGCATATAAAAATCGCAAAGAAACAATACAAAGTATGGAGACTCTTTCTTGAATTAAATTCCCAATTAAAGTGTGTGTGTGTGTGTGTGTGTGTGAACAATTGTTGCTGACCTCAGACAACAGATAGCAGAATAAGGAAGAAGTGGGAAAAGTGTAACCAAATTCAATTAAAGGCGCACACAAAACGTATAAGTATACTCGTACAGTAATAAAATGAATGTTGAAATGTTGATAAAATGCACACACACATACTCACTCTCTCTCTCTCGCTCGTACATTGTGGGGCAATTAAATGCGTTGAAAAGTCACAAAACAAAATGCTACATTTAACTTGATTTATTGTCCATCCATTTGCATAAAACAAACAAACAAACAATTGCATAATTAATGTCCCCCAAAAGGGAAACCCGAAACTAACAAATGAAAATGAGAAAACTTAAAAATGCATAAATATTAACGAACAATCTCTTCAAGTTATTCAGATTAAAAAGCAAAAAAAAAAACAAAAATAAACAAAACGAAACGAAACTGTTGCATGAATTGAATTGAAGCGTTACAAAATTATTCACAGAGATAAACACATACACATATGTATGTACATATGTGTATGTGTACACTTGAAGTTAATATTGTATTTAATTGCTTGCCATTATTAAAACACATACATACTTATATGCACACTAACACTCTCACAAACCTGTCACTTCACATTAATACGTATTTAATTATGTTGTCAACATTTCCTATCGCTGATTGAATTCAACAGCGTTCAACATTTGATCACAAACCGCACGCTAAACGTCAAAATATTTCAAGAAAATCATTTGTCTTCTTCGTAATTGCAGCCGATTGATGAAAAACGTCTTTGATGATGAAATTTCAAGATTAAAGCGATTTATTTGCTTCAGTTTCAGTGTTCTGCCGTCTTTCCAGTTCTTTGACATAAAAAAAGAGAACACATTGCTTTCGCTACTGTCATGAGCTGCTGTCAGTAGCAAACACATGTGAACTTGTTGCACATGACGGTCGCCTTTCCAGTTTAAATGTCGGATAAATCAGGAACTGCTAATTTAGCGAATCAAATGTCTTAATTTACTTGCATGTATATGATGAAAAATGAAACAAAAATATGCAATAATTAATAAAATGTGTTGGCATTTATTTAGAGAAATACTGAAACTGTTGCATGCTTAGTTCCTTTAAGAATTTATTCAATTTTCACATTGCAGTAAGTGTTCTTCAGTTTACTTTTTTCACAAACAATATATTGCATAGGAATACATACATACATCATATATTAATTAATACGAACATATTAATTAATATTTAAAAATAAATAGAAAAATATCGATTATGTTGGTAGCTTTGAAACATATCGATACGTAGGTTTTTTTACAATTACTTTGGATAAAAATCCGCTCCCGATGCATGGGCCGCTGTTGTCCGACCAATAGTCTGCGGACAAATTTGTGCACTCTCTCTGCCGTGCATAACTACACACTACACACATATTTGAAGCTAAATAACAGACATGAAACAATTAAAATAATTCCCAAAAATTCTGTTGACGTCACCAAAAGCACATGTAATTAACGCCATTAAACATTTTAATTTTCAATGTGTTAGAATTTAAAAAGTAACTGAAATGTTGTCATACATACACATGTACTGTATATTTGCATACACGCACAGGTACATTATATGACCAGATAATTTGCATATTTTCACATGTCAATCAGTCAATTCCACAAATGTTTGGTAGTTGGTTTGTGGGCTTTCTTTAGTGAACGAACAGTTTTACCCCACTTGCGGTGTCATCATTTGAGAATTTATAATTTGCCACTATTGGAGAATAACTACCGGCGAATACTATACATATGTACATACATAACGGGTGAATTTTTAAACACTTTGGGTATTGAAAAAAATTTGAGAATAGGTTTAAAGAACAGGACATGCTTACATAATTGATCATTACAATCCTTCAGTCAGGATTACGATCCAGCTTCTCAAACCACTTCTGTTGTGTGTGTGTGTGTTATATTTATACATGAGTGGCGGTACCTACAGATTTTTTGAGAAACCTTTTCATTTCAATTTTATATATTTCCACATTATTTTGCCAGAAATCTATTGGGGAGGTAGTCGCCAAAGAAATATTTTGTCGTATTTCGTTTTGATGTCTTCTTACCTGCCTCACGTCTAATAAGCCAACACATTACCTACTGGACTACGGCGACTTAAAGTTCATGTAAATACAGGGTGGGCCAAAAGTCACGAAGGGGTTTAATCGTTTAATCGTTCGTGGCTTTAGTTCTTGCACTAACTGCAGCTTCTATGGGAAAAGATGTAAATTTCCCTTTAATATTCTGCGTAAAGACCGCCGAGACATTTGCAGCTCAGCAGAGCGCCTTCGAGTTGATGTTTCAGGATTCTCCTCAACACTCTCCAGAACGCGTTGAATATTTGCTTCATTAATTACAGAATGTGGTCTTCCGCTTCGTGGAAGATCCCTTAGTGAGCCTTGTTCCTGAAAACGTGTCACTAATTGATTCGGATGGTGAATTCCGCACATTAAAATGACGACGATAGGCTCATTGAGTTTGAATTATTGATCGATGATGTTCAAAATAAAGTTCTATGATTTTGGTTCGCTGGATAACGTTGTAACCTTCCAAAATTAATCTCCCAGATTTATTTTACAAGTCCTAAAAAGAAAAATAAAAAAAAAATTAAACTCGAAAAGTTATTAATTTTTCAAATCCCTTCGCGACTTTTGGCCCACCCTGTAGTATCAATGGCAACGACATGTCGTATATATCAGCTACCACTCAGAGTGGAAACTATAGTTGAATTGAAAGATCAAAGAACTTTCTCCAAAAAGTCCAATTTATACTTTATGGTACCGTTTTGTTGAGTAAAACAAAGTCTGCTCAATTGATTTGCATAATTCTTGAGGAAGTTGGATGCCATCAGCATACAAACCCCATCAAACAGTGTATCTATAACACATTACGTACCACGTCACCTGTCTCATTTTGATACTGCAAAAATTACTTTTGAAAATCAAATAACAAATAAAAACTACACCCGTTCTATAGTAAAAATCTGTGCCTTTACACATACACACTGCCAAATAGAGTATACACGGAAAAATGTAAGCAAACGTGCCATACAACAAGCGTCTGCATACAGATTTTAGTCTGTACATCTGTTCGTCACTACAATGTACACACATTTTTAAATATGCATGCGAGTGTAAGTAAGTAAAGTTACAACATTATGCATAAATATTGTATGTATGTATGTATGTGGATGGATGGTATGCCTGCCGTCCTTACGATGTATCGATTGCAGACCAAGTTTCTTCCTTTTCTGCTTTGCATTGTGTTTTGCATTTATTTCGTTTTTTTTTTTGCTTTGTTTTTCACTTTTTTTTTTTTTTTTTTTTTTTTGTGAGAAAAATGTAAAAATGATTTGATTCTTTGTATTCGAAAATCACATTCCATAACAATGTGTATTGTGTGGTGGTCCCTTTTGGTTTTTATTTTTTTTTCTCTCTCTCTCTGTTAACGATACTTTAATTTATGTATGAGTATCGTTTGTTATCTTCTAACTGAAAGGCTTTTGTCTGCTTTGATGTTCTCTGTCAATAGCTTCTTTTTTTTTTATTTGTCGATAATGATTCTGTCTACAGTTGCACAGACTTAATGCACAAGAGAACAACGTATAGGAATTATTAAATTTTTTTCGGAAACTAATAAAAATACATGAAATTAGTTTAAAGAACGACAAATTCTGTGTGCCGGATTGTGAAATCGGTATGTACCTATTAACACCATAATAGGGTTCAGAATTTTTGTCATTTAAATTCGAAATAGAATTCTTATGTATTTATTTAATGCTACATGAACTTTTACATCGCATGTTACATAGTACAAGAATATTTCACATACATTACGACCTAGCTTCTCACACCACTTAAGTCGTGTGTGTTAATTTTTTACTTGAGTAGCGAAAGCTGCAATTTAAAGGCGACTCCGAACGACAGATTTTTGAGAAACTTTTCATGGCAATTTTTATTTATTTTCAGAGCTTCTGTTGAGAGTTTTCCATATTTTGTTTTGTTGAAAATGTCTGATGTGTGGTTTGAACCGTGGCCTTGCATCTAATAAGCTAACACACTGCTTACTAGACTACTGCGACTTTTCTTGCTATAGTTTTAGTCAATTTCCTGTGTTATTGCTTTACTTATTCTACTGAAAATACATATTTACAAATATTTTTTCGTGTGCCATAAAACTTTTTGAAAATAACTTCTAGTGAATTACACAACACTGGTATAAAAATGTATCCTAAAGGATGGAGTCCTACAATGTCTATGAACCAGTGGTGTTGTGCTAATTTTTTTTTTTACCGGAACGCGTATATATAATTATATAGACAGGCCGATCTGTGCGGTCTCATGTCCCAAATTTAACGACGGGGGTGATTTTCCATGATAATCCTGTCGGCGGCGTTTTTTTTTTTTAGGTCTCATGTCCCAAATTTGACGACGGAGGGGAGGGAGATTTCCCACAATTTTTTTTATTTCCATAAGCAATACATACATATATATATAAAACTTATTGAATTTCTAAGTGCAATCCCGTAATCGCGGGAATTCCCGTCATTTGACCCACATTTAAAAACCATGATTTAACGGTAAAAAGGCGGAAATACCTGCTCTTCATTTTTGTATGGAAAAAATAAGTGATTTTCTTGGTAGCAACAGTTAAATTTAAATGCGGCCGAAAGGGTTAAAAAATGGTTTTAAATACTCAAATTCTTAAGTAGTAATTAGTTCGCGTTCACGTATTTGTTTCGGTTCGGGTCGAGTTCCGGTTCAGCAGAAAAAAACGTTCCGGACTCCGGTTCACGGTTCGGAAAAACAAGCCGGTTCGTTCCGATTTTTGTTCCGGTTCGGGTTCGGTTCAAACCGTTGTTTATACAAATACATCAAAAATTAGAAAAAAAAAACAGCAATTCTTTTTAATTTTTTTTTTTTCAAAACTTCAGCCAATTCTCGTTATCAGAAATCATCCTTAGTTCCGGAACACGTTCCTGTCCAAAAAGGAAGTACCGGAACGACGTTCCGGAGCGTTCCGGCTCGACAACACCACTGCTATGAACTAAAAATCTCTCCATTCAGTCACTTGTTAACACGAGCAACTACAAGAATAATGTAAAGCAAGTGCCATTAATTTGGTATGCATGACACCTCGTTCTTAAACACAAAATCACTAAATTATCTGGAAAAACAAAGAATTTTTAATTTAAAAAAAAAACGAAAACAAAACCAAAAAAAAAAAATACAGAAAAAGATAATGTTGGCAAGACTATGGATATCCTTTCTCTTTAAACAACAAAAACAAACCGCGCTCAAGTTCAAAAACGCCGTTACCGAAATAGTTAGGAAGTACATGGTTTAGTGTGACACAAAACAGTGATTATTACAGGCAATAACGAATGTCAGCCAATAAATACAGATGATGACAACAACTGAAACACAAATGCATTACATTCATGGGCGTTCCAGAGACCATGCATGTGCAAGCATTAATATGCATTTCAGGGTTCTGCTGTTCTGTTCTGGTACAATATTATGAAATCGTATTTGAAAGCACGAATTCAAAGAATTTGTGTCTTAGTTTGTGTTACGGGGAAATAATTTTGTTTCATTGTTTTGAACTATTAGAACTCTATTAGAAGAAGAAAAGACTTGGAGTCGGCCTTTAAGAACAAAAAGAATACAAAAATAACAAATACTGAAAGGAAAAAGAATGCATTAATGGATTAAATGAGTAAATGAGTAAATTAATATATAATGCAAGTTATTACTAACACATTTTCCAACCACATTTCGTCTATTCAACAACTATGATCATTCGCTACCTTTTATGATTTGTAAAACGACATTTAACTTTCGGTTACATTATTTGATACATACATACATACATACATATATTGTCTTCAGTTTTAAGCCTATGACAGAGTTTTAAATGTATTGATTGTTTATTTTTTTTTTTGCTGGGAATGACTGAATCAAATAATAACGTGTGGAATGATTCTTAAATCTTATTAAAGAAAATTAGAAAATATTTTATATTTTATATAAATTCCAAGCCAATGTGGTTTATGTTCAGTCAAGAAAATAGAATAAAAAACAAAATTATAAATCGCGTTGAATCGCTATTGTGTAGTAATGCAGTTCTAAAATAAACCGTATTTAAGACTTACACTCATAGAAAAAAGTCTACATACAACGGTTTATGTAGACTTTTTTCCCGCTAATTCTTTTGTTCTTTTCTAACAATTTCTAGCTTAGTTTTATGTATATTCGTTTTTGTCTTCAAACATTCTTAATTGTAACTGCCTTTAACAACTCTATAACATCTTTTTCAATTTGATAAAAGTCACCGGGAAACTAGTCTACATACAGGAGTGTGTGTGTACTTATTTTCTTAAACTGTTTTTCTAATATTCGTTATACTTCTATTGCGGCAGCTAATGTCTGGTATTACAAAAGGAAAAATTAAAGCGCGTGTAGTGAATTTTTAATGATTGTTAGTCGTCTACCTATACAGCCAGGAAATGATTACATTCTAGTTTTTGTTGATAAAAACTGTGAACATTAATTAAGTAATTTTAAAAAAGTAATTGAGTGATTACAAGTCTATAGGACTACAATTAATAATTAATTTTCTATACGCATTATTGCTTAGATTTCTGTTCAAAGTTACAATTATGTATTTCATATGCAACACACAGTCAAAGGAAAAAGTCTATATACACCACTGTATGTATACTTTTTTCCGGTGATTTTTTATCAAATTGAAAAAGATGTTATAGAGTTGTTAAAGGCAGTTACAATTAAGAATGTTTGAAGAAGAAACGGATTTGAATAAAATAGAACGTATCCAATAAATATAAAAATTAGCGGAAAAAAAGTCTACATACACCACGATATGGTGACTTTTTTCTTTGACTGTACATGAATAATAATTTCTTTTATCGGAAAATGTTGGCTTTTGTGAATAGCTCTTTAGTCAAGTAAAATGTGAGAACTATTGTTACTATTGATTGGAAAACGCGCTGTTTATACATACAGCTACGTATGTGTGTATATAACCTACAAATTCATTCAAGAGTTCGAAAAACTAAGAATTTGAAAAATTATAAATAAAAAAATGAAAAAACTAAACTAAAACAAACTACACTCTTGTACATAATTTATCAACTCATTTCACACATTAAGAATTCTTTTTAGGCTACTTTTAAATACATTTTAGCAAATCGTACATTATTTTGCTCAAGTTGAAAGTCAGTCGGATAAACATGATTGATTAAAAATATTATGGGTATTCATTATAATAATAATTGTGGCATTTCTTCTTTATTTTATTAACAACATTTGGTCTCAATTTGAATTTGACTCACCACTCATACCATCATATGCACCACTTACTTACTTAGTTAACTGGCCGATAACAACATGATTAACGGATTTCGGCCTGCCTTAACACATCCTTCCAGGCGCCTCTGCTTCTTTCGCGCTTACGCCAGTTGGTCACAACAATCGATGACAGGGCTTCCTCGATCGGGTCCTTCCAGCACAAACAAGTTCGTCCTCTTCGCCGACTTCCGAAAATCTTTGCGGAGTATCCGGAGCACCATATATTTCAATTAGTTTGCGTAATAAAAACTTTAATTATTTTCAAAAAACTTCAAAAAAATTGCATTTTCCGCTGTCATTGGATTATGTTCACATGTACGAACGAGCTGCATTTGATTTGTCCAATACACTGAGCTGTTGCATGTTGCAAACACTCCAAGTGAATACCAATATTGATTGAACCATGTAGTCGCAGAAGGGGAAAAAAACTGCAACAAGAATAGAATTGAAGAGAATTTTTATGCCACACACATGATAAGTGTTGTACGTTCCAAAAGCTTTGTATGCAATAAATTCCCTTCAAAATGTATTACAATTTCATTAAAGTCATTAGAATTAAGCAATAAATTGAAAACACCAACACAGCAATATCGAACTCAACAAGTACAACAAAATGTTGTTTTCATATTCATCATCGCCAACATTATGGTTTACTTATGTATGTATGTACTCGTATGTATGGTCTTCTGCTAAATGCGCCACTTACTTGTGTCAGACGAATAGCGGAATTATGTTGCTGCTGATGACTACGACTGAGTCTAGGCCAACAATAACAAAATACACCACACGAGTGCAAATGTCTGCAACTCTTTATGGATGAGATTGTAGAAAAGTTTTTAGAAATGAAATGTTGGGAGTCTGGTTTGCTTGCTCAGACATCTAAGGCAGACAATTGTGCCGCAATGTCTGGATGATTATTTTCTTTGAAAATTTTCTATCCATACACTAATAAATAAAACTGAAAATGAGTGTCACATACATATGAGATGGGTGTTGGATTTGCTGCAATGGAAGTTTAAAATCGAAATGCTTCTTGCCAAACAATTAAAAAATTCATTAATGTTTTCATAATTTTCTAACTTTGTGCAACATAAGATCATCCACTACTGTTTTCTATTTAATTTCTTTAGATTTTCATTTTATTTTCTTAAGATTTTGATGGATTTTTGATGGAAAATCCATTGAAATAATTTACAGAATATATTAACATTGCCTCGACATACATACATACGCATATGATCTTCCATAATCTGTTACAACAAATGGTATATGTAGGATCCCTGTAAACCATTCCGACTTTCTTATAATTTGTAACATAAAATTACAGAATATACAAACTGAATTGTGAGACACTGTTCCTTCACAATATTCTCCACAATGTGGTGCTGTATGACAGTAAGTAATTACTTTTGCTGCCAAACTATTCTTTTGAATATGCAACACAAATTATGTGTGTATCGTGCATTCAGAAAACAGACACGCAGCGCACTTGTCAGTTCGTTATTTTATAATTCACAATGAGTGAATTTTAAATTGTCCATTAAGTAGACATTATTATTAAGGAAATCTAAATGTCATAGAATTTTGAAAAAAAAATACTTTGAAATTTTTACAATATTTACATAGATACATACATACATACAATACATACATGATGGTACAATTTAGCCAAATAATTAGTTGTTGCTACTTTCTTAAAGCAATTATAATGTCCGCATTTCGAAGATTTTCTTTTGAGTATAGCAATTCCATTCATTGTTGATTTTTGTATACGAAACGTTCATATAAAGGGTCGGCCATTTAAAAGTTTAAATTTAAAAATGAAATTTTGAAATTTTTGCCAAATTTATGTTTTTTGTTGTGAAATACAATTGTTCCGGTTAGAAATAAAATATTCAGTCATTTATTCATATGGATGCCGCGGTTGACCTCACAATACCTTTCTCGATCGGACCAATTTTTGTGCACTTTTTCGAGTGTATGGGGTCATACGTCGTTGTGGTTGATTGTCCAGTGAACCGCACAATGCATTACAGGGAAAATTCATTTTTTGTTCGCACTGCTCGCTTGTGGAATGATCTTCCTGCGGAAGTTTTTCCCGTCAGTTACGATATTGGTCAGTTTAAATCAAATGTCCACAAACACTACTCCCTCTTTCCACCTTCCTATAACCTATTTTCCTAAACCTGCACAATGCACTGCATGAGTAGGGGCCACCCCTGAGTGCTGGTAATAAAAATAAAAAAATGACATCACAAATGTTGTCCTTCAAATGCTTAAATGTCTCCGGTTTGTTGGCATAACAATCGTCTTTAGCCGCGCCCCACAGTAAATAGTCCAACAGCGTCAAATCGCAGTTTTTTGGTGGTCAATTGATATCACGATTTTGGCTAATTAAACAGCCATCAATAAATCCCATGTGGCAAGAGATGTGTGGCAAGTTGCATTGTCCTGTTCAAAACAAACATCGTTCGCATTAATACCGTGAAGAGTGGGTACAAAAAAATCTGTTATAATGATGCGATAGGTATCTCCATTGACCGTAATGGTTTCAAAGAAATATCAGCAAATGATGCCTCCGCTCCACAAGGCGCAACAAACAGTCACTCGTAATGGGTGCATTGGCCTCTGTAAGACCACGTGTGGATTTTATGAGCCCTAAATACAGCAATTTTGCTTATTAACGTACCCACCAAGATGAAAATGAGCTTCATCCGGCTTCATCTGGTTCTCGTTGGTCTATTATCTCAGTGGAGATAATATACACGATTTTGTGACAGAATAGAGTGACTTAAGTATTACCAAATTCCAAATATCCGATGGTTCAAATTTAAACGGATAGATGACTCACCCTATAGAAAGAAATTTACAATAAATGCGTAGAACAATAATTTGCAAAGAACATCGCTGCTAGATATGATTGATGCCTTTTTGATGGCTTCATCGTTTTCTGTAAAAAGAAAATGCATCAGATGGTGCGACACGTCTGTTGTTTTACAAAATTATGAACACTTAATTAGTCGATACGCTATAATTAAAATTGCTCGCATTCAGTGAAATCTGTGTGTACATATATACGAGTATTTCAGATTACCATTCATTGTGGTTGTCTGCAAATATTTCTTAAATTTGTATTTTTTTTAAATCACCGTGAACAACAACACATGCTGCGTTTTAAATCCGTCATATGTTTATTTAAATTCATCCAAATTTCTTGGAATTCTTAACATGGCTTTAAGGACTGTATGTCAGGAGAAAAAAAGTTTTTTTTTTAAGAAATATTATTTGAAAACGAAAATAAACAAACATATTTTCGTTGTTATGTGAATATTTGTGTTTTCAAGAATCGCAAATCAAACCTTTTTGTTGGAGTTTATTGGGTTTATCTTGTGAAAGTATTGTTTATTGGCCATCATCATTCATCATATTGCCAAAGCAATGTTCATTGTCAATACATATTTGATTTTCTATACAAATTCTTTGTGTTTCATTTGTGATATATTTCTTTGAAATGTTTTTCAAATTTTAAATTCAAAAAAAAAAAAGCTAAAGCTGCTTCATTTTATGCATTTTTTGGCATTCATTAGAGTTTATTTGTTCATTTTTTTGAAATACAACATGAAATCATTATTTCTTAAGAAAAATATGGGAACAGGCTTAAAAACTAAGGACCAAAAATAATTTCATTTTTTGCTTCACTCTCTTCACTACGTTAACATGAAACCCGTGATGCAGTGCGAAATTTTAAGTGCGAAATTCCTAAAGCATTTAACAAAGGAACAGTGAATGGAAAAATGAATAATTCTTGTGATTTTGTAGTCGTCGTATTCGGTTCAAACGCCAGCTCAAACATATCCAACAAAATAAAAAATGAAAAAATACTTCTTCGGCGACTGCCTCTCAGCAGATTTCTAAGAATGAACTCTGAGAGAAAATAAAATTGCTATGAAAAGTTTGCGTCGTTTAGAGTCGACTTTACTTTAAAAATCGAAAATTATTTTGCCTTACTGTACAGCTGAAATGAAATTTTGATAGAGACCAACATGTCACTTTCTAGACTCCACCTAAATTGTCAATGTAAACTTTTCACACTTCAAATTCTTCTAGCCTCTGACCTTCAAACACAAATCACTCTACAATTAAATACATTTAATGGCATTTGATGCATCCTTGAAATATTATCGAGACAGACAAATATACAGAAAACAAAAAAAGTTGAAAATCAACACATTCTCAATTCGCCTGGGATTCATCAAAATCATCAAATCCACACGCCGTCTATTTATCGCGGAGTAGGTACGCATAAGTTAAATGCATTAAACACAGAATACTTTGAGTATTTTAATTCTTTTTTTTTTTTTTTTTGAAACGTTCTTTTAAATGCCAATCGTGCAATAAAATGGTCGGAATGATGACAAGTGAAGTATTTTAAATTGAATTGACAGACGACAAGAACTTGGCAAAAGATCGAGTAATTCAAAGTCCAACACAAGAGAGTTCGATATCTGCATGGGTGATGGCAAGTAACGCCTTTAACTCAGGGAAACAGGGAAACTAAAAGACAGCCAATGAAAAAATCTTCATGAACAGAAATATTTTCAACTCGTTCGCTTGATATACCACAGCATAACACGCCCCTTTCGACTAAAAGTGAATTTATTTATTCAAGTTTTTTTTTTTATGCGTTTCACTCTATGAAACACGAACATTTTTTAGCAGCAAAATTATATTCCATAAATTCAATTTCGTAGGCAGTTCTGAAGGCAATGATCTTCGCCTAATTCTCTCAGTTTCCGTGTCTGTTGATTTTGTTACAAGAACGTACATATATATGGATGATGATGATGAGATGAATGTAAAGGAACGTTAATCGAATGTATTGCTCGCTGAGTTTCTACTGTGTATGCTTTTAGTCCATCTGCTTAGTACTGAAAGGGGCGTTTACTTGTAGTTCGACTTTCATGTCGTTTTCTCGTAAATTACTAGAGTGTTGACAGTTTGTTGTAGCGTTTTACAATATTTCTGTTGTTCGATTGTCATTTTAAAAGCCCATTAAATCTTTATACACTTTCTGTACATCCAACAGACTTATAAGGAAAGAGAAAATCCAATAAAAAAAATTAAATAAATTATACACCCTGTACACATTCAATTACAAGTGCATTCATTTAAAAGAGTCAATTCATAATTAATATTATATATGTACGTAGCATTTCCAAATGAATATTGTATACAAATGGATGTAGTTTTTAATTGTTTGGCTATATAGTTACGGTGACCATTATTTCCAAGAGAAAAAAGCGGACAAATTTATAAAATTTAAAAACAAAAAAAATTCATTTATTATAATTAATATTTTATATAAAAATTTTTAAAATACAGACCTAAATAGGTACAAATAATATACACAAACTTAAATTTACACATATACATACATATGGATATACTTATGTGTATAAATTTACTTCTAATATTTCTCTACGGGATGTATTTTTTTTAAGTATTGGGCCTGTTTGATGAAAATGTTTTAAATTCCGAACAGTCCACTTCAAAATTGCATTTTATGGTCAAAAGAGATTCTAAAGTTTCTAGTCCCATTTGGCATTTTTCGAAAAACCAAATATAGTTAGATATAGAAAAATCTCTTTCTGTTGGTGCGTTTGACGCTGGCAAAGCAAACGAAAAATATACTAATTTCAGGATGTTTTTATAAATAATAAAGAATATTTTTCGTTTCGAAAAATTTGAAAATTTCAACCCACTTTTTATCGGGATTTAATGCTGATTGTTTCCATATTTCTATTCGTTCAGAATTTACATAATTTTTTACATAACTCATTAAAAAATTCGTTATTATTTATATTTAAATCATTTCTGATTTCTGTTCCCTTTATTAACGACTTTTCAACTGAAGACCAAGATGGAATTGCATCTACAATATAGACAAAATATAGAGTTTCCAACTCAATTTCATATGGAATTCCAGCTAATATAAGCGATTTTACCGAATGAGTGAAAAAAGTGGACAAAAGCGGACATTTTGGAAAATAAATACTTTTTAGAAGTTCGTGTGGTAAAATAGTGGACAAATAGCGGACGCAAAAAAAATAGCGGACTGTCCACTATAATAGTGGACGGATGGTCACCGTATATATAGTTGGCACAATTTGGTATAAATGATATCAGAACTATGAAAAATACTGGATACTGTGTTGGCTTATTAGACGTGAGAGCCAGGATTTAAGCCCCAGGTAACACATCACACAAAAAATATTTCTTTGGTGACTACATCTTAGCAGATTTCTGGCAAAAAAAAAACTCTGAGTGTAAAATAAAATTACCATGAACAGTTTCTCAAAAGAAATCTCTTGTTCGGAATCGATTTCAAACAGTAGGTTCCGCCACTCATGTATAAAATTTACCCACACAATCTGAGTAGTGTGAGCTGCTAGTTCTCTTAGAGCTCCTGACTAAAGAGTTGTCAAGTTTGAAGCAACTAGTTTTAGTTGCGTAAAAAAGCGAATTATTCAATTATTATGGTTGAGTGATAATCAATAAAATCTTTTAGAGTTCTGTAACGAGAAAACATAAATAAATTATGAATAACACGACAATTTTTGAAAAATATTTAAAAATTAATAAATGTGTGAACAAGACTCGTCTACACACGATTTATGATTGTTGTTTTGCTTTCTGGAAAATGTATTTAACACGACCCTAACGTGAGTTTAAGTATCCACTTGAACGCTCTATTCATCATACCATACACTTGGGTACACTGCTAGCTAGATTGGTTAGGTGATGACATACAGGCCAATGGTCGCCAAGTGGTTGTTTCTGATGTTGAAATATTTGTTTCTTTATATTTTTTTTCGATTTATTTAAGTAACTCCAGATTAAAAATTGTTTGTATTTGAAGAGATTACTTTACTGTATTCAGTGAAATGTTGATTTGCTATTCATTTTTCATATTTTGATTTGCAATTGCGAAAAAGCAAGATTGGAAAATTGAAATCTATTAAGGCAGACTATTTGGCACGTGTGTCACAATAAATAAATTTGGGAAGCTTTCTTTCAACTTTTAGAAAAAGAGGCGTGACTTGCAAACGAATACAATCAATCGTTCGCTGCCAGTGACAGTTTTTGCCTGTTGTGCTGTGTTGATATGATTATTGACTGAAATTATCTTTTCACAATAATTTATAAAATTTCAACAGCCAAACTAAAAAAATGAAGCAAAACAAAATGCGTATGTATGTATGTATATGATATGAAAAGCAATTATATTCTGATTCTGGTGTTTGTATCCACAATAAAATGCTCAACAGTTTTACAAACTCTGGGGCGTTCGGTGAGCAAATGAATTGACATTAAACAGCCGTTTTTTTTAAGCTCTTCAACAAAGTAAAAGTAATAATATTGGATTGGATTGGATTAAATTGTTAAACAACATTTAGTAGAGTGTAAATGACATTTGAGTGTTTGTTATCATTGACAATGTTTATTTATTTCACAAATCATTTTTTCCTTTCCATATTATCATCCCCAGTACACTTGGCGGCACTTCTTTCTCGTTCTTCATTCATTCATTCATTTATTCATGCATTTTTTTTATTTATTTACCAATCCTGAAATTTGAAATTTGTGTGTGTGTGTGTGTGTTTATACGCACTTGAATTACGAACAAGCGTACAATGACGTTAATTAATAAAAGTGCGTGTAAAACATAAAATGAAAACGACAAAAACAACAACAAGCACTGCTGCTGCTACAGTAATAGAAAATTAAGTAAAAATGCCAAGAGTCCGAATATGATATGATTTATGATTCCTGATCAAAAATATTCACAAGCATTTGCTCTCAACTTAAAATATAATAAACATCGTGTAACATGCGTGCTTGAGATTGTCTTAATTTATGAAACATTTCTTTTCAATACCAACGACTATCAAAGACGGCAAATAAACTGTCAAACAACTTGAAGAAAGGAACTGAACATAGACATTCCAGAAATAAAAACAATTAAAAGTGATTTTAAAGGGATAATGCTACAAATCGAAATTATTTGCTTCTCTATAGTAGACACAAAATAACAAAAGGTGGCAACGTGGTATTCACAATTTTTCTTGGCAAATTTAATTATTTTTAAGTGTTCTTCGATTGTTTAATCATCTATTTTCGCCAATGTGCAAACGTTTTAAAGGTGTTACTATATAAACGACACCTTCGATAACATAGAACTGCACATACTACTGCATTCGATCACTGAACTAAATAAATACTCTTACCTATCTATGAAACCAAAAAATTATTTTAATTCCTTAATAATTGTTTATTATTTATAATCATTATATTTGTATTTAAGGCACCTCGACCGAAGAAACATAATCCGCAATATTCAAACTGTGTAACTAATATGACCACACTGTGCCAGCAATCATTTTTTATTTATATATTTATGTCTATGGATAGTAGTTCCTTACAGACTAAATTTAAATTTGCAAAACAATATATATAATTAATATTTAATGATTTAAGTACAATACAAGTTTTCTCTTTAAAGAATAATTGCTTTCAGAAAGATCAATTAAATGATAAAGATTATTAAACTTTAGACATACGAGTATTTGACGAAAAGAGTTATTGTTGGCATAGACTGAGCAGTGAAATTCTAAATTTAATAAATTGAAATTACGAGAAGGTCTAATTGGAACATTAAAATTAATTTTACGTAACAAATAATCAGAATAGACATCTCCACGTATTAAACCCAGAAGAAAAGTGACACTTAGCATTATTCTTCGACTTTTCAGTGTAGGTAGAGTTTATAAGAGCGAGTCTACTTTCATACAAAGGGAGAATAAACGAGTTCCATCCAAGTCCTCTCAAGCAAAATAACAAAAAGTACAAAATAAAAGAAAGTACTGTACAGATTCAATTAAGTTAACATAAATGAGAAAATGTGGATCCCAAATAATAGATCCATACTCAAGAATAGGGCGCACCAAGGATATATATAATTGTTTTGTTACGTAGGGTTCAGTAAATTCCTTTGACCAGCGCTTTATAAATCCTAAAACACCATTTGCTTTGTTCACCATCATTGATATATGTTCAGAAAACGTAAGCTTATGATCTAACAAGATTCCAAGATCATTTATATTTAAAACTTTTTCCAAAATTTTGTCTTTAAAATGATAAGACGTATCAAGTTTAAATGAACGATGAAATGTCATATGTTTGCAGTTATTAAAGTTTAACTCCAACAAGTTGACTTCTCACCATTGACAAAAGTAATCAATATCCTTTTGAAGAGTTGATTGACCAGATATGCTATCATGAATCGAAATCATTAGAATTTTCCGTAATTCGCACAATATGTCATTTCAATTAATACATCGTTTCAAGTAATCGGAAAGCACCTTACATACATACATACATACATAATTGACCATTACAATCCTTCAGTTAGGATGACGACTTAGCTTCTCACAACACTTCTGCTGTGTGTGTTTAATTTTATGCATGAGTGGCGGTAGCTATAGTTTAAAGTCAACTCCGAACGACAGAATTTTTTTGAGAAAATTTTCATGGCAATTTTAGTCACCGAAGAAATAGTTTTTCAATTCCGTTTTGTTCGAGATGTCCGAGCCAAGGGTTGAATCGTGGCCTCACGTCTAATAAGCCCATACTTCCTACTAGACTATGGCGACCACAAACATTAATCACCCAATAAAAACTCTGATAGTTCTTGGAAAGACTAACTTTATTAGCAAACCTTCTTTGCGATGTCCGCACACCAACCAAAACTAAAGTTGTCCGGAAAGTGTTCTTAAACTCCTCTATGGAATCCTCTAGCATGAGCTGCCTATCAGAACATTTAAAAAGGTTAAAGGTTACCACAATTAGCGCCACTTAAATGATTAATACAGCACCTGGTGATGATCTTATCACATCAAATTTAAATCAGGTCATGTAATATGTATGTATTCTGCATAAGTTGGGTCAAAAATAATGCAAAATATCAAATCAAATGGCTTGATGATACAAGGATTGGTTCGAACCAAAATGATAAAAATAACCGCAGATATATGGTATAGTTAGTGTACAGTTCAAATCGGTGAAAAAAAATTCATTTTGTTTTAAAGATCTCTTTCTCTTTTTTGTATCGTATCGTATAATAATGCCGAAATAGAGTATGAACCAACAAACATTAGTTTTGCAAACACTCCATCATATTTTCACATTTATAATCCAAAGGAAATTGTCAACGGATGCCTTAAACGTTTTTATCCAAAATAATCACAAATAATTAGAATTGAAAAGGAAAACAATTGAACATATGGTCGGAGCTATACTTGAAAGTAGACAATCAACCACTTGAAGTTATGTTTCTTGTATTAAATGTTGAAAACACGGCTCAGGAACAAATATCCGTTGGACAACAGTAAAAAGTAATATCTTGTCTGTTGGTGATTAACAACGAAAGGACAAATAACTGGAAAACTGTAAACAAAGGACACTCACACACAAATACTGTCGTCGTTCAAATACCAGTTGATATGCGTACAATTTAAACAAATAAAGGAAAGGTTTCTTTCTACACATCGGATTTATTTAATTTTTTTTTTCTCTTTTTCCATTTTATTTATAAATTTCTATTTAAATATGTATGTATGTATGTATGTATGTATGTATGTATGTTGAATAGATTTAACCTTTACCATTCATTTCTCAATAATTTATTTGCTTATTTTCAATACAATATAATGGACGCCTAAAGCCTAAACTCATGTCATGAACGGTATGTACATACATATGTATGTGTGTACAAATCAGAAATACGAATTGCTTCAAAATAAAGCAGTTGAGTACTTATTACTGTCACAAGGATAATCTCTTTCGCAGCTTGTTATAACGATAATTCTGATGATGCTGCGACCGAGGCTTGTACACAGTGACGATGAGGATGACGATGACTATTTGTTTATTGTTTTACATTGATTTTTTTGACATTTGTTTTCTTTATACATGATGTATGCTTTTTACCTGGATATTGAAAATTCTAAAAAAGAATGCATTAAGAAATGTTAAATCCACGATTAAATTACTAACGTGCCAATGGAGCAAAAAAGATTCTTAAAGTATAATACAGGAAGAAAAACTTATTGACAAAATTTATTTATTTGTTTATTTTGATTTTTTGTTTACAAGAAAGATGAAGGAAAACCTTTAAATTTTGGCAACAAAACATACAAATACTCGTACAGGGTGGGGCAAAAGTCGCGAAGGGATTTGAAAAATTAATAACTTTTCTAGTTTAATTTTTTTTTTATTTTTCTTTTTAGGACTTGTAAAATAAATCTGGGAGATTAATTTTGGAAGTTTACAACGTTATCCAGCGAACCAAAATCATAGAACTTTATTTTGAACATCATCGATCAATAATTCAAACTCAACGAGCCTATCGTCGTCATTTTAATGTGCGGAATTCACCATCCGAATCAATTAGTGACACGTTTTCAGGAACAAGGCTCACTAAGGGATCTTCCACGAAGCAGAAGACCACATTCTGTAATTAATGAAGCAAATATTCAACGCGTTCTGGAGAGTGTTGAGGAGAATCCTGAAACATCAACTCGAAGGCGCTCTGCTGAGCTGCAAATGTCTCGGCGGTCTTTACGCAGAATATTAAAGGGAAATTTACATCTTTTCCCATACAAGCTGCAGTTAGTGCAAGAACTAAAGCCACGAGATTCCCAAGAACGATTAAACGATTAAACCCCTTCGTGACTTTTGGCCCACCCTGTATGAAAAAAATTATTTTCTCATCAGAGATAATCAAATTAAATCATTATGATTTTTTCACCAAATACATATATGTATGTACGTTTCAAAAATCGGTCAATATGGATAAAAAATGGAATGTTGGATGAAACAAGTCCAGTGCACTGGATAGCCATGAAATGAAAGATTCCAAAACAAAAAAATAAACAAAAAAAGTACTCCATATAAATCAGCCTAAATCGGTTTAAATATTGACTTGTGAGGGAAACGGATCTAGTGGGCTGCATAGCCATGGTATCAAAAAAGGGATCTGTATAAAGGGGGTTAAATGGAATAAAAAATGGACTTGTGAGGGAAATGGACCTAGTGGGCTGGATAGCCATGGTATCAAGGATTCCAAAATAGGTTTCCTTACGGTCGAGCGTTACTTGAGACCGGAGATATGTACGAAAAAATGTTCTATATAAATCGATAAAAATAGGATAAAAAATTAAATTGTAAGGAAATAAACTTAAAAAATTCTAATAGTTCTCATTGAGTTAATATTTTGTTTTTTGCAAGTTGCATTTCTTTGGTGGATGACTTGCGTTGTTTTGGACGATAACTTGCATATTTTTGGCTGAAGACTTGAATTTTTTTGGTCAATTAATTGTATTTTTTGAATGATGACTTTAATTTCTTTGTCGATGATTTACATTTTGGTTTTATACTAATTTTTGTTAGGTATGCTAATACTAATGCAGCTAATATGGTGCAGTTTGTCTAGTCAAATGGAAAATGGCACAAATCAAATACTGATCTCACAAGAATTCTGACGAAACACACATTTTCAGCAATTGAACTCTCTTTGCATTGAATTGAAAAGCAAATCGATTTGTATAAATTCAAAATGCAAAACACCCCCTCCCTAATGATCATATTGAAGAAGTGGTCACATTGATTTTTTCAATAAAATATTCAAATTAATTCCATGTTGATGAAATTTACAAATAAAATGAAATTCAGGGAAAATTCTATGAATTTTCACACATTATTTGGTGTTTGGTTTTGAAAATTTCTTCTCTCTTGTGATTCTAGCAGAAGTTGCATTTCTTTTACTCAACAAAACTAATTTCCTTGTAAATGAGGTTTAAAATTTAATAAAATTCCGTTTTATTTATTTATTTCGTTGGTAAATTCATTATTCAACGACCCTTTCATAGATTACCATGCGTGCGCGTAGGTCTGCTAATAAGCGTGTTAATTTTCATTTTAAGAGACGACCTCTGTAGGAGACTAAACATTCAGAAAAAATATTCTTTTTTTTCTTGTGAAAAACTTTCATTTCATTCGAATGCATAGTTTAGTAGTTTATTTGCGCAACACTATCATTAGAATGAAAATCCTTCGTTTGAATTGAATTTTCCATGTTTAGTAACTGCAACAACAACAACAATTGTTATCGTTGCTACGTTGCGTTGATACGGAGATGAAATGTTTACATGTTTACTTTACCAAAAAAAAAAAAAAAAATTTTAAATAAATGAAAATAAAAGAAAACTAGAATTGAGAAAGAAAAACAAGATAAATTTACGATGCATGTGTGACTTTTGGTTAAAGCAGAGATTCAGTAAAATTAAGAATAACAATGAAATCTGAAGTGCAAATACAAAGTGAAAATTATTATGAAAATTGTGAGTTTTTTTTCTTGTGTTTTTTTTTTTTTTTTCTTTTGACTAAAATCAGCATTGATTGTGTATTTTCAATTAAAATTTGTCGTTGGCAAAAAAATTACCGCCACTATTTTTTATAAATAAACAAGTTTCATCTGATTTTATATAACAACAGTTTTACGTTGGTATCTAGTATTTATTTTAGACGGCATTATATTAAACAATACTAAGTCTGAAGTCGGTAGTCTAGTAGGTAATGTTTTGGCGTATATGAAAATATAAAGAAAATATTTCTTCGGCGACTTCCTCTCAGCAGATTTCTGGAAAAACCCTGAGAGTAAATTCTATAAAGTTCAGATTATACGATTAAAGACAAATAAACAATTTTTATTTTTGTGTAATATGTATGTACGTTACAAAATCTGCATTGGCCAGTTAATAATAAGGGTTTTAGGTGAATTATTTATGAAACAAAAAAGATTTGTGAAATGACTTTCAGCTAATTGCAGTTCTGCTACATAGATTTCACAAAATTTCCAAAAATAAAATAAAAAAACAAAAATTAAAATCATAATGATGATGATGACAACGAGCTTAAAAAATAAAATTTAATTAAATTTACTGTTGTTAATGCAGTAGTAAGGTGCAGAGGAGCTCAAACCGTGGTCATAAACAAATGAAAACACTTTTTCTGCATCGCAAAAGTTTGGATACTAAAACGACACATAAACACGGTGGTCAACAACGTACCACAACTAGACACAAGGACTTTTGCGAGCTGTACAAATCTACTGCAACTAGAAGGCAAAACAAGAAGAGGGGTAAACAGTAACTGCTAAAGCAACAACAATTACTGAATCTAACCATGAAACCAAACGTCGAGAGAGCGAAATTTTTCGCAAAAAACTAAAACCGAGAAAGAAAGAAAAAAAAGAGGAAAATTTCTCAAAAATATTTACAATGTACGTGTAAAGATCAGCACAAACATTCGGTCAATACAACAGTAACTTTTACGAATAGAAGTGTGTTACCATAGCATACAGAACATAATATAATTAATATGAAGTGACCACAATATGGTGGTAAAAATTTCCAGAGAAATTGTTAAGCAGGGGGGATATAAAATATTTAATTGCTACACCAAAATAAAAAAAAAAAAAAAATAAAAAAATAGAGAAACTTTACGATGAGTTTACGATTTACGGTTAATAGTACAAACAGATGCGGACGAGGAGCATGGCTTGTTGTAGCATAAAATAAGCCACAAAATTTACAAATACGAGTACATACCGTGCTCTGACGTTACGTCAAACTTGTTCTTAATACGTTTAATACGATTTAACTTTTAAGAGAAAATCAAAATGAAAATGAAAAATGAAAATAATAACACAGTAAACATAAATAAACATTATTGTACTCGTATGTATGTATTAAAGAGACACGAGCATACGACAACACATATAAAATCAATTAAATTGAATTGAATTGAATGCTTGGTTTTAACGTTAACCTACCATATTTTAATTAAACACCGCACTGATATTGCAACGATTGAATAAAAATAAATTGACGTTAACTTGTGATATTTTCATTGAATGAAATTAAAAATTGTATAATATTACAGGAAACAAATTGAAAAAAAAAAAAAGTTTTATTAAAAATTCTAAGAATTTTTTCATTTCATTGGGTTTTTTCGGTTGCATGAAAACTGTATCGCATCAAATTAATATAAACACAATAAAAAATAAAACAAATGTATATACGTACGTATCCGTATATTTATTGAGTGGCCATAAAATTATTTTACAATCGACAAATTCATACAAATTCATTAATACAAAAATCCTGAGTTAGCATATGTGTGTATGTGTGTAATAGTGTGTTTATTTGTAAATAATTATTTTAAAACCGTTTATAAAAATGCAACAAATGAAAGTAAATAAATAAAAAAAAAAATAACAATAAAATATTTTTTTAACAAGTAAAATCGATAAACTATCGACAATTAACGGAAAATAAATATTTTACAGAATACGGATCAACAGATACAGCAACAATATCAACAAAAAACAAACCAACAGCAAAAACATATTTAAATAATAAAGCTATGAAGAGGAATTCAAAAACAAAACGATGACATTAACGACAATTCGATAGTATGTCGTATAAATAGGTCAACAGTTGTCATGGGAATGCTCTACGCCAATCTCTCTCATCTGTTCTACTACCCGTACATGATCTATTAAACTTGAAAGTTTCTTCATGAAATTAATTATTGTATATGAGGGGGTTCGCTTTTATAATTGCCAAGAATTTTGCAATTGTTTCTACTTCTTTAATGGTCAACTTAATGAGATTGAAGTTACATAAACATCTAGATCAGGTGTACATACATATTAAACGGTTAAATTAGTTGAAATTAATTCAGCCAAGACAACAAAACGAACAGAAGAAAAAATAGAAATAAATTAATTGCTGTAAAGTACTTGCAACATAAACGATATCCATAAAATTTAAGAAATCAACTATAAATGACAGCCAATAAATCTTTGAAAAACAAAAAAAAACAAATACCCAGAATAAAAAGAAACTCATAAAATAAAAACTGTCGTGGTCATAAAAAATAAAATAACAGATGCTCTTAGGCATGAGGACAAACTAGGCACCGGGATCAGAGTGTGTTGTGTCATTAAATTGCATGTTTATTTAATAGTTTCGTCTAACTGTGTTTTATCGGTGTATACAAATCCAATTGTTGATGTGTTGTATGTATGTATACATGGTTGTTCTTGAATTAATTAACTTTTGTTTTTTATATTTTTATCTCATTTATTTCACTATTTCATTGAAAGCAGTCACAAGACGAATAAACGAATAAATTTAGTTAAGCATACGACAGCAAAACAACAACACAACAATATACAACAAATATGCAACATTTTCATTTACTTATGTATGTGCGTTATTTAAAAGTTTAAATTTAAAAATGAAATAAAACAAAAACGGTTTGAAATTTTTCCAAATTTATTTCTCTTTGTTGTGAAATACAATTGTTCCGGTTAGAAATGGAATCTTATTTCATTCATATGACTGCCATGGCTAGCCGTTCAGTACCTTATTCGATCGGACCAATTTTCGTGCACTTTTTCAAGTGTATGAGGTCGTAACTCATCATATCATACCGATATCATTCAAGGAGATACAACATTTCAGCCTTTAAAAAGTATTTTTTTTTTCTGCTTTAATACAAATTGAAATTAATTTTAATAGCCCAGTGCCATGATTTTGTCTCTCTGACTAAAAAATGTTGAATATGTACTGCCCTGTCAGCTTGTAATTTATTTGCTTTTAAAAAGTCGCATTAGCCAGGGAAATGATGTTAAAAATCAAAGCGAGCTTTTGATTACAGTAAACATCATAAACGTCATCGTTTTAGTTTTTTATTTTTATTTTTTTTTTTTGCTTCGCATTTAAATTATGGCAGAGCAGTTTAGAACATTTAAGCGTTGCTGAACTGTCGCGTAATTTAAAGCTCACAAAAGAAAGGAAAATTATGAACGAGGAAAAGGAAAAACCAAATAAATTTGTTATAACCCAATGAACATTTACAATGTAGAAAAAAAAATTGGCATTTAATTTCAAAATCAACAATGGAATCCATCACTCAGTTTTAGAAACATGGCTTGACTTATCAGTCCTGTAAAGATATCAAGATAGATAGCACTGTTACTGGTCACCCTCTCATAGAAATGCATCACTTTCGATTTTATTTTAACCGAACAAAAAACAAATTTGAATTGATATGAATAAATTAACATTCGAGATGCATCCGAACGCTTTACTCGTCCATCAGTTTAATTGTTGCCTGGAGCAAGGAAATCATTCTGGTGTTTTTCTTTTATTTTTTTTATTTTTTTGACTGGCAACTTGAAACCAAAGTGGTTGTAACCGGTTGTAACTTGTAAAATAAATGTTATTTTAAATATGCATTTATTTATTCATTTATTTGTTTATTTATTTTTATTTTATGTTATTTGTTGCTGCTACTAATGTTGCTGGTCTTGCTGTTGTCCTTCGTTGTTATTACTGCTGCAGTTAATGTTTGTTTTCATGTTGATGTTGATGTTGATGCTGATGTTGGTGCTGTTGCTTTTCGTAAGACAACAACTAACTACAGCAGCTAATTCAATTTTATGCTCCATATGACTCATCCATTCTGCACCACATCCTCTGGTTTTAGTTGGCTGTTGGATAGCATTACCTCGGTCGCTTCAACAAACTCTCCATTGCCGATGCCTGTTAAGTATTCGCTTCAGTTACTGCTGCAGCAGTGCATATTTTACTATTGTTATGTAATATGTATTGTTGTAGTTGTTGTTGTTTGTCTTTTAATTCAATGTTTGTTTTTCCAATTTTAGTATCTGGTTGGTGCTGGAGGTGGTGGTGATGGTGATGGTGCTGGTGCCGGTTGTTTGGTTGGAATGTTGTTTACAATTAAGGAAACTCTACTTAAGTAAATGACAATGACAAGAACTTTTAAGCAAACTCCAGGATACTCAAAACATACATACATTCACACGTTCACAAATCTCAAAATAGAACACAACTTATTGAGACAAATACATACATACATACATGCATACATATGAACTTGTATACATAAATATGTATGTACATGTGTGTAGTATATTTACATATGTATGGCAATAGTTAAAATGTGCATAAAATCATGAATATTTGAAAGTTAATATCGTATGTTCGTACAGATACAGATGACTGTGTAAATCTAATAAATACTTACATATGCATAAATATGTAGACATGTACGTATGCACTGTACTTACATATATGTACATATGTATATATGTATATTATTATTTGAGTTTAAACATCAACTTGCATGTTTATATAAATACAGGGTGATCATGATGATGATGATGATGACGATGCTGGAAGGAAATTATGGGGAAAATTAATGTTGACAAATTGTTGTTTTAAAGCCACGCCAAGCCTAAGTCAACACATATTTATGTAATCATAACACATATGTATATACATTCATACATACATACATATATACTTATGCATATACATATGTATGTATAAAGTATGTTTACGTAAATGCATGTACATTTGAAAACAATTTCTAGAAGCTATATACGCTTGCATTTTAAGATTAATTGTATTTGCCATTGCCAATCCATTGTACAGATATTTTGATTTCATATACCCGTCTTGCAGTACACTATCTTAAACAAAAAACGAGTAATAGAGATTACATTTAAAGGTGTTTGTTTTTTTTTAAATGGTTTTGCTTCAAAAACGTACGTCGCCGTAGTCTAATAGGTAGTGTGTTGACTTATTAGACGTGAGGCAACGGTTCAAACCTCCAAGTCAGACATCTGCAACAAAACGAAATATAAAGAAAATATTTCTTCGGCTACTGCCTCACAACAGATTTCTGGCAAAAGCTCTGAAAGTAAATAAAACTGTCATGTAAAGTTTCTCAAAAATCTGTCGTTCGGAGTCGAATTTAAACTGTAGGTTCCGCCACTTATGTATAAAATTAACACATACAACTAGGTCGTAATCCTGACTGAAGGATTACATACATACATACAATAATGTACAATTATGTATGTATGTAACGGGTGATTTTTTAGCTATTATCTTTTTGGCAACACTGGTTTAAACAGCTCACGCACGTTTCGTGTTTTGTTTCATTGTCAAACATCTTCAGTTTGGTCTATAATTTAACCATGAATCGTCTTACAAACGAACAACGCTTGCAAATCATTAAATTTTATTATCAAAATGCGCGCTCTGTTAAGCGTGCAGTTTAATCGACCCACTGAAGCGGCTATTCGGGCTATTGTGACTAAATTTCGCACCAAATTTACATTGTTTGACATTAAACCACCAACACGCGAACTGAAGATAATATGGCAGCTGTATCGGCCAGTGTTAATGATGACCATCAATTATCGATTCGTCGCCGTTCGCAGCAATTGGGCCTCTGTTACTCAACAACGTGGAAAATTTTGCGGAAGGATTTAGGTGTGAAGCCTTTCAAAATACAGCTGGTGTAAGAATTGAAGCCGAACGACCTACCGCAACGCAGAATTTTTGGTGAATGGGCTCTTGGAAAGTTGGCCGAAGTTGGCCACTTCTTTATCGAAAAATTGTGTTCAGCGGCGAAGCTCATTTTTGGCTCAATGGATACGTAAATAAGCAGAATTGTCGATTTTGGAGTGAAGATCAGCCAGAAGCATTGCAAAAGCTACCAATGCATCCAGAAAAAGTCACAGTTTGGTGCGGTTTATGGGCTGGTGGCATCATTGGACCGTACTTCTTCAAAGATGCTGCGAATCGTAACGTAACTGTGATTGGTGAGCGCTACCGTGAGATGATATCCAACTTTTTTTGCCCAAAATGCAAGAGCTTGACTTGCATGACATGTGGTTTAAACAAGACGGTGCCACATGCCACACAGCACGCGTAACAATGGACTTATTGAGAGGCGAGTTCGGTGAACATTTTATTTCACGTTCGGGACCGGTCAATTGGCCGCCTAGATCGTGCCTTTATAGCACGACTATAGACTATTTTTTGTGGGGCTATGTTAAAGTTCATGTCTATACAGACAAGCCCGCTTCAATTGACGCATTGGAAGACAACATTGAAGCATTTATTCGTGAGATACCGGCCGAAATGATGGAAAGAGTATGCCAAAATTGGACTAAGCGGATGAACCATTTGAGGCGCAGTCGCGGTCAACATTTGCATGAAATAATCTTCAAACATTAAATTATATGGACCGTACTATCGATTCAAATAAAGATTTCATGCATTTTTCTGAATTATATGTGTTTTTTTTTTTTTGAAAAATTTTCCTATAGCTCTTAAAAAATCACCCATTATATATATTATTTAATCAAACACCTTACACATGGTGTTACAATTTGGCAATATATATGTACGTTAATTTCACAAATACTTGCAATTGTTGATTCTGTAACTAATTAACCATTGGGTAATAGAGAATGTTTGTACTTAAAATTAAATGGTTTTTTCAAATATTTTCAATATTTTAAATGAAATTAAATGAATTTCTAAAATTTGAGAAATAATTTTGATTTAAAATATGAACCACAAATGTGCGCTTCATTAAATATCCGCTTTATTAATCATGAGTTGAAACTCAATTTCCCCATCCAATTTTAGGCTAAAGACAAATACAAATACAAACTCAAACTGCTCTTTAACACTCTCTCAGCTCCGGTTGATTGTTAAATTTAATTTCAATTTCAATAGCCATAGCATTTTAAAGTGAAAATAAATTAAATACTTCGTCCTTCGTCTCTCTTTTTGAATGAAATTATTGTCAAATTGTAAATATTTAGATCCTACTCTGTATTTGAAAAAGTTTCGTATGATATGATTACAAACTGTCTGTCTTGTGTTTTTGCAAGGCTTTACTTTTGCTTTACTTAACTTAGTTTACTTTACAATGTTAATTCTCTTGAGATTGTTGTAAACATTTTATTAAAGATAAGGAATTAATTTATTAATATTTAATACACCCGCCCTCCTCCCCCCACCCCCCTTCTGCTCTCATTTTCTCTCTCGATTAGTCTCTTGCCCTCTCTATGTACATTCCCATACATATACACATATCCATATATATATCAATACATATAAATTTGTAAATTTATTCTAATATATCTCTAAGGAAATACTCTATAATAGAGCTGTATCTAGTTGTGTATGAATGTTTTGTTTTTTTTTTTTGTTTTTTTGTTGATTTTTCTGTATTGTTTACCTACTCGTGTTTAAGGAATAAAAGTCTAAAGGGTAAATTAGGAGAAGAAAACTTCAATTGAAGTTTATTTGCAAACAATTGCAAGAGTGCTTATTTACTTATAACATACACATACATATACACATGTACACATAGAGTATACATGTATGTATGTCTAGGACAATACAGTTATACTCCTCTGTGTGTATACATACATATGTATGTGAGAATAAAGAACAAAATAAATAAACAATTGAAATTGAATAGAATTGAAGAGAGAGAGAAAGAAAGAGAATATCAAGAGGATAATCAAGAGATATTAGTGAATTGCTGTTTAGAAGTAAATTGATTTGTAAAATTATTACGACTCCGAGTAAATATTTACCAAGGCAATGAATTTTTGTGTTATTCGACACGAGTGTGTGTGTGTGTGTATGTGTGTGTCACTTCAAATTGTTTTTGAAGAAAACAATAATAAAAACTGAAATGAAAATAGTCGAGATAAAGAGAACAAAAATTGAAATACAAATAGAATTAGCAGAACAAATAAGTTTACAAAATCAAATACGTTGTTAACATTCGGCTGACATTAGTCGCCATGAGATAAAGATCTTCTTTCTGCCATATTTATAACAACAGTTACTTTGAAATATGTAAATTCAAATTTGATTTCTGTCTAATAAGAAATCATCAGTAATAAAGAAAAACCAAAAACAATGAAATTAGAAACACTGCACTGCAATGAAAATCCATCCGAAGGGGTTGTTCCATTTAAAAGTTCAAATTTAAAAATGCAATAAAATATTGCATTGGCCACCACGTATGACCACGTATGGGTTTTATGAGCCCTAAATACGGCAATATCGCTTATTAACGTACCCACCAAGATGAAAATGAGCTTTATCCAAAAAAAAGATTTTTTTTTGTCTAATTCGCCATCATCACACAGTTTCTCGTTGGTCCAATAAATCCCAAGGCTGTTCAATCAAAAATCGATTCATTACGTTTATTGGAGATAATCTACTGAATTTTGTGACAGAATAGAATGACACAAGTATTGCCAGATTCGAATAAACCGATAGTTCAAATTTAAACCGGTATATGGCCTACCCTATATTTAGTTTTTGTCGCATAGTGTAATTTTTAACACCTCCCCGCACAGCCATTAGTAATTGTAATAGAGTCGGCCATTAACTGCAAATAAAATAAAAGTTTTGCGTTATTATCAATTTTTATGAAGATACATACACATTTATACGCATTTGGTGGGAGTGAAAAATGTGCCAAATCTTGTTTTAAACACTTGTGAATACTTACCCTGTACACGCTCGAATAAGTGTTTTCTCATGTAATGACTGTTGAGAAGCATACACTGTTGTCCAGAGCAACAGGGTTTGTGGCCACTGTATACATGGAAGGAAATCAGTTAACATTCTTCCCTAAAATCAATTGCAATGAAGTTTTACGATAAACATACTCTGTACGCGTGTTTAAGATTCATTCGATAAGCGGCAAAACAAATGCCACACACTGGCACAGTCAAATTGAAATGGGAATTTGCGGAAATACTGTATACTGTTTGCCTATAGAAAATGGAAACCATTGTGGAACCAGTACGTAACGACGACACAAATGTTTAATTCTCTATACAGTTGAATGATTTTTATTTCATTTTTTGTGCACGGATTAAGACGATCATCCACTCATTTACTCTTATACAAAACACACACACACACTTTCGCTAAAACAAACAAACAATACAATAACAATATTAGAAGCTTAGAATGCTCAACAGCAAAAGAAATATGTTTTGTTAAAAGCATTTACAATTATAGTTTGGAATTGAAAAGATGTCAACCAAAAATACTGAGACCAAGTCATGAGAATCACCTTTTTAAAATGGTTCCAAATGGAATTTTGTTTTTCAACTGTGATTGCATTTTTATTTTATTTAATGTGAGGAAAAGTAACCACCACCATCAGTGCTATTGTAATCGCCATTTAATAATTTGTAGTACTTGTGATAAAAAAAAACGAAACGATTTGACATGTAGCAAATCTACAAAAAAGCAAAAAAAAAAAAAATACGAAATCATTTCTATATCGTGTGCTAAATGCGATGAGAATTTTCTCTTTCTTCTATTGAAGTTTGTTTTTTTCTAAAGAGCACCGCTTATCTTCTGATGCGTTTACAATTGCATACGGGGGTACACAATAAATAATTCACACTTTCAATGATTTAAACACGAAACAAATATAAAATATAACAATAACAACAACAAAATCAACTGTGAACGTGTGATAATATGCGTCAACAGCATTTTCAATAACGACGTTCATTTTTCTTTACATTGCACACAAACACACTTCGATCATTCGATTCCAATACTCAGCTACGAGATAAGGACGAAAAACAAGAAATTCAAAACAATTTGTTTGTTTGGATGTTTTTTTTTTTTCATGTGAAGTACATATGTATGTGTGTGTACAATTTTGAAGTAACTTCACTCACCGAAGAAGAAAACATAATAAGTGAACGATTGAAACACTGAATGACATGGTATTGAATAAAAAAAAAAAAAAAATAAAAAAGTGTTCATGTTATTTAACGATAACATTTAAGTATTACATCAGGTACTTAAATGCCATCCATGCGAAGTTTACACTGCACAGTAATTAAAGATTTCTAGAACTGAAACTGATAAACTGGCTGTTCATTGTGAAATAAATGAAAATGTAATGCAACAAAGAAAAATAATAAAAAGCAAGAGAACCTCTATGGTTCTTATAGTCGCCGTACTCTAGTAGGAAGTGTGAAGCCTCGGTTCAAAGCTGAGGTCAAAACGAAAATATGAAAAAATACTTCTTCGGCAACGTCCTCTCAGTAAATTTCTGGAAAAATCTCTGAGAGTAATTAACATTGTGCTCAGGTATAAAATTAACACACACTACATCAATGGTGTGAGAAGCTAGGTCGTAATCCTGACTGAAGGACTGCAATGACCAATTATGTATGTATGTATTTATGTCTATGGTTCGTAAAAGATCGGATCGGAATATAAAAGAAATAAACTCTATAGTATAGAGGTAGAAAATATTAACACTTAAAAAAAATATATGTGCAACAGTAATTGCAATCGTCAACAGGTTTAACAATCTAATCGAAATCTAAGTGCCTTTTAATACATAAGAGGACTGGCAGCCCTGTGATCACTGAAGATATTCTTCTAGACAACAACAAAATTGCGATCGTCTCCACTGCGAAGAATCTTGGCATTGTTTTCAATGATACACTGACCTGGAACAACCATGTAAATTCTCTTGTTGCACAGGCTTACGTGAAGCTTAGATCGCTGTGGGTCACGCAAGCATATACACCTTTAAGGGTGAGATTACTTCTTGCGAAGTCTTATATTATCCCTGGTATACTTTATGGTTGTGAAATTTTCGCTAACTCTGACTCCTCCTCCAAGCGCCGATTGAATGCTGTCTTCGACAATATTGTTAGATATGTTTACGGTCTGAGAAGGTTTAGTTCCACATCCACCTTTTCTAGAAATCTATATGGGGTAACTTTTGGGAATTTGATTAAGATCAGGGTTTTGCTGTTTTTACACAAAATTATTTACACGCAGAGACCCAAATATTTGTTTGACAGCATCACCTTTGCAAGATCTCTTAGGGGTAGGAGACTGATACTTCCTATACACCGCACTCTTGTCTCTGAATGGCAGTTTTCCATTTACTCCGTGCGTCTTTGGAATCAACTTCCACACAGTCTGCAACTAGTGAGTAATGTAATGCATTTTAAAAAGCAACTATTTCAATTCTATTCTATTTAGTCCGATCATGTATTTTTCTTTTCTTTCTTTTTTCTTTTTTTCCTTTCCTCTTTTTAATGTTAAGTTAAGTTAATTAATTAAGTTAAGTTAATTATAAACATCATAAATATTGTTATAGAATTGTTCAATATAGACACATTGTTAAAAATTAATTCTGTACAGTAATTATAAGAAATTCTCTTGTTGTGCAGAAATTCATTTAAAAGTAAATAAAATAAAATAACTAAAAAAAAAAAAAAAATTAAACGTGTGTTTAAATAAGAAAAAACAAAAAAACCAAAATTGTAGAGTGGAAGTCAGTTGTCACATTTCAGTGACTTGGTCAATAAACAATACATAGGTTATTATTGTTACGTATGTATTTACATTTCTTGCCAGCTTTATGAAGTTCAAATAAATCATTTAATCATGTTAATAGACGAGTAAATAAATAAATAAATAAACAACAATTGAATTTAATTCAAAACACATTTAAGCAATGTGAACATTTTTAAATATTTACCATATCCTTGTCATGTCATCCTTCACACTGAGCTTCAAATTGTTTTGAGTTCCTATTGTTTTGATTGCAATCACGTAAGCGCTAACTTCTTATGGCACTCTAACTGACTTCTTCTTCTCTCATACATACATACATACATACATATGCAGTAACACTTCGTCTGTTAACGTGTATATTTTTTTATTATCATTAATTTGCAAGTACAAGTAACTATTTGCACATCATTCGAAGGAGCCCACTTGTGTGCTGTGCTAGCAGCAGCAGCAGCAGCAGCACTTCATAAACAACTCATTTTAATTTTCCGACACAATATCATTTTTGACACTGAAGTTTAACAATGACATATTTGAACAACAACAACAACAGCAACAGCAACTGGCAATAAGAAAAACTTGTACTTAAAAAATGTACTCACTTCTCTATAACTATACTTGAATATTGTACAGAGTCTTGAAAGAGTGCACTAACTACATATGCATGAAAGCTATAAATAGTGAAATGATTTATTAATCTGATGCATCATATGATTGAATACTTTGTAGTTGCTGTGTTACAACCAAAGCAAATGGTAGCATAAAATAAACATTACATGTACAATATGCTCATCGTACATTACAATGCAAACATTTGACAAGTACTTGTCAGATTTCTGACAGGTTTTATATTTTTATTTCGAAATTTAGTAGATAGAGAAGGGAGGAGGGGTGGTAAGTAAGTATTGTCGGTCCGTTGGTTGATTGGTGGATTGGTGGTTTGCAAGAAACAAAAAACAGATTCATCACAGATAAAGGCAAATGGAACATTTGATGTTGTCATGTCCCCACTACCCTCCCGTGAAAAATACTTTGGACACAAACACACAAACATAATGAATGAGTCGTAGAACGAAACAATGATTATGACAAAGTAAATTTACACAACAGTATGACGATGAATCTCATCATGCTTAAGGACATTTTATTTGGAATATTTAAAGTAATTTCCACGAAAAACGAAAAGAAAGGAAATTATTTTCTTTTTTTTTTTAATTCCATTTGCCTTACTCTTATCCCTGATTTTGTGAAATCATTCATTCATATATACTTTAAATTAATAATTTTAAGTGAATGAAACTGTTTTACGTCGCTTGTTTTCTTTTCTTTTATTTTCCTTTAATTTTCATTTCACTTTTGCTAATTTGAAGTGCTTTTTGTTCTTTCTGATTTTTTTTTTTTTTGAGATGGAATTAATGGATTCTAGAAATTTATCGCTGCATCTTAGCCAAACATTGTGTTCCAATGGATGTTCTGCTGAAATTAGGTTTTTTTTAAAAAATTTGTTTAACTTCAGTCGAGTTTTTCCAACATATTTTCGTTGTTCGTTTAGGAAAATCGCTTACATTATAGAACGCCCATACATACATAAATAATTGGTCATTACAACCCTTCAGTCAGGTTTACAACCTAGCTTCTCACACCACTTATGTTGTGTGTGTTAATTTCATACAGTAGTGGCGGGAACTACAGTTTTAAAGTCGACTACGAACGACAGATTTTTGAGAAACCTTTTCATGTCAATTTTACTTAACTCGCAGAGTTTTTTCCAGAAATCTGCAGAGAGTAAGTTTCGAAGAAATATTTTTTCGTATTTTGTTTAGTTGGAGATGTTTGATCTGTGGTGTGAACTGTGGCCTCATGTCTAATAAGCCAGCACTCGATTATGATGACAGAACGTCCATACCTTTTGCAATTAAGTTGACATTTTGCTACAGATTCTTGCATATTTAATGTGAATGTTATTGAGACGATAAGGCCTTTCAGCAGACGCATGATTATATTCATAAGAATACGTATACACAGTCACGTAGAGTTGACACTACACTAGTTGTGTCAAGATTAATATGAAAATGTTTAAATTTGGATTAAGGATTGTAAGTATTTTTACTTTGAAGTCGTCGTAGTCAATTAGGTAGTGTGTTGGTTTATTAAACGAGGGACCAGGATTCAATTCCCAGGTCAGACATCATCAACAAAATAAAATTTGAATATTTCTTCGGCGAATTCCTTTCAGCAGATTTTTGGCAAAAACTCTGACAGTAAAATAAAATTGCCATGAAAAGTTTCTCAAAAAATCTGCCGTTCGGAGTCAACTTTAAGCTGTAGGTCCCGTTACTCATGCATAAAACTATTACACACAACATAAGTGGTGTGAGAAACTTGGTCATAGTCCAGACTATACGGTTGTAATGACCAATTATATATGAATGTATGTATGTATGTATGTAATCTTCTAATTCGTTAATGGAAATCCTGTTAAAATATTTCATAAAGTGCTCTACACAGATTAGTCTGAATTAAGAAACTATAATTATATATACATATGTATATAAGTATGCATATATGTATATATATTACTATACAGGTTCATAAATTAGTATGTCAATAATCTAGTAAAATAGTGTGCATATCTAAGAAGTAAGAAGTGTTATTGTGAACTCAACTGGATGCACATCTAAGGTAGCCACTGTAGTCACAGAGGCAAACGCTTACACAAGCAATCACTATTTCAACTAAATGCTACCCCTTCCCTCCCCTCCCCTTACATTTCTATTTTCTTTAGATACGGATGAACGATGCATTGTGGCAATATAATGACGAGCGACTGAGAATTATGAATTTATTCAGCCATAGCCGCAAGGCATTTTTCCAAAGTGTGTATGTTTCCATGAAAGATATCCATCCGTTCCTTGTATTTTCTGTTTAAATCTGTACGCAATACTCCTTCCTACAATAAACGTACGCACTGAGTGAGTGCTATTAATGGATTCTTGTGGTTTTTAATTTGCATTCAACTTATGAAACTGTTTTCGAATTGATTGCCATTCTCATTCGAAATTCACAAACAAAGCATTCGTGAATAACTTTACATACGTTATTGTATGGAAAATCCAAATATTTAGATACTCATACTATCTATCTAAAGGACAATTTATCGCAATTAATCATTTAAAGCAAATGAAAGCATAAATTCTTTACTAATAAACGAAAAATTTCTACGTATGTACATATGTATGTCTGTATGTATGTATGCACATAAGACAATAAATCATTGAAGTTGTCGGAGAGGGAAATTTTAACAAACTTTATTAACATTAACATTAAGTGTTATTGTGGCTTTTTTTGTTTTATTTAAATTTTTATTTTTTTTTTTTTTGAATTTTTCTTGATATTTTCATTAAAATTCTTTTGAAAAAAATTTAAACATTTTGGTTTTCCTCTCCTTAAATACATAATGCTTCAGAAGTAAAGTAAAGTAAAGTAGAGTAAGAGTAAGAGTATAAATATGGTAATAAAAATAATTCACATATTTTTTGAAGAGCATACGTATAGGAGACCTCAACATTTTCGTTAAAGGCATCTACTATTTGTTGTTCTTGTTAAATTTTTTCTTTTTTTGTTGCTTTGGAAGTTGATTTTAATAAAATGTTCATATAAAGAACCACAAAACCTCTCATATATACAGATATATAAGCAGTAAAAACTTAATTAAATATCAAATAAAAACGAACAAGAAGAGAAAGAAGAGGAAGGAAAAGAAACATTATAAAAAAAAGAGGGAAAAAGAAAACCCTTCTCAAAAAATTTCTTACTGCTCCAACCAACAACTCACTCTTTCGATTCCATCATGCATGTACGTACATACATACATACATGTGTACATATAAAGAAGAGTACAGAGGAAATATCACCCATTTTTCTACTTTCAAACACAAATATTTTTGCTTCTTTCATAAAACATACTCTTCTACATGCAGATTCACATCGAAAGCCTGGCATTAACCCATTTTTATAAGTTGTTGGAATTTCTATCTTCATTTCTTCACCAGTGACACTCAGGTATTTTGTTCGTTTAGCAAAAAAAAAACCTGAATCAAATCCTTTTCCATAAGCTCGTATAATGAAAATTTATCAACTTAATGAAAAGGTCATTCTGCCTATTAAACATGATGGCTAACATAAAAAACAAAAACAAAATCAACAGTTGAAAATCAAAACACATACAAAAATCTTCGTATAGGTAATAGATGATATAACTACAGGTGCTATACATACATACATACATACATACATATTTGGTCATTACAAAACTTCAGTTAAGTTTGTGATGTAGCTTCTCACTCCGCTTATGTTGTGCACGTGTTAATTATATATGCATATGAGTGGCGGAAGCCACAATTTAAAGTCGACTCCGAACGACAGACTTTTTGAGAAACTTTTCATGGCAATTTTTTATTTACTTTCAGTGTATTTGCCAGAAATCTGTTGTAAGGCAGTAGCCAATGCAATATTTTCTTTATATTTCGTTTTGTTGCAGATGTCTGACCAAGGGTTTGAACTGCCGCCATACGTCTAATAAGACAACATACTACCTACCAGGCTACGTCGACTTTACTACAGATGCTTTATTATTCTGTAGAAACCAAAAAGGATGGCGATTTATTTTGGGTAGAAAAAGTTTTCACTTTTGCATATTTTCATATATTGTGATACATTCTTCAATCTACGCATACAATATTTATTCACTTCGTAATTAACTATTTTATATTAGAGAAATATCTCTCACTTACTAATTGTGAATCGTGTGTCACTTATAAAACTTACTTACTTAATTGGCCATTAGCAATCCGATTAGCTCATCCATCCAAGCCCGTTAGCTTCCTGCGCGCCTTTGCCAGTTGGTTACACCAATCGATGACATGGCTTCCTTGACATGGGCCTTTGATGCAAATCCCTGCATCAAATACCCGTCTCGCCGGAGTATTCTTCACCATTCGAGCGAAATGGTTGAGCCAGCGCAACCGGTGCACAACGCCTTCATCGTTGAGGAGCTTATACAGCTCAGTGTTGGATCGAATGCGAACATTTTCGCCAACTCGTACTGGACCAAAGATCGTACGTAGGACTTTTCTCTCAAATACTCTTAAGGCTTAAGGCAGCATCAGTGCTTAATAGTGTCAATGCTTCCGTGTCATAAAGAAGCACGGGGAGGATGAGCGTCTTGTAGAGTATGAGTTTTGTCGTACGAGAGAGGTGTGTGCTACTCAATTGCCTATTGAAACCATAGTTGCACCTGTTGCAAGAGTGATCCTACGCTTGACTGACATCATTTTTGATGGTAACGGCGGAGCCAAGATAAACAAATTCACTGACTATATCAAACGTATAGTTATCACCCGTATTCTGGGATCCAATACGCCGTATGTCCCTACTTGTCGACAGCATATACTTCGTTTTGTCCACATTTACTTCCAGACCCATCATAATTAGACTCGTGTTCAGTAGCGCTAAAGGCAGAAGTAATATTTCGCTTGCTACGGCCTATGATATCAATGTCGTCAGCGTACGCAAGCAACTGGAGGCTTTTTTGGATAATATTGCCATTGCTATGCACTTCCGCTATTCGCAGAACACTCTTCATGACGAAGTTGAAGAGTTCGCTTGATAAGTATTCGCCTTGTCTGAAAGCTCACACGGTATCAAAAGGTGCGGAGAGATTTATTCCTAACTTAACGGAGCTGCAGGAGTTGCTCAACGTCAACGAAAAGAAAGAAATTTTAAATTTCTTTTAAATATTATAGTGTCACTTGAGCAACTCCTGCAGCTCCGTTAAGTTAGGAATAGATATCTCCGCACCTTTTGATACCGTGTGAGCTTTCAGACAAGGCGATTACTTATCTTATAAGTGACACTTTAATATTTAAAAGAAATTTAAAATTTCTTTCTTTTCGATTAGTTTATAGCCACTATTAAACACATCCATGCATACGCTTATGTAGTATACATATTTATTACAGACATGTCGGACAACATGTTGTATGCGTAATAATTAAGTCGCAGCAATATTAAGTATTAAGTATACGTTCAGATGGATCTCTACTTTAGAAAATATCGCATTCCTTTCCTGAATAACATTCAATGAATGACGGAAACTCTTAAAAAAAATTATTTTTTTTTCAACCAAATTGTTACAAAGTTTTTAAAATATTAACACAATACCAAGTACATACATACATCCATACATACGTACATACTACATAAAATTCATAAAATTCAAGTTTATTACTTAAACTTGATTATGATTATTATTACGATTATTATTATTTTGCTTTTTATTAATTTAATATTAAAATATTTGATTTGTCTTTTTGTTGTTTTGAAAGAATTTAAATTTAATTACTTGCGTATAAAAACGAAATTTGAATTTTTCTTTTTGCTCTCCAGATGAAATTAATGTCTTCCACAATGTGTGTACGCTCAAGAGAGTGTTCATGTATGTGTATATGTATGTGAGCATTTTGTTATTTAATAAAAAATCATATTAAAATCATGTCTATAATCATATGAAGCTGTATGAAGTAGAAAGAATTTCTTTTTTTTTGTCATTTTCTCCTGCTGCTGATACTTTCTTGCTAAAAAAGAACCAACACTGCATATGCGTACATACATATGTATGTATGTATGTATATGAATATATTTTATACGTATCGATGCGTATGTGTTCACGTATGTATGTATGTATGTAAGTATGATTGTTTTTATTTGCTGTATCCAGATGAGTGAGAGCATGTAAATAAAATTAAAATTCACAATGTACTCGTAAACGAAATGGCAGACATTCTATAACATCATATCATATTACACAAAGGCATAGAAGAGCATTAAGGATGAGAGCAAGAGAGAGAGAGAGAGAGTTAGAGTGCTGTGGGATACTAAATTTCTGCACTGAACTAAAATGAACAAACACACGGCCAAAGGTAGACTGATATAGTATAACAAGTACTACCTGGTATAAAGTACTTGCTTTGTTACCTTATTTACACACACACACTCACCTACGCAACAGACACTTTGACGCACGCACACACACTCACATAATTATACAATATATTCACGTGCTCACATATGCATACAATATGGTTACAATGGTTTTCATACATACACATGTACATGTATAGGAATCAGCTATACACACATACATACATACATACGCATACTGTTATTCATAAAGGTAACTAATGAAGCTTTGTGTATGCACGTGTAAACGAAAGTGTGTTTGTATATATAATTCTACAGACAATGCCATTAGATTAGTAGTATCCGCAACAAAATAAATTAAACATGTAAACAAAACATTAAAATTTTGCCATTACAACACCCCACCCAAAAAAAAAAAAATACAGAAAATAAGTCATTATGGCATCATATGTGGGATGGTTTAGTTAAAAATCAAGCAAGTTGTTACTATTTAACAGTTATCAACTGTTCCATTAACTTCTATGGGTCCTGTAATCATAGCCATTCTAATACATGTACGTGAATAAAATTCTGCACTAATTTTTTTGGTTTGTTTTTTGTTTTTTTGTTTTCTTCTTCTTCTTCAGTTACTCTGTTAGCCAAGTTACTTAACATATGTATGTTTAGTTAAATTGCATCTCAAGGAGACTTGTTCAACAGTATGCCAAGGCGAGCCTTTTTCACATCTTGCGTTTCCATCAAACGTTTTATAATTTTCTACTTCTTATTTAAAAATTCTTCAACATTTTTATTTTTTATTTTTTTATTTTTTGTTGTTGACGTTCGTTCTTATTAAGATCTTTTTATATGTTCCCCTGAATGCCAAAGGTATTCTATTTTTTATAAAGACGAGTTATTTTTTAATGTAATTATTTGTAACAATGTTGGCAAGTTATAAAGCTCAAGGTGTCAGGCACAAGGCAACAGGGGAACATCAGTATCAGCTTTGTTGTTTTCAGCTCAAAAGCTACCAACCTTTCCCTTTCTTTCGACATCAGTTTCAATGACGAAAAGAGACTACACCGTGACACTGATGATGTTCAATTAGACTTAAATGTGCTCTTATTTTGAGGGAGAACTTTGGTGTACGTTAAAAGAACACCTTAAAACTAAATGCTTATTAAGGAAGGAACATTTTCAACATGAATACGTTTTAATAACGATATTTATTTGTATGTATATGTATTGTTTAAGTGCTTAAAATAAATGTTTGTTGTTTTATATTGAATCATAAATTTGTATTGAAGAATTCAAAAGTATAACAATTTCATTAAACAATTAAAACATTTCGTGAGCAAGTAATATCGTCATACATACATACATCTGTACTGTCTGATTGTCTCTCTAGGCAATGACGTCATATGTCATCATCTTAAGACAAATTTAAAATGAATTCTTCAGTTCCTTTATATTTTTTGATTACACACTGTTTGCATTTTATTTCAAATAAGCTCTTTAAACAAATTCCTTAAAACTTTTTAGCCTTTAACCATAAGGTACATACATACCCATATACAGATAAATAGACATGCACAAGCATAGAAGATGGCTAGAAAATTTTGCCTTAATTTAATTCCTTAATTGATTAACAATGTCCGTCCATAGTTATGCATTGCATTTCAATTTGTAAAGTTTTAGCTCTTAAGATTTCAATGCATTTGCATATGCATACATACATACATACATACATACGAGTATTGTCTAAAAGCAAATACAAATAGAACGAATATAAAACACTAAATGACTTGTGGACTAGAAGAGAAGAAAGAAATTATGTTTTACATTTTCTATACACACATAAACGCACGGTATGTATGTATGTAAGTCCGTGTGTATGTGAAGAAATATTGAAAAGTTACCACCACTTGTGAAAAGTGCTTGTGCCACAAAGTAAATGTTGCCTAAGAAAAAAGGAAACAAATATTGAAGAAGAAAAAAGAAATCATCACACACTCACACACATATTCAACACTACCGGCATACCGACCGACCATCTCTGGAAAGACAAAAAAATGAAAATAAAAATTAAAAATTTTAGAAAAAACAATACATTTTTATAACTTCCAGCATTCGGTTTCAATTTAAGACAACAACAGCAGCAGCAGCAGAATGGTGCAAGGGATGGATAAATCAATGGAAATAGGAAATATTGAAAAACTTCTATAAAATCAAATTAGTCAACTTATTTAACAAAAATTGAACATTCAATCAATATTTACCAAAAAAAAAAAAAAAAAAGAGAAGTTATTCACACACATTTGACATACACAATACCCTACAATCAAATATACTCGTACTCACATGCATATGCAATTTTTGGTAAATTTTATCAACTGAAGAGAATATGAATTTTATATTGAAAAACTTCAATTTTTTTTTTATTTTAATATGACTGTGGTTGAGAATACCGATGTGTATGTGCACAAGGTTGTATGAAGATGTGAAAAGAGAGAAAGGGAGAGAATTGAAGTGAGGGAATTTTTTGATTTACATTTGGTTTTATATATGTTTTTATGATTTTATTTGTCGAATACATACATATTTCTTATAGATTGTTCCATTTTTCCTCTTTTTTTACTTCAAGACATAGTGTATGATCATTGATCATATATATATAATATAAATGTATACTTACATACATAAATATGAAATGATAATATAAAAAGAACATGTTTCTTTTCATAAAAGTAGTGTTGGGAATCCCGGGATCCCGGGGTCCCGAAATCCCGGGATCCCGCAGTTTTTAACAATTCCGAAATCCCGGGATTGAGCACTTAATCCCGGGATTTGACTTTTTAAGCCGCAATGAAAAAAATTGTATATTAGAACTCTTTCTAATTCGAATTTCCAGGAATATTAACCACTCTGAAATTAGAAACAAAACTTCGCCAACAAAAAACGATGTCTTTCAAAACTATGTTACGTCTGAATTTGGAAAGCAACTAACTCTAATAAAAGACTGTAAAACTAGGTGGAGCAGCCTTTTGTTAATGCTGGAACGTCTTTATTTATTAAGAAATTGTGTACAAAAGGCATTAATAGACATAGGTCCACCTGAAGGTGAATATTTTGCTTTATCCAAAGATGAGATTAATATGGTATCCGCAATCATTAGTGCTCTTGTCCCAGTTAAAGCAACAGTTGACGCCCTTTGCCATCGGGATGCTAATCTGTTCACAGCGGATGTTGCCATAACTTTAATGTTAAAAAAAATTAAAGATGCTAACAATGTTATAAGTCAAAAACTACATTCAGCCCTCATCCTTCGCATGCAACAAAGGAGAACAGATATCAGTGGGGAACTTCAGTATCTGCACAATGGTAGAACAAATGTTCAGTCCGTATCCGAAACAGAGTTCGTAACGCTTCCTTCTTCCATAAAATGTCGCAAATTAATAGTTGCGTTACTCGAAAGACTAAATGCTTCAAGTCCAACTACATACATCACTTCTATAGCTTCTGAGTCAGAAATTACACCTTCTGATTCAGATAGGGCACCTTTCGAAATTGTGTCAGATTCTTCTGAGCTTCCATCTGAATCTCTTTCTTGTTCTCTTGAAGAACCTTTAAATATTTCAGACGAGCTCAATGAAGCTATAAAAAAAGCACATTTACCGAGGATAGCAATTCGATGTGAGACGTTGTCTGTAAAAATTCAGAGAGAAATGCTCTTGTTTGAAAATGGAGGAACACGTGGTGACTTTTTGCAAAGAGCATACGATTTTTTAATGACTATTAAGCCAGCTAGTGTAGAGTCTGAACGTGCTTTTGCTGCAGCTGGATTTTTCGCAACTAAAATAAAAAGTCGTTTGAGCGATGAAACTTTGGATGCTCTGTGCTTCCTCAAAACGTATTTTAAAAATAATAAAAAATAATAACATATCGCACTTGAACAAGAAAAGAGTATATATCTATAAAAACAATTAACTCTTTATAATTAATTTAAAAATGTGTAAAATTAAAAATAAAATTAATTTTCTTATAATTTAATAAATTCTTTCTTATAAACCTATTTTTGGAAGTGTCATGTTATTAATTTTATTGAAATAATATGTTAATATCTTTCAAGAACAAATTTTTTAAAATCCCGGGATAAATCCCGGGATCCCGGGACTAGGTAAATGAAATCCCGAAATCCCGGGATTGAAAATATAGAGCGGGATTGCCAACCCTACATAAAAGGTTCCAAAAAAAGTATTTTCTATTCCCCATTTCCTTTCAAAATAACAACTTAATACAACAACTCCAAATGATCACAAAACTTTTTTATTTATTTACTACATGAAACGAAAAATAAATCTGCCCAAGAAATGTCGGCTTATTAGGCGTAAGGCCACGGTTCAAACACCAGGTCAGACATCATCCATCAACATTTCCAGATCATTGGCAATTAGTCTGAGAGTAAATAAAAAATTGCCATGAAAATTTTCTCAAAAAATTTGTAGTTCGGCCCTGCACTCACGTATAAAATTAACACACACTGCATAGGTGGTGTTAGAAGCTAGGTCATAATCCTGACTGAACGGCTATAATGACCAGTTATGTAAGAAAAATTGTATACCAACCTGAGGCACAATTACATTATAATATAAGGTATGTTGTTGTAATTCTATTTAATCACCGATAAAAAAAATATTATTTTTATTTTTATAATTATATTTTATTTTATTATTATTTTAGAAAATGTCTTCGTAGAAAGACATATGTTTACGTCCGAAGATATCGCCACAGCGTGGATTACGACCTAGCTTCTCACACCACTTATTCTGTGTGTGTTAATTTTATACGTGAGTGCGGAGTTTAAGGTCGATTCTGAACAACAGATTTTTGAGATACTTTTTCATGGACATTTTATTTAGTCTAAGAGAATTTTATCAGAAATCTGCTGAGAGGCAATCGCCTAAGAAATATTTATTCATTTTTCGTTTTATTGGAGATGTCTGACTTGGGCTTCGAACCGAGGCCTCATGCTTAATAAGTCAACACACTAACAACTAGACTACGGCGACTTCAAATTGAAGATAGAACTTTACCGGAAAATGTTGTGCTCAACGTTTTAAATGTTCAATTTTTTATATTTATTTCTGAATCAATTCCGTATACAAACACTGTAAGGTGATAATAAAAATTCTTTTCATCTTTTAAATATCGAAAGAAACAGTGTTTTGGCAAATTGATAAAATGATGTTAAAGAAGAATTTCAACATTTCGAACAGTATACAGATGGACAATAACAATAACAATACATTGTATGTATGTAAACAGGGTTTTTGTGAATAAAATCTCAATTACAACATTTTGTTACTAATCAATCAATATTCGTACAAACTAAAATTCATACGTACATATGTATGTATATAAACTAAGCAACGATGAACACATGTACACGTACATACATACGAATTAATATCTTCATCATAGATATACCAACGGATTATTAAATTCAATAATGGCTCTTGTAGATTATGTACAAAGATTTAAAAAGGCTTGAAAACAATAACAACAACAACAAACAAATATTGGCATGCCAAAGAACATATTATTACAGACCGAAAATAAAAATCAAATTGAAAAAAAAAAATAAAACTAAACTTGTTGTTGTTGTTGTCGATAATATTATTATGTATGTATGGATGTGAAGTAAATTTCATTTAACGAGTTCAGTTCGAAGGTAATCGCTTTGTAGCGATTAAATAATGAATTTCTTTATGAAAGTGTATAAAGACAGTAGTAAACAGTTTTAAATTCCTTTGAGTGCCAGCATTTCAAATCCAATCACCTAGGAATTGCTCTTCAAGCTGTGTGCGCAATTAGAAATGGAAATGGAAAAACAAAATGAATAAACAAAACAAAACAAATCAAACAAACGATTGGTAGTCTCTTCTTAATTAAGCGATACAAACAACAACAAATAAACAAATGTTTTCGTATCACGATGAAGAAGAAGGAAAAAAATGACAACAACAGAAATCCTTGAGCACCTCTCTCAATTCAAAATGGATATGCAAACGGTGAAACATCCCAATGAATTTTTATCATCGTAAATGTTTTTTTTTTAATTCAATTTTTTTTATTTTATTTTTCGAATTTAAACAATGAACATCATTGTCACCATTTGTCGATCTTTGCTTAATTTTTATATTTTTTATTGCTTCCTGAGGTATACTTCCATGAAAAGAAAATTTCACTGGGTTTTAAGATGGACAAAGCAAATGATTAGACATTCAAACATCAATAAGAGAAACTGCTGCTAACAGGATGCTGGATGGTAAAGTACTACAACAACAACAACAACAACAACAACAATATTGTAAACAATTTTTGATGACACAAGTCCATCACATCCGTATTTGTTTAAAATCTAAAGACAACAACATTTACAATCATTCATCTGCAACAACAACCACAACAACAACTACATCATCAACTACAAATTATTATTCAAATTAAAAATTGAAACAAAAACAAAAATTGACTCACTATTCCAATCAGAAAAAAGAACACAGTCCCAAGTGATAAAATAAACAAAAGAGAGTTGAGCTTCAAATATTCTATGCATTGCACCACAACAATAGATCTCCCTCCACTACTACTTAAAAGAAAAATAAAAAAAAAAAAATAAAAAAAACAAGAAAACAACCATCAACATACACATCCACATGAAAAACTCTTGGCCTTCATTTCGGCTTGTTAATTGGTGTTATTGTTTTATATTGTTGCCACATTTGCATGTGCATATGCAAGAATATTCATAACTTTTGCGATTTGAAATTAAGTCAGAAAACATTCATAACATTCATGAACTATACACTAACATGTGCATCTTCCTTGTCATATTGAGTAATTAAAAGGTTATCCTCATGCATAAATCTCTGTACATATGAATAGGTAAAGTTAGTTCATCATTATATTCTCAATTGTTTCTGGATTTTTGATTTTGATTTTGTTTGGTTAGGCACTCAGAAATCAGTTAAACGTTCTATTCGGTAACAATCAAATTTGTCAATCAATTATCGGGTGGGCCATCTATCTGCTTTCAACCATCAGTTATTTCGTATCTGGCAATACTTATGTCATTCTATTCTATTTACATAATTCAGTATATTACCTCCACTAAACCTAAAAAATCGATTTACGCTTGAGCAACGTTGGGATTTATTGGAAATTTATTTCCAAAACAAAGACAATTGGTCGGAAGTTGTAAACACGTAAATGTCGTACAAAATTTAGACGCAGAGAAGGACTAACAATGCCCGGTATACGCAAGTTTATTGCTAAAGTTCGTGAAACTCGTTTCATTGTTGATGCGCCAATACGTGAGCGTGCTCGTACAGTGAGTACATCCGAAAATATCGAAGCTGTAGCTGAGAGTATGCGTGAGAATCTATCACCATCAACTCGTCATCGTTCTCAAGAATTGAACATTTCACGCACCAGTTCACGTTGAAATTTGTGAAAAGATCTCGGTATGACGCCTTACAAAGTTTAATTGGGCCAATAGTTAAAACCGCATCCGCTTCGCTAGATGGGCCAACGAGAAACTGAAAGATGGTGTAGATTTTGCCAAAAAAATCATATTTTCGGATGAAGCTCTTTTTCATCTTGGCGTGTACGTTGTTAGTAAGCAAAATTGTCATATTTTGGGCTTAGAAAACCTACACGTGGTCTTACAGAAGTCAATACACCCATTACGAGTAACTGTTTGGTACGGCTTGTGGAGCGGAGGCATCATTGGCCCATATTTCTTTGAAAATAAGGACGGCGCACTCTTAGCGGTCAATGGAGACACCTATAGCACCATGATAACCGATTTTTTTTGTACCCGTTCTTCATGGTATTGAGGTAAACGTTGTTTAGTTTAGGAGGTTGCAACTTGCCACGCATCTCATGGCACAATCGATTTATTGCGTCAAACGTTTGATGGTCGTTTAATTAGCCGAAATGCAATTTGACATCGTTGGACTATTTTCTGTAGGACGCCGTGAAAGAAAAGAGTTAAGCCGACAAACCAGAAACAACTGAGCATTTGAAGGCCAATATTGGTGATGCTATTCCCAAGATACGACCCCATACACTCGAAAATGTGCACGAGAATTGGTCCGATCGAATGAAGTACTAACCGGAACAATTGCACTTCACAACAAAAAAGTTAATTTGAAATTAAAATTTTTAAGTGGCCCAACCTTTAGAATTTCATTCTAATTTCCATTAAAGATTAGAATAAAAGAACCTAAACTAACAGTTGGTGTACATGGTATTAAAAAAAGAAATAAAAAAAAGAATACATTTTAAAAAGAAATTGTGCAAATAAAAACTGTCACAACAAAACAGTTATGTTATGTTCTAATGCCAGTAAATTACTATCAATAATCGCAACTAAAAATATTTCAAAAATTTGTGGCAGAATTATTACCTCAGTCAAGTGAGTCTTACCTCAGACACTTGCTGTTACAAATGCAAATGAAATAACAAAACAATATTCCGACCATTATGGTGAATACGAGAATTGGAATACGAACATTTATTCTCACAAAAACACAAAAAGTTACACACATGCACACATACTTAGTATGTGTACAATGCTTGCAAAACTAAACAAAACTAAGAAAATGTGTTAGTAGTAGTAGTAGTAGTAGTTGTGGTAGTGGGTTGGAAAATTATGCAACCAACATGAATTCAGAATCCTGGAAGTCAATATGTTACAAATCGACATATTGACAAGTCAAACGGAGTTAACAAGTTTATGAGTTTGAGGTTGTAAATCAAGTCAGCAAGACAGTAACCAAAAAGCAAAATTGCGTTTACATACATACATCACAATTTATGTCTCTGTGACTATGATAATGTGTATGTACGTATGTATGTATATGTGTATGTAGTAAGCCTGAATTTATGCGATTGACTTCCTTCTCCCAACACACTGTTGACTGGCCATGAATGAAGAAACTGTCAACAAAAACATGCTCTGGTCAATATTGCCATAAAGAATAATAAACAGAAAAGCAACAACAATTTAATACAGTCAAGTGCATAAAGAAAGAAAAAAAAAAGGACGACAAAGAAGAAGACAAATGAAAAAATATGTGTATGTGTGTACAATTCCCAAATGTAACCAAAAGTAACTAAAACTCTAAATGCCAATACAATGACTGAAAGAAGTGCGGTTTGGTTCGTTCTAAGAACAGGAAAATATTCAAATGTTTGCTTTCTATGCTTTTGTTTACTTTACTTTTTAGATTTTGCTTTTCTTTTATTTTCTAGCATTTTTTCTTTTCGTTTTTTTTTAATTCTACAGCAAGAGTACAAGTGTAGACAGTCTAACATCAATTACTACCAGTCTTCCTTCTGTCATCCATCTTCCGCCTCGTCTCGCCTCGCATCGCCTCATTTCTACATGTGCATGCATGTGTAGATTATTCGCTCGCATAGCAGGAGTAACAACAGCAACAACAACAACAAACGAGAGTACATTGTTATCAAAGTTGGCAATTTGCATATTTTTCATTTCTCATCTCTCATCTCTCTAGAGATCCAATACTCAATTTCATTTATCCTTCATATGGAAAAAATAAATAACAACTTTGCATGTGTATTTGTTGCGAACAAAGTCTTGATTGTGTCCGCTTGCTTATGAGCGCATGTGAGTGCATATTTGCTTGTTATTTCATGCGTATTTCTTTTGGCCAACAAGTAAACAACACACCCGGAACAATAACCACAAAAATGCCTGTAGATTTCTACAATTTGGTCAAAGTTTTAAGGTGACTATTTTCAGTGTTGCAATCCTTGCAAATGATTTCGTTGTGTTGAGCAAAGTAGTTAAAACACTGCAAAACAAATTGCAGTTTCATCTGCTCAGTAAGAGATAGAGACTTGGAAGTAAATCTTCATCGAGACACCATATTTATGCCATTCGATATGTATTAAACAAATCGATCAAGAAATTATTTGACTAGTCGTGTGGACTGGTAACATTTTTTTTTTTTTTTTTGACTCTTTTGAAAATGTTTATTAAATATGAATAGAACTCCACTGTTATTAAATTCATATACAAAAGAAAATATGTACTTACATAATAGTAGCCGTAGTCTAGTAGCTAGATGTCTCCAACAAAATGAAATACAAAAAAAAATATTTCTTCGTCGACTTCCTCTCAGCAAATTTGGGGCAAAAACCGTGAAAAAGTTTCTCAAAAATCGACTTTAAACTGTAGGTTCCACCACATATGTATAAAATTAACACACACAACATAAGTGTGGTGTAAGGGTTTGAATTCTGTGTAGAGAGCCGACATCAAGGCTCTCCACAGATTCATTAGTGGCTTGAGATGGTTGAGAAGTACTAGGGCTTCATCAGTGTAGTCGCGTTCTCCCTTTTTGTTTTGTTTTTGGTCTGTATAATTCCTCCGCTTCCCATTCTCCCTTTCCTACTTCCTCTACTTTTTCCTATCCCCTCTATTATCTTTCCTTTTTAAGGACGTTGTACAATGGGTCAATTCGACCTTCTTGTACTGTACTTGTCTCAGTCGACAAGTACACGTCCTCTAATCTAACCTAATCTAAGTGTGGTGTGAGAATTTAGGTCGTAATCCGGACTGAAGGATTGTATTGACCCAGGCATTACATTACAAATTTCCTTTCAGAAAGTCTTCCATAAAATTGAAACGGATATAACACCAGTTGTTGACAACAGCAACGAATTCATTCATTTCGATTTGCTTCAATGATCCGTTGTTATACGATTAGCCGCTCTGAAAGACGATTACGAATGCACGTTTAGTTTGACGAACAGAGTCATAACATACACACATACATATGTACATTATTGGTCATTACAACTCTTCAGTCAGGATTACGACCTAGTTTCTCACCTTCTTATACATGAGTGGCGGGACATACTGTTCAAAGGCGACTCTGAACGACAGATTTTTGAGAAACTTTATCATGGCAATTTGATTTTCGCTCAGAATTTTTGCCAGAAATCTGTTGAGCGGAAGTCTACGAAAAAATATTTTTTCATATTTCGTTCTGTCGGAGATGTGTGTACTGGGGTCTGAACCGTGACCTCGCGTCTACTTACTAAAATACGGTGACTAGTAATGAAATGTTGAAGTCGCCGTGGTCCAATAGGTAGTGTGTTGGCTTATTAGACGTAAAGCCCGGATTCGTATCCCAGGTCAGTCATCGGAACGAAATATGAAAAAAAAAAATATTTCTTCGGCGATTCCTATCTGTAGATTTCTGGCAAAAACTCTGAGAGTAAATAAATTTGCCATGAAAAAGTTTCTCAAAAAAATCTGTCGTTCGGAGTCGACGTTAAACTGTAGGTCCCGCCACTCACGTATAAAATTAACGCACACAACATGAGTGATGTGAGAAGCTAGGCCGTAATCCTGACTGAAGGGTTGTAATGGCCAATTATGTATGTATGTAGTAATGAAATGTCAAAGCAGTTGTTAATTTGACGATATACAGGGGATACAGGCCTTTTATCGGAAAGCCCATTATTGTCTTTGAATCTACCGTACATGTCTTTGGATATATACTATATAAATAACGTAAAGAATGGAAGTATTTTGCAGAACTTCTATTCGAAATCTAATTCTAATCACAAGACAATGTCGAAAGGACCGAAGTATTTTTACTATTTGTATCGGAGTTTTCTTCTTTTCATGCGTTACCCTTCTCAATTTGAATTTTGAATGGTTTACCACTAAAAGAACAATTTTTTTTTCTTTTTTCTCTTTCTTACGTACATACATATGTATGTATGTAGACTGTATTACAGAGAAAAAGAGACACTCCACTCCAATGGTTATCGCAGTAAGATGAATACGAACGAAGTGGAGACCACAGGGATTTCAAAAAGCCAATAATCCATAAAACATGAGTTGTGAATAGTGGTTTGCGTAAAACTAACAGTTGACGGCCAAATGGTCTACAAAAATCAACTTCAAATTGCATTCACACATATTAAAGTCTTTGTGCCTGCGCCTGTGTGTGTGTGCGTGTGTATGGTGCTACTGCTTATGGAACTATAATTCGTACATGGCATCTACATGCAACAAATGTGTACTTCGTGTAAAGCAAAGGACACAGTACGTACACAATATACATACATACATACGAGTGTTGTGTGTTACACAAGTTGAAGTTCATATTGCAAGTCTACGTATTCAAATAATGCAAATGAAAGTATGAAAGAATGCGTTGGACAGTATGAGTGTGTGCTGGCTGGATAGGGAGAACGTGTATTGTGTTCGGTTATTGCAACGACTTGCAACAAAGAATAACAACTACTGTTTGGTGATAATGATTATGGTCCTCCTCTTATTTTCAATTTTATTTCAGTTGTTTTTTTGTGTTTTTTTTTCTTTCTCTTTCGATTGCTTCTTATGAACATTTCAGTGTGTTGGCTTTGATGGTGCTTGTATTAGTCTTTTGTAGTTATTGTTGTTGTTATTTTATTTTGAATGGTTGTGTGTGGATTTTTTTTAAAAGCTAAAATGTCATCACAGCCATTATTGAAGTAATGATTGTCATCATTGTTATCATTTCCATTCCATTATCATTATTTTAATGGACTCACAACCGGATGAATTTACAAGTATGTACTATGCCCTACTATGTATGTACTACAGTGGCATCTTTGGCAACTGTTTCCGACAAACAAAATCCAAAAAAAAATTTTTGTAAATTATTTTCAAACCATATAAGACCTGATTACGATTCGATAATGTTTTCAATGAATTGATCGTCCACTTATTGCTCCAAAATGAAAACTACATTTCAAACAATTGAGAAATTGAACCCTCGGCCACAGCTGGGTTAAATTTAATCCTTCTCTAGAAAATCTCGTGACAACATTTGTGGCCACAAAAAGAATGGAAAAACGAGAAGAATGTGAAAATGAAATTATTTCGTGTCTTTATCCATTCCAATCATGTGAGTCTCAAAAGAAACGCAAACTTTTAATCAAATTAAGTTTATATGAACTATGTATGTATGTATGTATGTATGTATGTATGTAAGAGCTGTAAACGTTAAACTTGACCAGAAAATAGAAAAACTTTTCATTATTGCTATCTCTTTCGTTTTTTGTTGTTCGATTTTCCTTTTTGTTCTCCACCAATTGTAGGTACAACAATGTTACACGTGGATTACAAGAATAAAAAGTTTTTTCCACAATTATTTTCAATGAGAAATACAGTGGCATCTCGAGCAACTTGCTCGATTATATAAATCTCTACCATATACCCCCATTCAGTAGTTTATTACATCCAAAAGCAAAGTTTTTACTTTACATTTGACATGAGTGATAACGAATTTAAGCGATTGATTGAGACAAGTTTTTTAATACCAAAAAAAACCAAAAAAAAAAGTTTTAAACTGTGTGTGTATGTGTGTGTGTGTCTTCATTTGTTTCCGAGTATTATATTAAAAACGAACGAACAAACAATCATGTTGTGGAACCAACAAAAACTACTTAGAAAAGAATTAGACACACAAAAAAAGGAAAAAGAAACCAAACCAAAATAGAAAAAAGAAATTTTTTGTTGTACATACTGCTGTTAACAGACATTCAGACAGCGAGCTTAAGAGAAAAGTTTGATTGAAATTTTTTATAGGATTTGTCAAAAGAAATCATTGTAAGCCGTTTATTAACTGCCGCTTAAATACTTTTTGTGCTAATTGTGGCTACCAATCCATTTTGCCATACATTTTCTAATTCGATAGTGAATTTGTGTTCGAGACCATAATTAAATAAAAGAAAACTTTTTTCATTTTTATCGATAATGATGTCGATGTCAAAGCCGCTGTCGCTGTCGATGACAATGCAGACACCACCACATTGGCATTAGTCGTTGTGAACAGCTAAAGCTGAATCTGAACAATATAATGCCAGTTTAAGTTCTTCCAATTAATTTGTTTTAATCAGCTTCCTTCATTCATTCCATTCAGTCCAATGACACCCTCATTCACCTCCATGATTCAGACGCTTGCTTACTTACAGGCTTACATAGTTGCTTGAGAGTTTTGCTGTCTCTTCATAAGCGACAAAGAATTAAATTGTGCCTTTGAGCAAAGCGAAAGTATGAATGAAGGAATGAATTAAACGAATGAAATTTATACTTGGCTCAGAGGCAATCCCAACAAAATATATCAAATTAATGGAAACAAATTCTTTTTGTTGTTGTTGTTGTTGCTTTGTAGTTGCAATTGGTGTTAGTTGTTGCTGTTGTTGTTAAATCTAATTGTTAAAACGTTGGCTAAAAGAATGTCTAACCCTTCAATCGCAAAGAAAAAAGACAAATCCCTAAGAGATGTGAAAACACGTCAACATTAAAATGAACGAAAAACAAAAGACTTTTGCGTGATTTCTAGACAAACGCTGCAACCCGCAGCGTAAACAAAAAGACGCCTGTCATTAGCAGGCAAAAGCAAATATGTAAACATTATCCAATTTGAAACGTTTGTCTAATAGGAAAGGCCAAAGAATGATTCGAATGGAGGTGGGTTAGTTTTTTGCACTTGCGGGGGTGTAAATTTACATTTTATTTGTATTCAATTGTGTGTTTCGTAATTTGTTTTTTTAATCATTCCTTGTGTGTGAGTGTGTGTGTGTGTAGGAAAAAGAAGAAGAAGAGGAAGAAATTTAGTAGAAACTATGCCACAGATAATCAGGCAAAAATCATAGAAACAACTATATTTTGAAAATACTTCTAGGTGATGTGGTCTCTTACGGATAAACCTTGTATCGGGTGGGCCATCTATCGGTTTAAATTTAAATCATCGGTTATTTCGAATCTGGCCATACTCATGTTATTCTATTCTGTCACAAAATTCAGTATATTATCTCCACTGAACGTTATGAATCAATTTACGAAACAGTATGATGATGTCGATTTTGCCAAAAAAAAAAAAAAACATTTTTTGGATGAAGTTCATTTTCATTTTAGTGTGTACGTTAGTAATTAAAACTGCCGTATTAAGAGGCTCATAAAATTCACACGTGGTCTTACAGAAGCCAATGCACGCATTACGAGTGACTGTTTGGTGTGGCATGTGGAGTGAAGACACCTAACGTACCATGATAACCGATTTTATATTTGGTTTCAACAGGATGGTGCAACTTGCCACACATCTCATGCCACAATCGATTTATTACATCAAACGTTTGATGGCTATTTAATTGGCCGAAATGGTGATGTCAATTGGCCGTCAAGAAGCTGCGTTTCGAAACCGTTAGACTATTTCCTGTGGGGCGCCGTTAAAGAAAAGTGTTATGCCGATAAACCAGAGACAATTGAGCATTTAAAGATCGACATTCGTGATGCCATTACTGAGATACGACCCAATACATTCGGGAAAGTGCACGAAAATTGGTTCGATCGAATGAGATACTGTGAGGCCAGCCCATTTCTAACCGAAATTTAGAAAAATTTGGCAAAATTTCAATCTGTTTTTCTTTTATTGCATTTTTAAACTTTTAAATGGCCTACCCTATATAAAGTAATTCATATACGGTCGTGTTTCAAACATATACGATACAATAGAATACCGTCTTAAATATGGATCGATAGTTAGATTGTTTGTAAACACAATCGATCTCTCCTCCTACAGGTTAAAAAATGAAGCGCTAATGTGAGGATTAGCATTTCAATTTTCAATAATTTTAAAACAGTATACATACATATGTATGTATGTATATATATTACACCTCTAATCTCTATCTAATGGAAATTGATTGAATGATTTAGTTGTTACATACATAGATACGTACATACTTTGTAGTTTTCATAAATCAATTTTAGAAAATCAAAACTTTTGACATTTGCCATGACAACAAATCCTTCGTAATAAAAACATACATACATACATACATTTTGATAAATTCCTATTAATTTAACAGATTTTCAAAAAAAAAAAACAAAAACAATCGACTGATTTCTAAATCTGCTACTCTTTCTCATATGTACATATGTACATACATATGGCTGGGTGTGGGTGTGTGTGTGTGTAAGGGATAAATTACAAATACAAAATACGTACAACAACGCAAATTGTAAAATGTTTATATTTTGAGCATTTGTTTTAAGTGTTGTCATTACTTATTCAAGATAAACTTTTGAAACATATTTCTACTTGACAGCAACCAACACAAATGACACACTAACTTATACACCAAAAAATTTTTATATTTTTGTTTATTTTTTTTTATGTAAATGTATATGTACGAGTATGTATGTATATGTATTGCAACATGTATTAGAGAGTACAGTGCGAGTATGTATTTTGGAAAAATCTTCTAAACATACCTACACATACTATACATACATACGTATAGTATGGTCTGCAGCAGTATAAAATATCCTTATTGAAGGTAAAAGTACTTATGGTTAAATTACAGACAAACTTACACACACATACACATACACACTCACACACATACATATGTAAGTAGTATAAGCACTGTAGATGAAAGTAGTCTCCGTTCAGTAGCAATTGTATCAAGAAGAAAAGAGATAACGGGGCAAAGAGTAAACGTAGAACGAGACGTTTGTTTTTGTTTTAGTGTTTCGGATTTAAATCTTTAGTAGGATGGTGAGGGGGGCCTTTGAAGAATAAAAAAGCAAACACTTTGTTTTAACATATGTCGTCCTTGTCATTTACAAGCATACACGTTCACATTCACAAAGGCATATATGTACATACATGTATGCATACATTTATGTATAATAAACAAGGGCAACATACTCACAAACAAGTCAGTTGTGGAGTAGGGGGAAAAATATGGCCTGAAGGTAAATATTTACGATATTGTAATTCAAGTAAGTCCCACTCCCAAACTACATCCATACATACATATTCATCCCAACCTGCTTACTAAATCGACCACTTTTGTGACACAAGTAAAAATCTTAAGATCTCTCTACCCCCTCCCCGCATATTCATTTATCTCCCGGGTGCAATAAAATAACGTCAAACAGCATTTTTCCCCCGTTTTGAACTGTAGATACCAGAGAGAAAAAAACTGGGGAAAAACTCGGAATATAAAAACGTGAAATAAAAATAAAATAAAGTGGCAGGAAAAGACAAGCAAAAGAACTAAAACGTTTGTAAACTTCAGTGCATATGTGTGACAAGAAATTCATAGTGCCACAGAAAGTGATGCGAATAAAAAATTGCTTAAAAATTCAGCACAAAGTGTTGCACGCGTTTCACTTTTATTTTTAACGGCACTTTCTTATTCTCGTCTTAGTTTTACTTACACTTACACGAGCATCATACAACATAACGCTTCACATGAAATTTACAATGGCTGGACCAAGCAGGAAGAAAAAACTTTGAAGATAAAGACCTTCCGTCTATCGCATTATTATTTAGAAGGGGAATAAAAGTTTTGGGTTGCGGTGCTATTAAAATGACTGAAGAAACGAATTAAGTCTTTGGGACCCCCTTGTAACAATGAATAGACAAAGAAACGGACAAGGCTTGCAAATTATATGAGAAATCTGCCTCTATTGAAAAACTATCATCACAGATGAAGTCAAGTCGGTATGTTAACAAAGAGAATTGCAGGATTTGCTATGAATACCGAGCAGAGACAGATAAAGAGACGGCAACAAAGATCTACAAATTTTCCTGCTTAGTTTGTTAGGTATATGGACTGGACAATACTTCTGTCAGAACGATAAAAACTGCAATGTTTCAGGGAATGGAACAACATGATTGATTGAACGTGTAGCTTCTTCAAGACACTGCCACTGATGATATATGTTTGGTATATAAAAGTATAGCAAACATTAGAAATCATGGATGAACCGAACGGACAAGATATTGCATTAGATAATCTTTAGAAAGTCAACAAGATGCACTAATTAATTGCTGCAATTAATATTTCATTCACCTTTGAAAACTTTCTTTTTTTTAAACTCAAAATTCTAAAAAAAATCTCCGGATAACAGGAAGATAAAGAGCTATCGTATTAAAAAAGCCTTACGGTTCATTTAAATTAAAAACAAAATCTATTTGACATTTTTTGTTTTATATCTCTTAACATGTGAAATAAATTTGAAGTCACCGTAGTTTAGTAGGTCAAATTCCAGGTCAAACTTCTCCAACAAAACGAAATATAATAAAAATATTTCTTCGGCGACTTCCTCTCAACAGATTTCTGGCAAAAACTCTGAAAGTAAATAAAAAATTGTCATGAAAAAGTTTCTTAAAAATCTGTCGTTCGGGATCGATTTTAAACTGTAGATCTCGCCCCGCCACTAGTGTATAAAATTAACACACACAACATAAGTGGTGTTGGAAACTAGGTTGTAATCCTAACTGAAGGGGTTGTAATGACCATTTATGTATGTATTTATGTATGTAAGCGTGTATTCGAAATGCATTTCGTAAGTACATATTTGACATTAAAAGAATTAATCGTGAAATGTTATATTATCGTTTATAAAAAGACCTTGAGGTCAACATATTCCAATGAATTTGAATTTGTTATAATCACTATTTAGTTTTAAACATTACATGGGGATCAAGGGAATGTTTATAAAAAAAAAATTATTTTTTATTTGCAATTAAAAGAATTCATGCATCACACGATGCGTGTACCAAAACAAACAAATAAACATAGGAACAAGTAAACAATGAATTACCCTCTGCTACAAATGAAAAGTAAACATTCCAGTTTGTTTATATCGTAAGTTTTTTGAAACACAAAATAAACAAAAATGGAACAAAAACACAAAAAACAAAAACAGAATAGAAAGACTGAAACTTTTAAAATTTTTTAATTAAACCGACCGTAAAAAATTTGGTAGACCCAAACATAAATCTTAAAAGTAATCAAATAAGCCCCAAAATACCCTCAGAAAAGACATTTCTATTCATCAAAAAAAAAAAAAAAAAATTTTAAAATAAAACCGAATACCTTTAAAAGGAAATGTATTCTCTGCCTTAACGTTTTATTTGCTTATTTCGTTTGGTATACGCTACACTAGCCCACACGAACATACTATTTTCTGCTTCCATTCATAAATAAAGTAAAGAAGGGTGCCATATCATCGAACATACCATATGAAGGAAGGGTCTTACCAGCATATTTTTGTTTTTTTCTTTGTTTTTTCTTTGTTTTTTTTGTTATTAATAATAAACTTTTTCTTTTCGAATAATTCTTATTAAAGAAGAATACACACTCACGCACACTCAGAGATATGCAACAACTCAACATTGGTGGCAGCATAAAGTCGAATCCGTCCCAAAAGAATTCAAAAGCCACAACAAAAAGCAGCAAAAAAATCTCTCTGATGCCACATGGTAAACGAAATTTTAATCAAACTTGACTTCACATAGGATATGAGAGAGAAACATTGCGACTAAGCGAAAGGAGCAGAGTGTTAAATAAAATAAACATAAAAAAACAAAACAGAATTAAACTTGTAGAATTACCAAAAAAAAAAAACATCAAACTAAACACTCTACACAAATATAATGAGAATGAGAAAACACAGTCGATCAATCCCAATTATTTAATACTCTACACTATTCATTACGTGACATATGTATTGTACACATTGTATTACACGTAAGCTGTTGTCGAATTCCCTAAACATCTTTAAACCCAATGGATCGTTCAAAGTCAAATCAGAATGAAGACTCTGCAAAACACTCTGTTGATATTACTAACTGATATGAAGCCAATACAAGAATATCAAATCGCTCGTGGATTACTGAACTTTGGGAAATATCATTCGAAGAAGAACATAAACACATACATCCATAGTTGGTCATTACAACCCTTCAGTCAGGTTTACGACAACCTAGCTTCTCACATCAGTTATGTTATGTGTGTGTTAATTTTATACATGAGTGGCGACAGATTTTTTGAGAAACTTTTTCATGGCAATTTTATTTTACTCTGAGAGTATTTTACCAGAAATCTGGTGAAAGGAAGTCGCCGAAGAAATAATTTTTCCTTTTGTTGGAGATGTTTGACCTGAAGCTTGAACCGCGGCCTTATGTCCAATAAGCCAACACGTCACTTATACGACTACGGCGACTTTATTTAGAGTTTAGAAAACGTACATCGTTAAGTTAAGAAAATTGAAATAATTAATGTGTTCACCATAGTTTAATGGGTAGTATGTTGGCCTATTAGACAGGAAGTCAAGGCTTCAAACCTCAGTTTGACGTGTTAAAAAATCTGAGAAAAATATGCCAAGAAAAAACGTCTCAAATAGTTCCATCGGGTTAGAGGTTAAAATATAGATTCGACAACTCACGAATAAAAAAAAAAACACATAACAAAGGTGGTGTGAGAAGTCAGATTGAATAGCTGAGTAATTCTTTATACCATTCTCACAGCTCCCATGAAAATAATTTATTAAAGAGCTTTGGTTCGAAAATTTAGAACTCTTCTGGAGTTAAATAAATCGTCAACTTTGAAGAGAACATTGAATACACCATGTATAGTGAAACCGATTGTATCAAATGAATTAGATTCTTTAGAAGAATAATAAAAAAAATCCTTGAATCTGTGCAACCTTCAAGTAAATCTCCAAATAAAATAAATTTTCAAGTATCATTAGCATAGGGTACACATAAAAGTAAATAACCGTGTATTTGACGAATCAAATGTGCATGTACATACATATGTATGTACGAATATGCCTGAATAAATATTTGTATATAAAAATATATGAGTTCCTAAGCATGTTTCTAAAAGTGCTAGTGAGGGAAGTAAAAGTAAAAGTTTATACATGTTTTATAGTTAACAAAAAATTAAGGAATTAGAATGTGATAGAGAGAGAGAGAGAGAGAGAGAATAAGTGAGTTTGCTTAGTGATATGCATATCATTTGAATGTAAACTAATATTTGAGATTCATATTAACCCTCATCGGTTAAATTTTTTAATAGAATCGAACATTTTGCTTCTAAATTGTCGTTTTAATAAAATGCAATAAATTAAGGACAGTAGTCGTCGTAGTCTAGTGGGTAGTGTATTGGCTTATTAGACGTGAGGCCATGCATGGTTCAAGCCCCAAATGAAATATAAAGAAAATGTTACTTTGGCGACTTTCTCTTTGTAGATTTCTGGCAAAAACACTGAGTATAAATTATAAACTGGCAAGAGAAGTTTCTCAAAAGATCTGTCGTTCGGAGTGAACACAAAACTGTAGTTTCTGCCACTCATGTATAAAATTAACAAACACAACATAAATGTGGTGTGAGAAGCTGGATCGTAATCCTGACTGAAGTGTTGTAATGATCAATTATATACATATTGTTACGAAAATGGAAATGGTGTTGTTAAAATAATAAGCAAAAGCTTCAAAAACAACACAATGGACTTGATCACACATAAAATGATAAACAAAAGCTCCAAAAACAAAACAATACAGTTGTTCACGTGATCAACGAATGAGTAAACATATACGAACAAAAACAACAGGCTTGTTTACAAGATCGTTGAATAAACAAAAATATAGCAACAACGTCCGTGTATAAAAAAAATATAGCGGAAAGACAAACAGACAAAACAACAACAACTCTGCCTGGACGAAAGTAAACAAGATACACGAACAACAAAAATGGAAACAAGTTGTTTACATTTTTGGATTGTTCCCGAAGGTCGTCATCATTCTTCAAGGGCATTCATCACACTGTTGATCCAGTGATATAAAAGGCAAGATAAAGCGAGCAACGATGATTCAGTTAGAATTCAGTTAGTCGTGTCACGTGATTCTCGGAGTTCGAGTTAAGTTAGTCGTGTGACGACGTCGCGTTGAATTGAGTGATAATTCAACCAGTGGTGTGTGAAGATACGAGATCGAGTTATAATCCAGTCAGACTTGTGTGCAGACAAGTTGCGTGAAGAAAACAGTTGTTAGTCTTGTGCTTACAAAAAAAAGGTTATGAGCAAAGAAGAATAACTAACAAGTGTTGTTGTTGCTTACAAAAACGGTTGTAAGCAGAAAAATATGACGAATAAGCACATATTGGGAAAGTTATCATTGTATACGTGGAGTAAGTTCGAACAGTGGCACAAAAGTTGTGCAGATAATAAAGAATTGATTGAAAAATAAACACAGATTTATTTTTATTTTATTCGCAATCTACGAAATCATATTTTTAACGTTTTTAAAAAGGTAAAAACGTAACAATATGTTATGTACGTATGGATAGTCTTTAAGCTATAAAGTCTACATTTCCTTTATTTTGTATAGAAATAACAAAGTTTTCTTATTTATTTCTTCGAATCGTATCACATTTTCTGCTTTTATCCGTTTAGTGGTTAAATTTTATAAGAAGAGGAAAAAAAACCCCCCAAATGACATTCAACCACTTGTATAAACCAAATACCGAAGATGAGCCGAACAGAGAGAAAAATCATAACATGAGATTATGCCTCTTATATTACACCCAACACTTGGTGCGTCGTCCCCAGTGATTTTATGTTACTTTGGCGCTTGAGTAAATTAAATGAAATGAGTTTCAAGGATGATTACAAAACAAAAATCATAAAATTTCTCTGAAAATATTTCTTAAAAGTAGTATCAAAACATAAACAAACACACATTACGACACAACCCCCAACCCCCCTTTCCCCCTCAAGAAATTGTAATAAAAATAAATATCCAATGACCTGACCACCAGCCACATTAAGATTCTTTAACTCGATTCAGTTTGTTCGTTGGTTCGAGTTGCTATACACAAACGTACATATACATGTTCGCTTAAGTTGAAACGAAGCATGCTGCATATACACACATTCCCGAGGTGCTAATTTAAGCATAATAACCCAAACTAAAGTACGTGATCTAAGCAAATTACGCAATTTATATGCACCCTCTCAAATTCAAACCCTCAAAACATGTCTGCCCATCCATCTACTCTTTTCCCCTTTCCCTGTGGCTCATCCTAATATCATACGACGACCATACCCCCCACCCCCAAAAGAAAATATAATGCCAATGAGATTTTCAATTCTATTCTCAAAACCAACACACAAAAACTGATTAGTATTTACCCATTTGCTTATTCACTTACTTGGTCTCTTGCTGACTTGGTTAGTTCCTTACACATGCACACACGCAAACACAAACACAAACACAAACAGATTCAAGAGGAAAACATTTTGGTATCATGTACAACACATACAACAAACGGAATGAGAAGAAAAAAAGTGGACAGAATAATATCAAGAAGAAGCTGCTGAATGTAAAGCTCAACAAGTACATCAGCATTCGGTAACTCCTGGACACTTTGGTACATTGTATGGAATATTGTTTGGGTTGTTTTTTTTCTGTTGTTTTTGTTATTTTTGTTTCTATGTTTCTTTGCTATTTATTTATTATTTTAGCTTTTAGACATAAACGTCCGTCGATTCTGCAATTGTCCGTCTGCACGCATACATAAACGTACGTTTGTAATTACACGTTTGCCAAATATTTGTTTAATTTATCAAAATTCTATTCTAATTCGGTCTTGTATCCAATTATGTACCTTTAATCAACCCAAAACAAATGCCGGAATGGAGAGCGTCAGCGTTCACAAGGAGGGAGAAGAAAGTATAAGAAGTAAAAATTATCGTTTAAAACTAAAGCGGAAATAAAAAAAAAATTATTTCCTCACACCCAAATGCATTAAACCCACAACACTTGCCCACATGTGTGTATGCGAGTAAGTTTGTGTGTATGGGAGTGTGGTGTGTGTGTGTGTGTGCTTGAAGATACAAATTAGAAATACGAAACCTATAATTTTAACACTCGTGCCGTGCGGTGGTGCATACATTTTAAAATGATAAGATTGAAATTTCCTTCTTGATGTGCAATTAACATTTATTTGAAAAGGAAGAAACATAAAAATTTAAACACCTTTATAGTGGCCAAAGATAAAATGTAGTTTGAAAAATTAAAATTAAACAACTACGCTTCAATTAATACAGGGATTAAGCAAAATTTACCTGACAACCTACACGAAGACTTTTGCATGCTTTGGACACCTTTCAGTCCTTGTTCAAAAAAATTCATGCAAAAATTTCTCTGCATGATCAGCAACTACAACGAAAAATATTAAAATAAAGAACAAAATTAACATTTTAATTTTATTTCTTTATCAGTTTTCATATCATATCATACGTTACGTAAATGAAGGGATAATTCATTTTTTTTTTCAAATACCAGTGGCATCGCATATATTTCTTTACAAAAGTAAGAAAAGACATCGTTCTAGATAAAGCCTTTCAGATCACGAAACATTATTGAATTGAACTAAACGGCATGCCAATGTGGATGTCATTGTCATCGATGTTGCTGGCTAAGAACCGATGATTGTGTTATCGCAACCACAATAAACCTGATGCTGTATGCAAGATACCATCCCATTAAAAGTTAAAACTTAAAGAAAAAAAAACTGTTTTATATTGAATATGAAACGCTTTTTGTGTCACTTTCTAGATATCAAGACAAAACACTTTTGTATGCAAAAGGTTGCCTAAAGTGTAGATGTGTACTTAGCATCATCACCGTCTTAACATAACGATATGGATTCGATAATTTATGTGGGTTTTCTGTTTGGCACACAACAAAACAAACACATCGGCAATCTTTCGATTCTTTTTATTTAACTTCAAGGCCGTCCGTCTGTATTTCTGGAACAGGTTAAGGCAGTAGGAGTTTCATATTAAAATCTACACACAAAATAACAACTTCATTAGTTTGACAGATTATTTTCATATTTTTTTTCATTTTAATTTTTTTATTTTTTTCATTTTAATTTTTCTGGAGAGGCGTAGCCATCGTAAATGTCACGTTTGCTAATGATTTACTATTTCAAACACATATACAGACGTTTTAATAATATAGTCATGGGTGCATAACAGGCAACAGAATCAAAAGATACATTTTTGCATCACAGAAAGATAATTTATTTCACCCAGTTTAAGCGAATATTTCGTAGTTTATGTAATGATTGGTTTAATGCGTTAAGAAGACTTAAACTGATCAGGATACGTGTTTGCGTGTTTTGTTATTAAACGCTGCACTTAAAAGAATTCTCAACCTACGCTCCAATCCATTAAGTGTCCAACTAAATTTAAATATAATGCATCAGAGGAGAATTAATCGATGTTTAAAAAGTAAAAAAGTCAACATATACCATAAATATGTATATACTTATGTATGTATGTATGTATATTGAATTGACGATATACATACATATGTACATACATACATACATTGTACATGCAATTTCATTTTATTTCATAATTGAATGCAAAAAATAATATTCGCTTTGGAAGTTATCAGCAACACATATTTGATTATCAGCCAAAAAGAGCAAAAAAGCACTTGAGTCCCATTACTATTTAACTATACATATATCCATGATTGGTTGTTACAACCTTTTAGGCAGGTTTACGAACTAGTTTCTACCACCACTTATGTTGCCACTGTTAATTTTATACATGAGTGGCAGGACCGAACAACAGATTTTTTCATGGCAATTGTTTATTAACTCTCAGAACTTTTGCCAGAAATCTATTGCGGGGAAATTACCGAAGAAATATTTGTTCATATTTCGTTTAGTTGGAGATGTCTGATTTGGAGTCTTTATGTCTAAGCAGCCAACACACTACCCAATAGACCATGGCGACTATAATTTCCTCGTCATTACTTATCCGGTTCATAGGATTCTTATAATTGTCATCTTGATCATATGCCTTGTAACAGTTCAAACAGATTCAAACTACTTTCCTCCAGCTGTTTTTATGGCTAGAATTAGAAAGGATAACAAGGCTATTTAATATTTAATCTTTGATCATAATACGGTTTTTATTAAGCCTACAAATTCTGCCTTTATCCTTTGAAGCTGAAGACAGTCGAATTTGAATTTGAGTAACGTTCAATATAATGAATCGCGTTATTGACGACAGCAACGTACAGTGGTCCCTCGGTTAACGATTTTAATTCGTTCCAGCACCTCGTCGTTATGCAAAAAGTTCGTTAAGCAAAACGACTATTTCCATATAAATACATGTAAAATAAATTAATCCGTTCCAGATCGAAAAAACTGCACATTAATATGTTTCAATTTGAACTTTTATTTAAAAGAAAGTTACAAAAAATACTTCAAAACTTTTAAAACGGAAAAAATAAACCTATACATATATCTTAAAGATGAAGGAGAATAGAAAATAAATTTTTTTTATAATGCGTACATGCATGCATACCTAATTTTCTTTTAACAAAGAAACTGTCTAGTGTCGTTTGTTTCTGACGTCGCTTCAAAATTTGTTGAAAATGAGACACAGCATTATCGTTAAATAATTCTGTTGCACGTCTAGCCACTGTCTGATTGGGGTGATGCTTTTTAATGTATGATGCCATAGACTCCCATGAATTCAGCATTTCTCTAATTGCACTAGACGATTGCGGCTCTTCTGTTATCTCCTCGTCCGATAAAGTTGACTGCTCAACTTCTTGTTCTAAAGCACATTGCAATTTCACAAGGTCTTCAGTAGTCAGATCTTCATTGTGCTCTGCCACAAGCTCAGCAATGTTATTGCTATCCACCTCTAACCCAATCTGTTCAGTTAAAGATATAATTTCGTTGGTTATTGGATCAGTGGATACTGCGTCGAGTTCTTCAAATGTGCTTTCGGCAAAGTGTTCGGGCCAAAGTTTTTTCCAGGAAGATTCAAGTGTTCTCTTAGTAACGCCATTCCATGCCGTTTCAATAATTTTGAGACAATATGAAAGTGATCTTTCCAAAACTCCTTTAAAGTGCTATAAACTGAAAGAAATTTTACATGCAATTAAGATTTTCCCCTTTTTTTTTTGGTTGTTATGCAGAACTTCGTTCGTTAAACGAAACTTTTTTTTCATATAAAAAGTGTTCGTTATACGAAATGTTTGTTATGCGGGGCGTTCGTTATCCGAGGGTCCACTGTATATGCCACTTCCATACAATATTAGGCTCGGCATCACAACTGCTCCTAAACCTGATACTTTTCCCTGTCACCGTTTTGGCAAATCTCTTAGAAACTTGGCCCCAAAATCATAGTACATCTTCTGCTGAGTATAGATTCACTGTTCAAAATGACAATAGTCTTCCAGGTGTTTTCTGCAGCTTGAAAAATCCTGGTTACTTTCCACTCATGTGGGGAAAGCGCTTGGGTGCTGCAGAATCATTAGAATCTCTTTAGCTGGAAGAGAATGACGAGATATCTGTCATCAGGCGGAAGACCCTTTAGGTCAGGTTTTCACATTTTTTTATTTTATAATAAGACCTTCTTTCATCATACTACGTTCTATTTTTAAGGGTTTGCCAAGAAGCCAGGGGTTGATACTCAGAAATTTGCCCCAAATTTTTTCAAAACTTGACAAAACTTTGACTTGAAAAACACAAAATAAGTTTCATTTAATTAACAACTTTATTCTTTTCGTGGAATTGAACGCGATGTGATTATTTGAAACTGCACCTGCAGTTGTTGCCTTTCAAACTCCATAAACTATTGTTATACTAACGTTCTGTAACTAATAAATTATGAAAACGTAAACAAACAAATGCTAGTTTTATTGCTCCACATTAAAATAAATTCATTTCGAAATAACATTTAAATTTTTTTTTTTTTTTTTTGTGTTTTTATTACAATTTAATAATAAACAATAATAATAAACGTTTAACAAAGCAAACAATCGAACAACGAAACAAAACTATAAAAACGTCGAAATGAGATGCAACTCCGACTCCATCTAATTGTTACAAACACGCAAACCGCTCCAGCCAAGCGTAAAACCAGTTAATAAAACCGACAATGTCAAACCCCAAAAATTGGTTAATGGCTGGTAATGCTCTTAGTTACACACGTACACACGTACCCGCGTATACAGTTATAAATTGTGGCATGTGCATACATGAATGTATGTATGTATGTGACCTGAAATAAACAAAAAAAAAGAAAAGAAAATAAAAACAAATTTAAAAACAATAACGAAAAAGGAAATCAAATTTCATGCATGCATGTAAAAATATTTAGAGAAAAATTATGTGTGCAAGAGTGTATTCAATCATTCATTCATTCAGCAAACGATGATGACATGACATGTGACGGCAACACAAACATTCACTCAAAAAAAAAAAATATTCTCCTACGATTATAGCGATAATACCATAAAAAAACATCAATTTTGTTCAAAAATATTTCGGAGTAACCAACCATCGAACCTACCTACTACTTACATACATACATACATATGTCTTCACGCGCCCATTCAAACCGGACTGAAATATTATCACGACATAATTTAGTGAATTCTTAAGACATTCTTTACATACATAATTGGATGTAGCTTCTCACACCACTTATGTTATGTGTGTTAATTTTATACATGAGTGGCGGAACCTGCAGCTGACTCCGAATGACATATTTTTTGAGAAACTTTTCATGGCAATTATTTATTTACTCTCAGAGTTTTTGTTACAAATCTGCTGAAAGGAAGTCGCGGAAAAAAATATTATATCTTATTGTTGGAGATGTCCCAGGTCAGACGAAATATAAAGAAAATATTTCTTCGGCGACTGGCAGAAAAAACTGAGAGTAAATAAAATTGCCATTAAAAGTTGCTCAAAAAAAAATCTGTCGTTCTTAGTCGACATTAAGATAACACTCACAACACAAGTGGTGTGAGAAGCTAGGACGTAGTCCTGACTGAAGGATTGTAGTGACCAATTATGTATGTATGTATGTTAGAGTGACTCACGAAAAAAAGTCCTCGATGTACCCCAATAAAAATGAACCTTGGACTTTTTTTAAGATGACATTTAAAATATTTCGGCTCCAGCTTTGACCTCTCGTGAGCTGGACCATTTTGAAAAAGGGTCTATTTTTGGATGTTTTGTTAATTTGAGGATCTGTTTCCTTGCCAACATATACAATATGTATATCATAAGAAAGGTTTTTTTAAGGCGCGTCCAACTGTATATACAATTTTTCCAAAGAAGATCATCCATGTGCTTTTTTTAAGGATATTCTGTGAAAGAAAACGGTTTTTGAATTTTTTGCTCGGGGTTGTTCATAATAAAAATGCCAAATTAACATATTTTAATCATAAGTCGATTTAATTAAATACGGGTCTCACCTTTTTTTGAAATTCGCGCTAGTTCGCGTTTTGTAGTAGTTGTAGTTTGTAGTTTTGTAAATATAAACAATAATATTTTATAACTTTTTTTTAATTTGGGAAACAAAAATGCCGCCAAAAAGTCGTGGATCATTTCTTTTTTTCTTTCTTAAGTCCTATTTTCATCCATACATGATCTAGAAACTAAATCCGCTATCATATTAGAGTTACCACAAAAATGCATTTTTATATATTCCAGAACACCGTGTAAAATGCATCTAATTTTTCATCTAAAACTTGGTAAAAAAAAAAATTTTATACCCATATGGCCTATTTACAAGGAGGGGTTACCATTCTTTTGTATTTTTTTCAAAACGCGAATTAGCGTGAATTTCAAAAAAAGCTGAGACCCGTATTTTATTAAATCGACTAAAGATTAAAATATGTTAATTTGGCATTTTTATTACAAACAACCCCGAACAAAAAATTCAAAAACCGTTTTTTTTTTCACAGAATATCCTTAAAAAAGGACATGGATGATCGTCCTTGGAAAAATTGTATATACAGTTGGACGCACCTTAAAAAAAAACCTTTCTTATGATATACATATTGTATATGTTGGCAAGGAAACAGATCCTCAAATTAACAAAACATCCAAAAATATACCCTTTTTCAAAATGGTCCAGCTCACGAGAGGTCAAAGCTGGAGCCGAAATATTTTAAATGTCATCTTAAAAAAGTCCAAGGTTCATTTTTAGGTGGGTACATCGAGCACGCATTTCGCTTCCATACAACTTGAGTCGCTCTAATGTATGTACGTAAGACATCCTTTACTGCTATAAATCCCAATACGTGTAATTAAGTTTTCAGTTAAACGATAAAAAGTCTTTAACATCAAATACAAATTAAAAACATACTCGTATTAAAATAAACATACACAAAACACATAATCGAATAAATAAGTAAATTACAGTTCATAATAGCTTATGATGCCTTCAAAGTAGACTTAAATTACAACAGAAATGCCAGCATTATCCACCGTTTGTGGTATATGAAAATGAATTTGATCAAAACGTATAATTCGTTACAAATAAATCTGTAACTGCATGTATATATATATGTGTGTGTATAAATTTATGAAGGACTCTGCAATACAGTAATAATTTCTTCATTCTGCGATAATTGTTGATAATCCATTATACAATTGGCATCTTGAATGCTTCACAATAAACGTTTATTTTACTTTGGTTGACCCTGCTTTACGGAATCTCTGTTGATTTCTTTTCTTTTTTTTATTTGTCGATGATTTTATTTATTTTCTCATTTCAATTTCATTTTGTCGTAAACACCTCTTCATTTTTAATTGCTTGCGAGTTTATTTTTCATTATTTTCCAATAATTTCCTTTACTTCGGTCCCTTCTTCTTTGTCTTCTTCTTTAATAATTTATCTTGAAAATAAGTGGCTGGCTGCGTTTGTTTACAATTTCCATTATCATCGTAAACTCTTTACGTGGTATTTCCATTCATTCATATCTCCTTCGTTTGCTTATTTTTTTATTTTTTTTATTTTTTTTTATTTTTTTTTATTTTATTTCGTTTAACGAACGATGATGATACATACTTATTGTGCGAATGTTTACTGTAAGCATGTGTGAATGATATAAGATGCATGAGTATGAGTATAAACTGAAAATAATAAATAAATAACTCTGCTTCTTCTTCTTCATCTTCTTCCTTTGCAGTTTAAAATACTTTGTGGCAGTTTCTTCATCACCATTATCTAGAGAATCATCATCCTTTTAATTTCGACGTATTTATACAATACAATTGTTATTGTTGGACATTTTCTCTCTCTCTCTCTTCCTCTCTTCTTCATTTATTCACTTATTCGATAATTTAAGCAGACACTGGCAACTACCCAAACATAGTACGTCTTACATCTTGGTTCCTTTTGTTCGTTTGTATTCGTTTTTATTTTGAATGTTCCATTCCATTCCTTTCCAATATATGGGTTGATATCTTATTTCAATTTCATTTAAGCATTCGCCCACGAAACTGACAGGAATCTTAATTGTCGCATGTGTTGAAAATTATTCGATTTCTTAACGTGCTCCTTGCCTCTCTCTATTCTCATGCACACACACGCTTCAAATAAATATTTTCCTTAATAATCTCCTTTTTGTTTTTTTTTTTTGGTTTGGATTTCTACAAGTAATACAACATTCGCAGCACCAATATGTCTGAAATACTCATGACAATACATGCAATAGGTGCGTTCATATTAATGAAATTAGAAAAGTTTTCTACAAATATTATCGTCTAACCACACACTCACACACATACACACACACACACACATTTAAAGTTGTTTTCCAATTTATAGTTTTGTGTGTGTAGTCTAAGGTATTCTAGTATCAAGCAATCAAAGCCACCCTAATAATTTCAATTTTATGAACCCCTCTAATAATTTTCTGGCAGCAAGAAATATCAGCGTCTGTGTTTTTATATTTTTTTTTTTGTTCGTTTTTTTTTTATCAATGATTTGACTTTCGTGACCAGTGTGTATCCCACCAGAAAATTGAAACTTTTCAAGTTTTTTTGTTGTTGTTGTTGTTATTCTTCAGACAACGAGGCGTGCTCGCTGCTGTTTTCTTCATATCCCATATCGTTGTTGCCTTGCCGTCTGTCCTTTTAGTCTGTTTGTTTTAAGTACGACTGATATTTTCAGTTCGATAAGTCATCTTAATTTGAAAATAATTTATCGTGAGCTTTAAAATACACAAAGATGCATTAGTCAGAATGGGAGAGTAGCGAATTAAAAGAGCCATCAAGCATGCATGCACATCAGGTTGCTCGTTTTTAAGGTGTTAAACAATATTTTAGCTTCGTTCGGCAACAATACTAGCATTTCATTAAATTTTCCTGAATTTTCGTTTAAAAATAATTAAAAACTCATTTTGAAAAACTATACAAATTGGCAAACCAGCTCAGTTCAGGGACGAACAGCATGATCATTTTGTGATGTACGCATATGCCATTTTCTCTGCTGTATTCTGTAGCTATTACATACAATACACATACCTGTTTTTATTAATATTTAGTCTAGTAGGTAGTAGTCTAGTCTAGTAGGTATAGGGCCCGCCAAATAACTTTTTTTTTTGAAAATGCTTTAAAAAAACTACTGAATATTTTCTCAAATTTCTTTTTTTATTTGAAAGTACAATCCTTCCGTTTAATAATGGAGAATAATTTCATTCAAATGGCTGCCTCGGCTGGCCATGCAGTAGCCTACACGATCGGTCCAATTTATAAGCACATTATCGATTGTGTGCAGCTGTATTTCACCAATGGCTTCACGAATATTGTCCTTTAAAGCGTCAATTGTCTCTGGCCTGTCGGCGTAACACTTATCTTTGACGGCACCCCACAAATAATAGTCCAACGGTGTCAAATCGCAGCTCCGAGGTGGCCAAACGACATCAGCTCTGCGGCTGATAATACGATCTTCATAAACAGGGCGCAAAACATCGAGTGTAGCTTCGGCAGTGTGGCACGTAGCGCCGTCCTGTTGAAATCAAATGTTGCCAATATCCTCCTCTTCAATTTTTGTGAACAAAAATTCGTTCAACATGGCCCGATAACGATCGCCATTGACTGTAACGGCCACTCCTTGCTCATTTTCGAAAAAAAAAAATGGCCCAATTATGCCTCTGGACCAAAATCCACACCAAACAGTGACTCGTTTTGGGTACGTCGTATTTTCAATGTATGCGTGCGGGTTTTCTTTGCCCCAAATGCGACAATTTTGCTTGTTTACATACCCGCCAAGATCAAAATGAGCTTCATCTGAAAAGATGATTTTTTTTGCCAAAATCGGCATCTTCTGTAAGTCGATCGCAGGCCCACTTAGCGAAGCGAAAACGCATTGGATGGTCAATTGTTCAAGCGTATACACAACCATATTCATTCAGCGGAAGGATAAAATTAATTATCTGTCAAATTAGACATGAGCTAAGTGTTACCATTCACGAAATAAGCACTAGTTGAAAAAAAAACGTTAGATGGCGGACCCGATAGTCTATTGGCATATTAGACGTGAGGCCTTAATTCAAACCGAAATACGAAAAAAAAAATATTTCTTCGGTAACTTCCTCTCAGCAAATATTTGGCAAAAACTCTGAGAGTAAAATTAAATTGCCATGAAAAAGTTTCTCAAAAAGTCTGTCTTTCTGAATCGACTTTAAACTTTAGATCCCGCCATTCATGCATAGAATTAACACACAAGACAAGTGGTGTGAGAAGCTAGGTCGTAATCCTGGCACAAAGGTTGTAATGACCAATTATGTATGTATGTATGTAACAGTCTAGATCTGCCACAGCAGGATAGTAGGGATATGTGGCTTAGAAATTTATTCTTCAAATTAGTTTAGCTTTAAAATCTCAGTTTATATTCTCTTGTTAATATTATTGAAACATGTTTTAAATAAAAATTATTTTCTTGCACAGAAAAACAAAATAAAAAACAAACAAACGTTAATAATAAACATTAGCACGTTTGCCAATTTTACAATGACAACGACAATAAAAGAGCCACACCACACAACAACCAGACCGCAAACAAATAGTTGCCAATAATGACCATGACTTCCTTAAAAACACCTCCAACGGACAGCCAATCAATTTGGAATGACAACAACAAGAAATAATTTTTTTTTTTTATTTTTTTGTTTTTTATTTTAACAAATTGAAGACTTCCTTAAAGAAGACAATAATAATAACACACACACACATATATATACACGTATAAAGACACAATTTTGCAGTTTGTTGGTCATGCCACCAGCGATTTATTACTGCGAACGATAAGTAATAAGACTCAACGGCCAACAACAAGCATCAACGGCAAGAAGCATCATCAAAAATGTTGCAATGAATTTCAGGTTATTTGTACGTTAAGATCGCTAAACTGATTGGCAATTAATTGGCAGGCACGTCAGATGTTATACGTTCGTACACATACATACATACATATATACACACTCATCAGCTTAAATATTTGCTTCTGAGCTTGAAATATCTTCATTTTTCAACTGCATTTAAGCCACAAAGCACTTCACATGGCACATTGTAAAAGACTGCATTGTACTGCGGTGGGTCGTCATGTCTGTCTTGAAACCTTGAAATTGTAAAAATGATTTCATACACGTTAAAATCTTCTTTTTTTCTCTTTTCCTTTGTGGTTATATTTTTTTTTTTCTTTTTATTCGTATTCCTTTTTTCACTTGATGACTCAATTAAAAATCATGTCGTAAAGTCGACGATGTTTTTTTTTTTTTTGTTAAGATCTACTAAACAGCCACTGAAAAAGATCTCATGCTCTTGGTATTTTTTTGCCAGTGCACTATGGTTCAAATGACCACTTTTTGTGGCCAAAATTATTATAGCTAATTAAACAGTGGTTTGCATCTTAAAATTTTATTTCTTTAAAAATATGCAAAGTTTTATAAGTATACAAACAAAAGAAAAATCCTTTTTTACAGCAAATAACGAGTTTTGGAAAAATATGATTGAAGTAAACATTCACAACATACATATGTATTTCAATTTATATATGTATTTATTTAGGTTAAAAAAATAAAATTTATTTTATAATTCGCTCTCCAAAATTAAATTTTCCTCATTTAATTCATGTTCATCATCGTCATTCATGCTTTCATCAAGGTCATCGTCCAGTTCAGATATAATTAATTCTCCAGGATCACCACAAGTTAACAATTCTATAACTTCAGGTGGTAGAGCTAAGCGCTTTTGCTTATGTATCCGTGTGTTTAGACGCAAGGATGAAATAAAAGGATCTGAAGTATCCATTGCTCTACAAAACACATCACATAGATTATTGACTCTGTTATTTTTTCGAGCATGCTGTATTCGGTCACTTTTGTATATTTTGTGCCGCGATTCTGCAGCATTTTCCCCAAAAAAAACCTAATGGAAGTATTGTATATTCCATTATTTGTTTAGAATAAATAAGCACTTTATGCAAAGTCGGTGTCATGACTACCCAAGGATATTTATTTTGAATATATTCTGCTGTTTTGAAATTGTACGCTTCAAACTTCTCTAAATTAAGAGGAAATTGGCAAGATAGGCATATTAGTATTACTTTTAAACGAAATATGAGTTCACTATCAACACCAGTAATTTTTGAAAACAACTCATGCTCTGTAAATGCTCGTCGGGAAGTATTTCCATCATTAGTTGTACCAGAACCGCCTATTTTTGGAAAATCAACACGAAGACCTCGCTCCACCCAAAATGAGTCTTGAATTTTTTTTTTTATTTGCACGAACTGACTCTTTTGCTTCTTCAGATCGTATATGCCATGTTTTAACATTGATTTTGTAACCTATGTGCAATATAAATTCAAAAAAGCGTATCCAACAGTGCAAAGGACTAATTCCATATTTTAAGCTGCTTTCGTTTGGACAACATTTTTCGGAGTTATATTTATTAATACTTAAGAAATCTTTCGGTGTGGCGCCACATATAGGACAAACTTGATTGGATTTTGTTCCAGTTAAAACATTTAAAACTTTACCGTCAATAAGAGTTAAAAATAGCATAAACTGAACTTCGACAGTTTTACCTCCATCGAAGAATTTTAGTCTTGAACGTCCAGCTGTTGATGAACAGGGCTCTTCATCATTTTTCTCTTCTCGAGCTATAAGTTCGGGTTCTTGCAGTTCAAAAACAGTTTTTGATGAAATCCACGCATTATAATGGCTGCAAAATTTGTCCAACTTTCTGTGAGTGTTTTCCCATTTCACTGCTAATTTTTTGCATAAAAAGTATACATTTTCTGAAACTTTTTTTAATAAAATCATCAGAAATATTTTCTTTCTCTAATTTTTTAATATATAATTCAACACGGGATCATTTCTGCGCTTGGAATCTTCTTTTGCCCATATTTCTAGGATTACGGAATTTTTAAAGCAATAGCGATCTGTAACAAAATGCAAAATATCTCAGAAGGCGCAAAAATGCGCAAAGCAAGGCAAATGGGAACTTGTAAGTGATGGCCTAATACACTAATATTTTTTTGTTTTATGCTGGCAAAAGGTGGTAAACTTATTAAAAGCTTATAAGTACGCAGCAAAAACAACGATTTTAGGCACAATCTTAAAATGTCGAGTTTAGGTATTAGATCACACTTAATTTTATTTTTTTTTTTTTTTGTAATATTAGTTTAGTTACTGTCACCTTTCTTTTCCATCACAATTTTTTTTTTACAGACGTTTTATTAATTAACAATCAATTTTTAGAACTTGTAAAAAAGTTGGGTTCGCGATGGTGTTTACTATTTACTGAAAAAACTTCATCTTATATTGCTTGTTGGATAACGGTAAACCAATGCATTGCAATGTTGAGAGAAAAAAATTGCATTCGTTGATATAAGGTGTTGTCAATTAGAATATTTAAATAAAAGCGCTAAAACGAAACACAAAAATAAATAATTTTGGCCACGAAAAGCGGTCATTTGAACCATAGTGCAGTGGAATAAAGGCGAATAAACTGATTGCCAGCAAAAATATGGAAAATGATTTACAATTTATCGTTATTATGTACCAAAAGATTCAAAGCAATATTCGAGTATTCAAACGTTTTTCCTCTAGTAAATATGTATAAAACTAACGGATTTGAGGATCATTGGCAAGAATCAAAGCTTACGTTGCCCAAAGTATTTTAGTCATGGAAAACAATGACAACTTTAGCGGAATTACAACGAAGTAGGAGTAGTAGTAGTTGGAAGAGTCCACAAGAGATGAACTCCTAGGCAGGTGCCTTCAAATGCTTTTCAATAAGGCGAACACACATCTAATGACAATGTCCATAAAAAACACACGTATAAGCCCATTATCCTGAAGTCCATTTGAAAGAAAAGACACGAAAACCTGCACAGTTTCTTCAAGTTCTTAATAAAGGGTAGGCCATTCTGCCAAAATTACTTTATTGTTGTGAAGTAGAAGTAGAAGAGTTGTTCCGGTTAGAAATGTAATATTAATTCATTCATATAGGTGCTGCGGCTGGCCTCACAGTACCTTAGTCGATCGGACCAATTATTGTGCACTTTTTCGAGTGTATGGCATCGTATCTCGACAATGGCATCTCGAATGCCGGCCTTCAAATGCTCACACTTTTCTTTAAAGACACCACAAAGCAAATAGTCCAATGGTGTCGAATGTCTGCTTCTTGGCGGCCAGTTGACATTAGTATTTCGGTTAATTAAACGGTCATCAAACATTCGATGTAATAAATCGATTGTGGCATGAGATATGTGGCAAATTGCACCATCCTGTTAAAACCAAACATTCTTCACATTAATACCATGAAGAGCGGTTACAAAAAAATCGGTTATCATGATGCGATAGACGCAATTGTTGCGCCATCCTCATTTTCAATTAAATATGGGCCAATGATGCCTCAGCTCAACAAGCCGTACCAAACGGTCACTCGTAATGGATGCATTGGCTTCTGCAGGACCACGTGTGGTTTTCTGAACCCCACATACGGCAATTTTATTTATTAACGTACCCACCAAGATGAAAATGACATCATCTTTCAGTTTCTTGTTGGCTCAACGTTGCTCAAGCGTAAATCAATTTATTATGCACGTTCAGTGGAGATAATATATTGAATTTTGTGAATAGAATAGAATAGAATAGAATAGAATAGAATAGAATAGAATAGAATAGAATAGAATAGAATAGAATAGAATAGAATAGAATAGAATAGAATAGAATAGAATAGAATAGAATAGAATAGAATAGAATAGAATAGAATAGAATAGAATAGAATAGAATAGAATAGAATAGAATAGAATAGAATAGAATAGAATAGAATAGAATAGAATAGAATAGAATAGAATAGAATAGAATAGAATAGAATAGAATAGAATAGAATAGAATAACATAAGTATTGCCAGATTCGAAATAACCGGTATATGGCCCACCGGATAAAATCTTAAAAGTAGTTCTCCATGAAATCTAATTCTGCTTAAAATCTTAGAGAAAGAGTAATTTGGCTACTACAACATACAGACAGACACTTTTTTGTAGTTTTCGATAATAAAATACGTTGAACACATTCATTCTTTATTCATTAATAATGAACTCAACGAGTCATACCCAGAATAATGAACGATTTTGATTTCACAATAATTATGAACAGGGGCTATAGAAAAGGGGACAAATGGATCACGAACAAAGAAAATATAAGAAACGACAAACTACATACTTACATACAGATGTACGTTCAAACATCCAGTTAGACTTTTTGAATGTAAAAACGATTGTAAACGATTATCAAAGGATTCAAACAAAAAAAAAAAAAAAAAAAAAGATCCAGAAAAAGGTACAACTATTCATATATATGCAATAAAGAATTCTATTCCCATGTAAAGATGAAGATGAATTCGTTTTTAAACGAAAATCAATTATGTACATGTCAGGTATAACAAACCCACTTACCTTTCAAAGGGTATCCACTATTCAAAAGATGATGATACAGGCGTTAGACTTTTGTCAATGGAACGACACAGTCAAAGTGACCTTTTTTTAATTTTTTTTTTTATCGGCAATAGTTTTTAATTTTAAAATAAAATCAAATCATTTTAGATTGTGAATATCGATACAAATTTAATGACTTGTTCTTCTCCCTTATCTACACGTTGCTACATGACAGCGATGACGCATTTGCATCACTCAATTCAATATGGGGGGGGATTCAGTCAGAAAAGAAGACGAACTAGTAATGATAAATGATTTAAATATGATTTAACAAAAATTATTATATTTTTTGTTATTGTTATTATTATGACTTCAAAAAAAATAAATAAATACAAAAAAAAAAAAAAAAGTAAAGAAAGAAATAAAAACATGTCAAAAGATTTATGATGATACAGCTACTCCCAGAACTGTAAAGTCATTCTCAAATTGTGTCTGTTGATATACGAAATGACCACCAGAACCTGTAGAGGATAAAAAATTTTTTAATCAAATATTTGAATACTCACCGAAATATTTTAGAAAATTTAATAAGAATACAGGGAATGTATGAACAAGTTTAATCAGCTGAGTTGTCAAAAACAAAAAGTGCTTATCATTATTATTTCGATTTTTTCTTTTATTTTTTTTACTGATTAGTTGTTGGATCCAAGCTGTAAATTTCAATTACCAATAATGAATAGGCCGATTTCGTGTAACACATACTATAAACAGATAATAAAAAGCATATGCACGGTACATACATAGGTACCACAAAGATGAAATAATTTAAACTTTTTCAAATTTTCTATAAATGTTTATTCTTTTTCTTATAAACACAAAAATATTTAACAAAAAAAGAGGATTTCAGTTAAAACAGATGGCTTAAATATTGGATTAATATTCATTTAATATATTTAAGGTTGGGTTGGATTGGATTAGCTTACTTGGTTTCCCCATAGTATGGTTCTCTCATAGTACCATAGTATCTTCATAGTATAATATATCGTATTGTATACGATAATTGATTTGCGCCAAAATCTTTTATGGCTTTTGCGACTGTATTCAGTTATTCTATGAAAATATTAACCAACTCTGGTATAACAATATTAAGTGCACACTCTGTAGTCGTCGTAATCTGTTAGGTAGGCTTATTAGACATGAGGCCACGGTTCAGACTCCAGGTCAGACAACTCCGCTAAAACAAAATATGAAAAAAATACTTCTTCGGCTACATGGCTCTCAGCAGATTTCAGGCAAAATACTCTGAGAGTAAATAAAATTGCCATGAAAAAGTTGTTCAAAAAGCTGTCGTTCAGAGTCAACTTTAAACTGTAAGTCCCACCCCACCACTCATGTATAAGATTAACACACACAACATAAATGGTGTAAGAAGGTAGGCCCTGAACGATTGTAATGACCAATTATGTATATGTATACATATATGTAAGTGCACACTCTGTATGATGTATTTGCAGATGACATTGCCATAATCTCGGTAGCTAAGACGGTAAGAGAAATAGAGGAGAAGACTAACACAGCGATTCGAAATGTTGGAGCATGGCTGGATGAGGCAGGTTTGACACTTGCTGCACACAAAACGGAAGCCGTCTTGATAAGCGGCCGGAAGATAGTGGAAGAGATGGAAGTAATCGTTGGAGGCACAAAGATCGAATCAAAGAGGGCGATAAAATACCTGGGAGTGATTATCGACGACAGGTTGAATTTCAAGGGGCACGTAAAATACATCGGCGAAAAGGCATCTGTGACGCAGGGAGCAGTGGCGAGGATGATGCCAAATATTGGAGGACCAGGTCCATTCAAGAGGAGGATAATTTCAGCGGTAGTAACGTCGATAACGCTGTATGCTTGCCCCATATGGTCGGAGGCACTCTCCGTGGGGATGACAAGGAGAATATTGTCCTCGGTGTATCGTCTAAGCGCGATTAGACGGATAAGTGGCTTCAGGACAGTATCTGATGAAGCGGTATTGGTATTGGCAAAGACAATACCAATAGACATATTGGCAGATGAGATGAGGCGGATATACTTTCGCCGTCTCGAGTATCCAGGACGGACAGCGGATATAAAAGCGGAGGAAAGAAGGACTTCCATGCACAAATGGCAGTCACGATGGGAGAGCAGTTTAAAGGGAAGATGGACATTTCACCTTGTCCCTGCTATAATCCCTTGGATGGAAAACAAACATTGCGAGCTGAATTACTACGTGACCCAGTTCCTAACTGGTCATGGATGTTTTAGGAAGTACCTGCACAGATTTGGACATGATACTTCCCCTATATGCCCAAACTGTGTAGATGAAGAGGAGGATGCCGAGCATATCCTAACATGCTGCCCCAGATTTAGATGGCCCGGAGAAACTAGATTAAGACCAAACCGGCTCATGGAGGAGCTGTTGAATTCTAGGACGCTATGGAGCCAATATAGCCAGAAAATGGCTGAAGTAATGCTAGAACTCCGAAGACTGGAGGAACGTAGGCGAAATTTGACATAATGTGATAAAGCTTTCGAGCTAACCAGCCCTCCGCGAAGTAATACCTTACGGCAGTCCCGCGGAGAGAGAGTGGTTGAAGTGTGTAGGGGGTTGGTTTAGAACGTAGGCACCAGTGATTGTGAATCGTGCATGCTTTTGTTGGAACAAAAGTATCTTTCGAAGATTACCACCTCCGGCTCAAGACAAAAAAAAAAAAAAAAAAAAAACACTCTGTATGAAAGAAGGCAATCAGATTATAATACTTGTTACACGGCTAATTTTTCTATATGCTTTCAAATGAATGTTACGTGTGATAAGTCTGTTAGATGATACAGAACAGATATCAATGCTTCTTTTAAAGACTTTTACTAGAAATGTGCATAAGCGTAAGAGCTTTATATCTTTAGTCTTCGTATGATATGTTTTACATTAATTGGGTTTAAAGACAAACCTCTAAACTGGCGAACTCAATGGAACAAGAGATAAAAATATGCAGGATTCTATAAATACTCTTCTCTGATTCCAGCAAGTCCTGGAGGTGCAAGTTGCTTACAGCCCATTAAATACAATGTGCCGAGATCTCTGAGATTGCCTGTTTATGTCGCCAGAATGTCCATAATGTTAGTATGTTATGGTCCATCAGATTTCTGAATGTCTCATTGTATTATTGGATGTGTTGTGTGGAATATTAGCACTTTATCCTTAAAGGGAAATATTATAAGGACTGCATTTAGTATTTTGATTGCAATACAAGATGTATTCTTAACTGATCCGGCTGCCTACAGATTTCTTTAACAAATTTTGTTTGCTCGACAAACATTTTCTACGTACAACAAAGTCCTTCAGACTGACATAAGTTCTTTCAGGATTGATGACAGTGGTTGTAGGATGGCAGCTGGTACGGCTCGAGTTGATGAATATTAATTGGAACAACCTCGACTGTAATTGATCTTTGTTTTGATCATAATAACAGTAAGGAGATCGTTATTATGACGACTGGATGTTCTCATTCTCTGTCATCTCCACACTTTCAAAGAAATCACTCATGAGCATAGCTGCCAGATTTGACAATTTATCATCATTTTGACGATTTTGTGGTCCAAAAATATCATATTGACGACATGACGATTTATGCCCTTATTTTGACGATTTTTAGCAATTAAAAATTTACATAATTTTCTTTACTTTAGCACATTAAAAGCCTCCTTAAGATTTTGCGTTGTTACTGTTGGAAATTTATGCTAGTAATAACAAGGAGTAAAGTATTATATTTTTAAGTTATTTTCGAATACCTGTGATGATTTTTCTGTATTTTATGCCTTTTTAATCCCTTAAAAGCCAAAAAATTTTGACTCCTAAATAACATCGTAGTTGAACATAAATTATCATATGGCGTTGCAGACAATTTTAAAAATTCGATTATAGCTTCTCATATTACCATCGGAATAACAAAGGCAAGTGTCATTACTTTTTTTTTCATACGACCAACACTCAGGGGATGGCATTGTATTGGAACTAGGAAAATATATTATAGGAAGGAGGAAAGATAGAGCAGTGTTTATGGACAATAGGTTTGAATATTTTTATACCATAAGTAAAAGGAAAGATCTCTGCAGGAAGGGAGTTCCACTTACGGATAGTCCGTCTAACAAACGAACTTTGTCTGTAATGCAGTGTGCGATCTACTATCCAATCGACCACGTACGGATGTGCTGGAATGGGAATACATTATTTTCATAAACAAGTCCCCTTATTTCGCTCGAGCAATACCCGATGCTCCAATGAAACAATGGAGTTGGACACACTATCGTGATTAACAAGCTACTACGGCCTCTCCTGTAAACGGTCCAGAAGCCTCAAAATAGACGTTAAGGTCAAACCCATACATGAGAGTCGTATTCCATTCTCGGTCGGTTATAAATAGTGTAAATGGTAAGTAGATCAGATGGAGTGAAGTATTTATTGCACCGTCTTAAGAAACCAAGGCACTGAAAAATGTGTCAGTTCTAGCGAACATCACAATGAATTTTCATGTCCATAACATCAAGATCTTCTGACTCCCGATTATTTACAACGCACATGGGTATATGTAGATGATACAATATAATTGCTACTTAACATTGACTTTATATGTTTTTGTTTTTAAAACCTTTCAATTTATTTAGTTATTTTTTCTGACGATTTTTTACGAATTCAATGAATGTCTTTGACGATTTTGACGATATTTTCTCAAATATTTGACGATTTGATGCTTCACTTATCTGGCAGCTATGCTCATGAGGCTGATAAGAATAATCAATTAAGAATTTTATGGCATTGAAGAGATTTCCATGATTTCCAGCAAATCGATTCGTTAATTTGTGGTTGGAATATCAGGCAGTCAAAGCATTTATGCACTGAATTTATGTAATTTCATAAGAATAACTTTAAATACTAAAGTATTCAAAGTTAAAGTTTTCTATTCGAAAGACGCGCCAAATGACCCCCCAAACACATTGCATACCGTAAACAAACAATTTTAATATTTAATCATATTTTTCTCTCTCTCTCTCTATCCCCCTTTAAGAGATATTCAATCGAAAAATAACTCTTTTCTTTTTATTTGCTCTTCAATTTGGTTTGACAAAAAAAAAAGCTTTTTCTCTTAAAAACGATCAATTTCTCTTAAAAGCATTGATAAAACAAATTAATAAAATGGAACAGAGCTTGTATTCCATTGGTTTTTTTTTCTTTCTTTTTTTGTCTATTTTTTTAAGAGGAAACCAAAAACATGAAGACACATCTTAACCAAATCGAATAGGTGGCCTTTATCTATTGCCATTCGAAAAATAACAAAACAAATACAAAATTGTTGTTTGTTAGTCGTACTTCTCTGTCAAATAATCATGTGTTTGTTGGGATTTCTTTTCTATACAAGATAAACTACAATTTATTCATCTTTGCGAGGCTCTGCTTTTAGCTTTTGCTTTTTAGCTTTCAAATACTTTTTTTCGTTGAGGTTAATAGCCGGCTGTTCAGTAGTGATTTCGTAAGTAATGAAAACTATTCAAAATTCTTTTCATTCTTTTCATTAAATGTTTGTTTGTTTTGTAAAGTGTGTTTTAATTTGATAAATTAAATTTAAATTTAAAAAACAACAACAACAGCAACAAATAATTGTAAAATGTAATAATCATTCAATAAATTATACATACATGATGTTTTAAATAAATAAATTATTATTATTGTTATTATTATTAATGTAAAATGCAAAATAGAATGACAATTTAAGTTTCACAATAGCAACAAAAATGAAAAACAAAATTATTGAAATGATTTGTAAAAATTAAAAATTTTATTACCAACCAGAACGAATTAGTTGTTATGCTACATATAGAACAGCAACAGCAAAAATAAAAAATTAATTAAAAATATTGTGAAACAATATCCAAAAATTTTGAATTTGATAGTGAACGTAAAAAGAAATTTAAAAAAAAAAAATTCTAATCAAAATTACAAAAATTTAACGGTTTGTTGTTTGTTGTTGTTTTCTGTCAGTTATAACCTGTCGTGAACAACAGCTACATTAAGAGAGCTACTGTGATAAAACAATCTGCCGCAGAATTCTGGACTGAACAAAACGTTGTTGTTGTTTTTTTTTTTAATTGTATACAATTAAAAAACTTGTTAGTACGAGTAATAACAATAATAACAATAATAAGAATAATTCAAATATCGTATTAAAAAAAATATTCAATAAATATCACATGTATGTACATACGTACGTTCATATTTCTGTTATTTCAAACGGGCTTTGTAATGTTTTTTTGTTTTTTTTTCATTTCAATTTTAATTTTTTTTTTTTTTAACATTTCTAACACAAAAGTCAACAGCAATAACAAACAAACGAACAAACAAACAAAATTTAGTCAAACAACTTGAAACAGTTGCAAGCGCTTTAACTTGTCTCACGTAGATTTGCCAATCGATCATTCAGTTTCACAACGAGAGTCATTGGATCTGGTCTTCCGTAGAAACATTTTCGGCTACTAAACTGAGAAAGGAAATTATTGAAAGCGGGATTTTATCTTTTTTTGTTTTTTAACTGTGCTTAAACATGACAACCACTTTTAAAATTAATGGCCTGCCATATACGGGTAAATTGTGAAATATTTTTACATTTTTATTCTTCACAAGCTTTAATCTCTTCAAACAGTTAATCTTGCAACTTTACCGGCTGATATAACGCTGAATACATTTATAAGGGAACATGCTCAACTGACGGGAACAAAATTTATGTGCCTGGAAGGTGGCTGTGGAACCTGCGTGGTTGCTTTAAAGGGAAAGCATCCGCTTACGGGCGAACTAAAGACATGGGCCGCTAACTCGGTAATTAGCTTACAACTATGTACACCAAACAGACACGTACATACATACATATTTTTAATAAAATATTTTGAAAATTTCAGTGCCTAACTCTGTTGAACACTTGTGCCGAATTGGAAATTATAACCAATGAAGGTATTGGCAATAAAAAGGATGGCTATCATCCCATACAAAAGCGCATGGCAAAAATGAATGGCTCACAATGCGGTTTTTGCACGTCAGGCTTTGTTATGAACATGTATGCTCTGCTTGAATCGAAAGGTGGCAAGGTGAGCATGAATGAAGTGGAGAATTCTTTTGGCGGCAACATATGTCGTTGCACAGGCTATAGGCCGATTTTAGATGCCATGAAATCATTTGCTGTCGACAGCACGATACAAGTACCTGAAGAATGTCTAGACATTGAGGACCTAACGAACAAGAAATGTCCTAAAACAGGTGACATGTGTGCAGGTCACTGTCATCGGGCGCCACAGTCCGTTGCCTATGATGACGGTAGTGAATGGTATTGGCCCAAAAGCCTTAAGGAATTATTTGATATTCTCGGAAAGCTTAGTGCAAACGATCAATATATGCTGGTCGCAGGCAATACAGCACATGGCGTCTACCGTAGATCCTTGGAAATAAAACACTTTATTGATATAAACGCCATCGGCGATCTGAAGAAACATGAAATAACAAATGACACCCTAAAACTAGGTGCCAATTTGAGTCTCACTGAAGTGATGGATATTTTCATGGAGGCTTCGAAAAAACCCGGCTTTGAATATTGCCAGCAGTTGTGGCAACACTTTGACTTGATTGCTAACGTCCCCGTTAGGAATGTAAGTATCAAAAATACTTGTTCATTTTTTGTTTTAATTAAATTTATTTTTTTTGTGGCTAAGCATTCTCCAATTAAACACAATCGAAATAATTTGAAACAGCAATTTAATTTAATTAATCATGAAAACTTATTTTAAAACTGCAGCTGCACAACTGCTGTAGTACAGTTGTTTAAATAATATATATAATCTATAACAACAACAACAATAATAATAATAGCCGAAAATAATAAAAAAAAAATTATTGCAAATAATTGCTGTGCCGCAAATTGTATTCTGTAGAGATACTCTCCTATTTGCAGTCAAAATTAATGACTAACCATTCACTGGCACTGTACGATAGACTATGACAACATAGTGACACATAGGCGACCTTTCTGCGAATGCATAGCCTTAAACAGACAATTTTCTTTTGATCTGTTCATCTGATGACAAAAATGTTTATTTTTAGATGGGTACCCTGGCTGGTAATATTTCAATAAAGAAACAACACTCCGAGTTTCCATCGGACGTTTTCCTTACCTTTGAGACTTTGGATGCACAAGTGGTGGTGAATATGGACGAATCAAAACAGGAAACAATGCCTTTATCGGCTTATCTCACCAAGATATCTCCAAAGATGGTTGTAACAGCATTTCTATTAAAATCTTATCCAAAGGATAAATTTATTTTCCGATCATATAAGGTAAGCTCAAGCCTTAATTTTTTTTATATTTTTAAAGCTGACATGAATCTCAATCGTGTATTCTTCAGACTATGCCTCGTGCTCAAAATGCACATGCATATGTTAATGCTGGAATTCTATTGAATGTTGATCACGCCTCCGGAAAGGTAAACAATGCTCGAATTTGCTTTGGTGGCATACATCCAGATTTTGTTCATGCCTCAGCCATAGAGGAACTTTTAAAAGATCAAATATACCATGAGAAGGCCGTAGTGCAAAAAATATTTACCGAATTACCGAATGTGTTACATCCGAACGAAGTGTTACCGGATCCTTCACCCGATTATCGGCGAAAACTTGCCTGTGGTCTGCTTTTGAAATGTCTTTTAGATGTCGCCCCTGCTAAAAAGATTAAACCCGAATACAAAAGTGGTGGCCCGATTCTAAAGCGAGACCTTTCTTCGGGATCACAGACATTTGAGTCACAGAAAAAAAATTATCCTCTTACACAACCGGTCAATAAAATTGAAGGTACGTTCACATCACAATAATCATAAACAGATAACTTGGATAACTTCTTCCACTGATTATAGCAATGATTCAATGTTCTGGCGAAGCAACATACATGAACGATATTCTTACCACTGAGAATGCTGTACATTGTGCCTTTGTTACAGCCACAAAAGTCGGAGCGTCTATTGAGCAGATTGACGCCTCGGAAGCCTTGAAAATGCCGGGGGTAATTGCTTTTTATTCAGCAAAAGACATTCCCGGCTCTAACACTCATGTTGATCCCGCTTTTGGCTATGAAATTGAAGACATATTTGTGGCAAGTGTTGTGCATTATTATAATCAACCGCTGGGCTTGATTGTCGCCACAACAAGTGACATTGCGAACAGAGCCTCTACAAAAGTTAAAGTTATTTACTCTAAAGGCAGCGATGTGATCATGCCTACCATGCAAGATGTCTTCAATAATAATAAATTGGATCGCGTCCACAATGTAGCCCCCTCCAAACTGAAAGACATCAAATTGTCCGACAAGGCTGATGTAACAGGTAAAGGTCTTCTTGAAATAGGTCTTCAGTATCACTACACAATGGAACCACAAACATGTGTCGCAGTTCCTTTCGAAGAAGGACTTCAGGTGTGGTCCACCACGCAATGGATGGATCATACACAGAGTGTTATTGCAAAAATGTTACAAATCAAAGCAGCCGACGTTCAATTGAAAGTCAGACGTTTGGGTGGTGGTTACGGCAGCAAAATTTCCAGAGGCAATGCCGTTGCATGTGCAACCTCCTTAGCTGCTTACAAGCTTAATCGGCCAGCACGATTTGTTCAGACAATTGAATCGATGATGGATTGCAATGGCAAACGATGGGGTTGTCGCTCCGACTACGAATTTCATGCTAAGTCGAACGGTAAAATTGTGGGCTTAAAAAATATTTTCTATGAAGATGCCGGTTGCACTCTAAACGAGAACCCTGTGCCAGATCTGTCCACATTGTGTGCAAAGAATTGTTACGCATTCACGGCAGACAACTACAAACTGGAAGGAAATGCCGTCATTACAGATGCAACAAGCTCCGCTTGGTGTCGTGCTCCTGGTTCAGTTGAAGGTGAATACAAATGAAATGCCAATAAAAAACAAAACTGAAATAATCTGGGAAAATTTTCCTAAATTACACTTTTAAAGGTATTGCCATGATTGAGAACATATTGGAACACATAGCATTTGAGGCTGAAGTAGATCCCGCTGATGCTCGTATGGTGAATTTGGTGTCCGGCAATAAAATGAATGATTTATTGCCACGCTTTCTGAAGTCAACGGAATACAGAAGTCGGCGCAAGGAAATTGACGAATACAATGGAAAAAATCGTTGGATTAAAAGAGGTTTGGGTTTGGCCATCATGGAGTATCCTCTTCTCTACTTTGGTCAGTATCCGGCTACTGTTTCAATCTATCATGCAGATGGATCGGTGGTAATTTCTCATGGTGGAATAGAAATGGGTCAAGGTATACTATGACGCTTTTTCTTTTTAATATCCTTTTATTTATTTTGTCTGTTCTTCAATATTTTTTTTTTTAGGAATGAATACTAAAATAGCACAAGTTGCGGCTTATGTTTTGGGTATTCCCTTGGAGTACGTTAAAATTGAGGCCAGCGATACGTTGAACGGTGCTAATGCAATGGTCACTGGTGGCAGTGTGACCAGCGAAAGTGTGTGTTTTGCTGTACGCAAGGCATGCAATACTCTAAACGAACGCCTTAAACCAATTAAAGACTCCCTCAAAAATAACGCACCTTGGACGGAAATTGTGCAAATGGCTTGGGCGAAAAATGTCAACTTAATTTCCAGTGACCACTACAAAATGGGCGATATGCAAAATTATAATATTTATGGTTTAGCTCTGACAGAACTTGAAGTTGATATACTAACGGGCAACCATTTAATCAAACGCGTTGATATTCTAGAAGATGTCGGCGAAAGCTTGAGTCCATATATGGATATTGGTCAAATTGAAGGATCATTTGTTATGTGTCTCGGTTACTGGTTGACAGAGCAATTGGTTTACGACCGCACCACTGGTCAACTGATGACAAATCGCACTTGGAATTATAAACCGCCCGGTGCTAAAGATATACCCATCGATTTTCGTATTGAACTCTTACCGGGCAGCCCTAATCCAGCTGGATTTTTGCGTTCGAAAGCAACTGGTGAACCTCCGGCCTGTCTAGCAATTAGTGCAGCTTTTGCCCTACAACATGCCGTACAATCGGCACGTAAAGATGCAGGCCTTAAGAGAGAGTGGGTAAGGTTTGGCGCCCCCTCTACACCTGAAACAATTGTACTTAGTGCTGGCAGTGATATTTCCACTTTTGCACTCGAATAATTAACAACAAAACAATTGAATCGTACATTCATTCTTATGGAAAGCGTTATCGATAATCAGTTGTTAGTTCATTTGCAAACACATCAGATGAGTATTTGTTAACAAGCGTAAGAATTTAAATTCATAAACTTAATGTATTACTACAACTGGTGGTGGTTGGCATTATTTATGTACATATATGCATTATTATACGTATTTTTTCTTATTAGAATACATATGAATTACATTTTATGAATAAAGTTTTACAAAAAAAAAATGCATAAAATCTTTCTATTGAGCTTGATAAATGTAAGTGTAAGTGATTTGTAAATGGTAATCTCTTAAAACAATACAATTTGAAAATAATTTCACAATTTTGTAAAAATAAAAATGGAATTTTCAAATTTATCGATTATTTTAACTCTTGCTGATAAAAAAAAAAAAAACTGTTATCTATCGATTTGACATTGAATCGAAGTGTTTTATTTTTTACAATATTTATGTAATTGTAATACAAATACAATCGAGTAATTGTTTCATTTTAACGACTGCAAAACAAACAAACAAGCAAACAAACAAAGACATATGTCCTCAAAATCAACTGAAAATTAAACATACTCTACAAGAGTCAGTTAATGAATATGTAAACACCTGAAATTCGATTCAGCTGGAAAGAAATAAGAGAAAAATTCCAATTTGAATTGTCGAAATAAAGTACATTTATAGGGTGAGCCATCTATAGGTTTAAATTTGAACCATCGGTAAATTTCGAATCTGGCAATACTTATGTCATTATATTCTGTCACACAACTCAGTATATTCACCCCTATTCTGCATTTCGATTACGTCTCCGCATTCAGTTCCGTTACGATCGAAAATTGGTATTCTGCAGAAAAACGTAATCGAAAGAATAAGAAGAAGATAACAATGTTTACAAAATCAATTGTATCAATGTGGAATATGGAAATGAAACAGCAGAATAAGCAAGTCTGTTATCATTTTCATAAACAAATGCAATTTCTGCCATTTTTTCCACCGATCGATTTATACGCCTTAGGTGCGTTGATATTTCATCATACTTCTTGGATATGATATTGTTGAACTCTTTCGTCTCTTCATAAAATTCTTGCTGACATTTTAATTGCTCCTTCAGCAAAGACAAAGTTGTGTCTTTTGTGCTCTGTTGTCGCCTTTTGGAGGTGGAAGGTAGGTCTTCAGAACGTGCTGAAATGTCCATTTCAGTTTCCTCAACCTCACAGGCAACTCCAACATCTACTGCACCGCTTATACCCGATGTACTTGTCACTAGCCCCGTCAGCTGCACTACTTTTTCTTCCAAGGGGCTTATACGTTGCAAGCGGCAAGGGCCTCCTCCGGTGCTCATCATTTCCCTTTTATTAGCTGATAACTTCTTCTTTATGTAGCATTTCCAGTCAATCCACACTCCGGTGTTGTTGTTTTTGACCTGCATACATACATAACAAAACACTCATATTCCAGTACAAAAAATAATAATTTAAAACAAAAAAATTATAATAATAATTTTTATTTAAATCGTTTCTGAATTTTTTAATTTTGTACTTTTTTTCACTTTTTTACTTAAAAAAACAAAAGTCGAAAAAACCTCCGTTAACAAAAAAAAACAACTGAGAGAAACGGAGCTCCGATCGTAATGCAGAATACATACAATCGAAAGAAACTGAACGGAATCGAAACGCAGAATACCAAAATCGCCAGACGGAGAAAATTTCGATTCGAATCGAAACGCAGAATAGGGGTGATTATCTCCACTGAACGTAATGAATCGATTTCGCTTGAACAACGTTGGGATTTATTATGCCATAAAAGAAGAAAATCATCTTATCGGATGAAGCTTATTCTCCTCTTGGTGGGTACGTTAATAAGTAAAATTGCCGTATTTGGGGCTCAGAAAACCCACACGTGGTCTTGCAGAAGCCAATGCACCCATTACGAGTGACTGTTTGGTGCGGCTATGTATGAAATAAGATTCCATTTCTAATCGGAACAATTGTACTTCACAATTTCAAACCGTTTTTAAAATTTAAATTTAAAAATTTGAAATGCCCCACCCTTATATAGTAATAGATCCTCTTTTTCCGTGGATTGAAACCCTTTTTCTTGGACCTGATGTTTTGATTGACTATTATCTTTGAATATCATTGAAATAAAAGTCGCAATTTCTGTATAAAAATATTTTTTGATTTTAGTGTCGTAAGAAATTCACTCTACCATATAAAATCTCTACTACAACCGATCATTATTTTTTTTTTTGTAATTAATTTTTTTTTTTTAATTAATTGCTATTAATCACGTCATAGTAAATGAGAATGAAGAGGATGTTTTGAATACCCAATACAAAAAACATACACGGAAAGCGATAGATCATAATAACCGGTAAAGATAACTTGATTGTTGATAAAAATAAAAATTATTTTTATATTTAAAAAAATTCACAACATAAGCAAAATAAAAGTGATGATGATCGACCACTTAAATCGCTACTCCACAATATGTACAGGCTTTACCCAGATGCAGTTAGAGAACAAAAGACTTCAGATTCCTATCAATGCTCAGCTATTGAACATACAATACATACTTACTATAGTGTAGGGTATAAAGTTAGAACGTGATCTCCAGGCTTTACTATCAAAAACTAAAATAATTATTAGAATTGTCCAAGGTTCTTATCTCTTCAAATTATTTGCTATCATTTAATTTCACCACATCTCCTCTCTTTCTCCCTCACCCTCTTTCTTTTCTTCAGTTCAGTTCTCTCTCCAGAATTAGTCTTATCTGTCTACAATAAATTTGTTTAGAAAAGTATTTGAAGAAAAAAAAAAAAACAAATGAAAACGTAACAAAAAGTGTTCATGACTTTGCATTATTTAACACATATTAACAGTCAATTCTGTTATTAACGAACATAGTGGCGCATATAAATTAAAATTGATAGGTGAAGCTAAGCGCGGAATAAATTGTTTCATAAAAGAAAAAGAACACAAAACATCATCACATGGGTAATAATTAACATTCAAGTAATTAAGTGTTTACAGCAAATTGATGAAAATATTTGCATTCAATCTATGATAGCGTGAGATAATTATGTAAAACAATAGTTGAACACAGAGTAGTTGAAAACGATGAACTTTATTTATAAAATCATAGTAAAATTTGCGATCTATTTTAACAAATTTTGCAAGGCACACGTAGAAGTAATCGACGAATGTACATACAGTGAGCGTCAACAGTGAGTAAACACCGGTGAAATAATTCATTTTCTTAGGATAGCGAGAAAAGTAAATGAGAATAGTCGAATAAATTTCCATAAATTAAAAACGTTTATTTATTACTTAGAAAATGTTAAAACAAAAAAATTGCAAAAATTATTGTTGTGCTACAAGTTTATTTTTTATAATAGAAAATTAAGAAATTATAGTGGGTGTTGACTCACTTATGGCGCTCTGTGTATGTATGTATGTCATACTATCTGAACACATATGCATACATTATACATACATGCATGCATAAACGTATTCTTCCAAATTCAATTCTCCTCTAATCTAGTGGTAGCTTGTTAAATTGTCAGTGAAAGCGTTGAGTTTCTCGATTTTTAACTCGACTCGGTTCTATTACCCCTCAATGAGCATAAGTTCGCAAGCATATACTGATACTGTACAAGCATTTGAGTTAAGAAGCTATTACCACTACAATACATACATAATTGGTCATTACAACCCTTCAATCAGGATTACGACCTAGCTTCTCACACCATTTATGTTGCGTGCGTTAATTTTTATACATGAGTGGCGGGACCTACAGTTTAAAGTCGACTCCGAACGACAGTTTTTTGAGAAGCTTTTCATGGCAATTTTAATACTCTCAGAGTTTTTGCCAGAAATCTGCTGAGAGGAAGTCGCCGAAGAAATATTTTCATAATTTCGTTTTGATGTCTGACCTGGGATTCGAACTCGGGCCTTCAGTCCAATAAGCCAACACACTACCTACTAGACTACAGCGACTTCCAATTACCACTACAATACTCACATATATTCAGATTGTAACAAGATTATCAGCTTAAAATGCCTAATTAACATACAGGTCAACATATCCGTAACTAATTTAATGAATTACAGAGGTCCGAATAAATAATCATTTTTTTCACCATCCTTATCGTTCGTAGAGCTTTTCAAAATACACGATTGTGAGACGACACTCGTGGATGAGAGGGCAATACATACATACATAATTGGTCCTTACAACCCTTCAGCCAGGATTACGACCTAGCTTTTCACATCAATTATGTTGTGTGTGTTAAAATATATACATAAATACACTTAAAATTTGAGAAACTTTTCATGGCAATTTTATTTAATTCCAGAGTATTTTGCCAGAAATCTGCTGAGAGGAAGTCGCCGAAGAAATATTTTTTTAATTTTCGTTTTGTTGGAGATGACTGACCTGGGTTTTGAACCGTGACCTTCGAGAACGCAATCATTAGCCTAATTCGTAAACTTTTATCATGGAATCTGACACATGACTTTCATAAAAGAATAGTTTCAAGTGGCATAATATTCTCCACAATTTTTTTTGGCTGTTAAGCACAGTTGTAATACCATATTTCAACCACTTAAGTCATGTGAGAAGGCTGTGACATCCATAATCTTTCGAAATCACAATCTCAAATCAGCCGATAACATATGGTGAAAGGACACTTACTATGCTCCTTCGGCCACAACAAAATTCAGGAAACCTCTCTTTTACCTTAGTTTGGTTTTAAAAGAAGAGTGTGACAATCGTTTCATTCATTCATTCTCTTATCAATGATCGTAATTCGTTTTATTTGAGCTCAACTGTCCATCTAACAAATAACCACGCGTCTAAATTCTGAACATAAGAGTATTAATTGTATAAATTGTATAACAAGATCAAATTCTGACATTAAATTTCAAAAAAAAAAAAAAAGAAAATAGTTTTCTTATTTGTAATTCAAACCTGAGTGTGTTATCTGAGTATTTGAGTCGACAATAGTCGATTGGTCGAATGGTGAGAGCGTTTTGTTATCTTTTCTTTTTTATCGGCTCAATGTTCGGACAATTAGAATTAATACTCTGTAGCGTTTGTTGTTCCCCGTCAACGTGCGAAATGCTCTCTAAATTCCACTCAAAATCGTTTAATAAGTGAATGGCGAATATTGCGAATTTCTAAACAAAACGTTCAGGCATTCGTGTCGGACCCACATTAGGCGTTGTAACGTTTTGCGCGATAGTTTAAAACAAAACTGTTTGTAACTTGAGAGTAAATAAGTTTAATTAGAATTTTTTGTTTTTCGATTTTATTATATAATTAAAAGCAAATATTAAAACAATTAAGCAATTATTGAATTGAAATTATTTTCAAAGGGAAATTATTCCAACAACGTCACACGATGATTACAAAATTCTCAATAAACGGCACACCGTATTCCGGTAAGAAAACATAGATTTTAATACGCCTCAATAGAACATTTTCATTTTCATTTTTCTATTAATTTTAGTGAATTTGGCCACTTTACCGGCCGATATAACATTAAATACGTTTATACGTGACCATGCCGGCCTACCGGCTACTAAAAATATGTGCCATGAGGGTGGCTGTGGTGTTTGCATTTGCGTTGTAGGCGGAAAACATCCTGTAACAGGAGAAGTTAAAACTTGGGCTGTGAACTCGGTAAGTTGTTAAATCACTTTTTCGAAATGTAACCGAAAATGCATCAATAATCGATTGGTAATCAATTTATTTTGCAGTGTTTAACTCTGCTGAATACATGTATGGACTTGGAAATAACCACGGCGGAAGGCATTGGTAATAAACGGGATGGCTTTCATGCCATACAAAGACGTTTAGCGAAAATGAACGGTACTCAGTGTGGTTATTGCTCGCCGGGCTTTGTCATGAATATGTATGGCCTGCTGAAGGGCAAAAACGGTAAAGTCACCATGGAAGAAGTGGAAAACTCTTTTGGTGGCAATATTTGTCGCTGTACTGGCTACCGGCCTATTCTAGATGCCATGAAATCTTTTGCTGTCGATAGCAACATTGAAATTCCTGACGAGTGTCGAGATATTGAGGATTTGTCTAGTAAGACATGTCCTAAGACTGGACAAAATTGTAGCGGCAGCTGTAAATCGGCAAAAACGCTCATCCAGCCCCTGACGTATGAGAGTGGTGAGAAATGGTTTTGGCCCAATACACTACAGGAATTATTCAATATTTATGGTGAAATAAACACCGAGAACTATGCTTTGGTCGCGGGCAATACAGCTCATGGCGTTTATAGACGTTATGGCATTAAAGTATTTATCGATATCGACTCGATACCAGAACTACACGATTATAAAATGACAACAAATTCTCTGGAATTGGGTGCTAATTTAAGTCTCACAGAAGCCATGGATATATTCGAAAAAGCTGCCACGACAAAGGGATTTGAGTACTGCAGTAAATTGTGGAAACACTTTGATTTGATTGCAAATGTACCAATTCGAAATGTAAGTGTTTCGCTATCTAAATTACTTATATGAAAACTCTTAAGATAAGATAATTGACAGAAAATAATTATTTACTTACACCTCTACGCTTACATTTCAGATGGGCACTTTGGCAGGGAACTTATCTATTAAACATCAGCACCCCGAATTCCCTTCCGACATCTACTTGGTATTTGAGGCTCTTGACGTCCAAGTGGTCATTCAGGAATCGAAACACCAGAATAAAACTTTAACTCTGTCCGAATATTTGAAAACTACAATGACTAATAAGATTATCAAATCTTTTGTTTTGAAGCCATATAATAACAATGAGTATATCTTCGATTCTTACAAGGTTAGTCACTTATCTATACATATACAATATATGCGATATTATTTAAAACAATTCATATTTGTTATTGTAGATTATGCCGAGAGCTCAAAATGCTCATGCCTATGTAAATGCTGCCATTTTAATTCAGATTGAAAAGCCTAATTGTGTTGTGAAATCTGCTCGTATTTGCTTTGGTGGCATAAATCCGGGATTTACTAGGGCTCACCAGCTAGAGAAACATCTGTTGAACAAGCCGCTCTTTGAGTTGGCACAGGTTAAGGGGGCTTTGAAACTTATGCAGGATGAATTAAAAGCTGATGTAGTTTTACCTGAACCCTGTCCAGAATACAGAGTTAAATTAGCTCAAGGTTTACTTTATAAATTTCTTTTGGCTCATGCTCCAACCCATAAAGTTAATTCAAAGTATTCATCCGGAGGCCATATCCTGAAAAGGCCTATTTCTAGCGGTAAACAAACGTTTGAAAAACATGAAGCCGATTACCCCGTCAAAAAGCCAACTGAAAAGCATGAAGGTCTCTTGCAATGTTCTGGAGAGGCCATATTTACAAATGATTTGCCGCCACAGTCTCAACAGCTTTGGTGTGCTTTCATTTCAGCAAAGAAAGTCGGGGCCACCGTTAAGAGTATTGATACAACGGAAGCCCTTAAATTACCAGGCGTAGTTGCAGTTTTCACGGCAAAAGATGTTCCTGGTAACAATCTGATTTCAGTACCAAACAATTTCTTCTTTGTAGAAGAAGAAGAACTGTTCGTAACTGGCGAAGTCAAATTCTACAATCAGCCGGTGGGAATTGTAGTGGCCGAAACGAACTCTTTGGCTCATAAAGCGACAAAGTTAGTAAAACTTACATACGAAGGCGGAGCGAGGGAAATTCTTCCCACATTAAAGGACGTACTAAATGGCGGACCATCGAATAGAATCCAACACTCTATTAAATCTGACGTAGGCGAAGATGCTTACAAACCAGAAGATTACGATGTTAAGGCCAAAGGAGAATTGGACATGGGTCTTCAATATCATTTCTTTATGGAACCGCATACCACGGTAGCCGTACCATGTGAAGGAGGCTTACAACTGCACGTTGCCACCCAATGGATGGATTTGGTCCAAATTGTAGTATCGAATCTATTAAATTTGAAAAACAATGAAGTTCAAGTAAAAACACGACGCTTGGGTGGTGGCTATGGCGGAAAAGCTACACGCTGCAATCCGGTTGCCTGTGGTGCCGCCTTAGCAGCATATAAACTAAATAGGCCCGTTCGCTTTGTCCAATCGCTTGAGTCTATGATGCACACCTTAGGCAAAAGATGGCCGTGTCACATTGATTATGACTTTTACGTTAAACAGTCCGGCAAGTTTGTTAAACTCGTTTCAAAGTTCTATGAAGACGCTGGCTACAGCCCAAATGAATCGCCAATGGGCCATACATTGCTGGTCTCTAAGAATTGCTACGATTTTACCTCTGAGAATATGATTTTGAATGGTTACATGGTACTCACTGACTCACCCAACAACACAGCATGCAGAGCTCCAGGTTCAGTTGAGGGCATAGCTATGATTGAAAATATAATCGAACATGCTGCATTTGAGCTGGGTCTAGATCCCTTAGAGGTTCGCTTAAATAATTTAATTGCTGGCCATAAAATGGCAACAATGATACCACGTTTCGTTGAATCTACCCAATACAAGGCCAGAAGACAAGAAATAATTGAGTTTAACAAACAAAACCGATGGATTAAACGTGGTCTTGGCTTAGCTACAATGGAATACCACATTGGGTACTTTGGCCAATTTTCCGCCACCGTAGCTATATACCATGGTGATGGTACAGTTGTCATCACTCATGGTGGCATTGAAATGGGCCAGGGAATGCATACGAAAATTGCCCAAGTAGCTGCTCACGCCTTAGGCATTCCTTTAGATCTCATTCGTATGGAAGGCAGCAACAGCATTAACGGAGCCAATTCGATGGTAACTGGTGGTTCCATTGGCAGTGAAACCATCTGTTTTGTAAGTACAGCTTAATATTTATCGATCATCGAACAACGATTTTCAAACGTTTTATTTGCATTTTAATCAACAGGCCGTACGTAAATGCTGCAACTCAATAAATGATTTGTTGAAACCCATCAAAGAAGAACTTAAAGATCCCTCCTGGATAGACATTATCAACGAAGCTTACACCCGTAATATTAACCTTATTGCGAGCGATGGTTGTAAAACTGGAGAAATGGATCCATACACAGTGTGCTCCCTAGGCCTGACGGAAATCGAGCTGGATGTCCTAACTGGTAATTATATCGTCAAGCGGGTTGATATTCTACAGGATGCTGGCGAAAGTCTGAATCCAAATGTCGATATTGGCCAAGTGGAAGGAGCTTTCATTATGGGTATGGGTTACTGGACATCAGAGCTTTGTGTTGTTGATAAAACTACCGGCGAACTTAAAACGAATCGCACATGGAATTATAAGCCACCCGGCGCCAAAGACATACCAATCGATTTCCGCATTGAATTACTTGCACAGAGTCCAAATCAAGCGGGTTTCATGAGATCAAAAGGTATGTTGACTTCGTTGTCGTTCTATAAATAAATTTAAAAATATTACATTTGATTTCAGCAACTGGAGAGCCTTCCATATGTCTGCCTGTAAATGTAGCATTTGCTTTGCAACAGGCCATGCAATCGGCTAGAGATGATGCTGGCTTACCAAAGCAATGGATCACCTTAAGAGCCCCTATGACTCCCGACTATGTTCTACTGAATTGCGGCACAGATATTCATATGATGACCTTGGCTTAACAAGCCAGCCTTAATCAAATATTCACACAAAATTTCTCTATTTTAAGTTCTCATCTGTAAATGAAACAATATTTCTAATCAATTTATTTCTAATAACACATGCCAGTATACATATGATCAACAAAGGCGAAGTGTTTGGAATTTTCTATGGAAATAATTTTTTTTTTAAACAAATTAATATATCCTCCGAAGGTATGTATGTCGCAAGTAATTGTAACATGAGGTGATATTATCGCGTTATGTATTTAATGGCTTCAAAACCACCAGTCTGGCAAGGATATCAACTACTATATACATACATACATTCATACTTCATTTGAAGTGTTAGTTATTTAGTAAGAGTTTGCTAGTTTGCCTGGGCGGTGGAACCTACAGTTTAAAGTCGATTCCGAACGACAGATTTTTATCGAGAAACTTGTCGTGGCAGTTTTATTTACTCTCAGAGTATTTTGTCAGAAATCTGCTGAGAGAAAGTCGCCGAAGGAATACTTTTTCCATTTTGTTTGACATATCTGACCTGTAGTTTGAACTGAGGCCTCACGTCTAATAAGCGAACACACTACCTGCTAGACTACGGTGACTTCAGTTTATATCACCCAGTTTATGTTTATTTCGAAAACGAAAAATGGATAACTCTTTATGATTTTATACAACAACAATAGAAAGATGCAGAATAATTGTATCAATTTATTGAGGTTATTGAGGAAAATATTTTATAACTTTAAAAATAGATTTGTTTTGTTTTTTTCTTTTGTCTTCATATATCTTCTATTCTTTTTAAAGAAATTCTATCGCTGTGTATACGGACAGCTATTCCATAAATATAAACAACAGAATTCTAATTAACTTGAAATATGAATGATATTTGCAAATAGCAACAACACCGTCTCTATAACAGGAACAACAGTAACAACAGTAACAACAACAACTAATCAAACGATAGCCGCAAGTGTCAGTAAGAGAAAGGTATGGCTGTAGCAATATGTCTTCTAATGTCATGTTTTATGGCTGCCAATCTATGGCCGCCAACGTTTCACTTTGTTTTGTTTTGTTTTGTTTCAACAAACAAATGAAAATTATATATATAACCGTTATGTCTATACAACATCAATACTTTGAACACACATACACATTTACGAATACATTAACATCTTTCAATGTGTATCATTTGCAAAATGACAATGCATTCGATTTGCGTGTATGCAACGACTAACGATGTAAAGGAGTAGGCACACCTACTAATAAACGTTCTTACACTTGCATTCAAACGGTTTCACACATGCATACAAAGAAGTAAAACCGTAGAGATGCCAATACATTATAAAATTACGGAATCCCAAAAGGAACTTCAATTCAACTTCAATTGAAACTTTTTTAGTTTTCCCACCAAACATACGCTCTTACGAACGAAACTTTAAATATATGAACATAAGTCTACTGTTTAATGGCAAAATTTACGAAATAAATATTTATGAGCTGTCCAAAACTCAAGAAGAGTAAGAGAATAATACCATGAAAGATATAAAGCGATATTAATTTTAAATAAATGTACAGGATATTAATAGAATTTTCATGTCAATTGTCATCATATAAATTTTTAAATGATGTGGTATCCCTACGTTAACAATGTTTTCTAATGTCATACAACCACTGTTGCCAATTTCACGTTTTTCCCGTCAAATCTGACGTTCTTGCAATGCCAATTACGGAAAAAAATGCTTTTTAGCGGTTAGCGTGAAATCTGGAGTTTTTCAGCGCTTTAGCGTTTTTTTAGCGTTTTTTTCCAAGGCAGAATTATATATATATAACATTTCCTTTGTGTCTCCACATACAGCTACGGAACCGACTCTGAAACTGGTGGCAACGGTTTGTACTGCTGAGGGCCTTTCAATAACTTCGAATTCAATTGCTGCTGCAGCAAACACCAAACGAATTTTCCCTGGCTTATTAGGGTTCACAACACCAAAGTGGGGCCAGTACCACGTTCTCGGATGAAATGTATCAACTTCACTCAATGATAATTTGCGTACATAGTTCTTTTTCAAGTATTCACTCATTATTTGTTTATAAGCCACACCAAAATCAGGATTAATTTTCATTTTTCTTTTCAGGCTAAAAAATCGATCAAGAGCCATGGAATAGCTATCCGGCAGGATTATGTCATCATTACACCATAGTAGTCTGGATTCAAATCTTCCGGCAAGCCTCTTCGTCGAATTTCTCAATATCTCAATCACCGGTAGAGCCTTAACGCCAAAATTTTCAGTTTCAAAATAACTTGCCACCAAATTATTCAAATTATCCAACTGTGTTGGCAGCAAACAAATTTGTGTTCCAGGGTGACCTTCTTTCACGTTTCCAAAACAACCCATCCAAGAGGCGTATTGGCAACATATAGACCAATTAGTACCTTTGGAGCCACTCATTCATATAAGTTTAAAGGCCCACGACGATTCTTTACTAAATCCACATTGAAAGTCTGAGTAGGCAACTTCGAATTCGAGACACCATACACATTAATTTAAAATTTTCTATTTATTTGACGGGTTTCTGACGGTTTAAAAATTTAATTTAGCGATTTCTGGCGATTTTTAAAGCCCAATTTGACGGGAAATTTTGAAAAAAATTTGGCAACACTGCATACAACACGAATTATGCAGCATGAAGCGGCCAGCAGTAAACGAGTGAATGAAGAAATGAATGAAACACAATAATCAAAAAGGAATTGCATGAACATGGAAGCATGAAACCATTGTTCTGGTTAACTGACTGACTAAATCCAGCATAGTTAATGCAAACAGGTTGTCTGTCCCATGCAATCGTGTGCTGGCTCCTCTTTCTTTGTATTTATTTGTCTATCCACAAAGTGTGTATGGGAAGTACAAGTTGTGTGCAGCCGCTGGGCATGCGCACAATACCACACAAATCAATTCAAATTATTATGATTATTCCAGTTGAAGTGACAGGAAACAAAGGCTGTCTTTTGGAAATTGTCAACAATTAAAAATCATTTTTATTGGTTGCTTACATTCACTTGATAGTCGTTGGCTTTTTATTTCCATTTCCTTCATCGGTTTTATTATGATTGAATGAGGAACGAGTGAATATAATTCATTCTGTTGCATCGATTTGAACGTTCGTTAAATAGCAGACATATCACATAGATCAAGTATAAAATTAGTATTAGTGCGTGTGTGTATTTATGTATGTGATCAAATAAAATTTATTAAACTCGACGTTAAACCGTTTTTAGCTTGAGGTGCCAAAACTGTCAAATTGTGTGTGAATTTATGAGATTTTTGTGGGCGCCCAAGTTGTGTTTTCGTGCATTTTCATTTGAACAAGAAAACCAATAAACCAACTCATATTTATGACGTTTCTTTATTTATTTATTTTATTTTATTTTTTTTTTTTTTTTTTTGTTATCGTTTTTAAAGGCGATATAAACAAATAAATTTGTATGCACTGTGCAGGTCTGTCAGCAAATTGGCTTATAAAATGTAATTTTTTTTTTTCAAAGGTATCAGACCTTTAAAAGACACTCCTTAGGTGTAAATCACTAAACTAAGTAAATACCATACCATACATATGTTTACGGTGTAAATCAACGAATAAATATACGTAGTATGTTTGGTTTTAAAAAAAAAATCTATTTCCTAAGAAAATTACAGCAATTAGTTGGACATACTTAATTTGAACCTTTAAAGTTTAAACACTGCAAAGATACTCCAACTATGAGAGAAATAAATCATTTGTCAGCGACAAGTCTGTAAATGTTTACGCATAAGTACGCATGCGCGTATTTTAAGTTTATTCACAGCCTTTAACTGTGCATTTGATGAGTTCCATTACAACTTCCCGCTTGTGTTTCTGTTCAGGCAACACGTGCTTTTCTGCTCATTTCAAATTTGACTATAAATTATGGCCTCCTCAAGTCAGTCAGTATTTATTTTTATGGCCATTTCCAGCCATTTCACTCATTAACATTTATTTAAATTCTGTTTTTCTATTTTATTTTGTCTTTATTTTTTTTCTTCTTTTTTGCCTCCCCGACAGTCATAATTAAAGCAGTTGTACTCGTTGGTATGCAAAAATCTAACATTTTATCATCAAGCATAAGCGTGTCTACTATGTTTGTTCATTTGGTCTCCTTAATAATTATCTTTAGAATGGGAAAAACTGTTCTTTGTTTCTGTTGCCTTCAAATGTCTTTTTACATTTCTATTTACGCCTGTTATTTCCCGTGGGAGGAGAGGAGGGGGAGAACTGTCTGTTCGGGATTCGTTTGTTTTTTTTTTGTAGTTTTTATTTTTTAATTAAATTTCTTTAGGTGGAAAAGGTGTTAATGCTGAGAATCTCCTGTTTTTTCACACTTTATTTTGTCTGTATTCTTGTCTATCTGTATAGGAGTGGGGGAGGAGGGATGATTTCCATTTCTTACCTTTTTATAGTTCGTTATTTTTAATTTCGTTTTTATGTCCATCTTATCGCCAAATGCTAAAATGACTGCGAGCAGTATTCATTCAATTGTTTTAAATTTATCGTCTACACAATGTTTGTGTTTGTTGTCTTTTTTTTTTTTTTTTGTTGTTCTTCTGCTATTTATTTGCCTAAAGTGCTCTCTCTATTCGGGCTCTACAATTACAAAAAAATTTCTGTAATGCTTTTAATTTGTCAATGCGCTCAATAAAAGAAAATTTCTTTTATTTCGCTTTAGTTAAGGAGAAAATATATTCGGAACGAATGTAAAGCGAAACAAGTAGAAAATTTTCGATTAACATAAAATTTTCATAATTTTCGAAAGATTTCATTGAAAACACAAAAAAAAAAAGAATATTCTGCGTCTGGTTAGAATTGTGTTCTTCAATATTTCTGATTCTGTATTCGCATTTCTAGTAGATAGTGTGTTGACTTATTAAACGTGCGACCACGGTTTTAACCTCAGGTCAGAAATGAGAAAATATTTCTTCGACGGCTTCTTCTCAGCAGATTTCTGGCAAAACTTCTGAGACTAAATAAAAATTGCCATGAAAGAGTTTCTCAAAAATCTATCGTTCGGAGTCGACATTAAACTTTAGGTCCACGTCTCTTGTATAAAATTAACATACAAAGAACATACATAAGTCACGTGAGAAGCTAGTTTGTAATTCTGACCATTGATGTATGTATCCGATGATTCGATTTTGATTGAGTTCTTCAAACGATTTGACAGTTTCCGTTAAAGTTGTTCTCCATCATCTTGATGTCGGTTTCGAGTTCTTTGGAGATTCCAGGGTGGTGTATGTGGAAACCCTTCATAAAAAATTTGTTTTAAAGAACTCTTCTCGATAAAGTTTTTCTATTACATTACAATAAATACATACAATATTCAGCTTTTAATCACACGTTGGTATAGTTTTTAAGGCAACGTCAAAATATTTTTATATAATTTTCATCGTATAATTTTTTCGTTTTTAAATAAAGCCAACACTGAGGTCATCACCTCTATTTATACATACACAATTAGTTATTACAACCCTTCAGTCAGGATTACCACCTACATATGTTGATTGTGTTAATTTTTATACAGAGTAGTGGGACCTACAGTATAAAGTCGATTACGAACGACAGATTTTTTTCGAGTTTTTACCAGAAATCGGTTGAGAGGCCGAAGAAATGTTTTTTTTCGTATTTCGTTTTATTGGAGATATCTGACGTGGGATTTGAACCATGGCCTCACGTCCAATAAGCCAACACACTACCGGTGACTTCAATGACCTTTATTTAGGCAGTGTACTATTTGGAATACTGAAAAGTAATTCAGAGGTGGTGAGAAACTACTTCTGCTTTTTTTTTAATATTTATTCTGAATATTTTAATTCGTGATTATTTAAATTATTTTTTTCGAGTGTAAATCTATAATTAATTTACTAGGAACGAGCAGGCTTACAATATTTTAAAACAATTCCGTTATTAATTTGATTTAAAATCATATTTGAAAAATTTCACAACTACAATTCCACAGCACTTTAGTGGCGAAAAACAATATTGAAAAAGCAAACCGTGAACTTTAAAATTGTTTAATTGATGCCACAGGCATACAACCAATTTGTGGCCGAAAAAAAGTACGCCACATGGCGGTGGTAGCAACATTTGGCACTCACTCGGCCATTCTATATATGTACGTAGTATCAAGTGCAAAATGGAAAAATAAAATGAAATAAAATAACGAAAAAAGGAAAATAAATTAAATGAAATAAAGCTCGAAGGAAAAACAATTGAATGGAACCAACCAAATACGAAATCTAAAATAAACACAAACTTTTGCAAATTAAATTAATAAGTATGGAAACAATGAAACCAAAAAGGAACAAGACACCCACCCAGCCATCAGAGTAGCAAACGCGTTACGCAAACTGTGCAAATTCACACACAAATGTGAAATTAAAACGAAAATGGAAATTGAAATCGAAATACAATAACGAAAATTAAGCAAAAAAAAGAAAAAAAGGGACGGGAAACATTGTAGTGTGGGGAGAATCGCAGAAATGATAACAAAAAGAGACCAAAAACTCTGTGGTCACCATTTCATTGCTTTATTCACTCCGATTCATACTGCCTGGCACTGAATACTAAATAAAAAATTTCAACTGAATGTATTAATTACAGTATGGCCGCAAGGAAAACTGAACACTGAACACTGAACTCCATCCATTCCATGAGCCACAGACAGCATGCCTGCATTTATTTGTTAAGCATGTTCTGTGTATATGTACATATGTACGTTTCTTAATATTTATAGACACGAATACAAATTCAATAAAGCCCACCAGTCCAAACAAATGAATTCATACAGCGGAAACTCGCTGGTATGACAGTGTGTTGCGTTCCCATGTGCGAGTGCGTGTTGTTGGTTACAGTTTTAATATGTAATTGAATTCTTTCAAACATCACAATCGCTATCATCGTCATCATCATCATCATCATCACTGGCACTGCCACTGCTTCTATATTCCTATATTATTGAAAAATTTGAACCATAAAGGACACAATATTTTATTATTGTGCGGGCAAAACAATCGTCTGCCTTTAACACAAACTCACATACACAAGCACGCACTCGCGCTCTATAGACCCCACTTATGTACGTATATTATGAAGTGCAAAAAAAAAACACAAAATGAAATACAATAAAATGTTCGAAACGTATGGACACGGATACACAACAACTATTTTCATTTTGTATTCATGTATGGAAATTTTTCTAGAAGACAAAAGGATGCATGCGAGTATACAAATATTTTTATTATTTCAGAATTATCAACACTGCTCTCTATGTACAATGTGTGTGAGTTGCATGTGTTTGCGTTTTCATACAGGTGGAATAAATACAAATATGAATAAACAACTACATGTACACACACACGAACGTCTCTGTAATTATGTTGCAAACGAACAAAAAACGTAAACAAATTCTATTAAATACTCTGAGTCTGGCCTCGGCTAGGCTCGTCTCGTCTCGTCTCTCGTCGTATCGTCACCATTGCCAATTCGCAGTAAATACATGAATATATGTATGTATGTATGTGTAGATGCCATAAGTCCAATGAAATAATCTTGCACATAATGGACATGCAGCCCAGTAAACATGATTTCAATCGAATCGAAAAGTATGTATCGGTATTATGCATAAAACATTAGATCTCCGATTCTATTAACATCGGAAACTTGTTAAAGTATTTTTCGATAAAACAACCTTAAAACACATGCATTTGTGTTCACTGGGTGCCAGATAGGGTTGCCAGATTCCGATTCGCAAAAAGCTGGACATTGGGTTTTAAAAAGCTGGAAAAAACAAAAAAAGCTGGACATAAAAAAATACAATTTTTATCTCTGTTGGGACTACAAAATTCGAAATAGTTTGAGACAACTTCTGCTACATCTCCATTTTATTATGTTTTTATGTGTTTATCAAGCGAGCGGCTGCCTTCATATTTGATTATAATGTCTGTTTGGCATAATTTACACTCTGCCCTGTAATTATCTTTTTTTCTTATCCAATTAGCATATTTGATGGACCAGCTTCTTCATCAATATCTATTTCAAGATTTTCTGCAAATTATTTTTATTATTTTCATGTACAAAAACGTAAAAGCTGTACGTAAAGAAATTGACTATCGCTCGCAATAATATTTATTATGACAGCTGTTCAAGTGTTGAGACATGTTGTCAGTGATGATAGAAGAGGGAAATCATAACTTAGTTGTATAAAAAATGTACAATCAGTGTTGGCTAACATGATTTGACAAAGATAACATGAAAATTATTGCCCAAGTTATTGCAGTGTGCTAAAAAAATTTCTATTTAGCTGGACAAATTAAATTTTAGCTTGAAACTTGACAAGCATCAAAAAAGCTGGACAATCCAGCCAAGTCCAGCCAGGCTGGCAACCCTAGTGCCAGACGTTGTTGATACATGTGGGAGTATTTTAAATTCATATACGTTACATACATACATACGTGCACGCTCTTATGCGAGTACAAACAGTTGATGAATATAATTTTTGTTTATAGTTTAAACAATTTTAACAATGATGAGAATCCTTTAAATACTCCATTCAACGGATGAACGAATAAAAGTTGAAATTAACGGTTGAGCGTTGCATTAAAAATATGATTTTCTTTATCTTTCTTTCATTTGCTTACACATAAAAGGCCTCATTATGAAATTGTAAAGTACATACATACATACGAGTATGTATACATTTACGTATATATGTATGTATGTATGTATATGTATATAGTAGAAGCAAACAAATACGTAAAATGGTTGATTGCATTTGCCACATAAAGGCAATGCGTCATTGTTTTGTCGCTATGAAAACAATATGAATTGACATGAAGAAATGAAATGAATGTGTGACCGCGAAATACATACACTGGTCATTAACGCAATGTGCTGCGTTGGTAATTAAATCAAAGCCTGAATTAAAGCAGCGCTCAATCCGGTTTCAGAAGATTTTATTTTTCTCAATATTGATTTTATTAAGTCACTTTTGTGAAATTTTTAATAAAATATGAAACTTTTTAATGAATTCCTTTAATATTTTAATTCTTAAGTAATCATCTCAAGCGCATACATTAATCATAGCAAAATATTGAAAACAGGCCGGAACAATAAAAGAAATTTTAAACGTTTGAAATCAAGACTAAAACCAATCACGACTATAAATCGTTTGAGCAATTTATTTCACCACAAAACAAATGATGTTCATATCTATATACAGTAATCCCTCGATTTACGTCGCAGTTGGTTCCAAAAAAAGGCGACGTAAATCGAAACGACTTAAATCGAATTTCATATTTCTCATACTACAAAGTAGTATGCTTTTAACAAAGAACTTAAAAAAGTTATATGAATTTACAGTAATCCCTCGATTTACGTCGCAGTTGGTTCCAAAAAAAAACGGCGTAAATCGAATGACGACGCAAATTGAAGTTAGAGGGAACAAAAAATTTGACGACGTAAATCGAAGCAACGTTAATCGAGGCGACGTAAATCGAGGGATTACTATACACACATACATAATTGGTTTTTACATTCCTTTAGTCAGGATTACAACTTAATTTCTCACACCATCTATTTTGTGTGTGTTAATTTTATACGTGAGTGGCGGGGCGGAACCTACGGTTCAAAGTCAATTTCATTTGAGAGATTTTTTGAGAAACTTTTTCATGGCATTTCATTAACTCTTAGAGTTTTTGTCAGAAATCTGCTGAGAGGAAGACGCCAAAGAAATATTTTTTCCTATATGTATATTGTTTAGTTGGAGATGTCTGACCTGGAGTTTGGACCGATTCCTCACGTCTTATAAGACAACATATTACCTACTAGACTACGACAACTTCCATTTCTCTAACAACGTTTTTTTTTTAATGTTATTAACCCTAGACGGTTACTCTTCTATTTTGTACATTAAGGTTACTCTTCGTTGAATCGACGAACACTTTCACCCTAATTGGTTACTGTTCGTCGAATCGACGAAGCTCATTTACTCTTTATCATATAATTCCTTTATGTTTGACCAAATTTCGCTCTTTTTATAAGCAATCTTTATTGATTACGAAAGCTTGTAGTGAGTAAACGTACCCGGGCCATCTATTTTTTTAATCCTGGATGGTCATTTTTGTACAGTAAGGTCGAATCGACGAACAAAAAAATTTTTTTTCGTCTACTGACTGCAAGCTTTTATTATCAAATAACGTTGTTGAAAAAAAGAGCGAAATTTGGTCAAACATAAAGGAATTATATGATAAAGAGTAAATGAGCTTCATCGATTCGACGAAGAGTAACCGTCCAGGGTTAAGAAATACATGTCGAGCTAAGTTTCAATGAAGCCCCATTAAATTTATATAAAAAGTACTATTTATCGAAAGTATCATTTTCGGCTTTAGCGATTAAACATGTGATTTCAATTAAAAACGTTTTCATTTCATTACAATTACAATTAATGTGTTAAAAAAATTTTTAAGATTAAAACAATGCCAATAACAGAATTATCAAGTATTGTGTTGACGTACATACGCATTCTATTGATATGTATTGTGCTGTGCTAAGTCTTTAACTCTTTATTGCAAATGCGAAATAAAACTTCTGAAAACAATACAAAATTTCCGTCATTGTTCAGCTCAATATACATATGTATGTACATACATAGGTATGCCTGTTGCTGACTGTTTGTATGATTAAATGATGGAATGAACGAATGTATACAATGTATATGTATGTATGTATACAGATATGTACGATTGCATTATGTGATTGAATTATAAGGGCTGACGTTGGCTTATGACTCTCCAAATAATAAATTGTCTGTTTGCAGCACGTACTGCAAATTAACGAGTAAAACAATCAATGTATGAAATTGTTTTTATCGCAACAATCAAATACAACAAAAACAAAAAATTTATAAAGAAAAAGGAGTCAAAAAACGTTTTCTTCTTCAAAAAAAAAAAAAAAAAATATTCGCTCTCTCCCTCTTACTCGTTCAATTTCTGTACAATACTTTAATGTGTGAGTATTTTAAAGAAAATCTTGTGGATGAAATGATAAACAAACAAACAAAAATACACAGACAATAAATAATCGATTAAAAAAATCAAAAACCATATACATACATATATACATCCATATACATATGTATGTAGTAAGTATGTGTACGATAACAAAAATATTTTAAAATTGTAACAATTTTAATTACATTTTATGAGTTCGAAAACAAAGACGTGACTGGATTTCCATATTAGGTGCACAGTGCCGGCAATACCAACAGCAGAGCAGCAAACAAAACATGCAGTCGAGGAGACCACACACACACACACAAACATCCACACGTATTCATAATTCTACACAAATGTCACAAATTTAAAGTTTGTAATGTAATGATCCAAAAAGGGAAGCCCTGCTACACATACACAATCTAATGCACATGGATTTGAATGGTTTTAATTGCTGACAGTGCTTTGCTCCCCCAATTGTTTGTTATTCCTCTTCCCTTCAATTTAATCTACTAATCTTTAGAGAAGTAAATCCAATAAACAAAATACATAGAAAAGTAAAAACAAACAGAAATTAAAGAAGAAAAAAAACCATAGAAAACGTTGATGACTTCTTCTACGGATGTTGTAATCTTTTATAAGAAAATTGTTCATGGAATATTGAAGCAATGATTTGAAATAATTTGTTAAATATAATTTTTGGCGGCCCATGTCTTTTTGTATTATTTTTTCTATCCAAATTTCTTATGAAATTTAAATAAATAATAAAAATAACAACCAAAGTCAAACGAAACACGCGTAGGGCGATGAAAAAAAGTTCACGAAAACTATAATGAAAAAAATCTTCCAGTTCGTTTGCTTGACATTTAAAATGACTTTTTAGTCAATTTTTTTCATATTTTTTTTTTGTTTTCTTTTATCGTTAATTTCATAGGAAATAGAAAAAAAAAGTACTTGAGTACTAAGTTGTAGTAGATAGAGGTATGAGTGACAATGAATGTGTGTGTGCTTCATGAATAATTTGTATGTGGCAACGTTAGTGTCAGCGCAACTTGCAGTGCCGTAACACTCAATCAATCATTTCCAATTCATTCTGTTTCCCGCAGTCTTGAACTCATTTTCCATAATAGTTTCATATGTTTCTATAAAGTTCCATTGAATTATTTTTTTGTTTTTTTTTTATAGATTTTTATTTGTTTATTTCTTTAGTCAGTTATTGACAGCGTCACAAATTTCTTAAGGTTAAAAATCAAATCAAAATATTGAAAGAAATTCTATGCAACAACTTGTTTGTTTCTTATTTTTCTTAAAAATAATTTTTTCCACTTCACTGTGGTAAATACTTAGTCAGACATTGCTTTTAATGGGTCGGCCATTTAAAAGTTTAAAATTCAAAATGCAATAAAACAATAAGGGCCATTATTACAACTTCCCGTTAAAGTTGGGTTTAGTTAAAGTTACCTTTAGCTAAAGTGAACGGCAAAGTTACCTTTAACTTATTTTCGTTATTACAACTTACAGATAAAATAAAATTAAAATATGGCAGTGCCGGAGCAAAGTCGATAAAACTGCTCAATTAAACAAGTTTTTTTTTTAACGCAGTGGCAACAGCGGACTTCGTTTTTTTGTTGTATATGCTCATTTTGTTTAAATTTGAAGCTGCCATATCGAAAATAGTATATGATATGGCAAGTTCAAACATAAAGTGACCTTTAAATGTTAAAGGTAGGATGATCTTCCCTTTAGCTTAACGATCACTTCTATCTTATTGGGTACTCATAATAATGAAAAACAATTTATCTGCCCTTTAAAATCCTCCCTTTAGTTAACGGCAAGTTGTAATAATGGCCCTAAGTGTTTAAAATTTTGCCAAATTTATATCTTTGTTGTGAAGTACAATTGTTCCGGTTAGAAATGGAATCTAATTTCATTCATATGGCTGCTGCGGCTGGCCTCACAGTACCTCAATCGATCTGATCAACTTTTATTCACTTTTTCGAGTGTATAGGGTCGTATCTCGGCAATGGCATCACGAATGCTGTCCTTCAAATAGATAGGACTTTCTTTAACGGAACCACACTGAAAATAGTTCAAAGGTGTCAAATCGCAACTTCATGGCAGCCAATTGACAGCACCATTTCGGCTAATTAAACGGTCATCAAACGTTTGGCGCAATAAATTAATTGTGACATGAGATGTGTGGCAAGTTGCACTATCCTGTTGAAACCAAACATCGTTCACATCAATACCATGAAGAGCGGGTACAAAAAAAATCGGTTATCATGGTGCGATAGGTGTCTCCATTGACTGTAATGGTTGCTCCGTCTCATTTTCAAAGAAATATGTGCTAATGATGCCTCCGCCTCCGCTCCACAAGCCGCACCAATCAGTCACTCGTAATGGGTGCATTGGCTTCTGTAATACCTATCATGTGTAGTTTTTCTAAGCCCCAAATACGGCAATTTTGCTTATTAACATACTCATCAATATGAAATTGAGCTTCATCCGAAAAGATTATTTTTTTTTTTTCAAAATCGATGTCATCGTGCAGTTTCGCGTTGGCCCAATAAATCCTAACGTTGTTCAATTGTAAATCGATGCATTAGTACGTTCAGTGAAGATAATCTACTGAATTTTGTGACAAAATAGAATAACATAAGTAATGCCAGATTCGAAGTAACCGATGCTTCAAATTTAAACCGATTCAAACCCTTTATTATGGTCTACGAAGGGAGGAGAACCTTAAACGAACTTCTCTTATGAATTCATATTCGTGCACTTTGTATTACAACTAAACCCAGTATTTTAAATCTAAATTGGCTTATTAATAACGGTATAGTGTGTCTTGTTATACCGAACGTATTAATAGCCGTAGAACGGAAAATTGGCACTTTATGTGCGTACTCACTTACAATGACTTTACATATCACTTAGAACTGTGGACGTGTATTCGATTAATCTATTCGATCAATTAATTGAACGTACTGTAATTAAATTGTCTCTAATTTAATTGTATGTATAATGAAAAGGAACATTTTAATTAATTGGAAAACTGTTGTTGCTTTAAAGCTGTCTCGTCTCTTACAGGGTGTTCATACTCCATACGTATTAGTCTGAAGTGCTATAAGTAGAGGAAAATAAAAAAAAAATAATAATTTCACTCAATGATTGGTTACTTACATTACCAGGAAATTTAATAAATAAAGCTGATGTTCTCTTCTGGTGCTATGTATGTACATATGTATTCATTTGTGCTACAATTTAATTTCAATTCACTCGAGAAAGGGAAAAAAGGTGAGTTTCAAACGAATTGAGTTGTTGTAAAACCCCTTTCGCTTTAAGTATTTCAAATTGACTTTCGAGTACATATAGTACTTGCTGTTCTACTACACACAGTACATACATATGTACATATGTATGTATGTATCTATCTCTTTATGTTTAATGTAATAGATATTTTGTCTCTGGCTATGTATGTATACGTATGTATGTATGTATGTGTGTACGGACTATAATTGTAAGTGATTGAATTTAAGTGGCCTGCCTGATCACAGTCCATCATTAACTGCATCTGTTGCCATTGAATATAAGGAATAAAAGGAATATATGAATGTACATACATACATATGTATGCAAGGTAACACCAGATGTTTGCAAATATCTTTCTATAAATACTCATATGATTAAATGAGCATACGTATGTATGTATGTATGTGCAATACATACGTGTGTGTGTGGGCGCGTATGTGTAGTGCTTGTTTGTCGGATTGTTTTTAATAACCGCAAAAAGCATCATTGGTGGTTAATATTAATATTCACATACAATCATAAAATTGCCTTTATAAAATATCAATGCATGAATACATACAATCAAATGGCAATTGATACATGTAAATACATACACAGACACAATACACAATATTTATACATACATATATACACATACATATAGTTTTAAATAACACAGCAAACACTAAAATTCAAAAAGTATGTCAAACATCGACCACTCCTAGACGCTTATTTCAAGGAATGTTAATTATTTCAATCAAATTGCAACAGTTGCCAGCCGGAATGTTGAGAAATCCATTCTCTAATGGATTTTATCCAATTTTGAAAAAAACGAGTTTGAAAATCTCCGTAGTCTAGTAGGTAGTGTGTTGGTCAAATATGAAAAAATATTTCTTAGGCGACTTCCTCTCAGCAGATTTCTGGCAAAAACTCTGGGAGTAAATTAAATTGGCGTGACAAGTTTCTCAAAAAATCTGTTGTTCGGAGTCGTCTTTAAACTGTAGGCCGCACCACACATGTATGAAAATTAACACACATAACACAAGTGCTGTGAGAAGCTAGGTCGTAATCCTAACTGAATGGTTGTAATGACCAATTATGTACATATGTATGTATGTAGCTTACAATATGATTTATTGTATTTTTTTGAATAGATTCCAAATCTCGGTCGTGATTGAACCCATATGCGTATATGTACACATGTAGTGCGTTTACATGCGTTTGAGGTCATTGAACATTAACAACCATGACACATACATAGCACCGACTAGTGCTACTTGTTCTGCTATTTTAATTCATATTTTATATTTTATGTTTCATATTCATTATTTTTATTATTTTTTAATTCATATTCATGTACATGACTTTTTTTTTTTTTGCATTCCTTACAGGACAGGCACACATGTCGTCATACAACATACATATGTACATATGTAAGCATGAATGTACGTGAAAATATCGTATAATAGTGTATGAGAATGAAAGAAAAACGAAAACATTAGCCAGTCAGTCAATCATTTAATGGCCCTCTCGGTCTGCGTGAATGTGTATGTGTTTCACATATCAATAGTTCTCAATAATCTACCTAGTACATGTGTATGATATAATGAAAGTGTGTTATTGTTGTTGTGCTTGTTGTATGAAATGAATGTAAATGATTGATTGATTTACGAATAATTTTTTTTTTTCTTTCATATCGTATCATTATTATTTTTCATTTCGTAGGCGAGTAGTAGTGTAACAGTATATTGTATTTTTGTGTTAAATTGAGTCTATGAAATGTTCATTAATTAACTCATTAATAAAGTAATTAATGTAGTATTTAAATTTTTAGCAAAAAAAAAAAGAGACTACTACACGCACATAATGTTATAAATAAATAAATTGAATAATAAAATAATAAAATTAATTATGCATTAATTTTATTAAATTTCAACATGTATTCACAATATTTTTTTCTTTAATCTATGATTTTATGCGGGTTTTTTTTTTTTTTTGGTTATGAAGTTCACTTCAGGTGTAATTGTAGCGAATTAGCATTTTAAAACACTACTTCCGCCATTTGCTATATCCCGGATCACCACTTGTATGTATGAGTTCTGCTTCACTTCATTTTTTTTCATCCTAACATACTCAAATGTATGTACATACATACATACATATGTATGTGTTTGTTTGGGCGTATGTGTGTATGTGTGATATTTTTTTGTTGTTGATTTTCCTGCATAAAATTGAAATTGAAACTCTGTGATTTACATTAAACAAAAGCAAACAAAAAACCAGACAGAAAGTAACGCCCCTGGACTTAAGCCAGACGTTAACGACAACATTGTGTTAACACCCTACAACTACAACTACAACAACAACAGCAACCGCAACAACAATGATAACAACTAAAGCAACAACATGAAACATGTTGTTGATTTACTAAAATGAAACATATTCTTTGTTTTTAGACTCCATTTCATAGTTCTAAAGGCCTGTCATTTAACGCACACACACACACATACACTCTGACACTGAAATACTCACACTAATATGCTACTAATTGTGACAACAAGATTGGAGACATTTTAAATGTGAATATTTAGCATTTCTATGGCAGTTGGAGGTTCATAAAAATGTTTGCAAGTTATGACACACCAGTCGCACTCATGTAAGTCAATGACAATGAAATTTTAATCAATTACAGTCACCGTGTTAACCCCCCAAATGTAGGTATCAAGTGTTTAATGCATTTCATTACATGTTGTACGTCTATGTTACGCAAAGAGTTGCTTTGTTGTTAAGCATGATCTTTGAAATAAATTCATTAAAAAGAATTTAAATGGAAATATGAATTGAAATTTAAAATGAAAATGAAATGAATGAATTAAATAATAATTAGCTTAGTACATGAATACATAAATAATTGGTCATTACAACCCTTTATTTAGGATTACGACCTAGCTTCTCACACAACTCATGCTATGTATGTTAATTTTATACATGAGTGGAGGAATTGACAACTTTAAAGTCGAGTCCGAAAGATAGATTTTTGAGCAACTTTTGATGGTTGGATGATGATTATTTACTCTCAAAGTTTTTGCGGGAAATCTGCAGAGAAAAAGTCACCGGAGAAATATTTTTTTAATATTTCATTTTGAGGCGTGACCTGGGGTTAGAATTGTGGCCTCACGTCTATTAAGTCAACACACTACCTACTCGTCTACGTCACGAAGTCATGAAAATATTTCTTTTAAAACTAAAAGCATAATAATTCTATACACAAAAGTTATTAATTTGAAATTTAATTCAAACCAATAATAAACAAATAAAGCCACAGAGTTAAAGATTCTCTGTCTAGTAATCCTACTCCCGAATTTGTTGAGCATTGGATAAATCAAAAACTTGACATATGACCTACGTTTCCCATTCGGTAATCCTCTTTCTCTAACACTAACTGTATGGGAAAACGTACAAAGAAAGATTTAGCGTCTCTGATTGCTTTTTAACATGTTGAGGTTGTGGTTTTTTTTGTGTGCAAATTTCATTTAATTTTTTGTTGTTTTATTTTTTTTTTTTTTTTGTTTAATTTTTGGTTCATTATAAATGCGAAACTCATAAACCTAGTGCAAGTCTCTTAATGGCCACGTATATAGCACGTTTCGAAAAGCCTGAGGAAATATCCTTTTCAACCGTTACTCAAGCACTAAAGCGCATATTTGCTTAACAGTGATTTTTTACGCTTCTCCTCTCGTTCATGCAAACGAAGTGGAAGAAAAAAGAAAACAAACGAATGTAGAGAAACAGATTAAAATTTAAAATTTTATACAAGAGTGTGTGCGTCCTGATGACTACAAAATCTCGTTGAGAACGAGGGTGCTGTTGCAATGGCTGTTACCAAAATAACCAACAAAAAAAAAAATGCTTAAAAATGAAAAGAAGAAAAAATGACAGGAATTGAAACGAAATTCATGTTTCTTACATTTGACTGTTGTGGGCGCGCCACATTGTGTATGTACTCGTACATGTTAATGTGTGTTCATGCTTACGAAACCAAATGACATTTGCAATGAACTTGAACTTGACTCGACTAGAATATCCGTATTCCTTTGACATTTTTTATTCGGTTTTTACCGGTTCTCTTGATTCTTTTCTTTTTTTTCTTTTTTTTTTTGTCAGTTAAATAATATTTAACACTTGTCTTTGCATTTTTCCTTCTCATATACAGTGATTGTTGTAAATTTTATTTCATTGCATTTAAACTTTAGTTTCTTGTCCTTTCCAAGGCATTATTCACATTATTCTTGCGAAGACTGCATTTCGTTTGTAATTTCGCCTGTGGAATTCGTAATAGATAAGCATTAATATGCAAACTAACTCTTGTGACTAAGTAAGGGTTTTCAACAATTCATAATACATTCTTCCATCTTAATTTCATTCATTCATTTGTACTGGTGCTAAACATTTTCCAATTAAATTATTACGTTTACTTAGATATCGAAAATACCAGATCCAGGTCCAGTTGAACTGAACTACTCTTAACCTGGAAACCCTTAAATAATTGCATTCGTTTTGTATTTTCTCTAACAGCGACTTTAGCGATATGCAAACCATTGATGTGTTCAACCATTCGTGTAACTTAAGTCAGCTCGGTTAAAATGATTTACTGTTTAAACGTTTGCCTTAGATGTTGCCTCTTGGCCATCCTATATTACTCTGCATACATACAGATATTCACATCCCGGCTCGTTCGCTTTTATCTCACACACACATTACTCGTATTATGATAATCTCGCTTGTCTAGACAATATGGACGACAACTATTAAAATAGACCAAAAATAAAAAAAGAATACATATGTACATACGTATGTATGTATGTATGTGCATAAAATCTGTTACAGAGTCTTGTAGAATAATGGAATAAAAATGAAGGAAAAAATAACAGAATTACAATGGATTTCTATTTTTTTTTGCCAACAATAAAATAAAAGTTAACTTGATGCCATTGAAAATAATTTTTCGACCAAAAAAGAGCATTAAAGTTGCCATTAAAGAATTAAAGCATTAGGATAATACAATTATGCGTGTGTTAGTTTCATTTCAATTCATTCAAGGAAGTGCATGCTTTGAGAAAAGCTATACGTATTCATGTGCAACGTTAATAAAATTATTAGATTTTTAAGTACATATCTGTCTATCATAAACTGCCGAATCAGTTGATTTCCTTTAGTTCTTTTCGAAAAAAGTCCGCTTTGATACTTTTTTTAAATTTATTTGAATCATCGGTTATTTCGGATCTGGCAATACTTATATCGTTCTATTCTATCACAAAATTCAGTAGATTATCTCCACTGAACGTACTAATGAATCGATTTACACTTGAACAACATTGGAATTTATTGGGTCAACGAGCAACTGCACAGTGACATCGATTTTACCAAAAAAAATAATCTTTTCGGATGAAGCTCAATTTCATATTGATGAGTATGTTAATAAGCAAAATTTGCCTTATTTGAGGCCCACATGTGGTCTTACAGAAGCCAATGCACCCATTACGAGTGACTGTTTGGTGCGGCTTGTGAAGCGGAGGCATCATTGGCCCATATTTATTTGAAAATGAAGATGGCGCAACAATGGCGCCTATAGCACCATGATAACCGATTTTTTTGTACCCGCTCTTCATGGTGTTAATGTGAACGTTGTTTGGTTTCAACATAATGGTGCAACTTGCCACATATCTCATGTCACAATCGATTTATTGCATCGAACGTTTGATGGCCGTTTAATTAGCCGAAATACTAATGTCAACTGGCCGCCAAAGAGCTGAGCTTTGACACCGTTGGACTATTTGCTGTGTGATGCAGCGTTACCGCTGGAAATTTTTAAGAAGTCGCACAAAAAGGGGATTTTTGAAAAAAAAGTCGCACATAAAGGGTATTTTGGCAGTAAAAAGGGGCAACATTTTTAAAAGAAAAGAAAATGAACTAATACAGATAAAAAAATAAATTTTTATTGGATTTTGTATTGTACATTAACAAACATATAATAAGTTTATTTTTTAATAATTTTTCCAATTTTTTATAATAGAAACAAATTTTTAGTCAAAAATTAATAAGCCTAAACAAAAATTTTAATTTTTTTAAAATTATTTGTTCTGTTTTATTTCTAGCTTTAAAATGTAATTTCATTCAAATTTATGAACGTTAGGACATTTAAATTTCAAAAATAAAAAATGCATTTTTAAATTTATAAAAATTCCATTAAACTTTTTTTGCTAACCCACTATATAATAATACAAAACACAAAACAAAACTATTATTATAACTAAAAAACAGTTCATTAAAAATAAATAAAATTTTATACAAAATTGGGTATTTTGTAACAAATTAAAAAAAAAAAAAAATAACAAAAAATATAATATAAGGAGTGCGCACAAAAAAAATGGGCCTACTTTTAAGCTTATAACTTTTATCATAATTAAAAAAAATGAATACCGTTACATTGTTTTTGTTAGTCATCCGTTTCAAAATCCACGTGCTAAATGTCATTGCAATAGCAAAATTAGTTTTTTGAAAATGGGCACCCAACAAGAATGTCGTAAAAAAATTATTGATATTTTCAATGAAAAACCGCGCCGCTTACAAAAAACGATTGCTAGGCTCACAGGTGTTAACCAAAAAACAGTTTCTAAGGTAAGAATAAAACAATATAAGGAGTCTTTAAGTATTGAGAGAAGGCGTGGAAGTGGAAGAAAAAAAGGATTTGCCGACCAAAACAAAGCAAATAAAATAATACGTATTTTTCTAAAACACCCTAACATGTCTGGAAGAAAAGTGGCTCAAAAAGTTGGATGCTCTGAGATCTTTATCAGAAAAAAATTTTATACACAAAAGAATTCAAATATTATTTACTTTAATTGAAATATAAAACGCAAAAAATCCGCCTTTTTGTTTTATTTCTATAACGAAAAGTGTAAGTCCAGATTTTTTTGTGCGCACTCCTTATATTTTGAAATAAAAAAAACAATTCAAAAGCTGATTCTTCCGAAAAATGTAAATAAAAGAAAGAAAAAAAATGTAAATAAAAGAAAAAATACTTTTTCTAAAAAAGGGGAAAAAAGGGTCAAAAATCTTGAAAAGTGTCAGATTTAGTTCATTTTAGTAAGGGGGCAGAAAAAGTGGCGGGGTCGCTGAAAAAGTGTCAAATTGCGACTTTAGTCGCTCAACGGTAACGCAGGTGTGATGCCTTTAAAGAAACGTGTTATGCCGGCAAACAAGAGACAATTGAGCATTTGAAAACCAACATTCGTGATGCCATTAGCGAGATACAACCCCATATACTCGAAAAAGTATTAGTTCGATCGAATGGAGAACTGTAAGGCCAGCCGTGGCACCCGCATGATTGAAATAATATTTCATTTCTAACCAGAACAATTGTACTCCACAACAAAGAAATAAATTTCGCAAAATTTTAAACCGTTTTTGTTTTATTGCATTTTTATATTACCTGCCCTATATAAGTTTTGACACTTTTTTCGAATTTGTTTGAAATGTATGTTTTGTATTTAAGACAAAGAAAAAACTGATTTTAACGCTTTCCGGTATTATGACGAGTCTAGCTCGTCATCAGTTTTTCATGCCATACCGCACAATGACGAGCTACACTCGCCATGCGACTAAAGTTACTGTTGAATATGATAATTAATTTAGTTTAAAATTTCTAGTGTACTGAATTTGGCAACACTTTTATTACTTGTGGAAATATCACTATCACATATTGTTTACCGTTAGAATTTCTTAGTCTGTAAGATTTCATTCTTGTAAACAGTTGGGGTGATATATATTTTTGCTAAAAGAAAAACGTGTTGTATAATAAATACCATAATGGATAAGAGTAGTACAGAGTACGAAGATCAAAGTGATTGGAGCGATTCATATAGTGACACCCCGGCTAGGTTGCAGGCTAAAAAATGGGGACATTTTCCAGAATACATTCCTTCAACTCAGAATAAAAGAAAACCTACTAAGAGGTGTCGTGTGTGTTGCAAAAATAAAATTAGAAGTGAGGCTATCTGGCAGTGTAAACAATGCAGGATTCCTTTGCGCTTACCAGTGTGTTTTGAAAAGTACCACACGCTTGAAGACTATTGACTATATACCTTATTAAGGATTTGCTTTGATTTTTTTCTTAATTTTACCGTTTTTGATATTAACAATGTGTAAAAATGGATATTAATTAAGAATATGTAAGAATTATAAAATGAAACAAGTTTTTTTTAATAAAAATTAAATTGTTATTTCATGCACAGTTTTTCATTATTAAATCGTACCGGAAGGGGTTAATTGCAATGGCTCAACAACTATTGAATAGAATATTGTAAATGACAATGAATATGTAAATAACAATAACGTAAGACTTTTATTAAGAATTTTCCATAACTTTGAGGGAAACACCAAATTCGGAAAGTTCATCTTTTGAACTCTATTTCAATAACACTTTAAGAGATTTTGTTTCCTAACGAATATTTTAAATTTTACCTGAAATAGCACTCTTTACACACACACACACAGCCACACAAACGAATGTCGTTTTTTTACTGATTTTAATGGGGTTGTTGCTGTTATTCCAATTAAAAAAACATTCGTCTCCTTGAAGAAACCCTTGCCGTAGAGGAAAACTTCAATAAGTGTTGTTAAGTCAATGTCGATGCCTTTACAATAGAAAGATTTTTAGTTTAGACATTATAGAGTCTCTTTAGTAATAAATATCCCAGAATATATAGGGTGGCAGTAGCTAAACATTAAAGCACAAAGAAAACCAAAACCAACAAAACCAATAAAAAAAAAAAAGGAAAAGGAAACTAAATAGCGGTAAAATAACCATTCCGTTTTCTTTATGCTTTAAATAATATTTATGTTCCAAGTCCTTATTAACAATATCTAATTTCATGGACCATTAGTGTGTTGAATTACAAGTTTACCCCACACCACCTCCCTCCACACAACCTTAAGTATGAACTTTGTACACAATCATTATATTTTGCCAAAAATTACAACAACAACAGCAACAACAACAAATGGGCAAACATTTTACCAACCCCCGCAATTAACCTCCATTCGTTTTTTTTTTTCATTTCAAATAGAAAGCCATGGCATAGCTCTGATGTACGAGTATATGACTGGAAACGATGGAAGTTTTGGCCATGAACTGATAGGTCAAAAACAATAGTATCGATATAATAGATTTCAGGCACAAAGAAAAGAACAAATAAAATCAACAACAACAACAACAACAATGAAAATTAAATGAAATTTGATGTGCCAGTAACAATGGAAGCAAAATCAAAGCATGGCCAGCCAAGTTTGTTAAATTTTTTTTTTTTTTTTTGGTAATAGTTTGGCCTGGCAATTATGAAATATAAACTGCTTGATTTAACATTTTTGCTACAAAGTTTAAGTGGGTTTTATGTAATAAATTGCCGACTGTTTGGTTGGGTTACTTTGGCAGGCAGTAAAATTAATATGAAAATATTTTATCTTTAATACACTTGCACTTTCGCAGTTTAGCCAACAGGCCTTAATGTACGTTTTAGCCTGCTTTGAAAAGATTACAACTGTAGGTAGGCTTTAAGCAACATGTCAGCCATGTCAGTATCTCAGTTTAGCCGTCGCCTATCTGTTTGACAGTGAGCATGCACAATTGAGAATTAAATACGCTTTAAAGTAGGCTTAAATTGTGAACATGAACCGCACCGCACGCACGTTCATGTTGAAACATTTAAATCGAAATTAAAAACGTTGTCATTTACAAATTGTTTTGAGTACATGTATGTTGAATGCCTCTTACAAAAACTTGTCTCATTTTCACAATATTTTCTCACTTCTCTTTGACAAGCAGCTCTATCAAGTCTTTCTTTATGAAAAGAAAAACTAAAACGAAACGTCACATACTATACTGGTAACAAACCATTAACCATTCCATGATAAACTAAAAGAGTTAATCTTTCTAAGATTAATAAGCCTTAATCAGTGTTTAGTTTAAATTTTTGTGTTAATTTTTTTCATTCATTTGATAAGGCGCTTACCTACCTACTATCGGGCTGAATGTGAAATCTTACTTGCTTGTAAACCAGAGATCAGCAACGAGTATTCAAAACGATGAGTAGATTCGAGTCATACTTATAATTTCAGCTACTTATACGCACTCATACTTATTTTAATATCATACTCATACTACTCATATTCAAAGTTAGAAATACTCATCGTACTTATACTTAACAATACGCACGATGTTGTTGATTTCGACGCTCCATGATTCAACATATACACGAAGCACAAAATAAGTATGATTCGAGTACGAACACCACAATACTCGCTAGAAGGTTGTGTGTGTGCTTTGCTTGCTGTCTTTGTCTTTTCTTTTCCCTTCTTTTGTAAATGCAACAATAACTACTACTGTAAATTTTGATGAATGATTCGAGTAACTCGAATCATTCGTAAGTATTATAAGTATTTTTTTAAATTTATGAATCTGAATGAGTAGGCGTATGAATCAAACAATGAATCGAATGTTGTGAGTTTGATGTCAACGTTGTACTCATACTCATTGCAACCTGTACTTATAAATCAATGTTGTAGCGAGTACGAATGAATCAGAGTAGTTGAATTTTAATACTCTTGACTCACTCATACTCAAAATTTCATAAGTACCTATGAGTAGCAAAAATACGATTCATTGCTGATCTCTGTTGTAAACTATTAAAAGTGCTGTTGATGATATCAAAAGTTGTCTACAATAAATTGTTTTTAAATTTGTGACAGCATACATATGTGCCATCACATAAATATACAGTAAAATAGTTCAATAGTTGTATGCAAACGCAATAACAATGGCAATAACAATGACAATATGGCCAATACTTTTGTGTAGTTCGCCACTCATGTGTTCGCTTTAAAGTAATATCTATAACAGGTACATAAATATTGATCAATTATACCATATGAACCATTTCTTATTAAGCTGTACAGGTCTTCACAGTGACCTGTGTTGGAGATAACTGCTCCTCTAGACAGACAATATTACATCTGAGAACAACAACCGGTATGAGTTGAGTGAGTATATGTATGATGGTAATGACAATGACATTGCTGTGGCATTGGTAGCGGTTATGGTATTGGTATCTTTTACATATACATACATATACACACATATGTACATATGTTGGTAATGGTGATGGTGGTGTAAGAAGGTGATTACATGCTAATGAAGCGTTATTCTGTGATTTATGAATATTTATTGGATTTCTGGTTGATTTCAAAAGCAATACCAAAAAAAATACAAATAAAAAGCATTCGAACACAAGCGCTAGCTACTCCCATTTGCAATAAAAACTTCTGGTGTCAACCTTAAATTGCACGCAGCAACACGACCAAATTCTGTTCGCTTATGTACTCTTCTCTTGTATCCGTTTAATTGTCTGTCTGTACGTCCACTGTTTGGTGTGTAAAGAGACAAGAGGTCAATAATAACAGTAATTGTCCGTCGTGTCTGTGTCTGTGTCTGCGCCTGTTTCTGTTTCTGTTGGTATTTATTTGTGTTAATTCCGCCACAACACTTCCGTTGCCCACAATCAATAAACATTAACAACGACGGCATTCATATGCGTAGAAATAAAATTTTTCTCTCATCATACACAAACATACTTTTAAAAGTATACAAAACAAAAAATTAAATAAAAAGCATATAAAAAGAAAAGGAAAAAAAAAGAAGCAAAAACAATTCATATATTAAAGTAATCAATGAAACTCATTGCCAGGCCCAGAGCGAATACAATAGGTTGGTGAGTGTTAAAGGGATGGATGGGATGTATGGTATGGATGGTTTGGAAAAGCAATAGCAACATAAAAATATGTGCTGGTACATAATGCGTTCCATAAATGTGAAATTGCAATAAATTTTAACACTCAAGCCTCTCCTGCCTGTTGGGAAATAAATGTATATTTTGCAATGCTTGCTGGCGTTCTGGAGATTTGTTGGTTGGCAATAATCATCATCAGCATCAATGGAAAACCGCATACAATGCAAAAATTATCATCACAATTCACGATTTATTTCAATGATTACATTAAAAAACATTAAAAAACATTAAAAAAAAGTACAATATGCATAACAAACAACAAAAGCAATTGAAGGGTTTGTTCTTTTTTTTTTTTGCTTTTCTGAAAACCCTTAAAATCCGGGAACGGTAATCAACAACTTAACTTATACACCGAACAGTTGTAGGCACAATAAGAGCTACAGTGCAGTTAACTACACAATAAATGTTTATCGTATACAATTTTGGTAACGTTATCACTCAGAAAAAAATATAATTTTATAACTATGATCACAACTCTTATCGAAATTTATAGAAAAATTTAAACTAACTTAAGGATTTCTCTATTTAACCAAAAAGACTAGACTTTTTATCTTACAATTTACTGTATCAAGTATAGATCACACAACATACATACATAAACCACGGCCCATGTGAGACTCAGACTCAGTTTGCAATGATTTAATAACAAAAATATTTTAAATTGTTTTTATTTTAAACCGTTGCAGCAAATGAATGATTGCCAAATTACCTACCAGACGAAGGACGGTAATGAAAATGGTAGATTGGAATAAATATTCTTAATTTGTAATTATTTCAATTGCAACACACAAACAAATATGCAGTTGCCTTGCAGCAGCAACATGAAAATGTTCGATTTAAACTGTATTACATGCCTGAATGTAGGGTATTTAATCGATGGATGGATGGATTTTTAAGAAAAATATCAAAAGAAATCATTGAGATTATTGTGCACAAGTGCAATTGATGGATTAAATTTCCATTTACGTTCTTTTTTTTTTATTGATTTCGTACATTTTTTTTTTACCTCCTGCATCCTTACCATCATCTTGTCCTTGTCGTACGGCAGGTTTTAGTTTTCTTTTCTTTTCTTTTTCCAATGCACTCATTCGTTCATTCATTCAGTCGTTCTACGTTCATTTATATCACTGAAGTGGAAATAAATAATATTGAGAATCTGTATGCAGTTATGGAAATGAAATTTTATGTTCATGTGCATTAAATATCACTCTGGAATTGTGCGATTTTTTTTTGTGTGTTTTTTTTTTATGAAAGTATGAGTGTATGAGGGTACCCTATTGCTGAATATCTCTCTCACCGTTTGTTGAATTTTTCTCTGTACAGGACATACATTTAATTTCCGTTTATGATTGCAAACGAAATGCAAAGAAGAAAAAAACTTTTTCACACAGTTGTTTGCATACATACATACAAACATACATATATATTAATTCGTTCAAATATTTTATTTGTATCAGCGTGTGTGTAAAAATATAAATAAATAAACGTGAATTGTGCAAATAATAAAAGTAAAACGTTTTAAATACTGCATACGAGTATACACCTAAAAAATAATTATAATCATAACATAAAATTACAATGTAATTGAGTGTTATAATTTAATTTAATTAATTAACAGAGTTCAACTTCTATACAAAGAAGCATTAATATTTATTTCGTTCTTTTTGTTTTGTTAACAAAAGCATGTAAGAGAGCATCAGTTTTCGAGTGAATTCACGCCGATAAAATTGATTTTAATTAAAACGAGTTTGGTTTTATTTTATTAACCAAGTAAGTACTTACACAACCGTCAGCCTAAAAAAAGTAAATAATTCGCCCATAATAGTTATTACAATACAACGTGAGTGAGTCTCAAGCATTTGGTAAATCAATATTAATTAATTTTTTTTACAAATTCAATAATCAATATTTGTCTGAACCTACAAACCTACAAGTTACATTGAAATCTGCATCTGAAAGAACATTTTGAGCAATTTTTAACAATGCATAGGGAACTATCTCTCCTAGAATTATCTTGCAAACCCTTATACATTGCTTCCTCGCACATGGATATATTCACGATGAATTGCTCTAGTAATTTTCAGAAGTTTTTTGTTTTTGTTATTGTTAAAATTATGACATCATCACTATCATCATCATATTTCTATTTTTATCAGAAAACCCACACGTTGTCTTACAGAAGCAAATGCACCCATTACGAGTGACGGGTAATACTTGTGTCATTCTATTCTGTCTGTCTTTCGAATGAAGCTGATTTTCGACGACAAAATAGTCGTATTTGGGGCTCAGAAAACCCACTCGTGGTCTTACAGAAACCAATGTACCCATTACAAGTGACTGTTTGGTGCGGCTTTGAGCAGCGGAGGCATCTTTTGTCCATATTTCTTTGAAGATGAGAATGGTGCAACCATTACAGTCAATGGAGACACCTAATGCATCATGATAACCGATTTTTTTGTAACTGCTCTTTTTTTTTTTTTTTTTTTTTTTTGTCGAACGTCCCCGGCCTCACACTAACCCACCCTCACCCGACCGCGGAGGGGCACGTACACACTACAGTCCGGACTATAGCGGGTTAGGGAAAAGTAAAGGCAACGACAACATAAATCAGCTACAGAACTTAATCACAAGCTGAATAAAGCAACAATAAACCATAACTACCTAAGACAAGAACGAGAATATATTTTTCTATAATAATTTACAAATTAATGGCAGCATATAAGCTACGTTTAATATTATAAACAGTACAATTAAAATCAATAAAATCATAATACATGTTAAAATCATTACATAATATACGAAAAGGAAAATTACAACCATAGTTTGTTCTATAAAAATCTAAGGAAAAAGGACGATAGTGCCGTGAAAATCTTGCTGGAATACTGAAATTTAGGTTACAAAGCAAAAACTCGGAATCGATATCACCTTTAACCAGATTATAGACAAAACAAACGCCTAACACAGCCCTTCTACGTTCCAAAGTTTTATCAGACCTAATCTAGCCTCATAAGATGGAAACCCATTGGCATAATCCCATCCTAAGCCACGTAAACAGAATAATAAAAACTGCTTCTGCACAGACTCTATTGAATCACTATGACAACGATAGTATGGATTCCAAATAACAGATGCGTACTCCAAAATAGGCCTAACAAGTGAAATGTATAGCAGTCTTGTTATATAAGGATCAGTGAATTCCTTAGCCCATCTTTACACAAAACCAAGAACAGCCCGAGCCTTGCCAATCACCATACTAATATGATCAATAAAAGACAGTTTAATATCCAATAATACTCCCAAATCAAGAAATGAAGTAACAGTTTCCAAAGGGCAAGAATTAATCACTTAAGTGGACGAAACTACGCCCCCGCGAGAGAAAACCATGCACTTACACTTTCTCAAGTTAAGATCCATCAAATTAGTCCCGCACCAAGTTACAAAGGAATCAATATTTCGCTGAAGAACAGCCTGACCATGGTCATCATCAAAAGTATAAAATAATTTAACGTCGTCAGCATACATCAGAATATTACAATCAGAAATAGCACAAGGAAGATCATTAAGAAACAATAAAAACAGTAAAGGACCCAAATGGCTACCCTGCGGAACACCAGAAGTAACATAAACAGTCTTAGATAATACATTCCTAAACAATACCCTCTGAGTCCTAAGGAAAGATAGGAGCCCAGCCAACGATGAATAGTATCAGGAATACCGATCAATGACAGTTTATGGAGCAAAATTCCATGATCAACCCTATCAAAAGCCTTACTGAAATCAGTATAAATTACATCAGTCCGAGCCCTGGCAAGAAAACCGCTGAAAACATGCGTAGTAAATTCAAGAAGATTAGTGACAGTCGACCTACCTTTCAAAAATCCATGCTGGAAAGGGGATATTAAAGATCTCGTATTAAAAAAGAGGTAATCAGTCACCAGTTTCTCCATTAACTTGGGAATAGCACTGAGTTTGGCAATACCCCTGTAATTGGAAATATTGGATCTATTACCCGACTTATGCAAAGGAATTATAAACGAACTCTTCCAAATAGATGGAAAATGACCAGCCCTCAGAAGCCCATTAAATATAAAGGTCAAAGGACCACTCAATACAACAGCGCACTTCTTTAAAATGCAGGCCTGCTCTTCATGGTATTAATGTGAACGATGTTTGGTTTCAACAGGATAGCGCAACTTGCCACAATCGATTCATTACATCAAACGTTTCATAGTCGTTTAAATATCAGAATATTTTTCAAGTTCTCTATTGAACACTTTATTACGGGTGCCAAGTACATGATTAGACTTTCCAAAGATGCAGCATTTATTGTAAAGTTTTTCAAATTAACAATTTGAGTGTTTTGAACAAATTTGTTGTTTCAATAATATAGTAAATTTTTTTATTCGTATGCGATTTTAAAATTCAATTCTTCCTTTACATTCTTTACGCACAGATTCTAATGGCATTAAATCCAATTTTAACATTGAATTACAAACAGCTTTGAAGCGATTGAAATGCTAAATCAATGGAGAGGTAAAACTAACGATAACAGACGAAATTAACCCCTTTCGATTACATATCGATGTGCTGTCTAGTATCGTATCATTTGAAAATCCGTTTTTAGAAAGAAAAACATAAAAGTCTTAAGAATGCAAAATCGAAAAAGAAAAATTCTTCTACAAAAAATAGAAATTGCCAAGAAGGAGAAACTGAATGAGAAAAATGAGAAAAAATAAGACGATAGTTCTGTTTTTTCTTTTTTTGGTTTTAAGTGACATTTCGAGCAACGTGGCTAGAGAAATAGAACTGAATCATCACATTGAAAGCCAACGCATAAATTTAAATGCAGAACACTCTCTCTCTCTCCCTCTCTCTTTCTCTTGCACCCAGTTTGCAACATTAGTATCAGTATCAGCAGCTGTATCTTTTCAAAATTGGTTTAGCATTCCATTTCATATAAAATATAATAGAAGAGAATTTATTGTATGTACGGGTAAAAATACGTGTTGAATTCTCTCTTCAGTCATCATCGTCATCGTCGTCATCATTCCAATTTTTAGTTTCCGTTTTTTTTTTTTTATATTTTGCTCTCGTGATTTTAATACAAAATCAGCACCTTTTCCTTAAACTGGGTGTTAAATTATGTGACAGAATTTTATTTTGCAAAAGATTTGCGGTGGCAGTGATAAGTATATATAAGTTTTAACTTGACACTGACTCCATTTTTGTTCTGTCAAAGAGAAGCTCCTGCCACAGCTTCCAAACCAATGCCAATGTTGGTGCAAGCCGTACTTTACAAACACACACCCGTACCAGTAGTAGTAGTAGTAGTAGTAGTAGTAGTCACTCAGTTTTGTGTTTGGCATTGAGTAACAAAAATGCTTTTGTGAAGTTTACAATATAATACCAGAGTGGTATTTGTGGCTGAGTGTTCAAAATCCAACATGACATAAAGGATAATTATCGGTATCCTTGTTATTTTATTTCACTCTACACATTCTAGTCTTCTTCTGGAGTCTTTTGATGTGTGAATAAAAATAACATTTATTTTCGGGTTCTCCACCAAGAATTATGTTGTGATGGCAGGCAGTGTGATGTGATAAAAACAGAACCAAATTCTCTTTACTGTGAACTCTCAAATGCATGAATGGATATGGGTGTCAGTGTGTGTGGCTGTGTGAGTGTCAGTGTGTGTGTGACTGTGTGGTTTTAATATATAAAATTCATTCATTCATTCATTCATTACCAAATCGAACGTATAATGGATTCTGTTAACACTCTACTCTACATTTACGTATACTTCTACTAAAATGAGCCTTTGCGAACGTATGAGTATGAGATTTTTTTATTCCTCTTTTTTTTTGGGAAAATTTCCAATTAAATTATTCTCAAAGTTTAATATGCTATTAACCTACCATTTTACAATATTAAGAAGAGTATTGCTCTTCTAAATATATATACATACTAGCAGATTGTACCCGGCGTTGCGCGGGTTATGTAGTTTGGATTAGTTTAAAAAATTAAAAAAAATTATTGGGTAATTTTTGCATTAAAAATAACAATAAATAAAAAACCGGTTTATCGGTATCGAAACCGGTTTTGAAACCGGTTTCTTAAAAAATGCAATTTTTCAAATTATTCGGAAACCGGTTTAACAAACAACCCAGTTTTTTGAATACTCTAAGTCCTAAATATAAATGCACTCAATTTGCCCGTTTTTCGCCCCTTTCCCCATTTTTGGACCCCTTTTGGTTCAACTTTTGAAACGGAACACCTCCAATAGCTATTTGGGAAACTTAACCAAGCTAAATCGTAAAAAATTACCTATAAAACAGATAAAATACAGATTTTATGCTTAAAAGTACTAATTTTTGTCCATTTTTTCTCCCCTTTGACCCATTTTTTCCCCCTTTGGGTCCAAATTTTAAAAATATTTATTGCCTTTAACCTGCACCGACAAAAGTTCGATCAATATCCCAAATTTCAAGAAAATCGGTCCAGGCGTTCAGGCGTGATTGGCTATACACTCAATTTGCCCGTTTTTGGCCCCTTTCCCCCTTTTTGGACCCCTTTTGGTTTAACTTTTGAAACGGAACACCTCCAATAGCTATTTGGGAAACTTAACCAAGCTAAATCGTAAAAAATTATCTATAAAACAGATAAAATACAGATTTTATGCTTAAAAGTACTAATTTTGCCCATTTTTTCTCCCTTTGTCCCATTTTTTTCCCCCTTTTGGTCAAAATTTTGAAAAGATTTATAGCCTATAACCTGCACCGGCAATGGCTCGATCTATATCCCAAATTTCAAGAAAATCGGTCCAGGCGTTCAGGCGTGATTGGCTAACAAACAAACCAACAAACAAACAAACAAAAAAACAGACTTACAGAAAGATTTATAATATATATTAGGATGTATGTCGTACAAGTACATGTTGATGGCGTATGCTTCATATGCGTAAATTATGTAAACACATACACGTGTAAATGTACGTATTTGCTAAAGTGTATATAAATGTGTATGGGTGTGCGGTTTACAATCAAAAGAAAGGTTTTAAAAGCTTTTTGTTAATGATGTATCACAATTAATTTGTTGTGAATGTGTGAGCGATTAGTTTGTTCGATGTAAATATAGTGACTGGGGTTGGGAAAATTATTTATAATTCAAGACTACTTCATTACATCGTAATACCGAATGAATGATAACAGAAGTTGCAAAGGGTCGGTTCAAGAGCTCATAGTTAAGTTGAATATGCGACAAATATCTTACAGACATACATACATTATATTTCATGTCTTACTTTGCAACAGTCTAAGAACTTTACTTGAAAAATTACTGAGAAACCATGTCATTGACGAGCGACGCGAGCAACAGCAAAACACTTCATTAAATCTATTAAAAATATAAATAATAATGATGAGTAATGATGGTGTTACTGAAAATTAAGAAGGTGAATACAGACAAAGATGAATACACAAAATAAATAACATTGAGGTTTTAATTTTATCATCGTTAACATAACATCACATCACATTACAGCACACAGGTATCATATGTATTTAAAATAGGCAAACTATTCAACACCTTTTCTGCCTTTAGGCGTAAAAGTTTTAAGAGCGGCGTTTTGAATATTAAATTCCAATTTTATCATGAAAGAGAATTGCGTACGAAAGCTGTAGACATTTTTCTCCGCATTGACACACATTGCTCCTGCACTAGCTGTTACTACGAACATCTTAATTTGATATTTTTAATTGAAATTAATTTTTCGATACATAAACGGACATCCGTGATGCTATTAGGAATTGATTTATACAATGAGTCTCTGATTATATTTACCGATATTCAGGTGTAATACGCATAATTTCATTTATCTTTTAGTTCATCATTAATTTATTCGAGACAGGAAATGATTTCAAATAGAAATTTCCAAATAAACGTGAACTTCTATATGTACACGTATGTATACATACATATGTATATGTATGTACATATGTACATATATTTCCATAATACAACAATAATGTGCCGTTTTCTTAACCCTTTCAGACATTCTGTCCAATAATAACATAAAAAATATCATAGGCACAGCGATTGGCATCTCTTATATTTTATGGCACCTCACGCATGAACTCCAGGATCGCCTCTATGCCCATTTTCTCTCATTTAATTTTAGTTATAAGATCGCCGTAGTCTAATGGGTAGCATGAGGCCAAGTTTAAAACTCCAGGCCAGACATCTCCATCTGAACGAATTAAGAAAAAATATTTCTTTGGCGATTTTTTTTATTAACTCTCAGAGTTTTTACCAGAAATCTGCTTAGAGGAAGTCGCCGAAGAAATATTTTTCTATATTTTGTTTCGTTGGAGATGTCAGACCTGCGATTTGAATCGTGACTTTACATCTAATAACCCAGCACACTATCTTCTAAACTACGGCGACCTTTTAAATGCCTACGCAATAATTTATCGCTTTCAAGTAATGAGTTTCGTAATAAGAACCTAAAATTCAATATATTTAATGCTAATTTGATGATGCAGTTATTTTATCGAAAAAAAAAAAACAAAGAAAGAAGAGAACATCCCAATCCCAATACTCAGGTGAACTGATATTCGCAAATATTGATTGGTATGGTGGCTTCCAAGTGTTACACGATTTTTGTTGCATTTATTATTATTATCTGGCAATGTGTTTGCAACAAAAAAACAAAAAAATAGAAAAACGTCATGTCAAACATGTGTCATATTTCGTTTTAGTCTTGATCTTTTGCCCCTCTATGAATACTTAGATGTATACAAAGCTCATAAATGAAGATAATTTAAGTGTATAGTACATATGTATGAACTTCCTTTTTTTCACTTGCCATTTTTGCTGGTACAAGAGCAAGGACTTTGTTTTGTTTTTTTTTTTCTTTGTTGCTTGTTCTTATAACGGGTTATCCATTTCGTGGTTTCAAAAGTAAACGAAAATAAAACACATATAAAATATTTTTTTCATGATATTTCTTTTTTATTGTAAAGTTTGAACGTTGACATTATGTGTGAAACACTACATCATTTAAATGACCTCCACGCGAAGTGTTGCAAGCATTGATTCTTTTGAGGTAATTTTCGACCACTTTTTGACACATATTGGGCGGTATCTCAGCCATAACTTGACGAATGTTGGTTTTTAAGTGCTCAAGAGTTGAAGGTTTATCCGCGTAGCCCCACAAAAAAAGTCTAATGGTGTCAAATCGCATGATCTTGGTGGCCAGTTGATATCGCCACGACGAGAAATTACGCGGCCAGGAAAAGTCTCTTGCAATAAAGCCATATTCGCTCGAGTTGTGTGGCATGTGGCACCGTCTTGTTGAAACCACATATTCTCCAAGTCGTATTCTTCAATAGCAGGCAAAAAAAAGTCGGTTATCATATGACCATAACGCTCCGAATTAACGGTGACAGTCGTTCCATCGGCGTTTTCGAAGAAGTAAGGTCCAATCACACCTTCAGACCAAAGAGCGCACCAAACAGTGACTTTTTCTGGATGTAATGGCCTCTCTTCAATTACTTGAGGATTCTCAGAACCCCAAATACGACAATTTTGTTTATTAACATACCCACCGTGTGTGAAATGTGATTCATCGCTGAAGAAAATTTTGTTCGAAAAATTGCCGATACGCACGATACGTGGCTGTGGCAGAATCACCATTTTTGTAGTAGGTTTTGATAATTTTTATGCGTTGTGTGATAGTTAAGCGATCCATTTTCGTTAATGTCCGACTTTCAACTGAAAAGAAAAAAATTGGTTTCACAACTTAGTTTGACAGATGTCGAATTCCAGTCCCATACTTTTGAAACCACGAAATGGATAGCCCTTTATTTCTTTGCTTGTTTGTCATCATTTTATGAACTGTCTTGAAAGTGTATATGACACGCGACATTTAACATTGAAAGCATAGAGAAAAAGAAACGCAAAAAACTAAAACGCAGTAAAACTAAGACTTCTACGGACTGAAATTTTTTCCACTTTATCTATTACACTGTCTGTACAAAATAGACGAACGACTATGTATAATGTCGTCTAACTCAGCATGTAAACGAAGAATGAATGACAGTTGGTAAGTGTCTTTACTTGTTACTTTCTACAAATATGGCTGTCACTTATACTACAATGACATGCCATGTATACATTTATGATTATGATCATTGTTTTCTTTTGCAAGTTGCATAAAAGGGAAACAAATAAATTCTTGAATTGTTTGGTTTATTATGATGAAATAATATCTACGGGAACTTTATCTCAAATCTAGGCTTTAAACATTCATGATTGATTTTAGAATCCACTACCCTTTTTGAGGTGTTTCTTTTTTTTTATTTACGGATTTGGTTTAACATTTTACCGCATGCATTTATGTTATTTAGTGTTCCATTTCGAGCAGAGGCCAATTTAGGCTTTTTTGCCATTGTTAAAGCTCGTACAGTTTTATTGCTTTTGTTTTATTTTATTTTCTCTTTTTTTTTTTTTTTTTTTTTTTTTTTCTGTCATGACATAAAGAAAGAAGAAAAACTTCTTAAGCCTTCTGCATGCATTTAACTTTATAATCCTTTTGCCGAAACTTTTCACTTTTATAGTACAATACATACATACATACATGCATATATGTATACAAACACTACAAAAGAAAAAGTAAGTTAGTAAATATCTAACGACCGCATGCGCACCATAAATTTAATGTCCTTTTGCCCAAAGGCGATAAACTTTTTCAAACAAAAATTCTTCACATAGACAAACAAAAAGCTAAAAACCCTAACAAAAAAAACGAAAACAACAAGAAAAATGAACATAAAATACTTGGTTTAACTACTTAAAAGGATCCAAATATTCACACACACACACGCCTGCAGACATAAACTCACGCACACCCGACCAAGTCATGTTTACACAGAGGAACAAGCAAAAAATATATAAAGTTTGACAAAAATCAGGTAGAGTACCGAATGGTTCTAATTTTTCTTACAGAACAGAAACTTTCACTTGACCAAAAAAGAAAAGCAATAAAATCTTCTTCTTCTTATTTTTCTATCGGTGACATAATATTTTATATTCTAATATACATATATGTACGAGTATGTATGCATGTATTTATACATCTTTGTATTCCTATAACTCAACTATCCAGGTTGTCCGGTAATCCATCATCTTCAGTTTTAAACGTAAATAAATTTCCGAATAAAAGTTGATTTTAGTGTTTCGTATACTTCGTTTACAATGGTGTTGTCATGTTCTTGAAAATGACTTTAAAACTTTTCACCAGGATACAAAGCATCCATAAAACATCGATAAAAAGTCAAACTTTATGTCAATTTTATAAAATCCATTCTACATTTACTACCTTTACTAAATACCAAAGCACATGAGTTCATTTACATGCAAACGAGCATGTATTTCAGAGGATTTTATCGGCTTTTTGGAAACTGGAGTGAAGAGGCCAAACTGAAATGCAAACAAATTTTAAAAATAATTTAAATTTAACAAAAAGATTTCATAGGTTTTAACTATTTCAGCGGCATAGCCAACACCAAAGCTTTTAAAAATACATAAGAAAACGAACTAAAGAGCAAACGAATGATGGTTTTTATATTGCAAGTCCTTGTCACAGATTTTTTAAGAAGTTCTTCTTACACAATATACTTATACATATGTATGTATGTATGTACATATAGACTGGGAAACTTAAAAGTTTAAATTTAGAACAATTGTTCTGTTGTTCTGATTAGAAATAGAATATTATTTCATTCTTATGGCTGCCGCTGCTGGCCTCATAGTACCTCATTCGATCGGATCAATTTCTGTGTACTCTTTCCAGTGTATGGAGTCATACCCCGACTATGGCATCACGAATGTTGGTCTTCAAATGCTCAATTGTATCTGGTTTGTCGGCATAAGAGTTTTCTCTAACGGCACCCCACAGCAAATAGTGCAACGCTGTCAAATCACAGCTTCTTGGCGGCCAATTAACATCATCATTTCGGTTAATTGTGGCATGAGATGTGTGGCATCCTGTTGAAGCCAAACATCATTCACATTAATATCATGAAGAACGGGTACAAAAAAATCGGTTATCGTGGTGCGATAAGTGCCTCCATTGACCGTAATGGTTGCGCCGTCCTCATTTTCAAAGAAATATGTGCCAATAATGCCTCCACTTCACAAGCCGTAGCAAATGGTCACTTGTACTGGGTGCATTGACTACTGTAAGACCACGTGTGGGTTTTCTAAGCCCCAAATACGGCAATTTTGCTTATTAACGTACCCACCAAGATGAAGTTGATAATTTTTTTTTTGCAAAATCGACATCATTGTGCAGTTTCTTGTTGGTCCAGTAGATTCCAAAGTTGATCAATCGTAAATCGATTGATTGCGTTCAGTTGTGATATTATACTGAATTTTGTGACAGAATAGTATCGCCAGATTCAAAATAACCGATGGTTCAAATTTTAACTGATAGATGGCCCACCCGATACATTCTTTATTTTGCAAACCTCTTTCGCAAACGGCAGCATGACAGTTTTCAAAATATTTTGTATTTTCATTAATTTAATACAACGTCCCGATTCCATTGAGTGAAAAACAAAGGCTCCCACATTTTCTGTATATAATCCAACATCTATATGCTTTCCAGTGCCAGGTAACTTTTATGTTCCGATTTCTTGCGATTTTTATTTTCTGTGTAAAATATGTGATTTGATCTTTATCAGGGTCCAGTGGTATGTTCATACCATCTAACTCCGTCCCTTGTAGACAATTGCCATAGGTTCTTGTTATTCAGGAACCCAAGGACTTTTTCTGTATAACAGACTGCATCAAGTCCTTCATGAGATAATATCGCATCACGGTTTAAAGTTAACCTCTCTGTTTTATGTTAAATCGATCGATTCTCTCAATGCCTTATCAGCCTGACACTTTTCACGTGAGGTAGCGCAGTCTCTGGGAGTCGCCGTCGTCTAGCAGGTAGTGTGTTGGCTTATCAGACGTGAGGTCTCGGTTCAAACCATCTACAACAAAACTAAATACGAAAAAAAATATTTCGTCGGCGACTTCCTCTCAGCAGATTTCTGGCAAAAAAAAAACTCTGAGAGAAAATTGCCAAAAAATCTTTGGTTCGGAGTCTACTTTAAGGTCCCGCCACTCATGTATAAAACTAGCACGCACAATATATGTAGTGTGAGAAGCTAGATCGTAATGCTGACTGGAGGGCTGCAATAACCAATTTGCATACTGCAGATGTATGTATCAGAGATCAGCAACGAGTATTCAAAACGATGAGTAGATTCGAGTCATACTTATTATTTCTGATACTTATACGCATTCATACTTATTTTAATATCATACTCATTCTACTCATACTCAAAGTTGGAAGTACTCGTCGTATTCATACTTAACAATACGCATGATGTTATTGACTTCGACTCGTCTCTACTTAACATTTACACGAAGCACAAAATAAGTATGATTCGCGTACGAACACTACTATACTCACAAAAAGATTGTGTGTATGCTTTGCTTGTTGTCTTTGTCTTTCCTTTCTTCTTTGTTTGTATATGCAACAATAACAAAGGCTGTAAATTTTGATGAATGATTCGAGCCACTCGAATCACTTATAAGTATTATAAGTATTTTTCTAAATTTATGAATCAGAATGAGTAGGCGTATGAATCAAACAATGAATCGAATGTTGTGAGTTTGATGTCAACGTTGTACTCATACTCATTGTAACCTATACTTATAAATCAATACTGTAGCGAGTACGAATGAATCAGAGTAGTTGAATTTCAATTCTGTTGATTCACTCATACTCAAAATTGCATGAGTGCTTATGAGTAGCGGAAAAATGATTCATTGCTGATCTCTGGTATGTATGTACATGAAATGGATGACAAATTCAATGTCAGCAATCTAGAGAGTAAATGCAAACTGATTAAAAAATTTTTGTATTCATTAACCATCGTTTAATGTCTTTTATGCACACACACACACACACACACACTAAATCGATTGTCATTTGGCAGTCTGTTGCTACTGAAAAGTGTAAAGAAAAACATGACCTTAACTTCATTGATTTCCACATTGATTGATGTAAACTAACTCAGCCAGACAATGACAAAAAGACCTAAAAATCAAAGCGAAATGGTTTAATATCCAATAATCTGGTTACATTATCTAAAAAATTGTGAAATTTTGCCATTGTCTCCGTTACAGCAAACAAAGAAAAAAAGTGGCAGACAAAAGCAATCAAAATGTCAATGTCATGCCATTATTTTGATTTCATTTTCCTTCGCGTTGAAACTGTATTATCATGGCAGTAATTTAATATCAATTTGTGTAGTATTTTTAAATAATTTAAGGCATTTAAATGGGACGTACATACATATTTATTTAAAAATAAATGTCTTGTAAGTACAGACACAGCAGAATACGAAAAATACGAAAAACGTAAGAGAAAAAGAATTTCAGCATTGGATGGGCTCTGGCGTTAAACTAAACACTTATTGTCCATAAAATAATTTCGGAAAAATGTTTGTTTTACTCTCTCTATGATCATATCATGTAATAACAATATTGCTTCTGTGGATTCTGTGGATGGCTACCACAATTTCCTTCTACATCCTCTCTACTTCTCTATCCTCTCTACCTTCTTCTCTATATTTGTTAACAGCACCCATAGGTGGTCCAATAAAAATTATTCAGCGCCGTATTAAAAATGCAAACAAAGAATTAAAACAGTAACTAGGAGTTCTATTTATTTAAGACTAAAATAAAACTTTACAGCCACAAAACAACAACAACAACAACCGTAAATTTATTGTAAATGAACTTAAAGTTCAACTTTCTCCTAAGGATTGATCGAAAACAAAGAGGGCCGAGAAAAAAAAATGGAAGAACTTTGTTTTACTTTTATGACAGCAATTTTCATTTTGTTCCACTATTAACTGCCAACCAGTGTACATGTACGAGTATTTTAGCAACAAAAACAATATTGGTACGTATGTACGTACGTATATCTCTTGTTTCTAGTGTTAATTCTAAGCAAGTGCTGGCTATTCTGATGGCCATTCCTGTATACTGCATACATGTGGCATATTATTCAATTGAATAGTTATCATCGTCTTTTTTCTATAATGTTTACAAGAACTCTTGGAAATAAAAGCCATGAAGGAAAATTACATTTTACATACAATAAACACTAATGCTGTAGAATCTTTACGCTAAAGAAGGTTCTAAAGATTTTGGCCAAATACGTACATTTTATAGATTTTCTTACTTTTTTTTATTTATTGTTATCATTATTGCGATTCATTTATGGATAACTATGTACGTACATGTGTATTATTTTGTACAGATAATAAATACGGCCACCTCCTCAGCTTAATGGTGGGAAGAATACATTTGAAGTTAATTTAACATCCATACATATTTAGATATTTGTGTGGTCGTTTTAATCCATTTGTTTCATACTTCAGGTATAAAAATACAAATATTAGTTTTTCTACCAATTACATACATACATACGTTCATACATTCATATACAATTGGTCATTACAACCCTTCTTCTTTCATTCTTTAATTGGTCATCAGCGTTGCCATTTGCCAAGTTTTCCCTTTTTTTCAAGTTTTTGGAGATGCGAAAAAGTTTTCATTCATTTTCTAACAAAACAAGTTTTTTCGACAAAATTGAATTTAAATTTTTTTTTTTTCAATAAATTCAGTATTAAAACAGGAAATATTTACATTTTTAAATAAAATATTGTGTATTTTATTAGTCCCGGACAAAAAACGCAAAAAAAAACACCAACAGAGGGCACCGGGCTCCGGAATTTCCTTTAAAAATGTTGGTACTTTTGTAGAAAACAAGTTTTTTTTTGTAAAAAAAATTTTTTTTTTTTCCTAGAAATAAAGTTTAAAAAAAATCTGGCAACGCTGTTGGCCATTAACAACCGGATTATCGAATTTCAGTCTGCTTTAGCACATCCTTCCAGGCGTCTCCGCTTCTTACGCGCCTTCTCCAGTTGGTCACACCAATCGATGACAGGGCTTATTCGATGGATCCTTCCAATGCAAACAAGGTCGTCCTCTTCGTTGACTTCCGCAAATCCCACAAATCAAATACCCATCTCTCCAGAGCATCCTCATCCATTCGAACGATGTCATACAGCTCATTGTTGGATCGAATGCGGAAATCATCGCCAATTCGTACTCGACCGAAGATCTTACGTAGGACTTTTCTCTCAAATACTCGCAGAGCTGCTGCGTCAGTGCTTAATAGTGTCCGTGTTTCAGCGCCACAAAGAAGCATGGGGAGGATGAGCGCGTTGTAGAGTTTTAGTTTTTCGTACGAGAGATGTCTATGCTACTCAATTGCCTATTGAGACCATAGTAGCACCTGTCGGAAAGAGTGCCTGGAGTGATCTCCAGACTAACAACATTTTTGGTGGTAACGGTAGAGCTAAGACAAACAAATTCACTGACTATATCGAACGTATAGTTATCACCCGTATTCTGGGATCCAATACGTCGCATGTCCCTACTTGTCTAAAAAATATACTTGTAATAACGGTTAATTCCTTTTTGGGAAGATCCCACTGGAGGAATACCGTTATTAATGGTTGTTATTAGGTTTTTCAAAGTTATAATTGTCAGACACAGTAGTCCACTAGGGTCTGCTTTCGTCCTAACAAGTTATTGAGTTATGTATGTTAGACACAGTAGTCCACTAAGGTCTTCCTGCGTCCTAACACTTTTGGGTTGTATTGAAATAAAAGTCAGAACAAGCGCTCTTGATTTTATATATTGAACTTTATTCGTAGATTGTCTTGATCAGAATGAATAAATTTTAGCATTGCTTTGACCTTACTTAAGCTTATGAAAATTATTAAAGTCGTCTAGAACATAAGGAAAAGCTTAATTGCAAAAACAAAATACCGTAATGTAATGTTAAAAAAGAGAAGTTATTATCAGATTACTAATTATGGTTATTATGATCAAATGGTTAATGATTACATGTATTTACAGGGTGACTACTATACTAATAAAAAAAATGTAACGGTTAAATAATATGAAAATATGTTGAATGTAATTTAGGCCGCTACATACTCCGTTTTGCCCTCATTTACTGCCAGACCCATTATAATAGATTCCCGTTCAATAGCGTAATATTTTGCTTGGTACGCCCTATGATATCAGTGTCGTCAGGGTACGCAAGCAAGTGGACACTTTTTTGGAAAATAGTGTCATTGTGCCATCCCGCCTTATGCAGAACACTCTTCCTGAAGAAGTTGCAGAGGTTTCTTGATAAGTAATCACTTTGTCTAAAACCTCCCACCTAGCAGGCTGCAGCAGTTGCGCAACGTCATTATGCATAGCCTTATCAGCTACACGGCCATACCGAGCACAGACATTGCGCAAAAACACGATTCCTTTTAGGGCTATCGAAGGCCGTCTTATAGTCGACAAAAGGATGGTCTGTGTCGACTTGTTTTTTATGAGTCTTCTCCAGGATTTGACGTAGTGATTTAAAGGTCTGAAGTCGTGCGGATAACGTCCAATCAGTGTTTTTACGAGTAACTTCAGTCGTTCACATAATACGCCCGTAAGAACCTTATATTCGATAGGTAGAAAGCTCATATCCCCGTTGTTGGCACATATCTTGGAGTCGTCCTACAGTTTAAAGTTAATCCGACCGACAGTTTTTTGAGAAACATTTTCATGGCAATTTTATTTTACTCTCACGGTTTTTGCCAGAAATCTGTTGAGAGGAAGTCGATGATGAAATATTTTTTCCAATTATCGTTTCTTTGAATATTTTAAAACATATGTTAAGTATTTCAGCGCAAAATTTTATATTTCGTTCTTGCTAAGCAAAACACAACACAGACTCATGTCTGTGAATTGTTTAAAATTCGCAAAACCTTAAGCAGCATTGCGAAATGCCACAATACAGGCATTACTATGATTGTAACTTGAAATTCGATAACAAAGGGGAAAAAATTAGAAAATTTTCTATTCCGTGTATCATTGTCGATAGTCTAGGCAGGAATATAAAAACATGTGAGTATAAAATATTAGACAAATAATCTGTAAAACAAACAACACAACGATACATTTTTTTATTTCGCAAATTTGCAATTACAAAGGCTTTCTATTCATTCTTTCATTCATTTCCCGTTCAGCTTCTATAAATCCTTTACAAAATTTGAACATATTGAGGACTTTTTCACATCTTAACTTTGCATCCCAAAAAAAAAAAAAAACGAAAACGAAAACAATAATAACAATAAAGGATTTTCCATAAAAGCGATAAAAAATTTGTCGTCAATTCTGAAACAAAAAACAGATACAAATGGCAGCATTATTCAACAAGAAATTTTTAAAAAGTAGCAAAAATCATAAAATAAATAACAACAAGAAAAAAAAAAAACAATTTCATGCAACAAATGTCGCGAATTTCGTTTTTTTTCTTTATCAAATAAGGGGGTAATTTTTAACGGCAGCAAAAGCAAAAATAGCTTAACAACCCCGTAAAAAATTTCAATGTACATAAATACGTGCTATGGAAACACAAAAAAAAACAAAAAATCACAGACACTCACTGTTCCTAATACATTCATAACGTACACAAATCTACGCAAAGAAAAAAATTGTTAAATAAATACAACCAAAAATAATAAATAAAACTGAAGGAAGAACATTATACCATAGTCTGGAGTTATCTCTCTTAACGCCCTATGCATTGTTAGAAACGAACGAGAACGATTCGCAAGGAACTCAATGGATTCAGTATTTTGAAAAATATTAACAAAAAAACAAGCAAAAAAACAAATAGCAACAGTCAATGTTACTTTCACTGTCACTGTCACAGCCAGTACACATATTGACGCAATGTCATTGGTAGTCGTATTGGTGGCTTATTTCCAAACACAAACAGTGCCTAACAAAACACTATCAAAGCAAATTACAGTCTTTCAATTTCAGCAGAAATATTTGCCGCATAAGTATGAAAATATTTTTTAATAAAACAACATCCAAGCTCTTTTACAATACATATAACATTTACACACATACATACATACACATATAATTGGTCAGGATTACGAATTGGCCTCTCACACCACTTATGGTGTTTGTGTTAATTTTATACATGAGTAGCTGGTCGGGACCTACAATTTAAAGTCGATTCCGAACGACAGATTTTCGAGAAACTTTACATAGCAATTTTATTTTGCACTCAGAGTTTTCGCCAGATATCAATTTTTTTTATATTTCGTTTTGTTCGAGATGTCTTGAGCGTCTAACAAGCCAACACACAATCTACTAGACTACTGCAATTTCTAAAATATATTGCTGTACCTAGACTTTTGTTGTCCACTGTATAATATGAGTAGACAACATATACATACATACGTATTTAAATGCAGACAGACTATATGACATTAGAATTATTATTTTGTTCTTTTATCTTTTTTGTTGTTTTTGTCGGTGTTTTTATTGTTGTAGCAATAATCATAAACAAACAAACGACATCGTAATCCAATATTCGTCGTATTCACTAAGAAAAACATACGCCATCCCATTCTGAATGCTTCTTTCCCCCTCCTTATATGGATACGCACACACATAAAAATTTAAACTCGTTTAGTTGTTTAACCCTAAAATAATGCCATCGTATGATTTACTGTCGACAAAATCAATACATATGTATATATGTATGTATGTATGTATAAATAATCATGTCTAGTCATAAGAATACGCGTACATTCTAGTATTTAAACTTTAATTACAGAATCAAAGCAAAATCAAACACTGTAAACTGACTGACGGTTGTTGTATCAGTCCTGTAAAGTTTTTAGTTCAGCAAATAAGTCACTCTTGGCTTCGTTCAGTAATTCGTAAAAATTCTTGAAAAACGAAACGAAAATTGTTTTTTATTTTTAATTACATTCGTAGTATTCTAATTCAATCATTATTGTTGTAAATATGTATGTATGTTTGTGTGTGTGTGTGTGTATGTGTGATTGTAAAGCTTCCCTGCAGGAAATGTCAATAGTGAAACTGTACTGACTTACTATTGACACAGTCACCAGTACTACTGACTTATTATATGACAAGCAATGCTTTTTACTATAGACATTTAACATGTGCGTGTCATTGAAAATCTACTACTGACGTTAGTACTATTGACTATATACTTCTTTTGGGACCATATGTAGACATTGGAACCAGTGAATCAATAGTACAATTTAGCAGTTCTAGTCTACACTTTTGGTACTTTTCTGTAGTAAAAGTCGAGAATAAAATTTCGATTTTTGTAAATATTTGATATTTTGTATTTGTTTGAAATATTTTTTCTTTTGGCGCTGAAATGCTGCTCTAACTGTTTTGTCCGAATTTTCATTGAAAGTTGATATTACATCTGGATATTAAAAAAACGAAACAAATTGTTAAAATATTACATTACACAATAAACATTTGAGTATTCGCGCAACCTCTTTTTGTCAAAAGAGCCATCAACATTAAAATTCATGATAATATTTTGGCCAAATATTTCATGAAGGTTTCGTTCTGCATTATTCGCTAGGTTTGATTTCATTTGTCGAATCTATGGAATATAAACAAAAAATGCAATTTTATTCGTTGAAGTAGTTCCACAATAAATGTAAAAACTTACGTATGGGTCTGAATGAGTTTTCAAAATAGCATCAAATTCTCTCAGTTTTTCTTCAGAGTCGATAGGGAAAAATTCCATAAGATTTGAAGCAATTTCATTTTGTTTAACAATTGTGTGCAATATACCAATTTTTTATCTTCTCGCGCAAACTATATATTCACACTTGGACTTATAATTGTCTCATTTTCACTACTTCTATTTTTATATAACATTGATTGTTTTTTTATTAAACGTTTATAATTTCTGGACAATTTGACAATTGACAATTTTTTTTCTCATCAAAGGCAAATTAAATAATTGTTGACGCTTCGATCACAACGTCACCATAAAGTCACCAATATAGTCGACAAAACAAAAATTTTAATAATTTTGAACTGACAGCGACACAAACATTGAATTGGCGAGCACAGGAAAAGGAAAGAAATCCAAATAAAATTTGTTCTTAAATTAATTTAAATCAGATAATACATACATACATACGTATGTGTCTGTGTAAGGCTTTTACTACTTCTGTTCTGCTTGCAGTAGCCACTGTAATTTTTGTTTCTGTTTTTGTTTTATTTCTATTTAATAAAGTTAATGAAGAGTATTGAAGAATAATAATAGAGTGAAAAAAAAAGAAAGAATTTTTGCAAATTGCATTCGTTATTCTACTCATATTTAAGTCCTTAAAATTACATACACCGTCTTGTCTTCTTGTCTGACAACGGAAACAAAATTTCTATTCAACTAACTTATGGGGTGGACAAGTTTAAGTGGATACGTTATTTTAGATTTTTTGTTCTCAGGTAGCGTATGTTTTTTTTTTGTTTTTGTATTGAACGGAAATGAAAAATGACTTTTTTGAATGGTTTACAATGAAACGTAATTGTTACTTCCGTTCATATTCCTCTTCAAGGGTGAATGTGAGTGAATTTAAATTTGGTGATATAATTGAACTTTGGAGAGAAAGGAGAACAAAATATTGAATAAAATATTAACATTTCCTCAATTCGTAATTTTAACTCCCTTATGACAGTCACCCTTCGGTTTTCGGTGAGTAAGAAATTCAGAGGACTTTTGATTCTGCTGAAATTCATGCAACACAACTAAACTACCCTCTTTGAAGTACGGCGTACATCGAACAACTCCAAATGACAGCAACAGAAACGCACTTGGTTATACGCTGTCATGGAAAATCTCTAAGGGTTCATCACTGCCAATTTATGCATCAAATTATTGTAAAGAGAATATTTTTGCATTGACAATGGGAACTAATGAAATCCCAGACAGGTTGCACAAGTGCAAATATAAACATATTTTTGTTTAAGTACTAGTGTATACAGGATTCGTAGTCGTGAATTTAATTGTATATCAAATGAAAGTTCTCAAAATTAATCAGCACCGTTTCAGAATTTTTGCTAAAGTCAAAAGAAAACAATTATCCGCTTAGTTACAAGAAACAAATTAGTAGTCGAGAAAGATTCGAATAGGCTCTCATCTATTACTCATTTAATGCTTTTGTTGGTAGTCCACATAATTGGCTTTTACAACCCTTCAGTCAGAATTACTACCTAACTTCTCACACCACTTATGTTCTGTGTGTGTTAATTTTATACATGAGAGATGGGACCTACAGTTTAAAGTACACTCCGAACAACAGATTTTTGAGAAACTTTTCGTGGCAATTTTATTTTCACTCAGACTTTTTGCCAGAAATCTGCTGAGAGGAAGTCGCCGTTGAAATATTATTTTCATACTTCATTATGTTCCAGATGTCTGACCTATGGTTCGACTATCTACTGGACTACGGCGAATGCTTACATTGTATAGAGAATTTTATTTTCCTTCTTGCTAAATTGTTTTTTATTGCCAGTTACCTTTGCGGTAGAAGAAATGGCGAAAAAGTTGGAATAATTTCAATGTATGAGTAAATGTCATAAACAAACATAAACAAACACACAGCAATACACGTACATACTCGTACATACATACATATCACAAACAAATTCCGTTAATATACAAGAGTAGTAGTACACAGATCAATCACTGTATATATGTACACCTGTACCTCGGTTTACGCGAAACTCGGATTAAGCGGTTTCGAATTTACAAGGTTTTTAAAATGAAGAAAAAATTTTTTTTACTTATATTCTATTCAAACTGAAACTAATTCAACCATTGCACAATCTAATGAGATGACTTTATCCAGTGATGAGTAGCGATTAAGTTAGCTTAAAAATTTTTTATTTTGTAAATATAATGAGGTACATAGTACATGTATGTGTATTTTTCAATGGAATAAATGTTTATGTTTTTTACTTAAATCATACTTTAATAAATTATTAACAGTATAAAACTTTTTTTTTTCAATGAAAAAGCTTTTTTACAGTAGGTATTCGCTTTACGCGGTTTTTCCATACAAAAATGTAAATTTTGATTTACGCGAATTTGCTTGGAACGTATCTACCGCGTAAACCGAGGTACAGGTGTATTTACTTATTCATCATTCATCATCATTGTTCATTTGCTTATTACATCCAACAACATTATAATGTGTTGCATTTGTTTTCATTGAAATCTGTGTCACAGCTTAAAAGCCTCCTCAATTTAATTGACAATATTTGGTAAGACTTCAAATAATAAAAGACTTTATTTCTTCCTCTCCATCCATTCTCCCATCCGCCTCTTCTGCTCATCTGCATATTAAAGAAAATCTTGACTTGTTTAGCACAAAAATTTAAATCCCCAATAAGGATTTCGATTTCAAGGTCTTTTGTTACAAATTGTTCAAGTTGCTGTCTTTTAAATCGAGTTTATTTTCTTTTCTTTTCTTTATTTTATTATTTTTTTTTTTGTTGTGTTGGCTTATTTGTTAAAGAAGAAGAGGCTTAACAATGTCAAAATTATATCGAGGAATCTGCAAATATTTGAATGCTTATCCATGGAGTTACGCCATTAAATTGAAAAAATTTTACGAATTATACTTTGTAAGATATTTTAATTGAGGCAAAATTATTTTTAAATTATGCTTTAAGCCATTAATTATGACATGGACATGGATATTTTCATTTTATTTAAAATGGATAAATATTTGGAAATGATTGGTTCAAGTTCCATCTTGGTGTTGTACTGTACTATTGATTCATTTGCTTAAAAGCACTTGAGTAACGAACAATCATGGAGTCAAATATTATTAACAACATTGCTAATGACATGTGATCAATTGCTAGGCACTTCTCCAAAACAATCTTGTTTAGAAATCTCTCCATATTTTACTACATTTGCAACTGCAGAGCTGGCCATCCATAAAGGCATTTTTAAGCACAAAACGTACAGATTGTTGGAAGATATCAAATCACATACAAGATGCAGATGAGGCGCTAAAACTGTTAATGTTTTTAACAAAAACGGTGTAGGATTAACACACATAAATATCGTGAGAGTTTGGCAACGTTAATTGGTTATTATGAGCACAAATGTCCGCTAAAACCACTCTGAAGTAATTTTTCTTTTCTTCTAAAGATTGGTCTTCCTTGAGTAGAGTATCATAAGTGGGTTTACAATAGGCATGTAAAAGTATCCTCAAGTATTTTGCAAATATGGCAAATGACATACAATAGTCAAGAGTTTAATTATAAGATGTAGTAGTATTGGTAGTGGTTGTTGTTGTAGTTTTAGAAGAAATGCCACAAGATGTAGTTGAATGATGAAGTTGATGCTTTTACTACACAAACAACAACAACAAGAACAATAATGAATGAATAAATGAATGAATGAATGAAAATAGCCAAGACTTATAGCCACAAGTATTTCATAAAGTTTCACAAACAAAAATCCATTCAATTCCACAAAAACCCATAGGAATGCTTAGCAAAATTCTTTGGTTTAAGAGGCTGAAAGACAGGTAAATAAAACAAATTCTTCACTTTCGTATACCAGGTTATATTTTTTGTTTGTTAAAGTTTGTTTGTTCTTTGGTAAAACTAAACTTATTCTTGTTGTTTTTTATTATTGTTGTTGTTGTATTTGTATTTATATTAAGTATTTGTACTTGGAATGTTCATATATTTGTTTGAAGACGAAAATTGTTTGTTCTGTCCTGTATATGACATGCAAAAAAACAAAAACAACAACAACAACAATACAACATTAACAGCAACTTTTCATAATTGTTTTGTCTTGTTCTTATTCTCATTTTATGGGATAAGATGTTATCTTAAATAAATAAATTAAAATTTATACGTTTCATAAGAGAAAATATTCAAAAATTCTTGGAAAATTAAAAAAATTTTACTAATTTACTGTGGCATTTATTTTGTTTTAATTTATTTATGTATGTATGCATATATGTATGTATGTGTGCCTTACACAAAATCATTTCTTATATATTTTCGTTTTGTTTATCGTTTTTGCCAAAAATGTAATTATTTTACCTTTGTCGCACAAAAGAATCGCAATAAAATGAAAACTTTTTGTCAAATAATTCATAACTTTATGGGAATTCTTTCATTATTTTAACTCTGTTTGAAGTTCGGTTTGCTTTTATTTATTTTTGCTTCTTCTTCTTTTTCTTCTTCAGCTCGTTTTTTGATTTGGTGTAGTTTTCTTGAAGTTTACTTTGAGATTTTTTGTAATTTATCACCGCCTGTCGCAAATAATTTTAATAACTTTTCTAAAACTCTTCAGTCTATGCAACATCTTTAATGTCATGCATCCCTTGCCCGAGTTCTTCTTTCTCTTCTCTTCTTTTCTATTTCATTCTCTTCTGCTTCTTATTCTTCTTGGCTTTGATGAAAAATAATTCTGAACGTAGTTTATTAGCAGTTTTCTACAAGAAAAATTCATTTCTATCTAGACAAACTATTTCATTTCATTTGTACATACTTCCATGTGTTTGTGTATTTGTCTATGTGTACGTCTGTATGTGTGTGTGTGTGTCTATGTTTTTTATATGTGTCTGTAAATTATAAAAATTACTTGTACTTTCTTTTCTATGTACAAGTATTTGAATTTTACTTACTCCGTCTCTAACTCTGACTCTGACTGAGTAAGTTAGTGAGTGAGTGACTGACTATGCAACTATGAAAACTACCGGAACTACAAATTGATGCAGAATGTAAAAAGAATGTAATCTTATCTTATACGACAATAAATGTCTGAGAAAAATGGTTACTCTTTTGTTATGATTTAAACGGCTTAAGTATCATTTAGTATGCTTCCTGTAATGTTCTTCCTGTTTTGTTTAGCCCTTACTTAACCTGAACCAGAAATCGTCATAGTCTAGTAGGTAGTGTGTTGGCTTATTAGGCATGGGACCAGGGTTCAATTTCCAGGTCAGACATCTCCAACAAAATGAAATTTGAATATTTCATCAATAACTTCCTCTCTGAAAACTCTGAGAGTAAAATCAAATTGCCATGAAAAGTTTCTTAAAAATCAGTCGTTTAGAGTCCCGCCACTTATTTATAAAATTAACGCACACAACATACATAAGTGGTGTGAGCAGCTAGATCACAATTCTGACTGAAGGGCTGTAATGACCAACTATGTATGTGTGATAGTATCTGATGTTTTAAGACTGTTTTAATAAGTTGCCAAATAATTTATTGTTTTATTTCCAAAAATTTTCAAATATTCAGTGTCTTTGACAATAACGAACATTACCTTTTGAGAAAAAAAATGTATAAAGGTTATGGCGAGTGTGCTTGGTGATTGGTGTTTAACAAACTTGTTCAAGTTTAATTCAGTCGTATACCATGGTTGCTGTTTACTGTTGGCACGTTCCACTCCGCAGTGGTAGTGACAGTAGAATGAGTGCATTTTATAAAAAGATTTTCATGGGTTTTTCTTTCTTTCATTGTCATTTTGTCAATTGTTCATTTTGCTTAACGCCATAAACATACTTACTTTAACAATGTTGTACGATTGCAAGTATGAGCAACTGTTTACTAAGACGATTGCAACTGATGGTGTTGCTGTTGCTGTTGGTGTGGCTGCTGCTGCTATTGTTGCTGTTACCGTAGAAGATAATAACGGATAAACGAAAAGTTTTTGGCCAGATCTAATCAAAAATTCACTTAAAAAGTTGTTGTTCTTTATTGTTGTTTTTTTCGTTTTCGTTTTTGTTTTCATTTTCTTTTTGGTTTACGTTTCCTATTCACAATAGTTTTTCGTTGGTTGTCTGAATAAGGTGACGGCTGGATGTTTAGGAGGTTGTTTGGACTTTGGGGCGTAATATACGACTTGACAACTACACAGTGTTATACAAACATTTGACGCATTTTACCAAAAAAAAAAAACGTAAACGTAATCAAATGGAAAAAACGAATATAAAACATTTAAGAATTGTAGTTTAAGCAACAATGTCTTGAACTCTTTCTCAAATTCATACTTATGCAGACACAGTCACAGTCACTGCCACAGTTGCAGCCGCAGCCGCAGCCGCATAGAAAATTTGTTGTTTTTAATAGAAGTTCTTACTCAGTGCAATTGCTCCCTTTTGGAACATTGAAAATGTTGTCGACGTGCTTGTATGTTGGTGTGTTGGTGTGTTGCAGTGTAGTGGTAAATAAGTATAAATTAAATGCTGTTACTTTTACATTACATTGTTCTTTTCAATGTTGCAACTTTATTGAAGCTTCAGAAACAACAAAAACAAAAAAGAATCAAAAACATAAGTTGCCAAAAAAAAAAAAAAAAGAACGATTCGTATTGTACCATGTCCTTGTCCTTGCATTTATGATCACACACAAATAGATTTGCACACACTAGTACACTAGTGCACTAGTACACTCACCCATACAAATATAAATAAAAACACAAACACAAACGAAAGGCGAACATCGTTTATTGCAATGCAATTTAATGTTGTTTGCAACGATTCGCTTTCTTCTTCAATAGTTTGTTGATATTGTTGTTGTTGTTTTTAATTTGTTGTTGTTGTTGTTGTTGTAAAGTAATAACGAAAGTAGTTTTAGCCATAAGTTTTGTCGTGGAGAGAAATCGTTATTTTTTTTTTCTTCATTTCGTTTTCTCTTTGAGAAGATATCAACGTATGAGTGTGCATGAAGTTTCCTAAAGGAAGTAATTATCCCAATTGTCCACATTATTATTATTTTCTATTTAAGGACTATACTTGATAAATTCCAGATCAATATACATATAAATATATATATGTGTGTACATGCATATGTATATATAAATCCCGCTGGAGTAAAGATCACCACTATCGCCGCTCTTTACTCCACTTGATTTCCTTTTTTATTTCTTCTTCTTATAAAGGCTCCGCCAAATAACTTTTTTTTTTTGAAAATGCTTTAAAAAAAACTACTGAATATTTTCTCAAATTTCTTTTTTTATTTGAAAGTACAATCCTTCCGGTTAATAATGGAAAATAATTTCATTCAAATGGCTGCCTCGGCTGGCCATGCAGTAGCCTACACGATCGGTCCAATTTTTAAGCGCATTATCGATTGTGTGTAGCTGTATTTCACCAATGGCTTCACGAATATTGTCCTTTAAAGGGTCAATTGTCTCTGGCTTGTCGGCGTAACACTTATCTTTGACGGCACCCCACAAATAATAGTCCAACGGTGTCAAATCGCAGCTCCGAGGTGGCCAAACGACATCAGCTCTTCAATTTTGTGAACAAAAATTTGTTCAACATGGCCTGATAACGATTGCCATTGACTGTAACGGCCACTCCTTGCTCATTTTCGAAGAAAAATGTCCCAATTATGCCTCTGGACCAAAATCCGCACCAAACAGTGACTCGTTTTGGGTGCGTCGGCTTTTCAATATATGCCTGTGGGTTTTCTGTGCCCCAAATGCGACAATTTTGCTTGTTTACATACCCGCCAAGATCAAAATCAGCTTCATCTGAAGAAATGATTTTTTTTCAAAGTAGTGTCGCAATATTTCCCAGCGTTGTTCAAGCGTATACACAACCACCATATTCGTTCAGCGGAAGGATAAAACTAATAATCTGTCAAATCAGACATGAGCTAAGTGTTACCATTCACGAAATAAGCACTAGTTGAAAAAAAAACGTTAGATGGCGGACCCTTTAGTTCTTTTGCATGTTGAGTGACGTGCATTCGACTTCTAGTAATCCACTCTCGATGATCGTCCCCTCTATGATGAAGACTTCAACGTAGGACCCATTACGTAGCCAATGCATTACCATTTGTCGCATTCAATTATACTCGTGGTCAAAAAATACAACGGATTTGTCTTAAACAACTGAAAAATTATAATGAATGATGATGATATTTCATGTTGTACAACAACGAAATAAAAATTGATTTTATGTTAAAGTCAATTATTCGTAATTTACTACGCAAGCTTATGTCTGCTCTAGTCCAACTAATCTTATTTTCCACTTCAATCTCATTACTTACATCGTCCGAAACCATATTGCAGTTGATTGCTGTGTCCTAAGGCCCAGACAGTTTAATTCTATTGAACGTTAGCAATCAACAACTTCAGGCCTTATGCCTACGGTGACCATCCGTCCACTATTATAGCGGACAGTCCGCTATTTTAACCTGCTGTCCGCTATTTTTTTTGCGTCCGCTATTTGTCCACTATTTTACCACACGTAACTCCTAAAAAGTATTTATTTTCCAAAATGTCCGCTTTTGTCCACTTTTTTCACTAATTCGGTAACGATAGAGTACTTTCTTAAACGAGAAACATGCCCAAAAATATTGTTTAATTCTTTTAATGACCCTTTTGCTATGTCTTGATTATTACTTAAGTCAAGCTAGTGTCTTCAATGAATATACTCGTATACTGCGTTTAGGAAGTCAACATATTTCAATGCCTGAAGCGGAGATAATATTAAAAGTATTTAAATCAAAGTTAATAGAACGTCACAATGAAGTATTTTTACGACTTAACGTACAACGTATTGGGATAGCTAAACTAATTTAAAAAAAAATCGATTTTTGGCCGAAAAATATATGAAAATTCTCTAGAAGTTCAGTGGCCATTTTCGAACATATAAGAAATAGTACACCATACAGACTGTATGCAGATGGTGCTCTTTCCAACCGTGGTAGTGGGATAGCTGAACTAATTTTGTGAGTCGAGATTTTCAAATTAAAAAAATCGATTTTTAGCCGAAAAATATATAAAAATTCTCTAGATGTTCAGGGGCCATTTTCGAACATATAAGAAATAGTACACTATACAGACTATACGCAATTGTTAGTCCAGCGGGTGCTCTTTCTAACCGTGGTAGTGGGATAGCTGAACTAATTTTGTGAGTCGAGATTTTCAAATTTAAAAAAAATCGAATTTTGGTCGAAAAATATATGAAAATTCTCTAGATGTTCAGTGGCCATTTTCGAACTTATAAGAAATAGTACACCATACAGTCTATGGTAGTCCAAAGTAACGCCAGCGTCTAATGCCCCAACAGAAAGAGTTTTTTCTATATCTAACAATATTTGGTCTTCCGAAAAATCCCTAATGGGACTACAAACTTTAGTATCTCTTTTGACCATAAAATGTAATTTTGAAATGCACTGTTCGAAATTTAAAACATTTTTATATCTAACAGGCCCAATACTTTAAAAAAATACATTCTGTAGAGAAATATCAGAAGTAAATTTATACACATAAGTATTTCCATATGTACATATGTATAGTATATATGTATAAATTTAAGTTTGTGTATATTATTTGTACCTATTTAAGTCTGTATTTGAAAAGTTTTTATATAAAATGTTAATTATAATAAATTAATTTGTTTGTTCATAAATTTTATATATTTGTCCGCTTTTTTCTCATGGAAATAATGGTCACCGTACTTATGCCTTATAAGACGAACGGTATACGTTGTTTGCAAAAGTGAGGCAGAAAAACTCACCATTCGATAAATTTACTCTTCCACAACGAGAAGGACCAGGAAAGTTTAAAAGCATACACCCTTTGTGTACCACACGCAATGCCAGAAATGGTTGATAAAATTTGACTTTATGCAAGACTTAGCAATTCGCATTACTAAAGACTTTCTCCATTAACACTACGACTTTAGATTGAATGTTTTTTCGATGCCCAGATGTAGTTGCGGTTGTTATCTACCATCGAATGTCATTGAATAAATTCGATTCGATTCGATTAAGAAAGCCACATACATACGCAATTGGTCATTACAACCCTTCAGTTTGGAGTACGAACTAGCTTCTCACACCAGTTATGTTGTGTGCGTTAAATTCCTTAACGAGTGGCGGGACCAAACGACAAAATTTTAGAGAAACTTTTTCGTGGTAATTTTTATTTACTCTCAGAGTTTTTACCAGCAATCAACTGAGAGAATATCGCCGAAGAAATATTTTTTCATATTTCGTTTTGTTAGAGATGTCTGGAGTTTGAACCTTGGCCTCACGTCTAACAAGCTAACACACTACCCACTACGTCTACACCTATACTACTGCTCCATAATTTTAACAATGAGAACGCCTTGCCATTCTCCTGTATACACAGGTATCGTTTTTCAGAGCAAAAGCAATTGAGGCTAATTTTGAAAGCAATTTATTGCTGTAAAGCACTGAAATATGTTTACATTTTGAGCATCTGTCCGATTAAATATAAAAATTTAATTTCCATTTATTCTGCAGCATATTTGTGAAATGTAATCTTTGCCAATTGGGTATGGTTCTCTTGGATGAATGTTTGCGCGTTTCAATAGATGTTTGTTGGTTTGAAATTGTCCTAGACCTAAAATGGTTTATTTGATTCGCAGATGTTTCTTCCACTTTCTTTAAAAATGTTCATCTTCACTTTGTTGCTGTTGTTGCTTTTACTCGCAACTCGCTGTTGCCATTAAAAAGAATAAATAAACAATTGTTACAAAGTATTTTGTCAACAATTTTAGCAAAGTTAGTCAAACAATTCAGAAAAGACAGAAACTTACTTTTCAAGTTGAAATTTAATGGAAAAATACGATGAGACGTAACAGAATTACGATTTCCCAAAAACAAAAAAAAAAATGTTTTATTTAAGTGAAAATGAAAGAATTAATATCGATATACATACGTATACATACTATCGGTTATCAAGGACTGTGAACAGAGTATTTTTCTTTTTATTTTAAATTTAATTTCTGGTTTCATAAAACCGTAAAGGAACGTAACTACGTTAATAACATCGGCATGTTTATTTTCATTTTAAGATCATCATTAGTCACTGCTGTTGTGAAACATTTCTAAACGTTGCATTATTATTTCTTGTTTTTTTTTTTTGTCTCATTTTTACCGTTTGTTGTTGCTGCAGCTACGGGGGGGAAGGGGGTAAGTTCGTTGCAAGTTCATTTATAAAATATAGTTTTAACAACAACATGTGCTTAAAACATATTTGACGTGTGTACCATAAAACAAAAATGAAACAACATTACGGTTATAAGAGAACATGTAGATGCAACAACAAAAAACAACAAAAAATAGAAAAGAAAAATTCTAAAGAAAATAAACTAATAATACTGATGCATACTAAACAACTTGCAACAACGTGTACATATTCGTACATACATTCGCTTACCTGCACTATGACTGTATTAAGCAGCGTACAACACAAATATAGAGAAGCATATTTAAGGGCGTTATACAGCGTAAAACTTAAATGTATTAGAAAAGCAAAAAAAAAAAAAAAACAAACGAATGTTACTTTGAAAAATGGACAAATTTTGAAGCAATAATCTAGTGTTGGATAGAATAAACTTTGGTATCCAGCCAAAATAACTCAGTACAATATACAAAAACTGACAAAATCTAAAAAAACTACATCTGAAGTGTTCAGGTAAAATTGGGAAATTTTCTTAACCCAGTTTAGAGAAAAACGACAACAACAACAACAGCATCAAATCAAATATGAAAATGCAAAAGAGTTTATTTCTCTTTTTTGAGAAAGTTGAACAGCAAAAAGCACGAAAATATTCATAAAAAAGTGTGCAGCTGTTAAGAGCTGTCTTTTTTACCAGTCAAATTTCCCCAATACGAGTACATACTTAAATAACTACAATACATTATACATACCATCATATACAACATTATTTTACCGTGTGTTCATAGCCATAATGTATGCAGCAGTTTAGCTTTCAGTTTATTATTATACTTCTTCTACTTTGTAAGCTTTATTTTTACTCTATTTTGATAATTCATTCATTTATCTTCTTCACTAAATTTTTGCTTTTCCAGACAGCTCAGGTTATTAATTGTTCGCCTTGAATTATTAACGTGAAGGAGTTTAAATGCGTAAAATCTTATTTAAACTCATATTGTGATTTATGTTGCTGCCTGCATCCTTCCATCCTTAACAGTCAAGTTTTGATTTTGATTTCTGCATATTAAACGGTTGTCTGCTCTTTATTCCAAAATGAATTTATAAGTACTGATTTGTATTTGTTTTCAAGTTGACGTATTAGGAGACACAAGACATAAGACCTTAGATAAAGAAATAAAATCTTTTAAATTTTTACTAACAATTGCCGGAGGATATAAAAACTAAAACCTTTTACATCACATTTTAAGCGTTAATCTGTTCAAAAAATTTTGGGGTTAATTTTTAATTGAAAAATAAAATCTACGTATTAAAACTTATTTTCTTAATCTATTTACATACGTACGTATACATATAAATATAAACTTTTATTGCAAATTTCTATTAGAAGGAGTAAACTTTTAGAAGAAAGCCATCCCTATTTGAAAATTTGATAAAGATTTGCCAACAAAACCACATTACAACATTTGTTCTCGCATTATAAAGTTTCAGTTAAGATTATTTGTATTTGTAAAAGTTCACACACACACTAACATACATATGTATCGGGTGGGCCATCTATCGGTTTGTCTGGCAATACTTATGTCATTCTATTCTGTCACAAAATTCAGTACATTATATCCTCTGAACGTAATGAATCGATTTACATTTATTGGAATTTCATTTTCAAAACAAAGGACAATGGAAATAAAATTTGATCGCAGAGAGAGACCAATAATGCCCGGTAGAAGCAAGTTTAGTGCTAAAGTCCATGAAACTGGTTTCCTTGTTGATGTGCCAAAACGTAAGCGCGCCCGTACAGTGCATACACCAGAAAATATCGAGAAAATGGCTGAGAGTGGTCGAGCATCAACATTAACTCGTCATCGTTTTCAAGAATTAAACATTTAACGCACCAGTTTACGTCGAATATTGCGAAAATATCACGGTATGACGTCTGACCAAATTCAAGTGGTTCAAGAGTTGATGCCGCATGGTCATCCACTTCCTTTTCGCTTCGCTAGATGGGCCAACAAGAAACGATTTTGCCAAAATAAATCATTTTTTCCGCTGAAGTTCATTCTCATCTTGGTAGGTACGTTAATAAGCAAAATTGCCGGATTTCGGGCTCAGAAATTCCACACGTGGTTTTACAGAAGCCAATGCACCCATTACGAGTGACTATTTGGTGCAGCTTGCGGAGCATAGGCATCATATTTCTTTGAAAATGAGGATGGCGCAACCATTACGGTCAATGGAGTCACACTATTGCACAATGATAATCGATTTTATTTCATTCGCTTTTCATGGTGTTGGTGTGGACGATTCGATTTATTGCGTCAAACGTTTGGTGGCCATTTAATTAGCCGAAATGGTGCTGTCAATTGGCCGCCAAGAAGCTGCGATTTAACACCGTTGAACTTGTTAAACTGTGGAACGTTGTTAAAGAAAAGTGTTACGCTGACAAATCAGAGAAAATTAAACATTTGAAGGCCAATATTCATGATGCCATTGCCGAGATACAATCCCATACACTCGCAAAAGTGTACGAAAATTGGTCCGATGGAATGGGGTACTGTGAGGCCAGCGATGGTTGCCTTATGAATGAAATAATATTCCATTTCTAACCGGAACAATTGTACTTCACAACAAAGAAATAAATATTGTGGCATTTTTAAATTTAAACTTTTAAATGGTTTACCCTTTATATATTTTCGTATATACATATATTAATACATAAGTAAACATTATGGGAACCTTTTGCTTCCAACAGTTTATAAGTGAATCCCTATTTGCTAATAAAACTTTAAGACAATTATTAAGGCATAAAATGAAATGGAGGGGGATGGTGTTTAATATGAATACATACATAATATTTGGAATCATGTGTTGGTAATGTATATAACATCATCAAATAGACATTTTTAAATATGCAACTTTAATTTACTTCGTTTTATTTTTTTAATTCAAAAACCTTATTTCAAAAAAAAATTAAAAATAAAAAATCAAAAAACTTTTCAATAATTTAAAGCCAGAAAAAAAACAACGAATAAAAGGAAAAACTATATTTTTCAAACTTAGTTGGATTATTTCAACTTAAACACCCTCAAAACAAAATCTTTTAACAATCGCATAAATACACACACACAGGCATACACACATAAGCATTTAAATATTTAACGAACGTATGTAAATTCATTTTTGAATTTCAAAACAAATACGCATTAAGAACTTTCTTGTCTATAGAAGGATACTTTGCCACGCACACATACGCATTATTATGCTGTGTGACTCCACTCTCCTTTATCGTTCTATTCTCATGCAAATATAACCCAGTAACTGAAAATTTTCTTTATAATTATATTTGAGCTTTTTTTTGTTTTTGTTTTCTTTACATATAGTACATATGATTGCATTACAATATACATAGTTTTTCATTATCGACCAGTAACAATAAAAAAAATCTCACAATGATGCACTCAAGAACAATGAAAATGTTTTCGAAATCATTGAAGAATGAAACGATAAACAAAACGAAAGATTCGTTGGGTTATTGCGTATTCAAATGTTCTCATTCGCAACAACAATACATAAATGTTTTGCACTCGTGTGTGTGTGATAGATAGAGGGAGAGAGAGAGAGTGTGTGTATGTGTTGGTTGGTTGATGATGATTATTAAACAAAAGTTAAATGTGATTAAAAACTTTTTGAAAATTTTATTTCATTTTATTTTTATTCGGATACGAATTTCGTTTAGTAGTTTATTTTTAATTTTTGTATTTTTGGATTTTTATCACTCCATGCATTTGTGAACAACTGTAAAATAATAATAAAAAGTGACATTTTATTAAAGTGAAATGAAGTAATAAAATTTAACAATTTAACACATAATCACACATAAGTACATCATACCAAATGTTTGTATGTATGGATTTATGTACGATATATACGATTGCAGCAACAGCAAAACGTCAACAACAAAAGCCACAAAATATTATCCTTTATACCAATACAGACAAACATGCAAATAATCACAGATGCAAACAGTCATGTTGCCAAACAGTTTAAAAAGTTATTCGGGATATTTCAAGAATTGCAATGCCACAGATTACATAACGATTTTACATTCACATACATATAATAAATTACATTCGTACACACATGATTATATTGTTTAATACCAAAACAGTTATTTATGTGAAGAAGGTGTTGTCGAAAGGCTAACAAATGTGAACACGACTGAAAATATTACAATTTTATTGAATAATTATAATATTTTGTGTCACACTGTTAAAATGTTTTCTTTATTTATTTTCTATACTTTTTTTTTGCATTTTACATGAAGTAAATAAAACACAAATAACTACAAATTCAAATGTCAAATTAACGTCCATATAAAATTTACCAAAACTTTTTCTTTTATACATACATACATACATACATATGTATGTACATACGTTTAGTTATATCAAAAATAAATTTCAAACATTATTATTCATACATTTTCTTAATTCTAAAACTTAAAAGTCTGAAATATACGGCGTACATAAGCTTGAAAATGTTATCGATAATTTATAATCGTAAATAGAATTTTATTAGGAAAATTCAAAGAGACTGCCCGCCCATCGCCTTTTACGAGTATGATACCTGCACCTCATCTAATGCAAAAGAAGTTGGATAAAATCCTTTAGTTTAGTTTCGTTAGAACCGATTGTAGTGGCATTATTATTTATATTTTCATTTAATTTTTTTTTTTTTGTGTTTAATGCTTTCGGAAAAAAATAAATAACTTTGAAGGTCTGTAATTTGCAATGCGTTAACTGGTGAAAAGTGTGAAACTGTAAACTTTGTGCTGAAAATCTATCTGCATCTGCTTTTTATAAATAAAATAAACACAAATATAAAAACAAAAGCAACAAAAAAAGTGATGGAAATGATAAAAGAAAAATAAAACAACTCAACAACAACAACTTAAATAACAATCTACTATTCAAAACTCGTACTTTATTCAACTTGCAATGCTTGCAACGACTACAATGCTTGCAATGAAATTGGAAAAAAAATTGAAATGAAATGAAATAAAATAAAATAAAATGTACCAGAAACAGAAGCAAAAAAAAAATAAATGTTGAATCGTTAAATAATGAAACGACAACAACAACAATACACACACTAGCACAATGGCTCACTTGTCCGTATTGGAAATCCATATCGCACATATTCCACATACTTCTAGACAGCCGTTACAACAACGTACAGTTAGTTGCAAGGAACAGTTGCTTGTACTATTGTTCCATGAAAAGAAAAAGTTAACAGTTTTTTTTGTTTTTGTTGCTTTTGTTTTTGCACTCTTACGAAAAGGACAAACTTTTATTGGGCAAATGGTCATGCATGAATGAAATACATACGTACATACATACATACATACATGCATACAGACGTGCATTACATTTATTACGAAATGTTGTATGAAAACTTGCTTGCCAACTAAAACAACTAAAGTAGAAAAAAACAAATTGTTTAAAACGTAAATAAATAGGTGATGAAAGAATGTAGAGAAAAAGTTCTTAGATTACATACTAATAATGTATTTATGAATGTATGTATGGTTGTATGTATGTATAACAAAATTAAAGACATATTTTTTGTTGATTTAAACAAAATAGAAAACAACAACAATAGCGTAACAAGAAGAACTTTTTAAATAAACGCAACTAGTAATTACAACCTAACACGTTAAATCAACTTGTTGCACAATAACGTGTAAGTGAAAATATGTTGATAGATTCAATGCAATAAATTCATGATGCATTTAAACTGTAGCATCATTTGAAATTGATTTAAATTTTCCGCTTTCTCACATTACATTCACTATACATATACGTATATGCATACATATGTACATACATACGTTTTTATATCGTAATAAAATTTATGTATCTGCTCGTATAGCGTCTATGTGTGGTGCGTGTATTTGTTTGTGCATAACTGTTTCAAGGGACTCAACTGCTGAGATCTGTTTCAAATCACCTTGGCCCACGTTCATTGCAATAAATCAAAATATGGCATCATCATAGGCCTTATAAAACAACCACAACAATAATAACAATGATTGCCAGCATTATGCAACGTACATACATACATACATGCATGCATGCAGCCACACACAGCCAGAGAGACACACGCACCACACAGAGCAAACATTTGTTGTATCAGTCAAATATGAATTTAATTAAACTTCTAACGTGTTCGTACAATTCGAAATTTATGCGAATTTCAGCATAATGGCTTCGAAACATTAAAAGCTAGGCCAGTTTAAATTTTGGTTTTAACACACACACACACACAGAACAACTTGGCTAGTGAAGCAAAAAAAAAAAAAAATATTTGAAAAATTTCTCATGGTTATTTCAAAAATTCAATAATTTTTAGGCAGGATAACAGACTAACGAAAAAAACAAGAAGAGAGATTGTCTCTCTTTTACACACACACACACACACACAAACAGCTAACCAATCCAAATACGCACCTTACATGGCAAGAGTGTAGTTCGTTGCCTGGATCGTAGCACACACAACTACTAGTACAAAACATTAAACATATTAGAAGTGCACGCGTCAAAACACACTCACAAATAATGTTTGTAATCCGCACACATGCTACCAAACGTACGTACATATGTACTATGTACGTATGTACACTCAAAAAAATAAATGCCTGCATTAAGCCGTACCGTAAAAAAAAATTAAAATAAAACTGGCTATGCCATGTATGTAGGTAGGTAGTATGGTACATGGATGAGAAAAAAAAAAAAACAAGATGGAGATAGGAAGTAGAAGCTTTAAGTTTAATAAAAACTTGTGGTTACTATGGCTTGTATACATTAAATGCATGGCTGACTACACAAATAGATGGATGGATTGGATTGGGCTGAAATGGAGTGAGATGGAGTAGTAAACCAAGGGAGGAGAGAGAGGGGTAGCGAAACAGATGCATGGTTTTGTTAGTTGTTGGTTAGATGCGTTCATATAATTTCATCTCCAGACTAATAGTAAAAACACGCCGCAACATTTTATGCTTGGTTAGGTTACAATTTTCAATGCTCTGGCATACATACATACGTACATACAACAAGTCCACGCTCATAAGAAAATGTTAAAGGAAGGAATGCGAATGCGAAAAGTATCAAAAATATTCCAAAAATATGAAGACAGCTTGATTTGATTTCCAAATAAGAATAGAAATTTTGCTAAATATGCGGGGTGGTACAAACGTCTAAAGTTTCAGTTTTCAAGGAAACCAATTTCAGGTTTTCGGTCTTCAACATGCACACGTACATACATAAAAGAAAATTTTTCACAAACTTTCTTTTTCTCTTTTGAAAAAAAAACGAAAAAAACAACAACAACAATAACACCAACAAGTAGAAAAGAATGCATTCATTATTATTATTCTTGCCCTTTTTCAACAATCTCAGTTGCATGCATATTTTTGCCTGGCAACTCCAATTTCTATTACGTGGATTAGTTTTGTAGTAAATTTTTTCTTTTTTTTTTTTTCTACAAATATGAGCTGATTTGGAGTGAGTGGTAACCAGGTTCTAAAAACAGTCCCCCTCCATGGAATGTATACACGTATGTACGTGTAGAAAGAGGAATTGAAATTCCATTTCTTTGTAAAAATAACAGTTTTGTTGCTTTGCTTCGAGTTCAACGAAATGGAAATGTAGAGTTCCTATCTCCTTGCATTTGATATCAAAGGCGGGCGTATTAGGAACTTTTGCTGCTTGGAAATCAAATACTGTGTTAAATGAGAAAATTTTTATAAACAAATCAGGCGGCTTCACAAATGTATTCAAGTGTTTGTACAAATCGCTTTCTGACCATTCCGTCGTCCCTCGTTCAGCGTTTCGGTTACCACCAGCGTACCTTTCTTCATAAAATTGGCTTTTAAAGGACTTAACCGTAAAGGGTGGGCCATTTAAAAGTTTAAATTTAAAAATGCAATAAAAAACGGTCTGAAAGTACAATTGTTCCGGTTAGAAATGGAATCGTATTTCATTCCAATGGCTGCCGCGGCAATTTTCGTGGACTTTTTCTAGTATATGGGGTCGTATCTCGGAAATGACTTCACGAATGTTGGCCTTCAAATGCTCAATCTTCTCTGGTTTGTCGACATAACACTTTTTTTAACGGCACCCCACAGAAACTAGTCCAATGGTGTCAAATCGCAGCTTCTTGGCGGCCAATTAACATCACCATTTCGGCTCATTAAACGCCCATCAAATGTTTGACGCAATAAATCGATGGCATGAGATATGAGGCAATTTGCACAATCATGTTGAAACCAAACATCGTTCACGTCAATATCATGAAGAGTGAGTACAAAAAAATCGGTAATCATGGTGCGATAGGTGTGTCCATTGACCGACGGTGCAACGTCTCCATTTTCAAAGAAAGATGAAACAATGATGCCTCCGGTCCACAAGCCGCAACAAAAAGTCACTCGTAATGGTTGCATTGGCTTCTGTAAGACCTCGTGTGGGTCTTCTGAGCCCCAAATACGGCAATTTTGCTTATTTACGTACCCGCCAAGATGAAGATGAGCTTGATCCGAAAAGATGTTTTTTTTTTTGGCAAAATTGACATTATCATGAAGTTTTCGTTGGCCTACCTAGCAAAGCGAAAATTAAGCTTAAATCGATTCATTACGTTCAGTGGAGATAAAATACTGAATTATGTGACAGAACTTAAGCCTTACACCAGGCCACTCTTATTAGCGTGGATACATGTACGATAAAGAATTGAAAAAAGGATAATGTAACGCATTAGAGCAATACATATGTAAATACATACATTTATGTAGTTAGAATTACGACGTAGCTTCTCACATCACTTATGTTGTGTGTGTTAATTTTATACATGAGTGGCGGGACCTATAGTTTAAAGTCGACTCCGAACGACAAATTTTTGAGAAGCTATTTCATGGCAATTATATTTACTCTCAGAGTTTTTTACCAAAAAATCTGGTAAGAATTTTTTTTTCATATTCTTTCTAATAAGCCAAGACACTATCTATTAGACTACCGGGATTTAAGGCAATCCAAAGTTTAAAAAAGATGCCTAAATATGACACTTTCTACTCGTAACTAACATACGCATGTAAGTGAAAGCATGAGTCAGTGGGCACGTGTCAATTCATTATGCCACTGAGCTGATCGAATATTTGAATTAAATGTCTCTTTGACAATCTAAATATTTGTGTGTGTGTTTTTTAACGTCATTGACAATCCCAAATAATTTAAATATTGAATACGTGCATACATAGGGTAAATGTATACAACGATAAGTAACGATAGTGTATAATTATTATTTACTTTATTGGTACAACCAACTACGGCAATCGATCTCCGCCACGCCCTCATCCATATAAAGGGTGATTTTTTAGCTATTATCTTTTTGGCAACACTTGTTTAAACAGCTCACGCACTTTTCGTGTTTTGTTTCACTGTCAAACATCTTCAGTTTGTTCTATAATTTAACCATGAATCGTCTTACAAACGAACAACGCTTGCAAATCATTGAATTTTATTATCAAAATGGGCTCTTGGAAAGTTGGCCGAAGTTGGCCACTTCTTTATCGAAAAATTGTGTTCAGCGGCGAAGCTCATTTTTGGCTCAATGGATACGTAAATAAGCAGAATTGTCGATTTTGGAGTGAAGATCAGCCAGAAGCATTGCAAAAGCTACCAATGCATCCAGAAAAAGTCACAGTTTGGTGCGGTTTATGGGCTGGTGGCTGGCTTCTTCAAAGATGCTGCGAATCGTAACGCCTTTAGACTATTTTTTGTGGGGCTATGTTAAAGCTCATGTCTATACAGACAAGCCCGCTTCAATTGACACATTGGAAGACAACATTGAAGCATTTATTCGTGAGATACCGGCCAAAATGTTGGAAAGTGTATGCCAAAATTGGACTAAGCGGATGGACCATTTGAGGCGCATTCGCGGTCAACATTTGCATGAAATAATCTTAAAACATTAAATTATATGGACCGTACTATCGATTCAAATAAAGATTTCATGCATTTTTCTGAATTTTATGTGCTTTTTTTGAAAAATGTTCCTATAGCTCTTAAAAAATCACCCTTTACATATGGAGGGCAAATGATAAAAAGGTTGATAAACGAATTAAATAAATAAAAATTAAATTTTCATTTACGAATATTTAATTCAATTAAATGTTGTCATGAGAACCACTTGACACTCGCTTTCAATTTATTATTATTTTAATTTTCTATTTTTTTTTTTTGTTGTTTTTCTGTTTTCCGTTTTCTTTTTTCTTCTTCTTTTTTCCAATTTTATTTGTTTAACGATAATAAAATGTCATTGTCAAATTCCTTAAACAAAGGGAAGGTAATATTATTATTGTTTTTCAAAAACACATGAAAAAACACATGAAAAGAAAAATTAAACGAATTTATTTTAATTTCGTTTATAATAATAAAAGTGAAGTAATAAAGTATGACACGTGTCATAAGCATACTCATGAAGATGAGTAGGACTGCAATGTGGTCGGTCGGTTGGTTGGTTCTTTTCTCACACCATCATCAATGTACGACTAATAAGGTGAATGGAAACAAAATCTTAATACACGAATAAACAAAAAAGCAAACAATGATAATTAATTTCAAACAAATAATACTTAATAATGCAATGAATACTGCAAACCAATTGCGTTCATCTGATCTGCAGGATGACTGTGCATCATTGAGTCCAATGAGAACCTTAATCCTAGTATTCTTAAGAATCTTACATGCCTATAACGACAAACTTGCTCTAAAAATCTAAGATGGAAATGCGTAATAGATTTAAAAACTATATGATTTGTGTACATTCATGATGTATAAGAAAAAAAAAAAGTACTATAATCAAATGGGCTCATACATCAGAGTCGATATTGGCTAAGAAGGCAGACAGACGCTAAGGAGAAATAAATCAAAATGCAATTTAATTAAAATTAAATCTGTCACAAAGGACCGACCTTAAAAAAGAAACAACAGCAAGAAAAGAAAAAGCTTATTCATCGCCCTAAACGTACATATTTGTTTGGCACATTAAAAATTCACCAGAGTAAAGTAGGCAATTTAGTTACTGCTTTTACGCTTAAACATGATTGTTGGTTCAACCTCTGTTGTCAGGGTTAATTTTCACAAAAAAAAAATAAAGAAAATAAAAAATACTCTTCATCTACTTCAAGCCCACTTAACGTATTCCAGAAAATAAATGCTCTCCTCGTCAACCTCCACACTTTTGTTACTTGTTATTGTTGTTGTTTAAAATTATTAAACCCTCATAAATCACAATTGCTGAGTTTGGATTTTCAAAGCTTAAAACTGTTACAATAACAACAACAACAACAACAAAACCAACAACAACATATAAGGCTGATTATATAGACACATTTATTTACTTTTTTTTTTCTTTTTGGTTTTGTTTTTGTTTCTTAAGACAACAAAAACAAAATCATAATTTCTGACTTTCACCAAAATGAATGGATGGGTATTTTCCTTTTTGTCATTCTGCTTCTTCTCCTTCTTCTTTTTTATTAAAAAAGGTGAAAATTTAATTTTCCCATTTAATATTTCATTGTGTATCCATTCATGTTCCGTTGTTTCAACCTGGCATTTTTCTTGGGACAAAATCAAAAGGCAACACCACCCTTGATTTCGGTGTAACAACAACTGAAAAAAGAGCAATTTTAATAGATCCCATGAAGAACAACAAGAACAATAAATAAGAAAAATAAAAATGGAAATGGAAAGTAATGTTACAGGTTTTTTGATGGTTGTTTAGGGAAATAACAGCGAAATTTAACACCGTCTGCAGTTAATATTTATAAGACGATCTTTACATGCCTGCATGGTGGCATAGTCGTTAGGAAAACAAAACAACCCCGAATACGTTTACTACTCCCATAATCATCTTTCTATTCATAATCATCAGTTTCTGCATTAGAAGCACTACACCACTCTGTCATTATGCTCTTCAAGTTTGATTTCCTTATATCCGCAGACACACACACACACAAAAGTGCTCGATTCATTTTGTTGCTTTCATATTACTTTCATAAGACTTAATATATGGATGTATGTTAGTGTGTATGTATGTACATATATATTGAAGATGATAGCAACATATTGTTGCAAGCAACCCTTGTGCTTCACAGGCCGATAGACGAACGGACGGACAAACGAACAGAATAGCATTCTAACAACAAGTCGAACAGCCAGCACTTGAATACATGTGACGTTTCTAAGTGGATCTCACTGAAATCAACCAAACTTTATATCGTAAAGTGTTGCCATTATTTGCAAATGTTTTAGACATGTTTTGTTAAATTTTTAACAATTTTACCCAAATGCTGCTAGACTTAACCACATACACTTACAATACATACACAATCATTTTACATGAATTTCTTTCAACACTTACAAAGTGATTCCCATTGCCTTCCATATAAGGCTTGTCATTATTGTTATTTTAATAACAGCCCCCCCCCCCCCCACCACCTGCCACCCACACTTCGCGCCTTAAGCCAACTCTACTTTCACTTTCATTCTCATTTAAATAAAAACATGATAAAAATAAATCCTTTTTCTTTTCCATTTTAATTGTAAATTTTTGTACTTTTGTGTTCATGGCTGAAGCGTAAATACATTAAAAATCTTGTCTGGCCAAACGAAATAAATAAACGAAATGAAATCAAATCAAATGAAAATGAGAATGAGAATGAGAATGCGAATGCGAATGAAAATGAAAACAGACAGAATATGATTAAAGAATAAAGGTGGGTGGTGGGGGGGTAGAAAAGGCTGCCTGCAAGGAAAATCTAATTACCATAATATAGTTGACAATAAATAAACAAGGAATAAAACATACATACATACAAAATAAAACATAATATTTATAACAGAATAGAAAGAAAATAAACAATGTGTGCGATGTCTGCGTTTCAGGGTACGAAAGAAAGTTGGATGATAAGGCGTGCAAAAGTAAAGAGAATAAACAAATTCTATTTTGTTTTTGTTTAAAATTATTATTATTCATAAAATAGTGGCAACACCAACCAACCAACACAAATGATAGTATTGCCATTGTCACACTAGCAACAAGAGCCTTCGATGACAAAGAAATGACAAAGGCAAGCGATAATGAAATGTGAAAATGATGACTTAAGTGGTAATTGAAATAGAATTGAAACCATTTTTAGCATATGAAACAGCAACAATAGTTATGCCAGACTGTTTTTAGACATTTTTAGATTTTATTTGTTTTATCTGTCAAATTCAAATGTTCAGACATTGAATTAAATCTTATCGATACTTTATTTAACGAATTAATTTCTATTTATTCTACCCGAATCATAATTATTTTCCTATAATAATAAGAAAGTTAATTATAATTGTGGTTCATAAAGCGGTTTTATTAGCACAAGAAATCACCGTAGTCAAGTAGATAGTTTGTTGGCTTACTAGACGTGAAGGGATCGGTTCAAACCCCAACCCAAATATCTCCAACAAAACGAAATACGACAAGATATATGTACATATGTCTTTCGGCGTCTACCTCTCAGCAGATTTCTGGCAAAAACTCTGAGAGTAAATAAAATTGCCATGAAAAGTTGCTCAAGAAGTCTGTCGTACTCATAGCTGCCAGATTTGACGATTTATCGTCATTTTGACGATTTTGTGCTCCAAAAATATCATATTGACGATGTGACGATTTATGCCGTTATTTTGACGATTTTTCGAAATTAAAAATTTTTCATCATATTCTTTACTTTAGTACGAGTACATTAGTTATTACTATTGCAAATTTAAGTGATAATTTTTCTTTATATTTTTCATCCCTTAAAAGCCAAAAGATTACTACCTCTGCACAAAGGGAGTTCCACATACGAATAGTCTGACTAAAGAACGAATTATGTCTGTAATGCAGTGTGCGATCCACTGGCCAATCGACCACATACGTATGTGCTCGTCGTTATAATAGCGATAGAACAGTGAAACACAAACAACATTGCAACGATGCTCCAATGAAACAATAGATTTCGAAACCCTACCGTTATTAACGGGCAACTTGGCCCTATCTTTTACGCGGGCGAGAAGTCGCAAAATAGACGTTGAGGCACCGGCAGTGTTGCAAAACTGAAATTTTCAAATGGTACTGAACTATAACTGAAAGAGTACTTTTTTGCATCAAATGGTACTTTTATAAAAGAATACATACATACATACATGCATACATATTATAACCCTTCAATCAGGATTACAGTAATCCTTCGATTTACGTCGTCTCGAATAACGTTGTTTCGATTTACGTCGTCAAATTATAACCTTAAATATAACCTAACTTCTCACACCACTTATTTTGTGTGTGTTAATTTTATACATGAGTAGTGGGACATTTTGAGAAACTTTTTCATGGCAATTTTATTTATTCTCAGCGATTTTGCCAGAAGGAAGTCGCCGGAGAAATATTTTTTCATATTTCGTTTTGATGGAGATGTCGGACATGGGGTACGAACCGTGGGCTCACGTCTAGTAAGCCAGCACACTGCCTACTAGATTATTTATTTATTTATATTCAATACACATACGGCATGGAATAGAAAAACTAACGATTTATTCGTGTATCTCACATACAAGACAAAACCAGCTGATTCGGAACGTAAAAAAAACGTAAAAGCCCCGTTTAGTCAAACGTCGATGCAACGTAATGTAACATGCGTTCGTTTTTAGCATATGAAAAGCAATGCAAATGCTTACCGAAAATAACGTTACAGTTCGGCAAGCATTTTCATTGCTTTTCGTGTTCTAAAAACGAATGTACGTTCCGTGCACGTTTGGCTAACCGGGACTAAAGCCTAATTCTACTTTTAGCATTACGTGGAACATGTTGCGAAAATATGAAAATATTTCTTCGGTGACTTCCCCTCAGCAGATTTCTGGCAAAAACTCTGAGAGTAAATAAAATTGCCATGAAAAGCTTCTCAAAAACTGTCGTTCGGAGTCGACTTAAAACTGTAGGTCCCGCCACTCATGTATAAAATTAACGCACACAACATAAGTGGTGTGAGAAACTAGGTCGTAATCCTGACTGAAGGGTTGTAATGACCAATTATGTATGTATGTAAATAATACCAATAAATTACTGTGATTATTACAACATTTTTTTTTTTTAAAGATCGAACTTTGATTTACAATTCAATTTGAAAAACTTATTGTGATATTCATCATGTTTGAACACACAACATATTCTTTATATTCATAATCTTTTAAGCCTCTATTTGCCTAACTAATTACTTTTCTTCGTTTCTATGTAAGTAGAGAACAATTCATTTGAGTTCTCGTATAAATGAACATGCGATTGCAGTGAGTGTCTACCGTTTGAGGTTTTCATTTTTAAATTTGTTTTTGAACTTTCAGCTTTTCAGACAAAAAGCTGATTATTTTCATTATTTGAATTCAGTATCAAACAAACAACTCTCAAACAGCAAGTCATTACTTTCAAAATAATTTCCAAAGAAAATGTCAACGAAATCTCTGCATAAATACAGGCAAACAAAGGCAAACTTTGAAACATTTTCAGTTTCATTTTTCATTAAACTGAGAAACGAGTGGAAGTTCTTCGTAAACACGTTCGTTTTGAAACCATAATGCAAATATGTATGTATGTATTTATGTATGTATTGGTACTGTCAAACAATACCAACTAACGATATGTGAGTGTAAAAATAACACGAAAGAGTAAGTGTGTATGGAAGTAACGCAGTCAGTGCTTGAAGGTTGGATATCGCATCAGTTACACGCTTAAAACAATGGATGCATTATAATAAAAAGGATAACAATATAATCAGCTTAATGAGTAGATTTTAAGACAGCTTTACACTTTTGCCACGTACTAGTCATACACAAACACACTCATACACCCACACACACATACGCACTCATACTGATTACTGATGTGTTGCTCTATGGCGATGAGCTTTACGAATATTAACTCGCATAACTTACAATGCATACTTGCAGGAGTTTTAAAAACTTGGCTTTTACTACACATACATACATACATATGTACATACTACTGTTTGCCTGTTGTTTTCGTTTGTCTGTATGACGCTGAGTCTGTACGACTCGTTTTCAGTTGAAATTTCTGCTTAACTGTCTGTCATCTCGTGTCTTGTGTCGTGGCTGTAAGTAAGTGAGTGAATGCGATTCCTCAGCAACGATTCACCGAAATAAAGTGGTAGAAAATCTCAATAATAACACATGGAAACAATAACAAACATTTAAAAAATACCCTCAAAGTGTACGTGATTAAAAGTTTTCGCTGTAAATTCTCTTATGGCAGGATATGTACATACATATGTACGCATATATGTATGTTGCTGTGAGAATATGTGTAAAAACAAATAAAAAAAAAAGTTGAAAAAAACATAACATTAAACTGAAGTGTCACAACCACCATCACCAATGCCGCTGCCACTCGATTTTATCCATTTAAAATCCTTAATATGATTGTTATAATCTGTTATCAGCTCCCAGCTACTGACGACCAACATGTATGTACATATGTGCACTGAAAGTCATGGTTGGCAACATCTGCTTTTTATGATCTCTACTTACATATGCTCATGTATTTGAAATTTCATTTTATTTGATAAATTGTTTGAACGTTTTACTTTTTCCCGTTAAATTTCTAAAAATTTTAAAATAAAACACAAATTTATGTGAAGGACATAGATCTTCATTCAACAGCTTTCATTTCCTGCTAGATTTTTATAAATTATGTGTGCGTATGAACTCTGGAACTTATAAAACAAATACATTTATTGTGCGTTGCTAAATTAAAATAATTTCAAAACATACATATATGCATACATAATTGGTCATTACATTGCCCTTCAGTCAGGACTACAACCTAGCTTCTCACACCAATTATGATGTGTGTGTTAATTTTATACATGAATGGCGCGACCTGCAATTTAAAGTCCACTCCGAACGACAGATTTTTGAGAAACTTTTTCATGGGAATTTTTATTTAGTCCCAGAGTTTTTGCCAGAAATCTGCTGAGAGGCAGTCGCCGAAGAAATACTTTTTTTCGTATTTCGTTTTGTTCGAGATATCTTGGCTGGAGTTTGAACCGACGCTTCACGTCTAATAAGCCAACACACAACCTACTAGACTACGGCGACTTCAATCAATTTCAATATGAAGATTAAAATTGAAATCGTTATGCTCTATGGCTGTCAAACATGGACGTTAACAATGGCACTGTACCAGATATACCGTTAGTGTTTTTTTTTTTTGTCTCAAGAGGCAATTGAGTAGCAGAGACCTCTCTCGTGCAACAAAACTAATACTCTACAAGACGCTCATCCTACCCGTGCTTCTTTATGGCGCAGAGGCATGGACCCTATTAAGAACTGATGCAGCAGCCTTGAGAGTATTCGAGAGAAAAGTCCTACGTAAGATCTTCGGTCCAGTGCGAGTTGGCGATGATTTCCGCATCCGATCCAACAGTGAGCTGTATGAGCTCCTCAACGACATAGACGTTGTGCAGTGTATTAACTGCCAGGGGCTGCGCTGGCTCGGCCATGTCGTTCATATGGAGGAGGATGCTCCGGCGAGACGGGTATTTGATGCGGGGATCTGCGAAAGTCGGCGAAGGGGACGACCTTGTATCCGTTGGAAGGACCAAATCGAGGAAGCCCTGTCATCGATTGGTGTGACCAACTGGCGTAGCCGCGGAAGAAGCAGAGGCGCCTGGAAGGATGTGTTGCATCAGGCCGAAATCCGTTAAACGGATTGTTATTGCCAATTAAGTAAGTAAGTTTTTTTTTTGATAATTTTTAATGGAAAAATAAAAAAGATTTTATTTAAAGCATTGGCCACTGCTAGCTACACATTTTCACCATCTTTTAGGCAATTTGTGGATTCCTCACATTGCAAGCAAGCGTCATTGAAAAGTGACTTTTAAAATTGCGTTTTTTGTTTTGTAATACTAAGTTGTTGTTGTAAATTGTTCGTTAAAAGTAAAACAACAGAATTTCAACGTCAAATAAATTATTTTCACAACACAATAGCGAATATTGCCAGGCAGCAGCCAGCCACTTGTCAAACAAATATATGACGCAATAACGTATCAGAGATGCGACGCGACGCGACATGACATAATTGTCATGCAATTCAATTCAATTCAATCCCATGCAAATTGACGACGCCAAAACACTTGAGCGTACGAGGATGAACGCAGATAATAGAGGAAAATTATAACGAAAATTAAGCTCAATTCCAGCATACAAAAATCTATTGTTGTTGTGCGTAAGTCTGCTGCTATGGAAAGTCATGACGTTGATAATGGGGCTACTACCAGTGAAGATGGTAACGATAAGCAAACTGATGTTGCTAACGTTAGTGTTGTTGTTGATGTTAATAATGGCAGTGATGTTGATTGCAATTGTGATGAGTTGACTGCTCTTCAGATGATAATAATGTGAACAGCGGATGTCAGAAATAATTTTTTATTGCAAAATTAAAAACTTTTACTACCTCCCCCCCCCCCCCCCCCCGGCTTTTCTGCATACAATTGACAATATGATATGATGCTAATGTCTGTCAGAATACTTAATGGCGCGGCGTCCTCTTGAATGACTGCCTGGTGGCAACGTGATGGTGGTGGTCTGTATCAACCATGAGCTTGATTTAACTAAAACGAAAAGTTAAATAAAAGCGCTAAACGTATACGTAACATAATAGAAATATGCATTTAAAACAGTCTTTAACTTTGTCAAGGTGAAAACGAAAGCAGCAGCGGCAGCCAAAAGTATCAACAAAACAGTATCGTCTCACACTTGCACATTTCTTAGGTAAATTTATTTCATTTACAATTCAGGCGACACAATATATTCAACAATAGAAATCGACCCATAGTTGTTCATCTTTCCGTTCTAACGTTATCATGCCTGTGTGTGTGTCTTTCTTTCGCAACGTTATTCACCTATCCATTCCTGCATCTGCCGATATATCATTGTGTACTTTAAGGCATGAAGTATGTCTCTGGAGTGTAAACAACAAGTTTTTTTTTTAGTTTAACATTGAGCAGGAACTGTAAGAAGTAGTTCATTGCTTTGACTGTTTTATATGCTTATTGCGAATAATTTGCAATCAACTTGCACTTGCCTAAAGTCAAGGCATCCAGTCATCCATCCAGTGTTCCATCCATCCATCCATTCATTCATTTATTTTGTATTTTGCTTAACACTGATGTGCCGGCATACGAGCATGGCATTGCCAATAAAGGGTGGGTGTCCTTTCGTTGCATTTCAGTGTCTGTGTTCTTTCTTGTCTTTTATTTTTCCATTTTGCATTTAATTCTAGTTTCAGTTTAGCGTGTTGTTAAATTTGGTTCCTGAAAATCAATTTAAGTTGATTCTTTTGTTTTCCGTTTTATGCTACAATACACTTCAATACGCTCGACTGGGAAGAAATCTTAAAGATGCCAATGATGCCAACGCTTACAATACACCAATCTTACGTACAAACAGTCTACGGGCATATCATTGTTATCAACACAGCGTTATTCTTATTTCCATCAACATCATCAACGTCTTTGGCATCAGTATCTACAGCAGCAGCAGCAGTGATGCTGACGCTTCTCTTTGATACGAAATGTATTGTAATTTATGCGCTCACCGGAGATGAAACATTCCTTTCTCTGCCAAGACTTGTGGAACGTTTCCCAAACATTGCAAATTGTACTGTTGAGGTACTAAGACACAAAACAGAGTCAAAAAGGAAATGTTAAAAACAATTATCCAACAAAATAATGTACAAAACAAAAGGTACCAAGAACTCAAATTACTCCATTCTATTCTCTCAACGTCTATAGTATGTGTCAGTAAAGTTAGTTTGTCGTATTCAATGTGATGATGATTGTGTATGTTGACGTAAAAAAATTTTCATAAGCTGCCATTGCTGCAGTTGCATCTTGAACTTTAGTCAGTGCCAGTTTAAATACAATGCCAAACATTTTTTCTTTCTTATTCTTACTTACTTGTTGTTGTTGTCCTTTCTTATTTTTTTTTTTTTTTTTTGTTTTTACTCTACTCTATTCTATACATGTACATACTCGTATGTATATTTGTGTAATGTTTTGTATATGTATGTATGTATTTTTGGTTTCTTTTTTAATTCATTCTGCAATATTTTAAGACGTATTGTTATAATGTCCTTGGCATCATTATACTCAAGTCAACACAACTCTCTAGACTCTCTCTCTCTCTCTCTTAGAATATATTGAAAAGGGATTTTATATTGGTCTAGGATTGTCGTTGTATAGATGAATGTGTTGCATGCAGTTTAATTTGATAGCTTAAACACATACTAGCACACACACACACACACACATACGCTGATAGAGTCTATTAAAGTTGGTTGTATTCATGCCATAGAAATATTGTCGTTTGCATAAGAGAGAGTATACGTGAGTGTGTGTGTGTGTTTTGTGTGTATATTGTTGGAGTTAGTGTTGCTGAAGTGACGACGAGTTGACAAGTTTGGATGGATAAACATAGACACTGAAAGGAATTCTTAATGCAACAAACAGTCAACAACAAAAAAAAAGAAACAACTTTAACAACAACAACAACAATCGCATGTTCTTAAAAAGGTAAAATAGAATGGAAAACAATAGAATGGAAAAATAAGTCGAACAAAAGTGCTGTTGTTGCCTTGTGTGTCTGTGTGTGTGTAATTTTTTACCTTGACGGATATTGAATAAGGCAGGAGACAGCAAGAATTTCATTACAAACAACGACAGCAGCAATAACAACCGCAAATGTGGACGATTAGACTGAACTCTACATACCAAAAAAAAAACAAAAAAAAACGGCAGATAAATAAACTGTAGAAGAGTACAAAGAATGCTAGAATTTTGTTATTATTTTTCATATTAAAATGAAATGCAAACACAAGAAATATTTGCGCACTTAAAATATTCTTTCATTATCATACGATATGCTAATTATATTCTATTCTTAAAAAATCAATGTCAAGACAATATCTTTTCATTCCCCATTGTACAGTAATTGAGTTTGAAAGTAAATACATACATACATATGTATGTATACCTTAATGGAATACATGCACATGTTATATTTTGGCATATTCCCTGAAATCTTTTGCTCTCGCATTAAAAATTTTAGCATCTTTTAGGCGGCGATACATTTTAAATTTAAATTTAAGTTAGTTTACCCTATGTAAAGTTCTGTTTGCTATTTTTCTATTCTATGTAGTTTTTGAAACAATGCAACATTATTTTTTTCCCATACAGGCAATGTACAGTCACAGAAAAAAGTCTACATACAACGGTGTATTATTCTATATTTTTTGTTATTTTATTTTAATAATTTCGAGGATATATTTTTTATATTCGATTTTGTCTTCAAGCATTCTTAATTGTGACTGCCTTGAAGGACACAATAACACCTTTTTTAATTTTAACAAAATCGCCGGGTAAAACTCTATATAGAGCACGTGTATGTAGACGTTTTTCCTTGACTGTAGGTGTTCAAAGTTTGGGTGTTTAATAAAAAGTGGGCAGACTTAACCTGAGAATGAAGGTAGTAAGTAGTGTGTTGGCTTGTTAGACGTGACGCCTCTGTTCAAACCCGAGGCCAGACATCTCCAGCACAACAATATACATACATACATACATACATATATGAAAAAATATTCTTTGTCGATTTTCTCTCAGCAGATTTCTGGCAAAATCTCTGAGAATAAATAAAAAGTTGCTATGAAAAACTTTCTTAAAAATCTGTCGTTCGGAGTCGACTTTAAACTGTAGGTCCCGCCACTCATATATAAAATTAACGCACACAACATAAGTGGTGTGAGAAGCTATGTACATACGTCGTAATCCTAACTAAAGGATTGTAGTGATCAATTATGTATGTATGAATGTGTGTTAATTGATAGAAATACAAGAAAAATAATATTGCTGTCTACAAGACACTTTAATTAGTAAGACTTTATGCTCGACATTGACCTCAATCTAACTAGCGCAGTGTTTTATAGGCCGATGAATCCAAAGTTGTTATTTTTAGTAAAACTGCGACAAGTAAACATGTAAGAAGAGCAAAGAACAAGGAATACAATCACAAATTTGTCAGGAGCAAGTAAATTAACGCTCGGTTTTGTTTTTCTTACAATGCCAACGCTACTATTATATTTCGCACAACTGTAACAAGTAGCAAACAATACATGTGTATGAAAACATTCAGCAAATTGTCATTTAAATTTGATTTAAAATCACCATAAAACACAATAAAATATTAAGTGTTTTTGCAAATGTAACTGATAAATGCCTTTTTATTCATGCGTTAATATCACAGAGCGACAAAACGTACAAATTGGTTTTAATTGACGAACGACAAATAGTTCCTTAGAATTGTGTGTTCTTGCTAAACGTGCAACACGAACTATAAAAATAATATTATTGAAAACGACTTTTAACACCCACACACGCTAATAACCATCTGTTTTAGTTCAACATCATTTGGAACAGTGCAGAACATTGAAACACTAAAACTCTACTGAGCACTGACGACGCAAGTTGTCTGTAAGAGACCCCATGTCTGTAAGAAACACGGCATGCGACACCAGGAACAACTCATGAGATTTTCTCTTATAAGCAGACATAGCAAATGTAAAGAGAAACAATTCTAATAAGAGAATATGTGCGCTTGTTGAGCATAACTTTTGTTTGTGGATAATGCAATATGTTGCTAACGCACAAATGGAATCCAATTGGCATGTTTAGATACATGTTTACATTGTTTATTTATAAGAAATTCAATTTAAATTATTGTTTATAGTCTTCTTGTACGCAGTTATTTACCGTTTTTTGTTAATAAATTTCTATAAATTTACTTTTAAAATATTTTACAAAATAAACAATTGAAATTTATCGAATAAAATTAGAAATAAATTTACTTTGCCGTTTTCCGTTATTGTTATTGTTTTTTTTTTTAATATTTCTAATGCTGGTAATCGATTTAATACTCGTATAGCATTCAGCATGTCCTTTAGCACAAAACCAAAAGTGGAATATTCCAATTGATTGTAACCAAGTTATCACCTCGTATTTGAATTAAGACTACAAATAGAAGCGAACAATTAAGAGACACGTGCTTACTCTTGCTTTTCTTCTGGACTAGAATTTCAAAGGAATGAATGAATTTCGTATGAAAAACTTGTATCCTGGCAAAGAAAGAAAATTATGCGATGCAATAAATTTAACAAAGAAAACATGATGCCTACGGGAAAAAAACACTTGCCATAATGCAATACAACAACAATAATAGCAGGCAATACACTGAAAGCAAGAAGAAAACTTGCAAATTGTTCGCATAATGTTAACAAACATAAAAACACGTTTATACGACTGCCACTACCACTACCACTATCATGCAGGAGAAGTAAGATACAGTGTGTAATACTAAGGATTCAGAGAATAGTAGCAGCAGAGTAGCAGCAATAAAAAAATAAAAATTTGAATAGAAAAACAAACCAAAGTAAAAAGGAAACTGGACAAAAGCCAAACTTGAGGCATAAAAAAATGCACAACAACGACAACGACAATAACAATACTTGCAACAAACAATAATAAAGAGGAAAGAAAAAAGAAAATAGCAAACAATGTGAAAAATAGTTTTCTTAAACAAATACTTTGTTTTAGAGAAAGTTCTCGCCAAAGAAAAGAATCTACAAAACCGGGTATTTTATGAGTACATAAGTAAATAGGACCGGGGCAGCCTGAATATTTGAAAACATTTAACTGCAACATTAAAAATGGTGAAATTTCTTCAACGGTATTGTTTCAGAAAAAAGCAAAAACATCAACAACAAAAACAGAAAAGAAAACGGTTACGTACGGTTTTTTTTTCTTGTTATTTGAATTTGTGTTTTTAATTCCTTCTTCGTTATTTTTTTTTTTTTTGAACTCATCTTGCATACGCTGTCTTCTTGTTAAGCTTGAGAAGTTGATAAGTTTTGCTAATTAACAAAAATTTTGTGCTCGCTAATTAAATTTTTTTTATTCCTCCTCCTTCTCCTCCTCCATTTTGTTTTATAACAAATAAAAAAAATGAAAAACAAAAAAAATATTGTATAATGAATGAAAATAATAAGAAGCCCACCGGAAACTAATGATAAACAACCCGTGTTACTTATAAAATTAAACAACAACAACACCAATAGCAACATGAAGCAAAAAACAAGAAAAAAAACATAAAGAAAGGCCAACGAAAAGCAGCTGATGCGTTGTTTTAAGCTTTTTATTACGTTTTCATATTAAATTGAGACTCTCGAAGAACAGCATAATTTCTTCCATTTTTTTTTCGCCAACAAAAGTTTTTTCTTTTTTTTTGTTTTTTTTTACTACTTTTCCCAATTTGAATGGTCCTTAACCCAACGCAAATAATTCAACTTTCTCTTCAAATACTCTTATTTGAAAATGCGTTTGTTTGGAAAATTATTGCAGCAACAACAACAGTAATAACAATAATAAAATAATAATAGGAAAACTAAAGAAAATCTGAGAAAACAAATTATGAATCAAATAAGTTTTTTTCTTCTTATTATTCTTCTTCTGGTAATTATCGTTATATTTAATCATCATCAATTAAATTTATGCAGAAAGTCTGCTTCGAATGGAAAAATATACGAAGAAGATAAACCAAAAGAATTATTTTTTTCATTGAAATGTTATTCTAACACAGATCCCATAAATACATACATACATAATTGGCAATTGCAAGTTGCAACCCTTCAGTCAGGATTACGATCTAGCTTCACACACCACTTATGTTGTATGTGTTAATTTTATACATACATGAGAGATGGGACTTACAGTTTAAAGTCGACTCCGAACGACAGATTTTTGAGAAACTTTTCATGGAAATTTTTTACTTACTTTTAGAGTTTTTGCCAGAAATCTGCTAAGAGGAAGTCGCCGATGAAATATTTTTTCATACTACTAGATTACGGCGACTGAGATCTGCTGGCAGCTCTGCTTAATTTTTTTTCCGAACAAAATAGCTTTCATTTTATGGGAAAATTGTTGGAAAGAAAAAAAATCTTTTTTTTCGGACTAAAATTTTAATCGTACTATCTAACCGATTATAGAATCAAGTAAATCTAAAATTTCGATAGAAAATTGCTTTTACATGAAGTAAGAATTCAGAATTCTCTGAATTTTTTGCTCATATAAATGTAGACAATTTATTACCACTTTTTTTGCCTAAATTACTTTGAATTATCGAATACTATTCAGGTGGAATGTCTACCAACCAACCAATGTTCCCAACTATTAATTTTACTCTTCCTTCATTTACTTTTTCTTTTTTTTTTTGGTTCATTTGTTTTATTTTGTTTTTTCCTTAAATTTGAAATAAAAAACTCAGACTTATTAAAGTTGTTCAATTCGTAACTACATTAGCAAGCAACAATAAGAAGCAGAAAATGGAAACATTTTTGCAAAAAATTATAAATCAATGGCTGAGTAAAAACTGAAGAGAGTTTTTTTTTTTTTCAACGTAAAAAACTGAAAACTTCTTATTCATTCGTTACTTGATATTTTTATTTTACCCTGGGAAGAAATCCTATAAATAACTTATCTCTGTGAATAAACCAAAATCTTATAATGGACAGAAGAAGGGAAAAGAAAAACAAACAAAAAATCGTCTCAAAAAAAAAAAGGGACGAAATGAAATGAACGTTTTCACCATTATACGTTCTATTAAATAGTGCAACAACAATAGTAAAATAGAAACAAAATAATAAAATAAAATAAAAAGTTATTTAGAAATGGAAAAACCTTGTAACTTGAACAACGTACAAAATGTATTTCAAAGAAAAACGGAAAACGGAAGTGGTCGAAGAAGATTTTCACAAAATAGTTGCAATACCCGTGCTGTTGCAACAATTTACTACGAAAAATGAATAGAAAAAATTGAAATGAAATAAAATAACATAACGAAAGAAAAAGAAATACTTGGACACAAAGTACAAAACAAAAGAAAAAGCAAAACAAATTACTTTTTAAATAGAAAAACGAATTTAATTTCGACTTTAGAACTAAAATTGATTGTACAGTTGAATTTCAGACAACAATAACATCTTAAAGATGCAACAAATGTCTGATGATTGCAGCAGTTTAAATTGCAGAAACTTTTAACGATTAAAACTAAAATTGTAAATCAAATATTTTTTCAAATACTTGTGCCACACGCAATGTAAGTAGAACGTTCATCAAAATTTAATTGAAATTTAATTTAATTGAACCGACCTCCTCTAGTTGAAAATAAATTTAACGAAGATTAAAACAAAAACACACACACACACAACTGCTTAACAGGTTCCAATTTGAAGAAACGACAGCCGTTATTTTCTGTAAGTACTCCCCTCTCCCCGATACTCTCATAAATATTTTGCAGTTAATGATCATAATAAATCTTTTCAATAACAAAACAAAACTCAAATATTTATTCCTATGCATGTATTTGCAAGTGGTATGTATGTACATATGTACATATGTATGTGTGCATGTATGTATGTATTCAGAACAAAATTATAAATTAATTTTCGTTTTTTTGTTTTCCTTTTCCTTCACATAAATAAATTTGAATAAATGATGGTGCCTACCAAAAACAAAAGAAACCAGAAGATGAGAAATAATAAAACAAATCAAGATCTCTTAACAGGTATCTCGTTTACAGGTACTCATATACTATATATGTATGTACGTATGTATGTATAGATGTGTAAAAGTATTTATATGCGAGATATTTATCGGCCATTAAATGAATATTAAATAAAATAACAAAAAAGAAAACAACAACAACAAAAAAACAAGTAACAAATACTACCAGATGGGCTAATGAAATAATTACAATTTTTACACGTGCACGCACACACACACACACATACAGGTGAATATCATGCGTATTATAAGAGAATTATCCTGCTATTCTATCCTTAAGATGCCAAACACAAAGAAAAAACCATTAAAAGAAAGAGAAATATTTGGTGGATTCTATGTCAGATAGTAATGGATGAATAAATATATTCTACGGTCTTTCAAGCAGCAAAAGAGTTTGACTGTAAAGAAACATATAAAATTATACATACATACACACACATACATACATACACACGCACACATTCGTACGAATATTAAGTGATTAATGATACATTAACATCTACAACTTGGAAAGCTTTTCGTGGTTATTAACACCCACACAATGTGCGGTTGAGCCTGTGTATTTGCCAAAGTTTTGTGGTCTATTTATACACACACATACATACATACATGCATGTGCTTATACACATACGCAATTTGCTCATTACAGAGCCAGCAGTCAGTGTCGGTGAATCTATATTGCCTGGCTGGCTTGTTGGTTGGTTGGTTGGTTCGTTTGATTATCTGCGATACTTTGGAGGATTGTAATTATCCTTGATTAATTGTTTAACGACTCTAACGGTGGTTTAGGTTTAGCAGACTGTCAAGCATCATCCCCACGAACATTTATGTGCATAAGTACACAAGTTTACAAAGTAAAATTAATGAAAGCTTTTGGCAACAGCGAACTACGCACGAAACAATATTGTTTTACAAACAAATTTAAATTAAAAATAAAGAATCGCGCATAAAATCAATATTTTTGAAATTTCTTTATATTGTTTTCATTAAATTTGAATTTTTTTTTGTTTCCTTCACAAGATGGCGTATGTCTTTAACATTTTAAGTGCTAAACACCTGCCTTCAAATAATGAATTGCAGCTTGCCTTATTAGCAGGAATTTCATTCCTTTCCTGTGCATATTTGCAATCAGAAAATAAACTTTTACACCTTCAATCAAAGAATGTCTGAAATCCAGAGAAGCCAATACCATAGGTAAGCTAAACCGAACAATACGGCCAAAACTTAGTTATTAACACCCCGAAATAAAGATAAAATAAGTAACGAAAGAAAAACCAAAAAAAAAAAAAAAAAATTCATGAAAAAAGTCATCGAAAGGAAATCAAAGATTGAGATTGAAAAAGTTTATTTAATTTGCAATACAAACAAATAAGCATGAGATGATGATAAAAATGAAAAACACCAACCAAAAGAGGAAAAAAATATAAATAAAAAATATTCCTCGGAAAAAAGGAGATATTCATTCATTCATTCATTCATTCCTGTTACGAATAATGAATTCGTTAAAACTTATGTAAGAAATACAATAATAACGCCAGAGATGAAATCCAAAACAAAACGCCAAAAAAAAAATATTTAAAAGGAATTGGGGGAAAAAACTTCCGCCAAAGATGTGGTTTTGATAATAAACTTGATATTGAAATTGGCAGGAGGCGAGAAAAAGAAATGAAAGCCATACATTCGCTTTTTTTTTGGCAACAGGGCCATATTATTTTGAAATTGTTTTAAGTTTATGAAAGAAATGTAAGGCAAAAAAAAAAACAAAAACAAAAACTTCTAAATATAGACCCACAAAAAGTTTATTTTATCTTTTACAATTCACACGTACAAATGTATCTGCCGACATAATGTCAGCCGCTCACTAGAGAGAAATAAGAATAAGAAATAAAAAAAGTTCAAAATAAAGAAAAATAAAATAATAATCATAAATATTATAATTCCCTAAATAAAGTTTAAAACTTTAAAACAAAAATACAAAAAAAAAAAATACCAAAAAAAAAGATCTCTTGTGGCCCTTCTTTATTGTCATCCCAGTCATCATAATATGGGCAAAGAAAAAGTGAATAAAATAATCATAAAAATATGAAAAAAAGGGAAAACAAAAACAAACACAAAGTGAACCAACCTGACACCATAGAAGACTCCAATTTGATTTGTTGTTTAAAAGCCCAATGAAGCGCACACATGCGATTACGATTTCGATGGAAAAGCAAAAGAAATTAAACCTTAAAGTTCTGCGTACATTTTATTTTATTTTATTTATTCGGAATTGTTTATTTGTTTGTTGTTTTCTTTCGCTTTTTTATTTCATAAGAGCGAAGGTGGAAACAAGTGAATTGAAAATTATTTCCATTTCGTTTGTTTTGCTCATTATAATTGCTCTGCCAGCTCTGAAGACTGGAAGCAATGCAAACAATGCACAGACGGTACAGCACCAAAGCAAGCAACTGGCTAAAGAGATGCAAAGTCAGTTGTATGATTTCATCTGTTATGCCCAAAGCCAAATGAATTGAATTGAATGGAATGGAATTCAAATGAAACGATTTCATCTGAGCTGAACAGAAAATCGTTCAAAACAATTCGCATCGGATCGTATGATATTGTATTGTATCGACAACTAATAAACAGGCGGCAAATTGCACACAGAAATCATTGTCTACATGAAATCCTTAAGACCATTTCAACAGCCTTCGTATTTCGTTTCAATACATGATTGCAAGAAGAAGACGATACGCAACTAAAATGTAAACTAAGGCGTAATTAATATATGTTGTGTTGCGTAATATCTTCTTGCATCCACATCTTTATGCATTTCCATCACAATAACAAACTCTATGCAATGCAACATGTTCGTGTGAAATCCACAAGCAGATGACAGGCAGTTATTCTCTTCAAACATATCATTTTAGGCAATTATTTTCGATTTTTATTCCTCTTCGCACTCCAGCCAACTAGAAATGTTAAAAATTATGAAATTATTTTATAATCAATGTGGTAGTTGCCATTCAAATGTAAAAAAAACTTGAAAGTTTTACTGTGTGTGGGTTTTAAGTGGCAACATCATTCATCGGCTATTACGATGATGAGTGAACGTGCAACTGGTACTTGAAACAATTATCGATAATTGAAGAATCGTTTTCGTTCTCTTTTATTGATTTGCTTAAAACTAAACACAAGCTAAACTCAGCACTACATTATTATACCACGATTTTAAATGTATTTTATTTATCAAATGTACCTTAAACTCTTTGTATTCAAAGATAAGGTATTTTATTCGAAATTTAATTCGAAAAAAATAATCCTGATCTTGCAAACGTTAAGTAAGTACATACTTGTTGATGGGTTCGAAAACAAGTAAATCAAGATATAAGAATGGCTTCAAATCAATTGAAATGTTGACAGTGGCATATGGCAAAACTACTTTGAGTTGAAGAATATTTTTAAATGATGTAACTTCTTATAAAGCGTGGTCCATTTAAAAGTTTAAAATTCAAAATGCTATAAAACAATAAGTGTTTAAAATTTTGCCAAATTTATATCTTTGTTGTGAAGTACAATTGTTCCGTTTAGAAATTGAATATTACTTCATTCATATGGTGGCTACGGCTGGCCTTACAGTACCTCATTCGATCGAAACAATTTTCATGCACTTTTTCGAGTGTACGGGATCGTACCTCGGCGATGACATCACGAATCTTGGACTTCAAATGCTCAATTGTCCGTGGTTTGCCGTCATAACACTCACTCTTTCTTCACAGAAGATAGTACAACAGTGTCAAATCACAGCATCTTGGCGACCAAATGACATCACCATTTCGGCTAATTAAAAGACCATCAAACGTTTGAGGGAATAAATTGATTGTGGCATAAAATTTGTGGCTAATTGCACCATCCTGTTAAAAACAATCATTGTTCACATCTATGCCATGATGAGCGGATACAAAAAAATCGATTATCATAGTGCGATAGGTGTCTCCATTGATCGTAATGATTGCGCCGTTTTATTTCATTTTCAAACTATAACTAACTCTACAAGCCGCACCAAACAGTCTCTATAAGACCACGTGTGGGTTTTCTGGGCCCCAAATACGGAAATTTTACTTATTAACGTACCCACCAAGATGAAAATGAGCTCCAGCCGAAGAGATGATTTTTTTTTAAATTAACTGCATAAACATGCCCTTTACCCAAAAAGAGAGAATAGAGAATGTCTATAAATCATTGTAAATATATTTAACACACCAAAAATCTGTTAATCAATGTTAATATCCAGCTGTCTGTGTGCTGTAACGGCTCTCCAAAAGAGGATCGTTTTTACAAACGTTTGCAAACTAATTAAGTTTTTAGAGCATAGCCAGAAAACATACATAAAACATAAGAAACGATCACCTGGAAGAAAGAAACGAAATACAATAATTATGGGTTGTTTTGTTTCTTTACACCAACCAACCTAATGAAGTCATCAAAATTGTAAAAGACAAGATGGAAAGCACTTCATCTCATCCATTGTACGACCATATTCGCCAGCAAATAAATACATATGAAATATGAATATTAACCCATTAACGCCGAATGGGTAGAAAAATACCCAAAAAAAGAAGTTTTTTAAAAAATTCTATCTTGATCCAACTAAACGAGTGCCCAAACGTTTCTTTAAGAACCAAAAAAAAAAGAAGACATAGAACGGTTTAAAAAGAATTAGTAAGGCATGATATTCACATATTTTGGATGACAGAAAAAAGGTCAAAGGTCACGAATTTTTCAAAATCAAAATTTTGTAGAAAGAACTTCTGTGGAATATGTATGGATGATATTCTCAGAAAAACCTTTAGATGCTATAATATAATATATCTTCTACCCGATAAAAATACTTTCACTTGAATTGGTCTACTTACCTAAGCTACAGGTGCGATTAAATGACATGGGTATAAAAACACCCACTTAGGCATTGGTATGAAATATTTTTCATAAAACTTTTAAAAATTAATTTCAAATAGAAATTTCAAATCATTTATTTTTCTCTATTTTTTTATATTTTTGGTAGTTCCAGCATGAAATTGTGCAAAAGAATCCCTTGGATGCACATTCAAACTGTATTTTGCACAACCGTACTCTGTTTTCCCACTACATTGCGCACAGCGACAGCGTTTTTGAATTTTATCAATCATGTGCTCAAATTTGTCAGTGTGTTTTGCTATTTGCTGCGCATTTGTGACAACTTTCCATCACGGCGTCGATTTTCATGAATTTTTACCAACGCTTCAACAACGCTAACCCAAAAATTGAGTTGGCTCATAGGTGGCAAACCTTTACATCCCCTGCACAAGCAGTGTAGTTTGCATGCGTTTACCAAAGCTGCGTCAATAATGTTAGTGAGTAATGGCCAATACCAGTTTTTTCCGCGGACTAGAATACGATAATTGTAGACGCCATTATCGAATAAGTCAACCCCACCCATTCGCTGATTATATGCATGTATTATGTATGGTTGTTCAACGACAGCCACCATGCGATGTTTTGGTTTTGCACATCGGTTTTGCACCCAAAAAATTGGACATCACGGTTACCAACTTCAGAAAGATTTAAAATATACACATATGTACATAGGTATAACATGATAATAAATATGTGTACAGGAAATTACCGAATTATCGTTCCAGAGAACTGCGATAATATTGTTGTTTGTCAAAGCAAAAATCTGATGAACCCCGAGGTTTCTTTTACATCAATTTAATATCATCCAGCAATGCGTGATTGCTCCGATTATCTCGAAAAGTACCTGTTGCAAAATAACCTTTTCGAGATAATGTACATAATAAATTATGGCTTGTCGAATGTAACATTATATTGACTTGGATCTGAAATATTCTCTAATAGTCGTAGTACCACGTTTTCTCCAAGGCCGTAGTCAGCATTATTTTTAGCAGAAGCGCCAGCATATGGGATAAAGGAATAACAATATCCAGTATTTGTAGCCAAATGGCGATCATAATATGCGATCATCTGTTCAACCACAGAAAGACTATGAGAAAATGTATCAAATTGCATGAATTTTTTATTCAGTGCAGTGTTCAATGGAGTAATTTTGGCAAATTTATCATTCTTGTCAGGATTATTATTGTCACAAACGTATTATTTTCAATAAAACTCTCAAAACTCTCGCCATAAAATAAAGAGAAAAAAATTTTATTTTAGAACTCACTTATGCCGAAGTGGGTAGAAAAATACCCATGCCCTACAAAGGCCCCCACGACACATAAAAAAAAATAAAAATATTCATATCAATACAAATACTCCAAATACTATTTGTGCCAAATTTCACCGAAATCGGACAACGGATTCTGGGGTCAGGCGTTAATGGGTTAACAACATTATTAATACACGTATATGTGGATGTGAATATGAGCATGTGAGCATATGAATTCTCTTACAGGTCTGCCTATCAGTTGGTTGCAGCCAATGTGTAATGATGGATGTTCTTGCATGCATTTTTGTGCTGGCCTGGTCTGGTTGTTAAAAAGTCTCATTATTTGCGTATGCCAGACCCAGTAGTTTATTAAGCCGTCATTCATACAGATACTTGAATAATTTAACCAACAGATGTGACCCTGTTGTAGCGTGGACCCTATGGTTAAGGGCACATTTAAGACGGTCAGTGCTGCTGGCCTACATTTTTTGTCTGAAATTATAAACATTTTATGCCACGTCTTTATGCATAAGAATACTTGTTCCAATTCTACATACACAACTATAGCATGTACCCCCTTTATTGTTATTATTATACATACATACATATACATATATATATGTATATATATACATATGTATACAAAGTCATATGTAAGTAAACAGAAAATAATAAATTTTATAGGTTAGGTTAGGTTAGAGGACGTGTACTTGTCCGTTAAGACAAGTACAATACCCGGAGGTCGAAATTGACCCATTGTACAACGTCCTTGGAGAGGGAAGGAAATAGAGGGAATAGGATGAAAGGAGGGCATAAGGGTAAGGGGAGGATGGGAATCACACAGAAAGAAACAGACACAAACAAGGGTTGAGCGCGAGACTACACTTATGAAGCCCTAGCACCTCTCAACCAGCTCAAACTGCTAATGAATCTGTGGAGAGCCTTGATGTCGGCTCTCGACACAGAACTCAAGCTCTCAAAGAAGGCTCTGCCAAGGGTCCTCAACCTCAACCTACCAAGGGCTGGGCAGTTACAGAGGAGGTGTTCGATAGTCTCTAACTCCTCCTCATCGCAACATAAATAAAACTTATAAATTTTATAAGTTTTTCTTTTATCACAAACGTTAATAATTAATTGAATTACGTACGATAAATTGATTAATTTATTTAATAAACTGCAGAAGCATCAGGCAAGACAAGTGTAATGTAGGGTATACTCATAGTAAAGGTATGTAGCAGGTAATTAGATGCAGCTTTTAATTCCGTTTTTCACGATCTTCATCATTAGTCTACAACATGCACATCCGTTTTTTAACTCATGATCATCATAAAGGCGAACCTAACAGTAGACCGTTGGTGTAATTACTCTACATGAGGTAATTACAGAATTAAATAGTAATGTATGTGTGTATGTAAGTACATACGTGTGGCAGACTGCCACGGACTTTGATTTGATCCTTTGGAACCTATAGAGAGAGAGCAATAATTTAAAATGTGTATGTATTGTTTGCATAACTGCTGCACTATTGCTGATGCGTGTTTTATGAAATGACTTTTGTGGTGAGCCATGATGGCTGTAAGTAGCATTGAATACCATTATTGTTGTTATTGTTGCATTTGGTTTGTGAGTGTGTGTGTGTGTGTTTTTTACACGTACATATCACAGTGCATCCCCGTTTTTGTCTACGTTGACTAACTGACTGCATGCGGCGTTTTGTTGCATGCTGTGCTAACGTCAGCAACATTCAACAGCCAACATTAAATGTGTTCATAGTTTAATGACATTAAATACATATTGTTTTTGTTGTGATTTTTCTGGGACGTAAACGAGCTGGAGTCGGTGAATAGCCTTACTATCGTATGCCTCTTTTATTAAAGTGTAAATGCAACAACAACAAATGTTCAGCCTCAAAGGCATTGCATTAAATTTAAATCAGTTGCGCGTTTTTTTTTAAGCATCCGTGTATTTATTTATTTTTTTGTATTACTATAGTTAACAATTGAGAGAGAGAGAGAGAGAGAGGAACAAATCTCGATCTCTGGCAATTTTATTGTCTACATATGCACATAAACGCATACATGCACATACAAATATAAAAAATAAATGTTCCATTGATGTTAATAAAGACATTAGTCATGCTTTTGCCTTCCTCTTTTCAAGTTCCTTCAGGCTTTAACCTGTTCTTCTTATTAAGCGGTCTTCTTTTCTTCCTTTGTTTCTTTTCGAAGATCTCAGTTTTTATGTAGAGAGGCGTTATTTTATGGTACGATGATTGTTTAGGTCTTGAGTGTGTCAAAAGCTCGTTACAATCTGTTGAATGCAAGCTTAAGCGAGAGGAATTAAGAACACAGTCAAACTAGTCAAACTGAATCTTTAATCTAATGCAAGGAAATTAGTTCCATGTCAAAGTAGCTTACAGATTGTGTAATTCCTTCGTATATGTGAACATGTTGGAAAACCATCTTTGTAAGCATAATCTAATGGTGTCTCACCGAATTAAGGGCATTTGACAAGTAAGCAAATCGAATAACAATACGTCAGCACTGGATGATTGCAGCAAGTATTGAGTAAATTCCATTTCCTTAATAATTTGTTTAGTTTTCAACAAACAGAGTCTACTCACGATATTGATAAATTAAAATTGATATTCTAAACTGTTATATAAATAAGCCGTTTAATATTTGGCTTAATTTGCCAAAAAATTCTGAAAATGTTCATGGGTGTAATATAAATGAAATATGTATTTGGAATGATAAATGAATACGAAGCATTCGTAACATACCTATGAAGAATGGTTCTAATTTTGGCATACTTATCTCAGCCGGTATCTCACCTTTGGTTGCTGTAATCTTGCCTTCAACAACTGGAATTGTGAGCTGGCTTTTCTATGCAAACGAGTGATTTTACGAATAGTCTCGTGGTTGCAAATGGAATGATAGACTGCTCCAAAATACGAGATAAAATACTTTTTAAACTCGTCTCTCAATAGAATCATGTATTGCCTGTTGGGTGACATGTGACTCTCTGGGTGGAACCACGTGTCATACAAGTCCAATTCTTCTAAAAAAAAAAAACCATTGCGATTTTCAGTGTTCTTGAAAAAGTAGGATCCAGTGATGATTTTAATCCACAAATTCGGCAAAGATGTTCGCTGATCTACCTATTGAGTGGTAGGAGTGACTCCACGTTGAAGACATATTCAGATGGAACCAGATTTCTCATATTGTCGTAGTCTAGTAGATATTGTGTTGGCTTATTAGACCTGAAACCATGCATAAAATTAACACACACAACATAAGTGGCGTGAGAAGCTAACTCGTAATCCTGACTGAAGGGCTAAAACCGATTAACGCCCCAAATACCATATCAAAACACAGAACAACTCACTCCTTATTTAGAATCGATTGCTTTTCTTCGGTTAAAGAGCGTCATAAATGAACAAAACTAGATGCGAATATTTTATCTTGATTATAATATTGACTCCACGCAATACGGTTATTGAAACCCAGCATTTCATTACCGAACAAATTGATTGGAACTGACCTTTTGGGATGTAAATTCCTTTAAAATTAAATGATTTCGCCTGAAATTTTCTTGTAAATACCGTCCAATTTTTTTTCTGCATTCATAAGATTTAAATTTGTACTCTTCACGAGGAAGTACAAACCTCCACCTTTTCGTCCACTGAGATTGTATGGGGCGGAACTGGAACTCAAGGAGGAAGCGCGCTTCTTGAGCCTTATCCTGGATAGGAAACTATCGTGGAAACCGAACATCACTAACAGACTAAGAAAAGCCTCCATCGCCCTCTACGCCTGTAACAAGGTGTTGGGGAAGAAATGGGGCCTGAAACCTAGGATGACACACTGGATCTACACAGCGGTGGTCAGACCTATCCTGACCTACGGATGCCTGGTGTGGTGGGAATCCCTGAATAGGACAACGAACTTGAACCTGATACGCAAGCTACAACGATCTGCTTGCATAATTATTAGTGGTGCCCTGCGCACTACTCCTACGATCGCTCTGGAGATGATCTTATACCTTCTACCGCTTGACCTATACTGCAGGGGTGTGGCGGCTAGGATCAGTAGGCGTCTCTAGGCAACTGGACAATAGCATGCATCGAGCATTGGTCATACAAGGATACTTGAGGGAGCTGATATTGTCGGAAGCATAGACTATATGACACCGCGATATGACTTCTCAATGAATTTTAGGACATCCATCCCGAAAAGGGAGGACTGGGAAAAGGGTGTGTCGCACCTAACGAGAAATGCCGCACAAATCTACACCGATGGCTCCAAATTAGAAGGAGCTGTTGGTATTGGCATCTATTCGAGATCAATCGGAATATCCAAGTCTATGAGACTACCAGATCACTGCAGTGTCTTTCAGGCGGAAGTGTCGGCTATTCAAGCTGCAGTGAAAATTGTTGCGGACAAAAATGTTCGCAAGCGAAGGATCGTTATACTTTCCGATAGCCAAGCGGCCATCAAGGCGCTGGATTCTAATGTGATAAACTCCAAGACAGTGTACGACTGTCGCAGATGTCTCAATGAGATGGCGAACCGATGTGATGTTTGTATCACATGGGTACCGGGACATAAGAACATTCCCGGCAACTGTAGAGCGGATAAATTGGCCAGAAGGGGCACGACCGTCGAGCTCTCTGATGAATTCTCTACATTGGGGATCCCTTTAAGTACCTGTGGGCTTATGATCAACAATGCAATCGTGGACCTTGCCAACAGTAGATGGGCAGCTTCGGATAAAGGCAGCGCGGCGCAAAAATTCTGGCCAAAGCTGGATAGAAGGCGCACGACGACTCTGCTTAAGCTCCAAAGAAGCAGGCTCAAAGCTGTTATCGGGGTTATTACGGGGCATTGTATTATAGGAACACATGCGAGGCGTATTGGTCTTGGACACCTCGCGAATGATTTCTGCAGAAGCTGTGGAGATGAGAAAGAGGATGAAACTATTCTTCACCTACTTTGCACATGTCCGGCACTTGGTCGAAGGAGAAAGAAACACCTGGGTGCCTACTACATGGAGGACGTAGATAAACTGTCATGCGTGAATATTGGCAGTCTAAGTCGCTTCATCGGAAGCTCCGAGTGGTTCCTAGAATAGGGGAAAGAGGAAACTGTGGTATCACAATGGGCCCTGTACGAGGCCTAAGGTTGTCCGCTCATCGGGTGGACAGCCACTTCTACCTACCTACCTAAGATTTAAATTTAAAAAATATTTCTTTAAAGAAATATTCACACTCGTACTCGTACTCAAATGGATTATTAATTAATTATTGCTATTGAATCTGCAATACAGATGCCTTAATAAATTCTTAAAAAAACTTTTATTGTTTTCATACTATTCGATTGCTTCTTCAGAAGATTCTTTAGCACATTCTCCTGATAACGACAATATTATTGCCACCAGAAATGTTCAACCAACGAACAACGAACAACACTATCACACACAAAAACACATGAAAGTGCAAGATGAGGGAGAGAGAATAGAATTCTTTACCTAAAATTGTTTCAAAATCCTTTATAGGCGAGAAAATTTATTATTGAACAATACATTTTAGGAAAACGATTCGCAACCATGACTCCAACATTATCGAAACCATCCGTAAGGGGGGGGGGGGGGGTGAAACTATTTCTTCTTCTATTTCATGTTTTATTGTTGTTAAAGCTTGAGTTTGAAAAGTCATGGCGGGAAACCGGCAATTGCACGTACTCTTCTGGTCTGGTGTTACACATTACCAGCACCAGCAACATTGTTCGCATTGCATTACAATATTTTTTTTTTTTTTTTGGCACAAACAATTCTTCTGCAATTTTCTCTCTCTCTCTCTCTTTATCTACGTTGTTTTTTTTATTTTTTTCGGTAATTTTTGGCTGTTCAGAATATATGAGCAAAAGTTTTAATTACCCATAAAGATGCTGTTGGTTGGCACTTGCATGCCACCATACACACACACACACGGCGAGTTGAAACTGAAAACAAACCAACTTTGTCGGATACACAGTCGAACAATTTTGCGATAAAGCAGGGAACGAAATAAACGAAAGACCAACAATCAACAAAAACAAAAACATACTGAAATTACGAAAATATTTTAAAAACATTTTCTATCAATACATGCATTACAATTGCAATTGTAATGTATAGTATGTATGTAAATCGTATGTGTATGTGTAATGAAATCAGTGTATAAATAACGGGAGTGATACCCAATTGGCAATGTAGGGAGAGCATGTAAATCAAAGGTAAAGAGGTAAAATAAATTGTAAAATTTGTTACGTTTTATAAAAGTGAACAACTGGGTAATGGTAATGTCCGCTATACTGTAGCTAATGTTGTATGCGTGTGTATATGTATATTGTTGTAATAGTGCTGGGAAATCTTCGATTATTTGGTCATAGTTTGTTTACATCTACTATTGGTATTCCATGTAAAACGAAAAAACATCACAAAACACAAGAATAACAATAACAACAGAAACAACAGGATATAAATACTCGTAAAGTACAAAAGTATACAATCAAATGACTAATATTATATAGCCACACAAACGATTTGAACGATTTGAATTTATCCTGAAAACAACAAGGGCCGTCCAGAAAATGCCTGGCCTATAATGAATTAATGATGCTGTAGAATATTATTGGCATTGAATAGTCCTCGTTGGAAGCAAACAAATTAAACAACAAACTGTAGGTGCGATTATGTTGTTTGACCATAACTGTTCGGTTATTTGTTGTCGACACGTTGTTCATTGTTGGCCGCTGTTCGTTGTGGTGGCTGATTTTGTTTATGATTGTACCGAATTCCGCAATCCACACTTAACATTCCATTGCAAAAAAGTTGTTTTTATTGAAGGTAATCCCCGTATTGTAAAATGCATTACGTTACAGATTTATTGAACTAGAAATAGTTTTGCAACAAATTCGTTTTTTTTTTTTTTTTTGTATTCTTTACTGGTATAAAAGAAACTTATAGATGTATGTATATGCTTTGTACGTATATATGTATGCATGCAAATCGTATACATATAAATCTCAATTCTTTATTGGTAAAACGTCGGGATGACCATAATGATGTCGTCATAAAAGTCCACAAAAAAGTTTTTGGATTTTATTATAAAATTTTATGATGATGCTCTTATGCACAGGATTGTGCAATGGTTTGTGTCCTGGATTAACAATCAGATATACGGTAACGTTTATCGGAAATAAAAAAACAAGTCTTATAAGGTAAAACTATTCTCTTCTACTTGAGCATTTCCGTCTCCTTTAACGAAACTGTATTCAGTAATCAGTCTCAAGTAAACAAAACTTAATTGCTTCGTTTTAAACTGGTGAAACAATCATGATTGTCTGCATTGATATCTAAAGATTAAAACGGTGGTAAATCGCAGCTTCTGGGCGGCCAATTGCATTGGCTTCTGTAACACCACGTTTGGCTTTTCTGAGCCCCAAATACGGCAATTTTGCTTATTAACGTACCCATCAAAATGAAAATGAGCTTTATCTGAAAAGATGATTGTTTGGTAAAATCGACATCATCGAGCAGTTTCTTGTTGGCCCATCTAGCAAAGAGAAATGTCATGCGGTTTCAACTCTTGAAGCAATTGAACTTTGTGATCTTTCCGCAAAATTCACCGTGCACTGGTGCGTGAAATGTTCAATTCTTGAGAACGATGACGAGTTGATGTTGTTCTTCACGTACACTCTCAGCCACATCTTGTATATTTTCGTGTGTATGTACTGTACGTACACGCTCATGTCTTGGTGCATCAACAATGAAACAAGTTTCATGAGCAAAAAACTTGAGTATGCTGGGTACTGTTGGTCCTTTTCTGCGACCAAATTTTGTACGACATTTTCATGCAATTTTCGACCAATTGTCTTTGTGTTGGAAATAGATTTCCAATAAGTCCTAACGATGCTCAAGTGTAAATCGATTCATTACGTTCAATGGAGATATTATACTGAATTTTGTGACAGAATAGAATGACATAAATATTTCCAGATTCGAAATAACCGATGATTCAAATTTAAGCCGATAGATGTTGGGATGAATGGATATGAATCTGTAGTCGCCGTAGTCTAGTAGGTAGTGTGTTGGCTTATTAGACGTAAAGCCCGGGTTCGTATCAGAGATCAGCAATGAATCGTTTTTCCGCTACTCATAAGCACTCATGCAATTTTGAGTATGAGTGAATCAACAGAATTGAAATTCAACTACTCTGATTCATTCGTACTCGCTACAGCATTGATTTATAAGTATAGGTTACAATGAGTATGAGTACAACGTTGACATCAAACACACAACATTCGAAATGTGTTTGATTCATACGCCTACTCATTCTGATTCATAAATTTAGAAAAATACTTATAATACTTATAAGTGATTCGAGTGGCTCGAATCATTCATCAAAATTTACAGCCTTTGTTATTGTTGCATATACAAACAAAGAAGAAAGGAAAGACAAAGACAACAAGCAAAGCATACACACAATCTTCTTGTGAGTATAGTAGTGTTCGTATGCGAATCATACTTATTTTGTGCTTCGCGTAAATGTTAAGTAGAGACGAGTCGAAGTCAATAACATCATGCGTATTGTTAAGTATGAATACGACGAGTACTTCCAATTTTGAGTATGAGTAGTATGTGTATGATATTAAAATAAGTATGAATGCGTATAAGTATCAGAAATAATAAGTATGACTCGAATCTACTCATCGTTTTGAATACTCGTTGCTGATCTCTGGTTCGTATGCCAGGTCAGGCATCAAAACGAAATATGAAAAAAAAAAATATTTCTTCGGCGACTGCCTCTCAGCAGATTTCTGGCAAAAACTCTGAGAGTAAATAAAATTGCCATTAAGAGCTTCTCAAAAATCTGTCGTTCGGAGTCGACTTTAAACTGTAGGTCACGCCAATCATGTATAAAATTAACGCACACAACATAAGTGGTGTGAGAAGCTACGTCGTAATCCTAACTAAAGGGTTGTAATGATCAATTATGTATTATGTATGTATGTATGTGGATATGAATCTCATTACACTAAGCCAGTTAGAATTGAAGAATTTTTTTTTTAAATTAAACGAGCAAGAAGGGAATCTACATGGCAATTAGTTATTCTTACAGCTTTCGTCTGAAGATTCATGGCATGCAGTTGTCGTTGTAAAAATTATGTTTTCATACTTAAACTTAAAGCCAATATGCTTTTAATTGTTTTCAAGATGACATTTTTAATGACATTCATATTAAATTAATTTTTCCCTGTATAAAATCAGCAATTTAATCTAATTTTTGATGAATTCCTTTCATAACGCTCCTCTTCATTTCATCATTATCTGACAATAGCAATAAACACACTCTCTCCGATTGCCGAGTGCCAAAACAAAATGATTGCGATATTAATTTTCATAAAACTAAAACTAAAATCCATAACAGAAAATAAAAACATGAAATACTACAAAAAAAACAAAACTGCTGAAAGTAAGAAAGCTTGGCTATAAAGAAGAAGAGAAACGGAACGGAAAGGAAACTCTACAATTTCAAAATTAACGTTGTTGATGTCCGCCCTTAAGTCATGTTGCGTATTCAATTGACCGCAAAATCAAGATTATCACAATGTTAGCCAGTAAAACAACAGCAACAGCTACAGATACAGACGCAATAGTACTAGCAGAGGTTGTAGCAGAGTTATAATAACAACAACAACAACAACAACAACTGATAGTGAAACCGATACTGAAATGAACTGTAGCAGAACAAGAAATAAGTTGTGAGTTCAATTTTGCCTCAAATAATGCGGAAAACCACATTGAAGATACTCGCAGATATAACGGAAATTCAAAAAGGAGTCTAAACACACATACACCCTCACGTATAGTAAATAAATAAAATGAGTGTATGTGTTTGTGTAACTCTGTTTATATAGCATACATACATATGTATGTATGTATTGAAGAAGAAAAAGAAGTAGAAAGAGAAAGACAAGAAACGATAAGAAAACTCGTGCTACTGATTCCTACATATTGGAATTGACCATGAAACCGGAAACAAAAGGTACGATTAAAAATCCCTTTTCACAAACGATACCATACGTAACGTAAACCGACCATTATATTGCAGTAGAGACGTATTTTGATTTCCTTTCACAAGAGAAAACCTAACTTGTATTACAACATGCATGTAAGGGGAGCAGAATGGAAAACTTTTTAAGTACTTCTTGAAGCACACAACAACCACATGCATGTGCTTTCCAATTTGTTTTAAAATGTATCATTGAGTTTTAAATATTATTTGTTGAAACAAACAAAAGAATTTTCTCAAGTGTGTGCGTGTGTGTGTTTTTCAACTGTATTATGACAGTTAAAGTTACACTATCTTACTGCTGAACGAGTCATTATTTTACATACATACGTATGTATGTATGTATGTATGTATGCGATAAATTTATGTTATTGAACATCTTGTTGAAACGAAAGAGTTGAATTTTATTTTACAACAAAACAAAAAACAAAACAAAATAAAAAAGAGAGAAAATTCCATTCTGAAAATGTTACCATGGCAAGAAAAAAGGCACAAATTGTTGTTTCAGTCCAATCGCATGTACTCTGCTCCACTCCATATCACTCCATAGCACACTGAATTTTCGCTACGAAATAGTTTCTGTTGAAGAATTTTCGGAAAAAATTTCTCTTACTGAACAGCTAAAAAAAAAAAGAAAAAAGGAAGGAAAGGAAATCCTGAATGGAATCTCTTCTATAGAAATTGTTGGTTTCGGTATATCGAAAGTCTATAATAGAATATAAAAATTTACTCAAACAATTTGACTACTTTTATGCTGGGTTTGTCATACGATATGCAGAAAAAAAAAGAATGCAAAAAAAGCAGAGTTACCCCCTAGAGAGTTTTGTTTTGGATTTTAATAGATGGATGGATACGATGTGTGCTCTGTAAAATGTTGAGGATTGATATCATAATACTATTTTCAAACTCTTTTTGGTTTGTTTTTTTCTTTTTTTTTATTACAATTTCCCTTTAGCTAAAATTCAACAGTTGAATTTGAATTTGAATTTCAACAAAACCCGGTTATTGGATATTTTATTTGATCAAAATATTCTCTAGCAACATTCAAGTGCATAAACAATGCACTCGAAGCGAATAATAAAAATGCAGTGTTTTAAGTAACAACAACAGTAACAACAATAACAATAACAACATTGAAAATGAAATGGCCAAAAGCAAATAATACTTCTCTCTCTCTCTCTCTCTCTCTCTCTCTCTCTCTCTCTCTCTCTCTCTCTCTCTCTCCATAGCCTGCATTGTATCTATCGTTCATAAACAAAAATACTTTGAATTCAATTAATTTTTATTTCTATTAAAACACCAACAACAATATGAAACAGCAGTTGTGCTCATAATTTTAACATACGATTCTATAGAGAAACAAATAAACAATTCACATCAGTTAGATGGGCTCTGAACAGATAAAACTTTGTTCACTTATAAGGAGAATTTTCCATGAGAACTACATGTTCCATGTACTACACGAAATACAATCAAAAATTTAAAACGGTTTCCATTAAGTGACAATTTTGCATAAAAACGTTAAAATTGAAGATTTCTGGAATATTTTTTAAAAACATTTTTAACAGAAGATGTTCGTGGAATATGTTCTGTAGTATCCTGTTCCCTCTCGTCATTACAGGTTCTATAAAAGACATTGTGACGCCAGACGCTGGCATCAAGTTATATACACAACTGTGTGGTCTCTCTGCAAGTGAGTTCGTCATACCATCATTACTTTGCAAGTGAGTAATGTTTGTGTGAATCGATCATTTGTTCGCCGCTCTGCAGAGGACCTCTAGTCTAAGTTCATTAGTGACCTTCAGCTTGGTTTTCACCTCCAATGACTTTGTACACAGGAACAATATAGAAGAAATGATGATAGGCTGCTGTGCCTAAAATATTTACCTTCAATGCGAGATGCTTTTTTTTCTTGGGTTTAAAGACAATCTTGAAAAGCGTCCAGTGAAATAACCACAAGCTTGCTGTGAATATTATCAAAAGCAACGATACCTACATATGTTTATCTGTAAATCCATTTTTATGATATCATCAGGACTTGGAGTTTAAAAATACTTGCAAAAACCTACCATGGTAGGTAGGTAGAAGTGGCCGCATACAGGGCCCATTGTGACACCACAGTTTCATCTTTTTCCCCTATCCCAGGAACCACTTGGAGCTTCCGATGAAGCGACTCAGACTGCCAATATCCATGCATGACAGTTCATCTAGGTCTTCCATGTAGTAGGCACCCAGGTGTCTTTTTCTCCTCTGTCCAAGTGCCGGACATGTGCACAGTAGGTGAAGAACAGTTTCATCCTCTTCCTCATCTCCTCAGCTTCTGCAGAAATCATTCGCGAGGTGTCCAAGACCAATACGCCTCGCATGTGTTCCTATAATACAATGCCCCGTAATAACCTCGATAACAGCACTGAGCCTGCTTCTTTGGAGCTTAAGCAAAAAAAAAAAATCCTACCATTAAACTGATGAATTTTTTCAATGTTTCCCTTTGATAATCCAACTGTAAATTTAGCAAAGCCTAGCAATTGCTCTCTCTAAATCCAAATAAGAAAAATCTGCTTTAGAACTCGATTTGCAACTTAAAAACGCTTAAGTAAGCAAACTATCGTACTCGTAAACTGCATGAGTATGTTCCAAAGGCAGTTTTCGTCTCACTTGTCAATTCATCCGTAAGGAACTGAAATTCAAAAAATAATTATTTTTTTTATTCTTTGCAAATAACAAATAATGAAAATATTGAATACTCAATCGAATTGGCTTTAAGCTGCAAACTCATTTATCTTTATTTTAATTTATTTGCTTTGTCTTACGGTCTCACTTGGTATGGCCCATTTCTAATGAGATGGTGGGCAATAGTCTCAAGACAATTAATAAAATTTCCAACTTTTTATATCAAGATGTTAGCCATCTCCTTCAAATGTTGCAAATAATTTATGCCAAAGTATCACTGTGAACCAACAACTATCGTTACCATTATCATCATCATCATCATCATCATCATCATCATTATTATTATCATCATCATCATTAGTATAATAATAATACTACGGTTATCGTTATTGTCATCAACGTAGTCATTGTCGTCTTTATACAATAACAATAACAATCACAATCACAATAATAATTATAATTATTATTAGTTAGAAACATGTTTTTGTAATCATAATAAATGAAAATTGATTGAATTCCATTAGGAAATCATATTTCCCCACCGGTTTTTGTTTTAATACTTCACTCTTAAAGAACGACAGCCAGAGGAGATGCTATTACAATCAGTTCTTTAATAATGAGAACAAAAACAAACAAAAAAAAAAACAAAACTTCACTTACTAACTAATCATTTGAATAATTAAATGTGATAATAAATTATATTATTAAAGCCAAGAAGAAGAAGAAGGTGAAGGAAACGACGAAAAAAATAAGATTAAAACATTTATTTTTTTATTAAAAAAAAAAAAAAGAGAAAAAGTTTATCAAATTAATTTTGATGAACGTATTTAACCCTTGAAGGGCTTGACAAATATTTTAATTAAATACTTTTCCTACTTGTCACGTAGATTTTTATAAAATATTGTTAAACATACTTTGCGGGTACGTAGTACGCAACGTACGCATATGATATATGGCCGGCATTGTTGAGGAAAAATGTTTTTAATTTTAAGAATTTTATTAAAATTCCCATTTACATTATCCAACGAGGTGTGTGCGTACGTAACGAAATTATAATATTAATCATGGTTTTGACGCGCTCACACAAACAAATTACAAAACCAAACATTCTGCTGCTCCAAATGGCATTCAGTTATTCAAATTCAAATAGAAAATCAAGGTTAAATACACTCGTTGGGTTGGATTGGGTTGGTTGGTTCGGTATGCCTGTGTATGCAAGTGTTCATTTGTGTATGATGCTAAAGCCAACAAAGGTAAATAAGCCTATTTGTTAAAGAAATTCTAAGAAAGATTCAGCTCATTTCCTATAACATCGCAAAGCAGTCAAAGTAGCTAAAGCCAAAGGCATAAGAAGTGAGGAGAGAAGTGTAGAAAAGATTTGTAGTCGACGAAAAAAAAGTACACAACGTGACAAATTACATTTTAGTTGAGTAGTAAGTAAGGAATTTCGCACCTATTCACCAACATAGACACACACGCATACACTCATAGATTTATTCTTGCAACATAAAGTCGTTTATTTATTGTTGAAGATTTTCTGTGTATAGAAAAACAAAAAAAAACAAAAAAAACTGTAAAGAAAATAACCAACACATACATACATACATACATCCGTATACAGCCCCAATAGCAAATGGCAAAACGGCGACAAGCCTGAAACAAGTGACGAAGCGTAGAGTGTGTGATTTTATGGCAGACCCACCAACTAAATTTATTTTGAGTCTTTGAAAGATGCTGGAGGATACATGTTCTTAACCGTTGATACGTTGTAAAATTAAATGCCTTACATTGTACAAATCACCGGTAATCAATTCACTCTCAAAAACACAGCCAACTACTCTGCAAACTCGTACATTCAAGTGAACGCAGTACCCTTAGTCAGTCAGTCAGTCAGTCCACACAGTATTTTAGAGCGCCATACATATACAGCCTAAGGCTAAAATGTCGAAAAGTGGGGGATAAAATATAAAACCCTCTTGTCCCCTTGCCCCCTTGCCTCTCTTTAAAAACAAAAAACAAGGATGTTGTGTATACAAAAAGGCGTTTTTTATTATTCTCTTGGAGAATTGAAGAAAAGAACGTGCCTTTGCTTACGCCTCGATTATATTCCATTTTTTTTTTTTATGCCGGTTACCGAAACCGACAATCAGAATGAAAGAAACAATAATGTTTTCGCTTGTAATGGAAAAATGATTGAATTTGTCAATGAATGAAAAAATAAACACAGCAAATGGCACCGTTAGCGTACGACAACTATATACTCGTACAGTATAACAGCATAGTCCCCAGTTAGAATATCCTACAGCCATTCATATTCATTCACCCATTTATTCATTCAATCATTCATTCATTTATTCATTCATTCATTTGTTTGGAACAGAAAAAAAAAAAAAACATAAGAAGAAGAATTTTTTATAGAAACAATACAACATTTGCTGCTGTCGCTACTTTTGATTCTATCATTTTCAATTGTTGTTATTGCTGTTATTATTGCTGTTGTTGTCATTTTAACTGTTGTTGTTGTTGTTGTGTTATTGAGTTTCGCAAAATGTTACCGCTTACATAATGATGCCTTAAGTATTCTGTTGATATTTTTTGTTTCTCTCCTTTCCATTCTTTTTTTCGTTTTTTCTATTTTTTTTTTTTTTGTTTTATTTTTTTTTTCATTTTATAACACAGGAAATTTACGTGGATTGTATTGTTTGAAGGTGTAAATTGTGTGTATGAAAGTGAAGGATAACAATAAAGACTCATTGATTTCCTTCTTGACTCACATTCACTCAAGACTGTGTCGTTAAAATCAAACAGTTTAACAACAGTCGTAGCAGTGGCAGAAGAAAAACGAAAAAAAAACCGTTGATGATAAAATAAGTAATTTATTTGTAAAATTAGGCAATTTTCTTGCACGAATTACAAAATTGATAGCTTAAATAGCTGTTCATTGTCTTGTAAATATTAAGGCTCTACGTATACCCTTATTTCTGTGGAATAAAGTGGAGTGTTTGCCCTTTAATGAGAGTTAATATATTTCTATTAAGGTACTGCTTATGATTTTCTTTCTATATTTGTATGAATATGAAAATAAAATCTAAAATTAATATTCGGCAACATTTTTTAAGCATCTTTGGTAACTTCCTGCTTACTTTCTAGAAGAGATTTTTATTTAAGAAAAAAATGTCAGAATTTGAAAAATATAAATCAAAAGAAAACGAATTTTCAATATTTTTTTTATAGGGTGGCCCATCTATCGGCTTAATTCATTCTATTCTGTCGTAAAATTCAATAAATTATATCCCTTAAGTCGCCGTAGTCTAGTAGGTAGTGTGTTGGCTTATTAGACGTAAAGCCAGGGTTCGAGCCCCAGACCAGATATCAAAACAAAATACAAAAAATATTTCTTCGGCGATTTCCTCTCAGCAGATTTCTGGCAAAAATTCTGAATGTAAATAAAATTGCCATGAAGAGCTTCTCAAAAATCTGTCGTTCGGAGTCGACTTTAAACTGTAGGTCCCGCCACTCATGTATAAAATTAACGCACACAACATAAGTGGTGTGAGAAGCTAGGTTGAAATCCTGACTGAAGGGTTGTAATGACCAATTATGTATGTATGTATATCCCTGAACGTAATGAATCGATTTACGCTTGAGCAATATTGGGATTTATCCATCATCATCTTTTCAGATGAAATTAATTTTCATCTTGGTGAGTAGGTTAATAAGCAAAATTGCCATATTTGGAGCTCACAAAATCCACACGTGGTCTTACAGAAGACAATGTACCCATTAGGAGTGACTGTTTGGTGCGGCTTATGAAGCGGAGGCATTATTGGCCTTATTTCTTTGGAAATGAGGACGGCGCAACCATTACGCTAAACAGAGACACCAAACGCACCATGAAAAAACGATTTTTTTGTACCCTCTCTTCATTTTATTGATGTGAACGATGTTTGGTTTCACTAAGATGGTGCACCTTGACACACATCTCAGGCCACAATCGATTTATTGCGTCAAACATTTGATGGACGTTTAATAAGCTGAAATGGTGAATTGGCCGCCAAGAAGCTACGATTTGACACCGTTGGACTATTTCCTGTGGGGCGCTGGATAAGAATAATGTTATCCCGACAAATCAGAGACAATTGAGTATTTGAAGGCCAACATTCGTGATGTCATTGCCGATATACGACCCCATACACTCGACAAAATGCACGAAAATTGGTCCGATGGAATGAGGTACTGTGACGCCAGCCGCGGCTGTCATATGTTAGAGATAATCGGAACAACTGCACAACAATAAAATAAATTTGGAAAAATTTTAAACCGTTTAAATGGCCCACCCTTGAATTGAATTTTCTTTTAACCACTGTATAGTATTTCTGTTCAATAATAGTATTTTTTTTTTTTCTGTTTTTGATACGTTTCATATATGGAAAATAGCTTTTGAGTTGTTTAATTTTTAAATTCCCAATGTTATGCGTTTCTTATATGTATACACGAATACATTAAATAAACATATAATATGCACATACATACTTATGTGACATTACAAAAGAAAAAAGATGATCTCCTTAATGTACATACAAATACAGGGCACATCCATTTGAAAAGTGCGAATCCATGTATGGCGGCGAAGTAAAATTCATATGATGAAGTAAAATTCCATTTACACTTGAAGTCAAAAAAAATGATTTGTTGACAAAGAATAATTTTTTTCTTTTTCATTTTTTTTTAATAAATTCAACATAGAATGACGAAAATGATTTCATTTTTCTTCTCTGTGCTCCATCTTCGTTTCTGGCAGATTTTTAAGATGTTTTCTAACAATACCAACCACCATTGCCACATGTACACAAGAGTTCAGTTATGAAGAACTCCTCCATAGAATTATGGATGAACATTTTGGCTTACATGTATGCAAAGTCAAGATACTAACGATGTATGTACATATGTATGTCGTTATAAAATATTATTTCATACAATTGGCTTTCGTTATAATCGAACTGCACTGTATGTAAATAGAAATAGAAATATTTGCATGCAAAAAAAAAAAGAAAAATATTTTAAATAAAAGAAATTTAAATAATTTCTGAAGGATACCTTGCACGTCTTGCCTTATGATTTATGACCCACATTTAATATTCAACAAAACATGTTGCACTTTAGAAATGAAAAGCATATTAATACCTATGAATTAATCTAAGTCTAGTTCTAATACTAATAATTATAATTTTGTTAAAGATGATGAATTGCAACAGCTGTTAATATTTGAAAAATTTCATGAAATTATTTCGTCATTCTAATCTACGGAGTTTCTATTTTAAATCCTTAGTCCAGGTTATTTATTAAAATTAATTTATTTTTAAACAAAATAGAAGACTCCTTAAACATATTTTGAATCATAATAATTAATTGCACTTTAATCTTTCTACAAAATGTATAAAACAATGCATTTGATAGCCAAATAATGTATATCCTTTGAAACGTAAACGTTTGAAATTTAATTTTAATTTTTTTCCTTTCTGCAATACTTAAATAAATATTTTTATTTATTTATACTCCCGTATGGTTGGTTGGCTTTTTTATTTATAATCACCATTTTCTTTCTTTTATTTTTTTATTATTACGTTTGTTTTGATACGAAAAGGTACGAAGAACACACAAAGTACTTAACAAAATGGTAAATGAAGTTCTGTTAAAGAATTAATTTTTTTTAGTGGGAATTTATTACGTTTAAAAACTTTTCCAATAAAAAACAGCTTTAGAGATGGCAGGCTTGTAAAACACCATAAGGGTACATGCTGTAAAAAAAAAAATACAAAAAAATTTCGTCTTAACCATCTTCTCTCTGATGGATGGATGGACTTAATCTATTTGACCCTACTTATAAGCAACAACGGGGCTAATCAAAGTAGCACATGCTGGTATACTCTGCATTTAAAATGGTATCCACATCTCGCAAAAATGTATCTTAAATCTAACACTTTTCCATCCCAGGTCGTCTAAGAAGAAAAACTTAATTTAAAATTTTATTATAGAATGCCAAAAGTATCATGCGGTTTGAATGTTTTTTTAGGGTATTTTGCTGCCCCTCAAAACGAAAACCTGCAAATGAACAGGTGCGAATGCTTTGAAATGAAATAAAAAGGACGTCGTAAAAGTAATTTACACGAAAAAATTTTATAAAATTTAATTACTCCACTGTTAATGCAAAAAAAGTACAATTAGTGTACAGAAAGAACTACAAGTTCAGACAAGTACATACATATATACATGCATACATAAAAGATGAAACTACTCGGCAATACATACTGCTGCGGCAGACAGGCACTCTCAAGGCAAGACATCTGCCACACTGGCATAACAAAACAAAATAAACAACTCTTTGAACGCATCACCGCCATGATAACAAACAAATAAAGCGTAAATAAGTTCATATGATGGAAAATTTTCTATAATTTTCTTTCGTTAGTGAAGAATTCACTACTTAATCCAACCATTTATTTCCCTTTTTTTCATCATGATTACAAAGCATTTAATTTAAATTATATTATGATTGGCCTTTGGAAGGAATTATTAAAGGACACAGTTCAGCTTCTTAAATGGAAGAGAAACGAATCGATAGGCATGTGCTTGATGGGATCGTATCTTGGCAATGGCGTCACGAATGTTGACTTTCAAACGCTCAATTGTCTCTGGTTTGTCAGCACAACAGTTTTCTTTACCGGCGCCCCACAGAAAAAACTCCAACGTTGTCAAATCGCAGCTTCTTGGCGACTAATTGGCATCATCATTTCGGCTAATTAAACGGCCATCAAACGTTTAACGCATGAGATGTGTGGTAAGTTGCACCATCCCGTTGAAACCAAACATCAGTCACATCAATACCATGAAGAGCGGGTACAAAAAAATCGGTTATCATAATGCGATAGGTGTCCCCATTGACCGTAATGATTGCGCCTTTTTATTTCATTTTCAAAGTAATATGGACCAATGATGCCTCCGCTCTACAAGCCGCACCAAACAGACACTCGTAATGGGTGCATTGGCTTGGGGTTTTCTGAGCGCCAAATATGGCAATTTTGCTTATTAACGTACCCACCAAGATGAAAAAGAGCTTCATTAGAAAAGATTATTTTTTTTTTGGCAAAATCGACATCATCGTGTAATTTCTCGTTGCCCCAATAAATCCCAACGTTGCGGTGCGGGGAGATAATATTGTTACGTTTTTACCTTTTAAAAACGTTAAAAATATGAGTTCGTAGATTGCAAATAAAATAAAAATAAATCTGCATAACTTTTGTGCCACTGTTCGAACTTATTCCACGTATACAATGATAACTTTCATAATATGTGCTTGTTCGTGATATTTCTCTGCTTATAACCTTTTTTTATAAGCAACAACAACACTTGTTAGTTATTCTTCTTTGCTCACAACCTTTTTTTGTAAGCACCACACTAACAACTGTTTTCTTCACGCAACTTGTCTGCACACAAGTCTGACTGAATTATAACTCGATCTCCTATCTTCACACACCACTGGTTGAATTCTCACTCAATTCAACGCGACGTCGTCACACGACTAACTTAACTCGAACTCCGAGAATCACGTGTCTTCATACACGACTGACTGAATTCTAACTGAATCATCGTTGCTCGCTTTATCTTGCCTTTTATATCACTGGTCAACAGTGTGATGAATGCCCTTGAAGGATGATGACGACCTTCGGGAACAATCCAAAAATGTAAACAACTTGTTTCCACTTTTATTGTTCGTGTATCTTGTTTACTTTCGTCCAGGCAGAGTTGTTGTTTGTCTTTCCGCTATATTTTTTTATACACGGACGTTGTTGATATATTTTTGTTTATTCATCGATCTTGTAAACAAGCCTGTTATTTTTGTTGGTATATGTTTACTCATTCGTCGATCAAGTGAACAACTGCATTTTATGTGTGATCAAGCCCATTGTGTTTTTTTTTGGAGCTTTTGCCTATTATTTTAACAACACCATTTCCATTTTCGTAACAATATACTGAATTTTATGACAGATTAGAATAACACAAGTATTGCCAGATTTGAAATAATCCATGGTTCAAATTTAAACGGATATGTATGTACACTTGTGGACACACAATTAAGTCACTATGCAATATTTTTAATTTTTGTAAAAATTAAGATTTAAGAAAAATAGAAACAAAAACAACTAATATTTATTAATTTCATATGCTTAATAATTAATTAACAACAAAAACTAAAATATGTAGTTATTCATTATAAAAAATGTTTTAGTACGGAGTTGATATCCGACTTAAAATTTAAGTGGACACATAATTAAGTTATCTGAAAAAAATTATTGAAAATTTAATTTAATTGCTTTATTTTTCGCCCAAACTATTTTGAACCCTTAATATTTTGTGGGGTACCCTTTTTCGCATATTATTTCAGTACATCTTTGTGGCATTGAGTTGATTAAATTGCGACACTGATCAGAACTAATGTTATTCCACTCTGCCTGCATAAACTGCCAAAGTGTTTTTTTGCTGCTAGGTTTTTTGGCTGCAACTGCTCGTTCTACGACAAAGATTTTCAATAGGGTTCAGATCGGGACTTTGAGATGGTCATTCAAGAACCCTTATTTTTTCCTCAGCAAACCAGGATTTAACTACCCGAGATCTATGCTTCGGGTCGTTATTATGCTGAAATATCCACGCTAGTGGTAATTCGTCCTTATTATCTTTAGTCAAATTGTTCTGTAGGATGTGTTTCTACATTTCCCCAGTCATTTTCCCATCGATTCTTACCAGTGGACCAACGCCGGATGAGGTAAAACAACCCCAAACCATTACTGACGATTACTGATTATTATTGTTAATATGTAAACGTAAATAATCATATTTTCAATAGACGAAGATTTGTTATTTCAATAGAATTCAATAAATAATTTTCATTTCTTTTAAGAATAAATTTCTCTGCATAAAAAATGCAAAAATATTGAAACAAAAACAATAAAAGTGTTGAGAAAACTCCTTTGAAAGTATACTCAGGAGGTCTGTTTAATAATAATAATACATTCAAACATTTACTGTTAAGCAGTTATTATACACACAAGATATGTATATACTGTGAGCGTCAAAAGAAAGTGTACAATTCATAAAAATATACATTAATAAATTACCGTTAATTTTTTTTCAAATTATATTATTGCCAGTTTTTAAAATTGAAACAAGAAGAAAAGAATTAGAAAATTTTGGAAATATTGTAAAATTTTTTCGGGCACTCTCCTTAAGTGGAAAACTTGAGTTGAGATTGTTAGAATTTTATCCAGAGTGTACACTTTCTTTTGACGCTCACTTATGTATGTATGTATGTATAGGTATGTATGCAGAATGTATACAGAATGAATAAATTCTTAGTGTTCCTCGTGCATGTAAACAAAATACACTACAACTGTTGTTTTGCCTACAGGTCAATTATTTGGACACTGTATACTTATTAGTCTATGTATGTATGTATGTTGATGCTAACATGCATGCATATGTATGTATGTACATATGTATGTGGTGTATGCATGTGAGTGTGAATGAATAGTTTTTCGAATTGAAAAGAAAACTGTTTGGAAAACATGTTCAAGTACATGCTTAAGCATGCAATAACATCGAAATATTGGTAAATGGTAGTACAAGTACATCATCTCTCCTTCAAGTAGATAGGTCGAACCATTTCCAGCAAATCCATTTTGGAACAAAGGTGTTTGTGCTGCACAATGGCACGAGTTGATGGCTTCTCAAATTAATTAAATAGAAAAACGGCATTGAAACCCTTACGCAAAAATAAGCAAGCCAAACTGAATAGAAATAGAAATTTAAATTGCAGAGGAAATAATTAAAAATGTCGCGGGAAATTTAGAATGGTGCCGAAGAAAAAGGATAAAATGATTTCTCTATGATTTCAATTGTTATGGAAACAGGTTTTTAGATTGTCTTCAATTCTATTGCATGAAATTAAATTTTCTTAATGCCTTTATTGTTTTATGTATGTCTTGTTTATGGTTTATTTTCGTTTATTCTTTATTTATGGAGGATTTTGCAAAGCTCAACCTTAAAATATATTAAAGGATAAATCTTTGCAATAAAGAAGAATTATGCTGAAAAGAAAATGAAATAAAAGTAAACAACAATGAAATATACAATATCCTGTCGTCCTTCCAATATCCATGCCTTTGTTTTCACCTCTTTAGGTTAAACAAAAAAAATTCAAAAAAAAAAAAAAAAAACGAATCGAAATAAAATGAGATGAAATGATTTAAAAAGGGAAAAAACCCGAAAATGGAAAATCATGTCTAAGTGGCTTTGAAGTGAGAAAAATATAAACAAAATAAAAAAAAAATTGTATCTTTTTTTTCAGTACCGCAGCAAAGGACAAAGCAAAAAATGACCACCAATTTGGACTTGAACGAATTATTTCATACCCTGCAGCAACTGTACGGTTTTACAAAAGTTTTAAAACCATTTTACTTCGCCATTGAATTTCAAAGTATTTTTTATTTCTCTTAATATTACGTATGTATGTACATATGTATATTCAAATAACAAAGTCTTAAAATTATGCTTTAAGTACCGCTTTTTAAAAATTCTTAAAGCTTTTATCAGAGGATATATTTTCTTGCTTCATGTAGAGTATCCATCTGGGTTTTTTTTTTTTTTGTTGAAAATTGTGATTCAATTTTTAATTCAATTTTTTCTAGATAAAAGAAGAACGAAAAGGAAAAGGAAAATGAAAAACACAAAACAATAGCACTAAAAAATACAACAACAACAGCAAAAAACTGTATATAAAAGAAGAAAATTCAAGTGTGAAGCTTATCTCAACAAAAAATGAAGGAAACCATCAAAACGAAGTGTAAATTTGATTTGGATTTGATTAAAACTTCAAAAGATTTTTAAATAAATAATGAAAACAATAGAAGAAACAACATCATTACTACAACAAAAGCAATCAACAGTAATAAGAAGAATTTAAAAAAACAAAAAAAAAATATTAAATTTTAAAGGATTATTATTGTTGTTTTATTTGTTCTCATTCATCAATTATTTAAGAAAAACGCCTGCATCAGTTTAAAACGTTTACAAACATTTGAGAAAAATAGAAGAGTACGTAAGTGAATGCATATTTAGTCCAGTTCAACGTCCATTAATTTTCTTTACATGTTTCCGGACTACAGCAAATGAATGAAGAGAAACAAAACGAAATGAAACGACATGAAACGGCTACAAGGAAGAGGAGGTTCAAATAAATGATATAAGAAAATGGACAAAAATAAAAATATAAAAGGACACACAAGAATAACAACAAGAACAACATTGACCCTCGTCGTAGTCATTTAGCAGGAGCCATCAGTTGTAAAGTCAAAAGGTTGAAAAGGAATTTGTCTTAATTTAGGATTTTATTACTTTGCCACTCCAACACACTTCTTTTCTTTTTTTTTTTTTTCTTCTTCACTAGCACTAGAAAAGAAACAAAAACGTACACTCTGACACACACACACACACACACACACACGCGTACACATAAAGAAAGCTGCAAGTTATTCTTCATTGTTAACCAAACGAAAGTTTTCTTTTTTTTTTTTTTTTTTCTTCTATTTTCTTGCAAAAATAGTTGACAACCTAAACAGGAGCACCAACAAAAAAAAAACAAAGAAGAAACAAAGGAAACAAAACAAAAACCAATGGAATAAAAACTGAGAAACTGTTGCAAAAAGTGGCAAGAGACTAAAGTATTTTAAGTAGGAGGAATAAAAAGTAAATAAAAGGAGTTGCTATCTTTCGGTTTTCTCTTAGTATGCCTTTCGAAAAAGAAAATAGTTTTGACCTCTTGTCAAATGTCAAAATAACTCTGATGTTTTCTTTTTTTCTGTTTCGTTAAGATCACGAATAAAATTTAATTCACTTTTTTGATTACAGTTTTACCAACTAATTGATAAAAAATGATAAATTTGCAGCAAAGGTTAGGAAAGGATGTATGCACCATACATAACATACTTGAGTACATAACAAACCTTGATTATATGAAAAGAAAAAAAAAAGCGAAAAGATAACAATATTGTAACACATATGTATTGTTTTCTATAGGCTATTATGTTTCAATATGTGTATGTATGTATGTTATGTTATGTTTCTTTAAGTGTTCATGACTATAAACTTAATAAATAAATTAGTTTCACCCAAATACATATATCGGTCAAACCTCTAATTTCATATTTTACCGCACAATTTACAATAATGACCGCCACAAATTATAGCCACAAATTAAAATGGACATGTTTATTAAACGGTATAACACCGGAAATATAAACGCCAGCACATACAAACACCGCAGACACCCCAGACACACCAGACTGCTGTCTGTTAATGCGATTTTTAAACAGGACGTTCGTTCGCTTTTGTATGTTTTTCTTTTTAATAAATGTCGTGTTTTGTCACGGAGTATAAAATGCTAGCTAAACCAATACTTGTTTAAATATGGAGACTGCCATCGCTAGCTTAGCGAAACACACACAATTTTACTCGAATTATTATTATGAACACTGGGATAGGAAGTCAAAGGCAATTATGTATACGTATTATTTTGGCCACTCATTCTGCATGCTTCTGAAATGGTTAAATGGCACGATAGTTTCACACCAGCCATATGTAGCCTAGTCATCGTGCTAAATAAGCAAATGCCTAAACACAATGGACAATTTATTAAGTCATGTTTTTGGGCGCATTAGGCTTACATTATTAGCATACACACACACACACACAGGGTTTGAGGAGTAAACACAGTACCCTACACTATGCAGAGGATTGTGATTTCCATTTACAAATTTTTGTTAAACTTGATAATGTGTCTTAAATTCGTATCGTATTGACATTAGATTTACTCTGCCCATTCCTTTTCTACAATTCAAGTTTTATTAACGGAAATTAAATTTGACGTTTTAATATTTCACGTGTTTACTACTCATACATAACGTAATATTGTTAATAATCTTACATGAGAATAACAATAACAACAACAGCCTTTTGACCCAATCCAATTGACACGATGGCAATCTACACAATACATACATATTTTATAAATCTTCCTGGTCATTTAATTTGAATTTAAAGTACTCAAAATGCAAAAGAGAGAGAGAGAGAGACACTGGAGAGAGCATTTTCATGTAGCTGTGTATGCATAAGCGATTAGTTAGTGTCTGGCGAGACAAAGAATAAAGAACCAACAAATAGAAAAGGAAGGAAAAGGAAAGACGACGACAATACATACACGCACACATTTCAGCTCTTTTCACTGAAACCATAGTGGAGTGAAATGTCCTGCAAATAGAAAATGGATTTAAGGTGGATATTTTCAAACATTTTTAACGTTGGTAAAACGATGACGAAAAATAAAATGTGTTTATGAAAAATTATCACCATATTAAATTACAAGATTGTCGTTAAGATATTCAAGCGAACATTTGTTTATTTTATCAAGTCATTTTGGACTGTTTGACCAAGATTTTAGTGTCACAAAAAAAAAACGAAAACGAAATAAAAGGAAATTAGCCTCTTTTCAAGAATGAAATTGAAATGATTAAATTTTATTTCACTTACACCAACAACTTTAACATACATTTACTGGAATATGTATACAGATTTCTGTAATTCTGTTCTGTTTTCTATTTTAAACGAGCCATAATAATTCATATTCTCAAGGCATATTTTCAATTAGAAATTGAATTTGAATTGAAACAAATTGAACTGGAAAAGAAAAATTCTCCATTTGTCTAAACAATCACTCATGATTATTTATTTATGTACACACAGCCAGCCCGTACGGCATCTGACTAATTTACTGAAGTTCCAACAACTCAATGGGTACGGCCAAAATGGCGTTTACCAAATTGAAAAAATGACAAATTCTAACATATTTCCATACATCTCAAGGTTCTCTGCCCTTAAGCTTAAGCTGGAGTAGGAGATTTTCTTTTTTTTTATTACTTTTTTACCTCACAGCAATGACATACACACATAAACACACTCGTATAGAGCCAACTATATATACATACATACATACATATCTATAGAGGAGAGGTGGCAAAGAATCTTCTAGTGATGTGATAAAAATGACCAGTATGTTCCCTTTCAATAAATCTTAATTTGAATCTGTGTGTGTTGGGCAAATAAATCTTGCCTTTGCAATTATTGTGCTTTTCTACCTCTAAGAGAGTTTACTTTTTCTCTCCCCCGCACATTCATATTTGAGTAAAAACAATGTACAATTTTGTTGTTGTTGTTGTTGATATTGCTGTTCTCTTGCTGTTTTTTTTTTTTTGGTGGTCGTATTTTATTTATCCAAATGAAAAATCTGCCAAATTTTTAGCCAAATGTTTGACTGGCTTAACCAGATTTCAATTTGAGAAGCAAAGCAGACCTCGAAAAATACTTTTATGTGTACACAATCACTCTCTCTCTCTCTCCCTCTCTTTCTCTCTCACACACACATACACATACACACACATATATAGTAAACATATAGAAAAGTTTCTAACAAGATATCCTTGGAATAGTGATTTGCCAGGACTGTGACAAAAACAGCAAATACCAACAGAAGTGATTTATAACTTGAAAGATTTCTTTCAATGTACACGTGTGTCTCAATGTATGAAGCCAGCTAGCATAGATTTTTAGCCACCCGTCAAACCTCAAATGGAGCCACATGCCTGGTTGCAATAAGACAACAGCAAAATTACCAATAAAAAGTTGAAAAAAAAACAATCAATTTTAAAAAACGAGTCGAAAGGGAACAGAGAAAATGTGTATTTTTTTTCATTGATTCAAGCATTCGTTTGAATTCATTTGAATACCAGCTCAGAAAGAGTTTTTCTTTCGCGTCTCAGAAAACTGAGAATGTAAATGACAATATTTAAAAATTAGAGAAACTAAAAAATCATTACCCTCAATGGAGGCACCTATCCCGCCATGATAATCCATTTTGTGTACCCGCTCTTCATGGTATCGTTGTGAACGATGTTTGGTTTCAACAGGATGGTGCAACTTGCCACACATCTCATGTCACAATCGATTTATTGTGTCAAACGTTTGATAGCCGTTTAATTAGTCGAAATTGTAATGTCAATTAGCTGCTAAGAAGCTGCGATTTAACACCGTTGAACTGTTTTCTGTAGGGCGCTGTTAAAGAAAAGTGTTATGTTGACAAACCATAGACAATTGTGCATTTGAAGGCCAACATTCGTGATGCCATTGCCGAGATGCGACCCTATACACTCGAAAAAGTATACGAAACTTGGTCAGATCGAATGAAGTGCTGTAAGGCCAGCCGCGGCAGCAATATGAATGACATAATATTTCATTTCTAACGTGTAATCCACAGGTAATTATTCTCTTTTTAATTTAATAAAACCTTAACAATAGGCATATACTTTGAAAGATTTCCTGCATTAGCCATCGATAAAAACTGAACGTTTGCTAGTAATTTTGGGATTAATTGCAATCGTGGTGATATGAGTCCGTTTTCCATTAATTTCGTTCTTTAGCTTTTCTCTTCTCAGTGGTAATTATTTAGAAATTATGTATGTAAAGTAACTCCATTATATACTTAAACTATGTTACACTTTCCACTCAGCAATATCTACTTACATATATACATACATACATATGTATGTATGTAGTAATGGTTGCTAAAAACTTTCCTGTTTAGAATAGTTTTTCGATTATGCTTAATTTACATATTGTTTTAATATATTTATTGTAATAATTTTTTTTTTTCTATCCTTCATATCCTTTGTTAAACTGATCCTTTTTGGTGTTTTAAAAAATGTTTTTTTTTTTTGCTCAATAATAGAATTAATCGCTTTTGTAACTGAAATTAATATAAATGGATTGGCTTTGGCCAAACAACGGCAACAATAACAACAAAGCAAAAGTTTAACGTAATTTTTCTAAAAATTAAATGAAACGCGTTTGAGTTTCTTCTTTAGTGTAAATTTATGCAAATGAGTTTTGGCTGCCAATTTCCATCTTATGTGTTTGTATGTTTGTATATACATATATATAGTATTTATGTGTGTGTGCTTATCGTTGACTGCTTGCCCCCTTTAAGTATGCCCATTTAAGTGTGTATTTATTTCACTGTGTATGCGTTGAGTGTTTGTGGGTTTTGTCCCGATATTAATAAGCATTAAAAAGTTTTCGTTTTTTCCGTTACTCCTCCGATATGTTTTGCCCATTTGAAAGAATAATTAAACCATCGACAGGGTGAATGCATAATTTTATACGCGGTTTTCTTTTTTCGTATATCTATCTCTCGCTCCCGCTTCCGCTTTGTCTTTGCCGAGAAGAAGAAACAGAAACTTTTTTAATCAAATTTAATTGAGATAATTTTTCTTTTAGTTTAGAATATAAATTATTTGATAAAAAAAAAAAAGAAAACTGGAATAAATATTTGCACAGAAAAAAAAAGGGTTCGCATCACAGCCAATATTGATGGTATCCATTTTGCATTCTTAATTAGTTGAAAACTTTTTTTCCAATTGTTTTAGAAAAATTGTATCCTCCAACATTTTTGTTTATTTTTTTTTATTTTTTCTTTTGCTGTCCGTATGGCAGGGCATTGTTTTAAGGATATTTAAAGTGGATGAGTAATAATTTAATATGAAAAATGTAAAGAGACTTACTTTGCGGCTAATACTATGGGATTTCATGATAAACTCTGTTATAAATGCATGTCAAGAACTCTTCTATGAAATTCTTCCTTGACTTTGATTTAATCAATGGTTTCCTTTTTATTTTGTCAACAGAATTGAGTTTGATTTGTTTATTCCATTTGTTTTTTATTTATTTATTTAAAATTATTCTCCTTTCTTTGTAAATTGTAAACTGTTGATGGAGGATGATTGAGAATGGCCGGGTAAAGTTGTTGAAATTGAAATGAAATGAAATGTTAACGTTGATATGTGGCAAACTGGTGATGAATGCCTCAAGTTGTGTTTCAAGTGTATTGCTATTGGCCCAGAGATATTACTCTTAACTGATGCCTGATGAAAACTTTTGAACACGTACAACACATCCACAAATCCGTCAACGGATTGACAGATCGATGTTGTTGTTGTTTTTTATTTCATTTACACTTCCACGTTCAATATAATAATAAGTACTTGATACATTTGCAATAAAAATAAATACACATATAAAATGAGTATTAAACACCAGATTAAAATTATTTTCCCACATGCAATGGCCAAGGCAAAAAAAATTTAATTCGTACACGGAACATCATCGAAATGAAAATAAACTACAGATTTTAACTTTTACTGTGTTATTAAATTATCATATTGACACTGAAACAACAACAACAACAACAACTATAATAATGTACAATAAATTGTTAAATTTTCAATGTGTACTGCCCCCCCCCCTTTTTTGTTGAATATGAAATGCAATGCAACGAGTGTTTAGTTGCAAATACTCGTCATTGATTTTTCTTCTTTTGCCGGAACGCATAATACCATAAAACTTTTATAGCATTTTCAATCAAAATAGCATTTTTTTTTTATTTATTATCATTATTTTCACAATGTATGAATGTATGTATGTATGATTTTTTGCATACCAGTTTTATTTTTTTTTTTGTCTTGTTTTTGTTGCTTATACTGCTTAATTGTGATAAATTACTTTATAATGCCTCCATTTATGGCATTGTACAACATGCAACAGAAGTGACAAATAAACCAAATGACTGACAGTCAGATACACAGGACATACAGTCAAGTGGCAGTGGGTAATAAGTTAAGTTAAGGCCTGATGCATTGTAGTGATTGCCATTGTGGCTGGTTGACTGTGTTTGTTTATACGTATTATGGTGGCACTTAATTAATTACATTTTATTTAAATAAACGACTAAATAAATTTACAAATTAACAGAAAAATGATGAAATAACTGACATACATATTTCGCAGTGAGCATCAACATACAACATTACATACTATTGCTCTATTTGTGTGTATAGGACGGTCTTCAAATGTTTTCATTAATGTCAATAAAATTACAATTGCAGAGATCAGAAATAATTATAAATCACTTGACATTCTTTGAAAATTCAAAAGCCTTTGGACGAAAAGTGCTTCCTAAATGATTTGTTTTTATAAATTTATATAATGAATCTTCTTTTGAATACTTCCTGTAAAGCCACATGCATCTCCTCTATCGTCTTCTCCTCAGACATCTCCGATTGCCGTGTGGAAGTGTGAGTCTTGTATGTTCGCCCGAAAACAGTCTTCGGTACCATGTAGTTACATCTAAAACCAGGGTGATTCGATTCTACCGCATGTTCTAATTCAGTATTCAGTTCTAATGCAGTATGGAAACGTGGCCCAACGTATATGGCCTAAACGTTTCGGTGGAAGACATCCAATTGTTGTAGAGACAAGATGAACTCGAAGCCGGACTAAGGCGAGGACAGCAGAGGACTCGTATGCCCAAGCACTCAAGCAGGCCAACCGCTTTACCTTGTTCAGTGTAGCGTATTGAATTTAACGACAAAGACGTTAATTTGTACTAAGTTCAACTCACTTCCCCTTAATATTTAAAACGATGTACTACAATAATACTCTCATACATGAAATGAAATATGTATAGCGTCAGAACTAAAAGCATAGTTAGTTATATTCCTTCATTATGCAACTAATTCTGTATTTAATGCTCTTAATTGTCTGTCGTATTGTTTTCAGCGTATTTAGTTGGGTAATATAAAATGTTTCCCAAGCAAAAGAAAAACATACAAAAGAATCTTACTTCGTGTATTATTTTGTAAACGAGTAATTATCACACATGCTGCCGCAATTGTCTCTAACTAGACAATAGTAATTATAAGAGAACAATTGTGAAAGTCTAAGGCTCTTAATGAGCTTCTAAATAAATATTTTAAAGATAATTTCAAAGTTTTGCTTAAATTTCTAAAAATATATTTGTACATACGAGTATGTATGTACGTATGTATGTATGTATGTATGAATTTTTAACAACATATTCTCTTAATACCTACTTTTGAAAGTTTCCTTTTAAAAGTAACTATTAGCGTACACAAATTGCAAAGAATGTGCCTATTTGCCTATTTACTAGTCCATATACATATGTATTCATAAACTCAGGTCAGGACATCTCCAACAAAACGAAATATGAAAAAAATGTTCTCTTCGTATATGCATAACCCCAGACATCTTCAACAAGACCAAAATACGAATAAATGAGAATGAGAATCTAGTTTGCAATTCTGACTAAAAGATCCCAATGACCAATTAAGTAAGTAATGTTTTTAATGTATGATTCTACACAGATTTCTCATTGCTGTCCCTTTGACAGTACCTGCAGGATGTAATCACCCAGAGTTCAGTGGTGAGGGCAAACTGTTGCGCGTAACTTTTCCTTGACTGACTCATAAGATACTCAGATATGCACTTGTTGAGCTCCGACCAAGAACGAGTTCTTTAACTCTTCAAATCACTTATAACCTTATGCAAGAAAGTTACCTGAAAAATTTCAGTGAAAATTTTCTCAAAAAAAGAAAAACTGTCGTTCGGAGTCGACTTTAAACTATAGGTTCCACCACCCATGTATCAAAAATTAACATACACAGCATAAGTGGTGTGAGAAGCTAGGTCGCAATCCTGACTGAAATGTAATGTAAAGACCAATTATGTACATATGTGTATATGCATTGTGCACAATATGAAAGTTCTCTTACATGAACAATTCCAATGCATTATATACTGTATACTCTACAAATGGACTCCAATAGAAAATATAAGACTCTTAAGCCTTTTTTACATTCTTCTTAATAGTTAGTTTTAGGTGAATAACTAGAGAAAGCTTTTACTTTACTTGTACAATTTTTATTCACAAATTTCTACCAATAATACAAAATTATATTTTACGAGAAATTTTAACATCAACAATCCCTTATGACGTGCAAAAATTTTTTTAAAAAATAAAACTACATAGAAAAGGAAATAATAATGAACATAAAATACAAGAGAATAAACTTTTATTAATATTATCGGGAAATCATCATAAAAAAAATGTTTAAAGTAATTTATTACAACGAAACTTTATTTCAGGTCTGGGCGAATGAGTTTGTTTTATTTGTTTTACCAAATCCTTGTAATATTTTATAAAAAAACAAAAAGTTGTTATTATCTTTACATCAACACCATTATACATAGGAATTGTTGACCCACTCATAACGACTTTCAAATACACTTCCATAATGTTATACTCAATAACTGTAACCTTTTCGATTCGAATTACATATGGAGTGATTGTGTTTAGTGTACCGACATACAATTTAGTAAGTGTGGACTAGTTGTCAAAACAAAAAAGTGTCATCCTTTTGTTGCTCGAGACTGCATGAGAAAGTTCTAAAGTATTATTTGCATTATGATAAGTTGTCTTGGTTACCGAAATGACAACATGAACTACAAAGTTTGAACTGAATGTACGATAAAATCAAGACAAACAAAACATAGAAAGCCAAGCCAAGCCAAGCCAAACCAAACCAAACCTAAGCCAACTGAAAAACTAAAGGAAGCAATAGTGCTGGTAAAACAAAACCTTTAGGGAATAAATACTGAAGATGTGGATTTCAAGTTTTGGATTTATGTTTTGTATGTTTTGTAATCTGTGAGAGAAATAAAAACCTTTAACCTTTTTTTGATGTCTGTATGTTTTTAAGTATCATACAGATGACGAACGAAGAAAATAATAAAAACAATAACAATAATAATAATAAATTTTTTTTAGTTTTAGTTTGTTTTTATAGAAATATTTTCAAAAATTTTTCACAATGAAATCCCAAGTACATTTGGTATACTCTTAGATAAACTGATAGCTTTCAAAAATGTGAAAAGTGTATGAGTGTCAAAAGCTCACTCACACACACACACATATACACATACACTTCATGTATGTATCATTTTGTATTGTTATTGTAGTGCATTTTGTTTAGTGAATGTTTGTGTCATGTTTTTCGTTTACAGGAGGATCTCAAAATATGTACATGCACTCTCTTACCTACGGCTCAACATGTGAGCACTTCATTGTGATTGCAGAAGCATTGTGCGATGTTTGCCTTTGTATTGGTGCGTAAGTGTGTGTTTGTGTGGTATTGTTGCAATCAAACATGTCATTTGTGCATTTTTTCCACAGACTTATTTCTTACATGTTTCAACTGACTGACAGAAATATATATATGTACGCACACACACTCGAATAGGAAACATAAAGAAAATCTACAATCATGCCATTGCCTCTGTTCGTGCATTCTGTGCGTATGTGTATGTGCATTTGTAAAAGCATCTCTGATGTGTAGCAAAGTAGAAAAACATCATCGGTTTTCATTTTCATTCAGGCTTGTAAGTGAGAGATAAACAATTTCTACATTCTCTTCTCTTCTTCTTTTATTTCTAACTTTTCAAACATCTTTGAAAAAAACCAATGTGTTCTTACCTTTTCTTGTCAAAAAAAAAAAAAAAAAAAAAAACAAAAAAAAATAGAAACAATCACATACACATTAAACGTTGGCTGTTTTTCCATCTCTCAACTTGTCAGTTGTTTAAAATCACTTTCGTATTGCCATTTTCATGTGTGAGCAGCAATACAAATACTGTTGCATCTTTATTTCGCTTTCTCTTTACGTGTCATATTTTTCTTCTTTTTTTTCTGTTTTTTTACAATTTTTGGAAAACAACTACTCAGCTTATAGTTCAATTCACACATCTACCTTAAAGAAGTTCACTTAACAATTTACCAGCATGTCAATATGATTATTATCTGCATTTACAATAATAAAACAAATAGTTTCACTACATACATACATATATACATATGGGCAATTTCGTGTCAAGTGACCCAAAAATCGATGTCTTCCGATTTGGATGAAGGTTAGTACTATTGGATAGTTGGCCAGACATAAATTTTCAGCTCTATCAGTCAAGAACTGCCAGAGTTAGAGGGGGTCAAAGTTGGACATTTTTGTCATACAGGGTTTTTTTAAAATGTGTGTAACTTTTCACCTATTGGTCCTAGCAAAAATTTTATTAGTCCTTATCAAAAAAAAGGATATTAGATAGCTATTTCTTCAATATTTTCCAAAATAATTTTTTTAATTTTTTAAAATTTTTTTTTATTTTTTTTTTTTCAATTTGGGCCCTTTTTTTTCCTTTAAGGCCTTCATAATCGCTTAATGGGATGCGAGTGGGATATCCCATTAAGTGACCACAAAGCTCTTAAAGGAAAAGAACTAAGCTTTCTTTGAGCAAAAAGAAAACATCCATTAAAAAAAAAATATAGTGCTTATGGTAAAATTTAAAAACTTTGGTTTTGAGTTAAAATATTTTTTTTTTATAGATATGCCTCTTGCTACTAAGTGCCCACAAAGATCTTAAATGAAATGGTCTTAGTTTTCTTTTGAGGAAAAATAAAAAAAAACTCCATTTCGAAAAAAAAATGGGGGAAAATGAAAATGGTACATGTGCCAAATATTGAAAAATCTTATTCTTGAGTTAAAAAATAATTTTTTTGATAGATATCCCACTCGCATCCCATTAAGCCATTATGAAGGCCTTAAAGGAAATTTTATAAGCTTTCTTCTAAGCAAAAAAAAAAGGTCAAAATTAAAAAAAAAATTAGTTAAAAAAAAAAATAAAAAAAAAATTTTTAAAAAATTAAAAAAATTATTTTTGTAAAGATTGAAGAAATAGCTATCTAATATCCTTTGGAAAATTTTTGCTAGGACCAATAGGTGAAAAGTTACACAAATTTTAAAAAACCCTGTATGACCAAAATGTCCAACTTTGACCCCCTCCAACTCCGGCAGGTCTTGACTGATAGAGCTGAAAATTTGTGTCTTTGTCCTTGGTGCAAATTTCATCCAAATCGGAAGACATCGATTTTAAAAATTTGGTCACTTGACACGAAATTACCCATATATATATGTACATATTTTCGATGTTGATTGCTTAGAAAATGATTTTTAATGTTAAACATCTATTTCTCTTCCCTTGTCAAAGATTTGCTGACATATGACAAGCTGGGACATATGAGAAGTTTTGGGAACGTTTACTCTAACACCGTAAGTAACTTACTTAGTTGGCCATTATAACTCTAGCATCTCACATCACTCATGTTATGAGTGAAGGCACCTACTATTTAATATCGACTCCGAACTACAGGTTTGAGTAACAATGCATTGCAATTATATTTTACCCTCCCGATTTTTGTCAGAAATCTGCTGAGAGGAAGTCGCCGAAAGAAATATTTTTTCACTACCCACAAGACTACGGCGTAATTTTTAGCTTCGGTTATCAACTTATCTAGTTTTGTTGTTTGGCCGGGTGGTTATTTGCCAGTACAGGCAAATAATCTGCGTTAATTTTTAATGGCAATATATTGGAGCGAGGGAGAGTAGCAAACTCTCACGCGGAATTTCTCTAATCGGTACACTCTTGCAAATTTTTGTTGTAGGACTATCTCTTAATCCCATAAAGTTCCATTAACAAGCTCTTCTGTCCAACCATTTTAGTTAAGCATTAACACCTCTCCGCCAGCATAATTTCTTTTAATTTTTATTACAGAATTTCGGTTCGTCTTGTGTCATTTCCTTATTTGTATAAATTTTCAAGTATCATCAAGAGAGAGCGTTGTAAAAGCCTTCTTTGCAGTTGCAACTGAAATTGAAACTTCATATGGATTAGTTGGAACATTACTAACGTTTCGGTTTTTAGCTCTGCAGCTTGTGCAACCATGAGATATACGGCCTCTTCGATTATTGCCACTGTATGCCCCTTACAGGTGATGTTGACTAGTCAGAGGCGAGAAAGTAAGAGTTGCATTAATAACTACTCCATGTACCCCATCCTACACATGCTTTTTCAACATTACCTGTTAAACACCCGTTGTTTTCTTCATCTTGATTTATTTATTGACTTTCTAGTTTTGATATTGATTGCATTTTTATTTTTGAAAACAAAATAAATTTTTATAACCCTAAAGTGCTACATGCTACAAATCCCCAGTTTTTTTTTTTTTTTTTTGATTTACACTTGCATGTTCGTTTCTATTTTCTCGAAAGCAAAAACGCACACAGTAAATGCAATCGAAGAAACTTGCAATCATAACTTTATGATGCCAAACGTAAAATATGACGATACAACCTTCAATGACCATTGCCAGCGACCCCTTCTACCAACAATCCTTCTTGTGCGCTATCGAGTCCTAAGAAAAATAGAAAAGTTAATAAGAAAGAAACATACAATTCAAGAAGTGGCAAAGGAATTTTATTTTGTTTCTTATTTTTTATTATTTTTTCTCTTTCTTTTTTCTTATTTTGGAAGTACGAAACACAAAATCAATGAAGTGCAAAACTACAATTCAGTCATTGTCGAATAATGGAATGGAATGGCATAGAATAGAATGGAATTTTATATTTTGTTGTTATTGTTCTGGTCGATAAAGAAAACATTTGCCATTTGATATTTCAAGCAATAGAAAACATTAGAAATGCCACTTACATATATCCGAGGTGAAATCAATGAAATGTTCAATAGCATCGTATAGATTTTTCCTCGAAAATATGACGAACAAAAAAATAAGATCCACTCAAGTGAATTCAATAACTATTTGCTGATAATTGGGACAATTGGTAAGTAGAATAGTAAAAATATTTAATATTTCATAGTAAATGGTATCAAGCAGAAATTTAAACAAAATACATACATACGTACATGCATAGTACGTACAAACTTTTTAAATCTTGTAATCTTCTAAGTATTAAATCGAAAATTGGTATCTGGCCTGAAGATTTTTAATTAAAAGGGCTCCTAAAAGTTTCTATACTTGGAATCTCTAACATACATATGCAATGTGTTGCTATGAGGAACACAGAAGCTCAACTCAAATTTCAGTTTCATTGTAGCGTTTTCTAAGTGGAAAGCTACCTAGAAATAACGAACACGATTTTGTAACGAATGTAGTGACTAGTAGTAGAATAGTTGTAGTCGCCGTAGTATAGTAGCAAGTGTGTTGGTTTAATAGACGTGAGGCCACGATTCAAGCCCCAGGTCAGACATCTCGAACAAAACAAAATTTGAATATTTCTTCGGCGACTTTCTCTCAGCAGATATCCGGTAAGAACTCTGAAAGTAAATGATAAAGTTTCTCAAAAATCTGCCGTTTGGAGTCGACTTAAAACTGTAATTCTAATGTAGGTCATGTACATATAAAATTAACACACACAACATTAGTGGTGTGAGAAGCGATGTGGTAATCCTGACTGAAAGTTTGTAATTGATCAATTATGTAGGTTTGTATGTATAAGGGACATAGAAACTCAACTAATGGTGTTTTCTTTTCTACAAAGAAAATGTCACCCTCTTACAAGGTACATTAAAAAAATTTTTGACCAACCCTGTTGTAATGTCATTTTTTATTTGAGAAGAACATAACACAAATATTAAAAAAGGGTATGCCCTGTGTTTAACACTTATTAAGAAAATGAATGAGGAAATGCAAATTTGTTTAAAGGTGTTGCCAGATCGCTAATTTTTCGACTTCATTTTTTGCACGCTTTTTTTATAACAAAAAAAAAATATTTTAAAACTGTTCTAACATTGAATACAATTTTTTATACTGCTGACCATGTAGCTTTAATAATGTAATATTTCCTTAAGATTACTCCACAAAACAATGAAAAAATTAACTTCAAATTGGATAACAATACCAGGCGACTTTTTTAAATTTCATCTGGTAGCCCTATAAATAAACAAAAGTCATCTGCTTTACAGGGCATTAGCAGCACTCTCGATTTATACAGGGCATAAAATGCAATGCCCTCCACCATTGCCAAGTGCGAATTATTTAGAATAAAACATACCACCCTTTTAGAGGGCGAAACATTTTTAAGAAACAAACGCAAAATTGCATTTTGCGTTAATAAAATGCACATTTTTTGGTAGAAAAGAAAACACCATAAAATTACTGTTTTGTGGCAGTGTTTTCTAAGTGGAAACCAGCCTAAAAACAACGAACACCAGCGAAATGTATTCGATTTGTAATGGATGTAGTGGCGAGTAACTTTGCTCACTGAATGATAGTCCTTTCTAATAAATAGAAAAGAGTATAAGATTATTTACACCTATACACACATACATACATAATTGGTCATTACAACGATTTAGTCTGGATTACAACCTAGCTTCTTCCACCACTTATGTTATGTGCGTTAATTTTTATACATGAGTGGCGGGACCTACAGTTTCAAGTCGACTCCAAACAACAGATTTTTGAGAAACTTTTTCATGGCAATTTTATTTATACCCAGAGTTTTTTCCAAAAATCTGCTGAGAGGAACTTGTCAAAGAAATATTTTTTTAAATTTCGTTTTATTGGAGATGTCTGAACGAGGGGTTTTAACCATGGTTTCACCTCTAATAAGCAAACACACTACATACTAGACTACTTCATCCTTTCTATAATGATCATTATTTATGATATTTGACATTATAATTCGATAATTAGGAAATGGATTTTTTTTTTTTAATTTAATTCATTTTTAACAAAATTGTTCACTTATAATCGTTTGTTATGCAATTGCATTTAAAGAAAATAATACTTTTTCCATTGAAATAATCTACCAACTGACCACTCTACCACCTAAATGGAAACCATGGAAATTATTGTTCTACTCTGATTAAAAGAATTCGTAATACAGTGCATTCGCGATAATATGAACTAATTAAGACAAGGCCTGTTCATATTTTCGAAATTGTTTATATTTACAAATGGCTTAAATTGTTGAAAAAAATGTTGTTTTCTTACATGGTAAACACTTTTCTTGCTTAAATAACAGTTTTTTTTTTTATTAAAAAATTTTATTTTTTCTTTTATTTAAAAAAGGAACCACCTTCACTAAATTTGTAAATGCGTTCAAATACTATACAGCACAAAGCTTAAACTAATCTTTAAAAAAGTCGGTTATTTTTTTTGGTATTTTTTTTTTTTTTTTTTTGAACGAGAACTTTTAAAACAGCCTTCTCCCGTAACTGTCTCAATACATTTAAGTCTCGTTGTTCAACCATTTCACTTTCTGCTTCCCTATCTTTCATCGCTCGCTTTGGCTTCTCTACACAATAATCTTCGTCCGATATTTCTTCTACTTCATTATCGTACCATTCAATAGCATCCTCATTCCATTCCTTAACATTTAATGCTGTAAATTCAATCTATAGAAAAATGTAGAACTTCTTTTACAGTACATTAGCACATTACAGAGAACACAAACCTCGGGTCTCAGGGTACATAAAATATTGGCCGCACTTTCCTCTAAATCAATTAAATTCATTTGTAAGTTTTGTCTAAGATTAGTTAAAGGGATTTCATCGTCAAGATCATCTTGATTAACCGCTATACATATTTAAAATAAACATAAATAATTCGGGATTTCCCCAATTTCTAATGCTTTGTTACTGAAATTTGTATGCTTTAAAAATAAAAAAACTGTTCATATTTTAAAGCCTTTGTACAAAGTTCATATTTTGGAGTAGTCAATGGTTGGGGTGTTCAAATTTTAGAGTGTTCATATTACTGTATTTGTTTGGAAATTTAAATAGTCGCGGTAGTCTAGTAGGTAGTGTGTTGGCTTATTAGACGTAAAGCCCGGGTTCGTATCCCAGGTCAAGCATCAAAACGAAATATGAAAAAAAATATTTCTTCGGCGACTGCCTCTCAGCAGATTTCTGGCAAAAACTCTGAGGGTAAATAAAATTTAAAAAATTCGTTTTTAAAATAAACAAAAAATTTAATTTAGTTTAATGAGTGTTAAACGTGTAAATGCCTAAAAATATGCGCACAATCAAAACATTTTTAAAAAGTTAAAATAATATTTTAAAAACTTTAACGTGTTCACTTTCCATCAAACTACACATTTAAAACCCGATTAACATTTAAAATGCAATAAACAAGAACTCAAACTTGAATTAGAAACAAATTTTAAAGCCTTTCAGTAGAAATGCTTAAATTTGCGAGAAACGTTTGATGAATACAATTTTGAATTGAGAATCATTTGAGACTTACTATGTTTCTCTAATTAATTTCAAATCACTTACATATTTGCAAATTATATTTATTTTGATAACATATAACAAGTCCATTTGTTTACTGGAGAACATTTAGACTTAACCCAAGTCACATGAAAATATTACTTTAAGTCCAAGTATGCGTATAAATGTCATAAAATTATATGCATGCTTTGTGACAATACACTTAGGAATTCAAAGAGTAAAAAAAAACAACGTTGATTAGATTTTCGAAAGTGAAACTTATCATATAATCACATTCCATAAAAAAAACCAAAATGAAATCTCATCATTCAGATCCTTTGCGCTGTTATTTTTCTTTATCTTTCTACGCTATAACGTGTGTTTTTTGACATGTGGTTTATGAAATATATGCTCAAACCTTTAAAATCTACTCCAACCACAACTACTCAGTTATTCTTCTACTCGTTCATTTATTTATTTCCCACGTGATATGTAAACAAATGAGTAAAATGAATTTAACTACAACAACAACAACATGAATGAAAAATACATTAAAATAAAAAAAAATGAAAAATGAAAACTGTGGAAAATCTTTAACGCATACGAGTATATTGTAGTTGAGTTTGAGTAATCATCTCGCATGCAAAAGATATTCTTCCTTTTAAGACATGAGTTTATAGGTGACTATTAAAGTGAGTATAAAAGATGATTGTCAGTCATGTCCAACGGTAGTTTAAGAGAATGGCTTATAATTTTTCATTTTTATTAACACACATACATATCATACAGATTTTTTAAAGTTTCTAGTACAGTTCCTACTGAAGTGCGCAATACAAAAAGCTTAAGCACTAGAATATCTAGAATACTGTAATAATACGAGCGAGAAAAACCCAGCCAACAAAGGCAACACAACAAATCTGGTAAACAAGATTCTTGATTTCTCTTTATGATAACCTTTTAAAGCGTTATGCTATGTTGATAACTCACCTACAGGTTCAACCATACTCTCAGAGTAAATAAAATTGCCATGAAAGTTTCTCAAAAATTCGTCGTTCGGAGTCGATTTTAAACTGTAAGTCCCGACACTCATGTATAAAATTAACACGCATAACATAAGTGGTGTAAGAAACTTTGTCATAATATTGACTAAATGGTTGTAATGATCTGTCTAACATGTACAGGGTGGCTGATATATAATGCAACAAAGTAAAGCGCTATATTTTTTTAATTTTATTGTTCAAAAGCAAAAAATGTTGGAAATAACATTAAATTTTAGAATCTGTTTAGATTTGTTCGAATTGGCCACCTTTGGTACGAATTATGGCCTTCAAACGGCCGACAAAGCCATCACAGGCTGAACGAAAGTGGCTCTGCGGTATTTTGGCCCATTTCCGGCGAAGCGCCGTCTTGAGATGATCGACACTTTGGTATTTTTTAGTGAGAACGTTACTCTCCAAAATGCCCCAGGCGCAAAAGTCCAACGGAGTGAGATCCGGAGATTTTGGTGGCCATTGTGCTGTAAAAATGAAGCGAGGAACCTCCTTTTTAAGCCATTCTTGGTTGACGCGTGCTAAGTGCGGTGGTGCTGAGTCCTGTTGGAATGTTCATGGTCTGCGGCCGAAATGTTTGTCTGCCCAGGGCTTCAATACTGTCTTTAAGACATTTTCCCGATAATATTCGGCATTTATTTTGACCCCACGGTCGATGAATATGAGCGGGGAGCGACCATCGGCCGTTACGGCGGCCCACACCATTACCATCGGCGGCGCTTGAGTTCTGGTGGCCAATCGCAGATGTAAATTTTCAGCTGACCTCTTTGGCAAGTAAACCCGATCATTTTGTTTGTTCACAAACTGCTCAATTTGGAATGGCTTCTCATCGGAGAAAACCAAATTCGGTAACTGGCCACTTTCGTGCAAGCGAAATAACTCCTTGGCTCTTTCCAGTCTAACTTTTTTTTATCCATCGGTGAGCTTTTGCACTTTTTGGAACTTCAATGTCTTTAGTCCAAGCTCATTTTTCAATATGTGTTGCATCCATACATAATTGGTCATTACAACCCTTCAGTCAGGATTATTGACCTAGTTTCTCACACCACTTATGTTGTGTGTGTTAATTTTATACATAAGTGGCGGGACCTACAGTTTAAAGTCGACTCCGATCGACAGATTTTTTGAGAAACTTTTCATGGCAATTTTATTTACTCTCAGAGTTTTTGCCAGAAATCTGCTGAGAGGAAATCGCCGAAGAAATACTTTTTGTATTTCGTTTTGATGTCTGGCCTGGGGCTCGAACCCTGGCTTTACGTCTAATAAGCCAACACACTACCTACTAGACTACGGCGACATCCGTTCTCGCGATATGTTCAGCTCACGAGCAATTTTTCTACCACTGCGGCATGGATTTCGATCAAATCTGGCCCTCACTTTTCGGATCATTTCTGGTGTTGTTACCGTTTTTTTTCGTCCACTTTTTGGACGCGATGCAACACTGCCAGTATCACGGTAACGAGCAATGGTACGAGAAACAAAAGATTTAATCGCATTTAAATGCTGGAGGGCTCTAACGATAGCCGCCTATGGTTTTCCAGCCAAATATAAAGCAATCACACTATCACGTTTGAATCCATCACGAATAACTTTTTTTCTGAATGCAATAGATCAAAATGCTTTCGTAAGCTTGTAAATAATAAAATGAACTGTCACTGGAATAAATCTGTCAGCTGTCAGACGAGCGATTTACAAATGATAACAACCTGAAGTTGGTTGCAATACATATCAGCCACCCTGTTTGTTAGGGTGTTCGCCACTTCTAAACTTTGCCGCCTATAGCCTATTATAGACGTAAACGAAGAGACAGACTCACTCAGTGTACTATTTAGCCGGACTGTGATGTTGATTGAACTGAGGCCTTTCAAATGCAAGTGTTGAATGACCAATTCTGATCCTCTATTCTTGATTGTCTCAAAAAAAAAAAACAAGAAACATATATTTTAAAAGGTTTTCGCACTACTTTACGTAATTTCGGCTAAGTCTAAGACCGCAATCACAACAGACATAATTTTTATTTTTTTGCTGTAAATTTTTTCTGATTTTTTTTTTTATTTTTTGAAAAGAAAAACTCACAGTCTGGGCTTTTTGGCAATTCATGTTGAAAATTGAAATTACCGATATCCGGCCATATTGCTTAACCAGCTTTAAATTGACTCTCTTTATTATTTCTTTTTTATTATTGCTGTAGTTGTTGTTGCCGTTGTTGTTGTTGGTTTTATTGAAGCTTAGAGTTCAATCCTTTTATGGTTTAACTCTAATATCCTGCATTGAGGGTTTTATTTTCTCTCTGATATCTGCTGTAGCAACATCTGTTTGTGCATACGATTGATTGTACGGACTTTTATATTACATGTACATACATGCAAGTGTGTGTGTGTATGTGTGTGTGTGTTTTAATGGTATTATGAAATACAAGTATGTTTTAGTACTTTTCGTCTCTTTGTCTATTCGTCTGTCTATTCGTTAGTCTGGTGGGTTTTCACTTGGACTGTCGATTTATAGTGTTTGTTGGTGGTAAAGCTTGTTAACACACTTGTTGGCAATTGATTTAAAACTTACAAACACACTCAAAGCTCTTCTATTTGTGTACTAAACCCGGAAAAAAATTGAAAAGGATATAAATACTAACAATCTCTTATAAATGTATGTACGAGTATGTGTTCACACACACGACAAACTTCCATTTTAGAATTTGAGTACAAGCTGTAGCTGTACATGAATACTAACATTGTGTAGCACAGGATGTTCCAAAAACGAAGAACGAAATAAATCAATATTTCGAATACGTTCAACTCTTTGTCAAATTTATTTTGACAAATACAATACAATTTCAAATTTTCAAATTTCCAAATACAATTAAAGCCTTTTAAAGTGTCTAATTTTCTCAATCTTTGTTTCATTTTCAATTAGTTTTACCAAGGGGAGTAAATGATTCAATTTTTTTTTTATTTTTTTTTTTTTTCAATTTTATTTCTGTAAAGTTATTTCGTTTTTTGTTTTTGTTTGTTTGTATTTTTTTGAAAAAGTATATATGTATGTATGCATACATACATACGAGTATTGTTATGTCAGGATCACATGTTGCCATCATTATTAAGTTGAGTTCTTCCATCGAGTACGCATACTTTGTTTTTGACACTTCATTTCTTAATAATTTTCGAATTTTTATTTCGTTTTCTTTTCACTTATTTTTCTCCTTATTTATGGCAAACGTGACTTTATGATTAACTGCGTTCAAGTTGAAATGGAATTTGGGTGTTTGTGAAACGTATGTGAGTGACATTCTAACGAAACACAATATATTCGTGTATCATACAGTTATTCAATCCTAACAATATACATAAGTTAATAATAAGGAGGTGTTGGCTTATTTATTCAAATATTTTCAATCGATTTATACGATAAACAGTTTCCCGTTTGCCCTGGTAATATAGTGGAAAGTGTGCTAGACAATTAGCGTAATGGTCGTAGGTTCGATTTCCCCCTGAGATACTAGCCTGTTGCTCTACAGCGAGCACAAGGGCTACGTTACTCAGATTTTATTAATTACAACATATTTTATAATTAAAGTCACCGTATACTACCTACTAGTAGTATGTTGGCTTATTAGACATGAGGTCTCTCTGAAGAACCCAGGTCAGACATCTCCAACTAAACGAAATATGAAGAAAATATTTCTTCGGTGACTTCTTCCTCCCAACTGATTTCTGGCAAAAAACTCTGAGAGTAAATGAAATTGTCATGAAAGGTTTCTCAAAAAATCTGTCGCTCGTAATCGGCTTTAAACTGAAAGTGCAGCCACTCTTGTATAAAATTAACACACACTACATATGTAAGGGGTGTGAGAAGCTAGGTCGTAGTCCTGACTAAAGGGTCGTAATGACCAATTATGTATGTATGTATGTATGTGTATGTATTTTTTTAATTAATCTAACTGATCTACTTGATAGCAGGTCTAGGATGTTAGGTGTGCTAACATGCCCCTCTGCGAAACTATATTGCGTGATTGTATATGTTGTAGCGGACTGTTTTACGAATTGAGTCCTACACTACTCCTGACCATTAGTCGCCGTAGTCTAGTAGGCAGTGTGTTGGCATATTAGATGTAACGTTCAAACTCCATGTTAGACATCTCTAAAAAACGAAATTTGAATATTTCTTCGTCGACTTCTTCCTCCCTGTAGATTTCTGGCAAAAACTCTGAGAGTAAATAAAATTTCTTAAGAATCTATCGTTTGGCGTCGATTTTGACTGTATATCCCGCTACTCATGTGTAAAATTAATACACACAACATAAGTGGTGTGAGAAGCTAGGCCGTAAATCTGATTGAAGGGTTGTAACGACCAATTATGTATGTATGTATGCATGTCTTCTCCTGACAATTATCTAAAGTTCGTTGTCAAAGTTATCCTATCTGGGGGGCTACAACGGTAAGAGGCTTACCTGGATTAATTATTTTTAAAACGGGTTTAAAGCCTCTTAATGTTAGAATTTCGAAAACGTGATGAAAACCTTTTCATCTTCTCAGGAATTTGAAAATGCTGTTGCCGCTATAAATGTGCCTTAAACGGTATTCAACACATTAAAAAACTCAAGCAAAAGTTACAAGTAACTCTTACTAAATAACTGTGAAAATGTGAGGCACCCTAATAAAAACTGAAATTTCTTCAGAGCTTTAACTTGAGTGGGAAAATGTTCTTTTACGATTTACTATTTCGATGCGTTGATTGAGAGGAGTTTCCAATTTATAAAAGATAATAATAATTTCTATACGAAGGGAAATATGTAGTTAAAAATACCATTTTTTTGTAGTGTAGTGTGTTTCAAGATACAAATAATGGCAATAAAAACAATAATCAAAATAAATACTATTTGGATATACTTATACAGCTACATACATACATACAGTTCTGTTTGCATACATGTACATAAGTAGAGATATTAATATGTGTAGGTTTATACAAATTAAAGATATTTTATTAGCACCAAACAATAGATTTCATTTCCATTTCTTTTTTCGACAACATATTTTCGAAGATTTTCTTCTTTTTTCTTTTTTTATTCGAAAAACAATTTATGGCTCATACATACGGCACATAACGAGATGGGTTTGGTTTGGTTTGGTTGTCTGAACTGTTCTTTCGTTTTAATTTTTTATACGCAGTTTTTGTTTTTTTTTTTTGTTTTTTTTTTTTTTTTGGTTATTGAGGATCCATCGATTTAGATGAGCATGTACATCTGTTACGTGCCTTGCCACATTATGGGCATTTTTAATTAACTTGGCCCAGGCACGCAAACTGCATTAATTTAATCGTTTACAATCCTGTAATGTTTGTATCAATATCCATCCATTCATCGTAAGTGTATGCGTGTGCGTGTACGTGTACATAACTAAATGTGTGGCCAACATAATGGCCGGTTTGTTCTTAAAACTCCATTCAATGTATGTACGTATGTACATATGTAGCTCAGCTCTTTGTTATATGTTGGCAATTAAATTTCATAAATTAATTTCGAAAAAAAAAGACGACAATAAATTAATCAAAAAGGAAAAACGGAAAAACGGAAAAAAAGGACATTATGGAAGCCATATACATAATAGTGACATTAACGTAACAACATTTGTATAAAATAGACTCTTTATTATTTTTATTAAACGTGATAAATAAAAAATATTTTTTCCTTAAAACATGTGGCAACGCCCCCCCCCCCCCATTAAAAAAGAGAAGTCAGTCAGTCAGTTAAAGATGTGTGAGTTGAAGCATAAACACTAAAATAGAAAACTGTAAAGGCTTAACAACAAAAATAAAATAATTTCAAATAAATAAAGTGTTCATTTCACGCTTTATGAAATTTGATTAAAAAAAAACGACCAAGGAATCGAAGGAGAAAAAAAAATGCTTTTGTTGGCAAAAATCGAATAAAATTCAAAACTAAGAACTAATGGTTTTGAATTATTGCAAAACCATCCAATTGCATACATGTCCGCATGAGTAGAATAAGGAAAAAAGGTTTGCGATTCACTTGACCCTTTGACCCTTATTTTTGTGTGTGTATATTTAGTATTCATGAATTATTATTTTAATAAAATTAAAAATAGGGAAACTCATATACATGAGATAGATAACTTACATACATACATACATACATATGTACATGCCATATATGAAAAACATAAATTCTATTAAAAATTAATCGAATTCCGTATACGTAAGTAAAAGGTCATAATATGTTTGTATGGTGTATAATATGTTTTGCTTCTGATGATGAAGTAATACTCGTAAGGATGAAACACATTTGCCAAAGAAAACGGGTGGGCCATCTATCGGTTTAATTTCGTACCATCGGCTATTTCAAATGTGGTCATTCTATTCTGTCACAAAATTCAGTATATTATCTCCACTAAACGCACATAATGAATCGATTCACACTTGAACAACGCTGGAATTTATTGGGCCAACAAGAAACTACACGATTATATCGATTTTGCCAAAAAAAAAAGTAATCTTTTCGAATGAATACAAAATTGCCGTATTTGGGGCTCAGAAAACCCACGCGTGGTCTTATAGAAGCCAATGCACCCATTACGAGTGACTGTTTGGTGCGGCTTGAGGAGCGGATGCATAATTGGCCCATATTTCTTTGAAAAATAAGACGACGTAACCATTACGTTCAATGGAGACACCTGTCGCAATATGATAAGCAATTTTTTTGTACCCCGCTTACTGCGATTTGACACTGTTGGATTATTTTCTTTGAGGCGCCGTTGAAGGAAAGTGTTATGCCGACAAACCAGAGACAATTGAGTATTTGAAGGCGTACATTCGTGTTGCCATTGTCGAAATACGACCCCATACACTCGAAGAGGTGCACGAAAATAGGAGCGATCGAATGACGTACTGTGAGAACAGCCGCGGCAGTCATATGAATGAAATAATATTCCATTTCTAACCTGAACAATTGTACTGCACAATAAAATAAAATAAATTTTGCAATATTTCAAACCGTTTTGATTGCAATTTAAAATTTAAACTTGTAAATGGCCCACCCTTTACATGCCACTAAAAGTAAATATTTTGCCTTAATGTCTTGAGGTTAGCTTACATTAGTCTTTAATGGTATCTGTTATAATGTTATTGTGCATAACATTTTTCATATTTATGTAACAATACATATGTGATTGTATAAAAATATGTTTTTGTTTTTTCATTTATCAAATAATTGCCCAATAAATGGCCTTTCCAAATGATCTATTACATAATTAGTGATTTAAATTTAATTGAATTAAAAAATTCTTTCAAGTTCTAATTGCCTTTTTAAGAATATTCGAATTGCAGCACTTGAGACAAATTGCCTGTATGCTTGATTCTTTGGAAGAGTAAAATCTCTTGTATTTCAATTGCAATTGAGTTGATTTTATTACCACCTGTACCAATCGCTTCAAGTGCAATGAATTTTAACACTTTCTGCAGAAAGTTAAGAGCATCAAGTACGCAAATCAATTTGTTCAACAAAACATTCATCAACAAACGTTACTCAGCCAAGTCGATCAACAACACTGAATGCTTCAACTTTTATTATAAAATATCAAAAGTTCCTGGCAACCCCTTTCACTCCCATAACGATGTGGCAAAACGTCATCATCATCATCATCATCACCGCCACCCTAGAAATTTTATGCCAGTGGAAGAGACTCTATCTGTATCTGTACGCTCTGTTCAAATGCCAATTACTTGAAGGTAAGAACGTTTATGGTAAGGTTAAGAAGTGGTTTAGCAATCAATTGCAAGAACTTGGAAAAAGTAATACATCCGTTATTTTCATCGTAAATAAAATTACAAGAAATATTCAAATAATGAACTGGAGTGACGAACGAGAAGGATTTAAATTTTTTGTTTGCTAATGCTTCATACCGTTTAAATTTTGAATAGAGATACAAAAATTCAAGTTCTTTTTATAAAAACGAAAACAAATAATAATAATTCTTTTAAGAATCTTTATTTAAAAGTTTTGAATTTTTTTTTTTTAATTTCTTATTTACTTAGAATAATGCTTTCAATTTATTTAAAATTATTATCAAATTCAGGCTCGTAAGTCTTAATAACACAATGGCATCAACAAAAAAAAGAAAAAAAAAAAAAAGACGGAAACGCAACATCAACAATAGACTCAAAACATTTATTTTTTTCCAACAAGTTTACTTTTGTCCCTACGAAAATAAAAAATCAAAAAAAAAGAGATTTGGTCCTTAAAATTCTTTTTTTTATACTTTTAAAGAATTATCCTGCAGACAGTGAACATATGCAAGGATGTAATAATGCGGTTGACCATGTGGACATAAATTTTTTTTTTTGTTTTTTGTATTCATTGTGTCCACATGAGAACCCTTTCAATAAGTACACAACCATTGAGAATTTTCCTCTTCGACAAGAACAAGAAAAAAAATCATTCACAATATAAATTTAAAGGCCCACAATCACACGTACACACATTCGTTTTAGCAAGATTAAATATTAAATAAAATATATTAACATAATAGGATTTAGCTACAAGCAAGGATTTTTCCATAATATTCAATCACAACAACAATAACTACAACAAACAAATGAAAATAAAAAAAAAACAAGATTTCATATGAAAGCACACCGCATACTTCACAGGACACATAAGATTATTGTATGCTGCTGCTGCTGCTGATGATGATGATGATAATAATAAATCTGGAATATAAAAAGGATTTCTATCAAAGAAAATTTACGTATCAAAAATTATGGAAAATTTAAATGGATCTACTGGATTCGTCTTCTTTTTCTTTATGTTTTTTTTTTTCTAATTCTTTTATGTCAAAGTTATTACTTTGAAGATTAGAAACGTAAAGAAAGAACTCTTTGAGATGAATATAATAATAAAAGGATCATATTTTTATTGACTCGTCTCCTTGTATTTTAGACAGTTCTCATCGTAAGTAAGACAAAGGTCATAAAATATACAATATCTCTCTATACTTTTCTCCCTCTCTTTTTTTATTTGCTATGTAGATATATAACAATACGGGGTATACTTATTTTATGTCCTTAAAGTTTAAACCGTAGATGATAACCCCTGTCTAAACAAATAATGGTTGTTTTGGGACAAAAAGGTAGAAATCTTAAGAGAATGCATTTAAAAAAACTCCAGTCTTATAAACAATTAGGATTAAAAGCGTATGGTATACAAAGAAAAAGAATTAAACATTATGAGGTTTTTATTTTACCATTGTTGTTGTTGTTGTTGTTGTCGTTTTAAGTTTATTCGCAAAAATGTAGTGGAAACAAAAATTATGTGTGATAAAAGAACATGAAAAAATAAATTATTTAGAAGAGAAACATTTGGGCAACAAATAGATTTTTATGGAGGGACTGCTTTACGTATGTATGTTTAATATAAAAAATGTAACTTAACACGGTGAAACCTCAATAGAGTAGACTCCAGTTTGCTGTGCCAAATGACAATTATCATCACGGACTATTCACTGTACCAATGCGGAGATTAAAAACCAACCTATTTTGTGTCTTACATTGATAAGGGTTTGGTTTTTTTATTTTTTTATTTTTCTTGTGGCAATGGAGAGAGAAATGTATACGTATTTGTGGTTGTGCTCTCGTAATGGCCAAGTTAATGACGGTCAGTGGAACAGATGGCAAAAAAGTGAATCTATACGGAAAAACCAACCGCATTAAAAGGAAAATGGTTTAGAAAACTAAAATGCCAACAATAAAAGCAACAAATGATAAAAGCAATTAAAAGAACGTGTTTTCTTTTCATATTCTTTGCTCTCTTACACGCACACACACTCACACACTGATATATAGATATACATATACGAATTATAAAAATTTATTTAATTTTATTTATTTTATATCTCTAACCATTTAACCCTTTAAGTGTTAAGCTTTAATTAGATTCAAACAAGTTTTTTCAATTAAAAAACGGATTTAATTTAACCGAACCTGAGTAGAAAGGAAAAAATAATTATAAATTATTATAAATAATGTTGATTTTACACAGAAAACATAATTTAATTTATTAAAATTAGTTTTTTTTATTATTATTTTATTATTCAGCAAAAACAAATGTTTATTTACCAAAAAAAAAAAAAAAAAAAACAGAAAAAATCTAAAACAATAAAACCTTAACTCAAGCGAAATTATAAATGTGATAACATAACAAACAACAGCAACCAACAAACAATCTACTCTCACAACAACATGCGTAATACCTAAGAGAAAATATAAACAAACAAACAAAAAAAAAACAAACAAACAAACAAAACAGTTATTATCCACTCATTCATTTGCGCCATTTCTAAAATGACAATTGAAACCCGTTTACTAAACACTGCCACATCCCGTTAGTCACTTCAATAGCACAAACCTGACACTTTCAGAACCAAAGGATATTAATGGCCTTTAACACACACATATTATTTATATTTACTACATATGTTATGTACTTACAACTGGATATTGAAACACGGGTATTATCCCAATAAAACTCTAAATAATTCACGTCTGTTTAAACGACTGTTGCAAACGAGAGAAAGAGAGAGATTTCCATGAAAGCCATAAAACGAATAGCATTCGTTGTAAAATGATTCACAGATTCGTAAAACTGAATATGTAATTGTAATTTCTCTTTAAACAATAACACATTTTTGGAATTTTAACTCACATTTGTCTTTATGAATTGTGTCATGTGTGTATGTATGTATGCGTACATTTCATCCATTCTCCATTCCTTTTTTTTCGCCTCGCATAGCAATGAGAATCGTATTGTTGCTGGTACATAGAGTGCTTGTGTAATTTCATTTGTTAAATAAACAATCAATTTGAAATTATTTTTATGCAAATCAAATTTAATTAAGTGCATACATACAAATATTTGTGAATATACTATACGTTGTTGTTGTATACATATGTATTTGCATTTACATACATATATACATACGTAAGTATGTATACGAAAACGCGTACTCGTGTGTGTACGTAAGTGAGTGTGCGAATGTAAATGCACACAGCCAATCTCAATATTTATTTATTTTTGTTTTATTTAAATATTCAATGCGTCCTTCACATTTAATATACAACAAATACATATAAAAACCAACTTCCATTTCGCATTTAAAAACAGTAACACACACAGGCATATACGTGCATATGTACCACATATACATACATATGGGCAATTTCGTGTCAAGTGACCCAATTTTTAAAATCGATGTCTTCCGATTTGGATGAAATTGAAGAAATAGCTATCTAATATCCTTTGGAAAATTTTTGCTAGGACCAATAGGTGAAAAGTTACACACATTTTAAAAAAACCCTGTATGACCAAAATGTCCAACTTTGACCCCCTCTAACTCCGGCAGTTCTTGACTGATAGAGCTGAACTGCCTACTGTTCACTAGTACTAACCTTGGTGCAAATTTCATCCAAATCGGAAGACATGGATTTTAAAAATTGGGTCACTTGACACGAAATTGCCCATATGTATACAAACATGCAAGAAGTAGGCGGAATAAAGTATGCTGCGCGAATAATGTAATGAAATTTATTTAAGTAATTAAAAAAAAAAAAAGAAAAGAGAGAAACATTTTCATGTACAAAAAAATTGATCGCAAAAACAATTTACTGTGTATTCAATAAAACATCATACGAGCAATATACAGTTGCAATCAAAAAAATCTCTTCAACTTAATGAGATATTTGAATTAATTTTCCTAAATCTGTAAGAATGTCTTTGTATCAAAATTGTTGATGTAATTCCATAAACTGAATTGAAAAACATACATATGTACATAATCATTGGAATAGTTTTATACGAACATAGTGCGTCAAGAAACGCAATAGTTTCCTTCAGTTCGTTCTACGAATTTCTGAATTCACACTCTTTCGTTCCAATTTTGCCCCTGTGTATTGCATTCAATAATTGTGCGTGTGATTTCAGCTATTAGGACCAATTACACGGTGCGACAGTCAAAATATACCCGAGTAACTACATAGTCCACTTTGTTCAGTTAGTTGAGAAGAACTCAAAAATACCTTTTTTTATTTCTCGAACCCTCCAAACTTGTTTTATTTGACAAAAACTGTTTTTTTACCTTACGCACAAATTTCTGGATTACTCAAACATTTCTGACCCGATTTTCAAAATTTAAATCTTGTTGGAAAGGGAAGGGATGTACCTTTAAACCGGTGTACATATATAAATTAGTCGACTTAATATGCTATGAGTTTTGATGAGGCAAATTTGGAAAATTCAAATTTTTTTTATATTTTTTCATGTTTGTCCATTCATAATAGCAAACTTTAATAAAAAAAATATAGGATAAGTTATAATATTCTTAAAGTCTGTTCTCTTGTAAAGAGATTGAGTCATCATTTGATAAAATTGTATAAAAATTACTGTAGTTATTAGTTAAAAAGTAAAACAGTCGTGTTATATTTTTTATATATATATGTCATCTCATCAAATGAACTTATGATTCAAAAATTTTCAGAATTTTTAATGGTTTTTTATTGTTTATTACAAAATGTGTCAATTGCACGTTTACACGACTTCCAGAAGTCGGCTAATATTTGTGTTTTTTGCAAATATTATTATTTCTCTTTGCGCAAACATTGGCCAACTTGTGGTGATCGCTCAAACGTGAAATTGACACATTTTGTGATAACCAATCAAGATCTCTCAAAAATTCTGAAAATTTTTGAACTATAAGTTCATTTGATGAGATGACATATATAAAAAATATAACACGACTGTTATATTATTTCTATAATAACTACGGTGATATTTGTCCGGGTTTATTTAATTTTTTTTATTTTGTCGCATAGTGTTATTTCATAAAAACTGTATAACGCACAAATTTTTCTTTTATTACATAATTTCGCTGTAGTCTATTATGTAGTCTGTTGGCTTATTATCAGACATCTCCATACTATCAGACGTCTCCAACTAAAAATTGGCATGAAAAGTTTCTCAAAAATCTATTGCTCGAAGTCGACCTTAAACTGTAGGTTCCCGCCACTCATGTATAAAATTAACACACTCAACATAATTGTGTGTGAGCAGCTTGGTTGTAATCCTGGCTGGAATGGAATGGTTGTAATGATAATAATTATAATAATTATGTATGTGTGTTTTTGGAATTATTTTCTTTATTATTCTTTATTATAATGTTTTCTTTACTACATATTTTTTTATTCATACTCTTTCTATTTGTCAAAAACCGAACTTAAATGTAATAAAACAAATGGGCTATAATTCCAACGTTACTATTATTTTCATAGCAGCTGTATTTACATGCAAACATATGTACATGCATCTGTAAATAGGTAAACCAACAAATTTATGGTTTTCAACACTTTTTTTGGTTTTTTAAAAGCACCAATATAGGCAATTAGTGATGGACGTTCAAGTAAAACATCGATGTTTTTTCGTTGTAATGCATCCCAAAGAAGCATCGATTTAACACAAAATATATCGATGTTTTTTGTGCATCGATTGATTTTTGTAATAGAATGAAAGTAAAAAAAACCGAATGTAGCTAATGTTGCGTAGAGGAATTGGAATAAGGCTACCAGACGATTTATTCTACTGTTTTCAACCCAGGGTAGGGTATTCCCGTACTGGCTCTTGCCGTTCAAAACTTGCCCTGTCTAACTTCACATTCTGTTCGGCGTTGGTAAGTATAACCGCGTGCCTATTATTTGATTAATACCCTGATGTCTTTGAGATGCAATAACGCAGCACAAGTTTTTCGTGATTCGTTTTGGTGATTCGTTCTCCTCATCATGAAGAGCGTGAAACTCTCTCACTATTCTTAAACAAGTGTTCCTTGAGACATGAGAATGCTTGCAAAAATGCCGGTTACTGTCCTCAGTCTACTTTTCGGTACACAGATGCATAACTCCCTTTGTAATTACGCACCAAAAGTTTAGACTGTCTCAAACTTTATTGATATGAAAAGGATGTCTGCATCTCTTCTAACTCCGACGAAAAGTGGCAAGAAAACTACTCTTCTCATGGTCTGATTTGCCTGCTCATTGCCACGAATTCCCCCATGATTTGTGATTCTGGTCTGTGGAGCTGATTCAACTATGCACTCTATTCCGTCTCTTGTCAACCTCTTAGAAGCTGTCATATGTAATTGTGCCTAAGTTGAATTTAGCACATCTTTTGATGGCGTAAAACTCTGAGTATTTCACTGTTGGACCGAATGCCCTGCTTCTGACCTGTCTGTTACCTCTTTTTGAAAGACTTTGTCACTGCGAATCATTTCCAAAAATCATTGAGTATATAGTATTCCATAGGGAGACAAATATGTAAGTATCTTATCGAACTTTACTTGAGCTGTGTTCAAAAATGTATTTACAAAACATTTTCTAACATTTCTAGATGGATTATGTATGGCATATTGTGTTTGTATTATGTTTTTAACTTCGATGCATCGATCAATCGATTGATCAGCAAAGAAAACATTGAATTGTATCGATGTATCATTTAAAAACATCGATGTATATCGTCCATCACTATTAGACAATTCACCTGACACGGCCATAATAAAGGACATGGTGCTGTCCGTGTTACTGTTGGTATGAACGAAAAAACGAATGCAATATTTTTAAGCTTAATGGTGTTTTCTTTTCTACCAAAAAATGTGCATTTTATTAACGCAAAATGCAATTTTGCGTTTGTTTCTTAAAAATGTTTCGCCCTCTAAAAGGGTGGTATGTTTTATTCTAAATAATTCGCACTTGCCAATGGTGGAGGGCATTGCATTTTATGCCCTGTATAAATCGAGAGTGCTGCTAATGCCCTGTAAAGCAGATGACTTTTATTTATTTATAGGGCTACCAGATGAAATTTAAAAGAAGTCGCCTGGTATTGTTATCCAATTTGAAATTAATTTTTTCATTGTTTTGTGAAGTAATCTTAAGGAAATATTACATTATTAAAGCTACATGGTCAGCAGTATAAAAAATTGCATTCAATGTTAGAACAGTGTTAAAATATTTTTTTTTTTTGTTATAAAAAAGCGTGCAAAAAATGAGGTCGAAAAATTAGCGATCTGGCAACACCTTTGAACAAATTGGCATTTCCTCATTCATTTTCTTAATAATTGGTAAACACAGGGCATACCCTTTTTAATATTTGTGTTATGTTCTTCTCAAATAAAAAATGACATTACAACAGGGTTGGTCAAAATTTTTTTTAATGCAACTTGTAAGAGGGTGACATTTTCCTTGTAGAAAAGAAAATACCATAACTTTGCATTGTTATTTTTTAGGTAAATTATAGAAGAGATATCGAAAGATCAGTGATTTACTATATATCAAGTGATTAATGTTTATTTAAGTTAGTTAATGTGAATTAATCGTTATTATTAAAGGAAATGCTATGAAATCATGTTTAACATTGCCAACAACACCTTAAAATAAATAATCTGTTAGGAAAGATGGCATTTTATTTTAATTCTGGACCAATTTCATAAAAGCACGTGCTTTTAATGTGATCACTCGCCCATAAAAGTATTTATAGAAACCTAATTAAGATAATAAAAGCGACACAGTGACGTTTGCTAAACATGCAGTCATTAAGTGAGACACACAAATAGACAAATAACAATAAGACAAATTTTAACGTTGGTAACTGATTTTGACTTCTCTAGTCGTTTTTGCCATTTTCATAAAAAATGCATTTTTGTGTGTTTTTAACTTTTATTTCGCTTTTTCGTCAATACATTGATTTGATTAATATTTTAATTGTTAATTTAATCAGACATTATTTTATTTGATTTCATTTCATTTCGTTTTATTATTTTAATTCGATAAAGCAAAAAATAAAACTATAAACAGCAATGAAATAAAACAAAATACAGAAAAAAAAATTTGGAATTTTTTTTTTTGATTTTTAAATCATATTTGTTTTTAACAATTAAATCGTAATTATGCAAAAATATCAAGTTTTCTTATTGCTTATAAGAAATATTCGATTGCTTTAATTTGTTAAGCGTTTTGTTTCCATTTAATTATCCAATGGAACGCTTAAATAAAATTACCACACAATATTCAAGTGGCTGTTGTATGCATGCCATGAAGCAGACAATAAATGGAAATCAAATAACAAAACAGATCAAGCACCTCGGATTGATTGAATAGGATTGATTCATTGATATTGAAATGAAGTTTTAAAAATACTTCCGATATTTTTCATTAATCTTTAAATATACATACTTAGATATATACATACATACATATGTATGTACATATATGGCAAACGATTACAATTCAAATCTTTCATAAAATTGTTAAAAACATAAAATGGCATTAAAAGAACAAAAACCTAGTATTTCATACAATATTATAATAAATTATAAACTATACAGATTCTTTTTTAACTTTTTCATAATTAGCATATGAAAGGTTTTGATTGTACATACATACATATATACATATATACATTCACACACACTTATGTATGTATACATGTTTTTATTCAGCTTTAATTCAACTAAATATTAAAAAAAAGAAGAATTTTTAAATGAATAACACATATCAATACCTTGAAATATTTAAATAATTTAATAAAAAACATATTTAAATGCAATGACTAGAAAAAATAAAAACAAAATCACTTCCATTGACGTGCAACATTTTCAAACAATTGAATCTAAAACTAGTGTCTTTAAGGCCTAAGCTTTCCTAAAGCTTCTAAGAAATGTTGTTAAGATGTTAAATTCAATTTGTGTTTCATTAATCGGTTGGAGTTCCTTCAGTTGGCAACAACAACAAATATACAAGAATTCATATTTTAAACGTATGAATTTTGTTTGCCCAATTTTTCAAAGAATCAACCGCCATACGACCTAGTAGTTGTTGGTATAAATCGTTCATTAATTCATTATGTTAATTAAATGGAAAAGAGATTGTCTAGCCACGCGTTACTAGGTTTCTATTTTCGAATTGCAAAATTTATTTTTCGAAATGCTTTCAAGAAATTCTTGAATATTTGCATTTATTCAAATTGCCATGCACATACATCATCATCGAACACTATAATTATAAAAATACATTTCACTTTGCATCCATTTTATTAATTGATCGCCTTTAATTTTATTCATTTCGTTTAATGTTTTCTTTCTTTTTTTTTTTTTGTTTTTTTTTTTTTTTTTGTTTTAAACTTACATATGTATGTACATAATCGAGAGTGCATTAAAATTGGAAGAGTATTAAATTAATGATGCTACGTTATCAAATATAATTCAGTTTAAAAGTTATTTATTAATTTGACAACATACCTACATATGTATATACATACATACATACATAATTGAACATTCCAACTCTTCAGTCAGTATTACAACCTAGTTTCGTACCACCACTTTTGTTGTGTGTGTGTTAATTTTATATATGAATGGCGGGACCTACAGTTGAAAGTCGACTCGGAACGACAGAATTTTGAGAAACTTTACATGGCAATTTTATTTCATTTAATTATTTAATTTGTATTAATTAACACAACTTTTTCTATTTAATATGTTCAACTACTAAAATGGAAATGCGAAGAATACATAAAGAACTTCCTGGAAAGTTTATAACGTACCCCAAATAAAACACGAGTTTTAAACTGAAACGCCAAGACATTAACGATCATTATTTAGTTTAGGTCTCCTTAGATTAAATACAAAAAAAAAAAACAAAAACTTTAATTCGTCTTGCGTCAATAATACCAAGAGTAGGGTGAAAAAGCCTTCGAACAACACAAATAAAATTAAACAATGAAAAAAAACAAAAAACAACAAAAAAAACTATTCTTTCGAATCTTATATTATTTGCCAAAAATTTGTCAATTCAATTTTTGTTAAATTTGAATATGAATCAAAGTTTTAGAAACCTTTCACTTTGATGCAAACAATGTGCGTGTGTGTGAGTGTATCATATGTTTTATATTTTTAGTTGCGATTAACATAATATATTATTAGTTAACCTTGAATCATTAATGTTTTATTTGTTTTATTTGTTTTTTGTTTAACAAAATATATCATTGTTGTCCACTTCTAAATATTTATTTGTATCATTTTTTAAATATATTTTTTTAATAATAATAATAATAATAATAATAAAAAGAGTAGAAAATAATTGCAACAAATTCAATCAATACCTTAAACAATTAATGTAAATGTTATGTCTTTTCTATTTCATTAATTTCATATTCATAGCTTCAGCCATGCATTCATACAATGAAATAATGCAACGTATAATGAAATCCAAAATATGCTACGTTTTTAAGTTTAGTTTACTTTAGTTCTTTTTTCTTCACAGTTTTTTTTTTATTATATTCACAAAATTATGAATCGCTACACAGTTCGAAAGTTTTAAAACAATTTAACAAATTATCAACCAATCAATATTATGGTAATATGTATTACCGGTTTCGCCTCACAAAAATAAGTCATTAGAACAGCATTCGCTTTTTTTTTTTTTGTATTTAAATTTTTTCATATTCACCATCTGTTTCCTACCCTACCCTTCACCAACTTCTTAATTTTATCATCAATATGACGATCATCGTTATGATTTTCGTTGTCATCATTAATACGATACGATATGATACCATGTTCATACAATTCTTCCGGTCTGTACTTAGTAAACCTTATACACACAATCAATCTGATTTCGTTTTATTTCAAACGCTTTGGTGAAAAAAAAAAATAAATCATCATCTACCATCCAACGAATAATTAATTTCAAAGAATGGTATCAAAAAAAGAAAAAGAAAAAGAATAAAAGACTTTTTACTTTTATTTGTTTGTTTTTTTTTTTTTGTTTTTCTAATATTAGAAGTAAACTTCTGCTTAATTATTCAAGACGGTCATGATCAGTTCAAAAATCACAGACAGAATGGCTACCTTTTTTGATAACGAGTGTAAAAAAAATGCACATTCTCTTCGATTCCATACGCTTTTTGCCCTTCTTTTGCATTTGCAAACTTAAGAATAAAAAATAAAAATAAGAATGCAAAACAAAGACAAAAATTTCAATAGAAAAATTGAAGAAGCAAGAAAGTATTTTATCATCAGTTTGGGGGTGACAAAAGCGACAAAAAAAAACTGGCAAAACCTGCATTGTGACTGCGTTTATGCAAATATCGAATAAAATTCAAAAAGAGAATTGTAGTATAAATACTGCAGTTTCATGAATTTTCAAAGTATAGCCTTATCAACTTCTGTTCTGACAATTAGACAATCAGAACTATCGACATAATGGTAAATAAATACTCGTATAATACTAATAATACCAGATCCTTTTGTGTATTCACAATAATATTGTATTGTATGTTTTAGAAAACTTTATTCATCGCCGTCACTCTATTGGTGACCGTTTGGGCTCAGTCCAGCGAATATTTGCCTCCTGTGGAGGAATACTCTGGCGCCTACAGCAATGCAGTGGAAACAAATTTTTTGGAAAATGAACCCTCTCACACACTCGCTGATGATGGTTACCGTTACAAGAGTGTAAAACGTTTCCGCGTTCATCGTCGTCGCCGTGATGTAAGTGAATTGACCAACAGCTACTTGCCTCCAGTTGCTGCTTCTGCTCCAGGCCCAGTGTACTCTGCCCCTGCTGCTACCGAATCCTATGAAGTTCAAGCATCTGAGCCAGCTGCCGCTCACACCTTCGGTGATGATGGCTACCGCTATAGAGCTGTTAAACGTTTGCGCGTGCACCGTCGTCGTCGTGATGTAAGTGAATTGTCCAACAGTTACTTGCCTCCAGTATCTGCCTCTGCTCCAGGCCCAGTATACTCTGCTCCCGCCCCAGCATACTCAGCCCCTGCTGCTACTGAATCCTATGAAGTTGAAGCTTCTGAACCCGCTCCTGCTCATTCCCTCAGTGATGATGGTTACCGTTATAGAGCTGTCAAACGTTTCCGCGTTCGTCGTCGTCGCCGTGATGTAAGTGAATTGTCCAACAGCTACTTGCCTCCAGTTGCTGCTTCTGCTCCAGGCCCAGTGTACTCTGCTCCCGCCCCAGTGTATTCTGCCCCTGCTGCTTCCGAAACTTACGAAGTTCAAGCCTCTGAGCCAGCTGCCGCTCACACCTTTGGTGATGATGGTTACCGCTATAGAGCTGTCAAACGTTTGCGCGTGCACCGTCGTCGTCGTGATGTAAGTGAATTGTCCAACAGTTACTTGCCTCCCGTTGCTGCTTCTGCTCCAGGTCCAGTGTACTCAGCCCCTGCTGCTACTGAATCCTATGAAGTTGAAGCTTCTGAACCCGCTCCTGCCCATTCCCTCAGTGATGATGGTTACCGTTATAGAGCTGTCAAACGTTTCCGCGTTCGTCGTCGTCGTCGTGATGTAAGTGAATTGTCCAACAGCTACTTGCCTCCAGTTGCTGCTTCTGCTCCAGGCCCAGTGTACTCAGCCCCTGCTGCTACTGAATCCTATGAAGTTGAAGCTTCTGAACCCGCTCCTGCCCATTCCCTCAGTGATGATGGTTACCGTTATAGAGCTGTCAAACGTTTCCGCGTTCGTCGTCGTCGCCGTGATGTAAGTGAATTGTCCAACAGCTACTTGCCTCCAGTTGCTGCTTCTGCTCCAGGCCCAGTATACTCTGCTCCTGCCCCAGTATACTCAGCCCCTGCCCCAGCTGCTACCGAATCATATGAAGTTCAAGCATCTGAACCCGCTCCTGCCCATTCCCTCAGCGATGATGGTTACCGCTACAAAACTGTTAAGCGTTATCGCCTTCGTCGTCGTTATTAAACAGTACAAATCCTTTTAAAAACAAATGGCATAAAATATTATTTATAATGAGTTCAAATACAGCGAATAAAACAATCGAACACAGACACCTAAAACTGATTTTTATTTCAAAATTTATTTATCGGAAATTACAAAAATACTCCAATTTTAATATTGTATTGTCAGGAAAAATGATTGTTTTTTTATGACTTGGTGGTACTTTGGTGTCCAGTTTAATTTTCGGTATGGCATTTAAATTATTTCATAAAAATTCTTTGGAATTTTAAATAAAATTTCGAAACAATTCGTTACGTCACTACGTAAACACAAATTTCGGGTTAGAGGAGTCAATCGCCCATATAAAATTCACAGTCAGGAGCGTTCAATGGTATATGATTATTAACTGTCTTCGTTTTCGAGATTAAACGATATATTCCGGTTCGAGTCCGTGAAGTGAGAAACAGTTTTCGAAGTTTGAAATAATCAAAAAAAAAACCAAATCGTCGCCTCCGTTCTATAACATTCTAAGTCGAAAAAGTGTGTTTTGAGTTATGAGCTCTCAAAGTTTTCACGCTACATACGACTATATGTGTATTCTAAGTAGATTTTTCCCAATAACTTCGGAACGGATCGGCGCATTTTAACCAAATTTTGTCAGTATTTAAGTTAGGGAATGTAGAATTTAAAAAAGCAAGAACATAAAAACGTTCTAAGTACACTTAGAACGTTATAGAATGAAGGCGTCGAAATAATCAATCCCGAAATGTCTCATCACAACACAGAGGATGGTGAAATCAAACACTTTTCATTTATAAATAATATAAATGCAAAGAGACGACAATATGTTGCTATGGTCTACAGTTATGAGGAACTGGCTCAGCATCACGTGTAGAAGAATACAAAGATACCAAAATAATATCTTACGAAAGATTACAGCAGCACCTTGGAACTATAGAAGCTATCTTAACCAACAGTCTTAACTGAAGTTGAAAAATATTCAAAAATCGATACCTAAACAAGCTTATTATACATCCAAAGCTTCTAGGTCGTAACATTCTAGACTTACGCGGTCTTTACATCTCATCAAAACTATTTAATTTATTAAAGTTTAAAGAGATGCTGAGGACTGTCTAGTTTGAATGATTTTATTGGAATGAACATTTTATATATGTAGGAAAATCAACTTGTGGAAAATTCATAAGTAAAATATAGAATTTTACCACAGGGTGATTACATTAATACAATTTATAGTATCTACATTTATCTACATATAATAAAAGAAAAATTGAATTGAATTGAATTATCTACATATGAAAATTAAAAGTTAATAAATGTATAGTGAATGTAATTACTCCAACATAATTTGCATACGTTTCTTGGAACTACATACGTATACGTTCTTATGTTTGAATACTACAGTAGAGAAACAGTGTTTTACGGTCCCTCTGGTTGCAATTAAATTTACGCCAACTAGAGACACTCGCAATGTGAATGTTGCTTTAAATATCAATGTCACAGTTGTTTATTTGGTGACATTTTGAACATTTTTACCTCATAGTTTACTGGAACGAGGCCAGTTATTATTACGAATACATACATACATACATACATAATTGGCAATTACAACCCTTCAGTCAGGATTACGGCTTAGCTTCTCACACCACTCATGTTGTGTGCGTTAATTTTATACGTGAGCGGCGGGACCTATAGTTTAACGTCGACTCCGAACGACAGATTTTTAAGAAACTTTCTCATGGCAGGTTTATTTACTCTCAGAGTTTTTGCCAGAAATCTGCTGAGAGAAAATCGCCGAAGAAATATTTTTTTTTTTTCATATTTCGTTTTGATGCCTGACCTGGGATACGAACCCGGGCTTTACGTCTAATAAGCCAACACACTACCTACTAAAATACGGCGACTTCTATTCTATTATTACGAATATTCATCATAAATTACAATTAAATACTCTTCAGTATGTCACTTCGTTACTTGGGTGCAGTGTTGCCAATTTAGCCATTTCAAGGCTAAATTTTGCACATTTCAATCATGTTTAGCCATCAAAAAATAAATTTTGCCATTAGCCATTTTTTAGCCATTTTTAGCCATATTCATATTTTTACAGCAACTTTACTAAAATGATACATAAAAATGTCTTTAGGTTAAAATCTTTTCTGAATTGTACAACGACGACAATATTCGTTTATATTTGTTATTTTTGAAACCCATTTTACATGAAGTCCAACTAGTCAACAAAATTTTTCAAGGCCATGAAAATGATCCAACTCGCCTATTAAAGGAACTATTATTGCTTATAAATTTTGTGAAATGAAAAGTAGTTGGTGACGACTGTGTAGACGTCTTATATTCAGATTTCGACGAATTTATTTTATACACATGCAGTCTAGGTTATGAATTTGAAACTTATCTAAAGGAAATTAAAAAAGCGGAAACATGAAAAAGAAGACAGAACGTGAAATTAGAGCGAAATTGTGTTAAATTTGTTGTCGATTTCATAAATCAATTGAAACAGAGGTTTGTAAACATATTTAAATTCATAAATATTATTTTAAATTCAAATTTTTATTACACGCATTATTTCAAAATACTTATTTGAAATACTTCAAAATATTGAATATTTCTCTGTAGATAACGCCTTAAAATCTACCCAAGATGATATTTTATCAATGTTAAATTTATTTGATGTTGATGACGAAATTTCATTCAAAATTCAGGAGCAATAATCAAATATCCATTATATAAAATGGAATAACACAAATAACACTGTTTTATTTTGGGCAGTGGTATTTAAATATAGAGATGCTGGCGGAAATAAAAAATTTCACGAAATTTCGGAATTTGTGCTCAAACTACTTTCTTTACCCTGGTCAAATGCAGCAGTTGAAAGGGTTTTTAGCCAAATAAATCTGGTGAAAACTAATTTAAGAAATAAAATGCATCTATCGACTGTCACTTCGCTTTTGTCTATCAGGTAAGAGTGCTAAAACTAATCAATCTCCATTTTGATTAATTTTTATTTATTTTGCAGGTTTCGACTTAAAAGAATCGATAAATGCTGTTTTGAATACGACGTACCGAAAAATTATTTAAAACTAGTTGGTACTAATGAATCTTATGATAAAAACAATTTTATAGATGATTTATTTCTTTAAACACTCAATCTTTTTTACAAATATTTTATTGTAATAAAAATGATCTCATTATTACAACATAGTTGTAAAAAATAAAAAAGTTAATAGTTTTTGTTGTTTTTAATTAAATATATATGTTTTATTAACTAAAATTGTTTAGCCATTTTTCACCCATTTTTTTAGCCATTTTTTTAGCCATTTTTTTACACGATTTTAGCCATTTTTAGTCACCACGAGTTGGCAACACTGCTTGGGTGGCACGTAACATTCACCCCAACAAAAATCGAAAAAATTTGAAAGTAAATCACAAGTTAACGCCAACAAATATCGATAAGGAGGGTAATATCGTCATAAAAACACACACGCACAAAGACAAATTCTAGTTTTACGATTTACTTTTCAATTCTAATTAAGGAACATAAAACGGCCGGCCCATCATCCAGTTAAACTAGTTGTTTTTTTTTTTTTTTTAATTTTAGAACAGGAGAGTGAATGTTATGTGACGTCATTTCAAAGTTTACTGACCCATCCATCAGTTGGTGTTTCTGTAATCGGCCTAATGCAATTATAGCCTTTTTTTCTTTGCTACGGTTTCTGCTTCTTGTATTGCTCGATTGCCTTTTCCAATATTTTTAATTTTGAATATTTCACATCGTGAACTTGAGCTTTTTTTTTTTATTTTAATGATCATTGTTTAATTCTTCGCATACATATTGTGTGTATTATGAATGAGAAGCCATTACTTCCGACTTTAGTTTCATTTGTTAACAGCACCAACACATTTAGACAAATACATTTATTTATTATTAAATGTATTATATTTGAAATAAAAGTAAAAAAAAAAAATAAGAAAAAAAAAAATAAATAACATAACAATAACGTAATAATAGAGAAGATCATGATCGTTTAACAAACAATAACAAGTGTTTAGTGAAGATGAGTTTTAATGGGTGAGTTTGAAACAAAAACGATTAAAAAATTGTTCATCAAATATGATCGAGGTTGGTTATGGTTGGACAATAGTGTATTATGAAGGCTTAACAAGTATTTGAGAATTTCATATAAATCGGAAAGTCTTTGAGAAATAAACATCAAACGATCGTTGGAACTCAACGTGCAAGAACATTAGAAATGGTAAAAAAAAAATATACTGACATGGATTAGCAAATAGACTGGCAACATATTAATAAATTTATTATCATTTTCAGAAATTTCTTATTATTGGATTCGCCTTTGTGGCATTGGCATGTGCTCAGTACGCACCCAGTTCGGAATATTTACCTCCTATTCAGGAAGTTAGTCAGTCCCTTGATTTCGATGCAACATCCAATGAATATTTGGCTCCCGTTGTTGGTGAACAACAAACTGTTTTAGCCGATGATGGTTATCGTTACAAAACTGTCCACCGCCACCGTCAACGCAAACGTCGTGATGTTAGCGAATTGACCCAATACTTGCCTCCCACTCAAGAAATTTCCTTCGAAGTTGCTGCTCCCTCCAACGAATATTTGGCTCCTGCTGTTGAAGAACAACAAACCGTTTTGGCCGATGATGGTTATCGTTACAAGACTGTCCATCGTAACCGTCAACGCAAACGTCGTGATGTTAGCGAATTGACCCAATACTTGCCTCCCACTCAAGAAATTTCCTTCGAAGTTGCTGCTCCCTCCAACGAATATTTGGCTCCTGCTGTTGAAGAACAACAAACCGTTTTGGCCGATGATGGTTATCGTTACAAGACTGTCCATCGTAACCGTCAACGCAAACGTCGTGATGTTAGCGAATTGACCCAATACTTGCCTCCCACTCAAGAAGCTGCCTTCGAAGTTGCTGCTCCATCCAACGAATATTTGGCTCCTGCTGTTGAAGAACAACAAACCGTTTTGGCCGATGATGGTTATCGTTACAAGACTGTCCTTCGTAACCGTCAACGCAAACGTCGTGATGTTAGCGAATTGACCCAATACTTGCCTCCCACTCAAGAAGCTGCCTTCGAAGTTGCTGCTCCATCCAACGAATATTTGGTTCCTGCTGTTGAAGAACAACAAACCGTTTTGGCCGATGATGGTTATCGTTACAAGACTGTCCATCGTAACCGTCAACGCAAACGTCGTGATGTTAGCGAATTGACCCAATACTTGCCTCCCACTCAAGAAGCTGCCTTCGAAGTTGCTGCTCCATCCAACGAATATTTTGCTCCTGCTGTTGAAGAACAACAAACCGTTTTGGCCGATGATGGTTATCGTTACAAGACTGTCCATCGTAACCGTCAACGCAAACGTCGTGATGTTAACGAATTGACCCAATACTTGCCTCCCACTCAAGAAGCTGCCTTCGAAGTTGCTGCTCCATCCAACGAATATTTTGCTCCTGCTGTTGAAGAACTACAAACCGTTTTAGCCGATGATGGTTATCGTTACAAGACTGTCCATCGTAACCGTCAACGCAAACGTCGTGATGTTAGCGAATTGACCCAATACTTGCCTCCCACTCTAGAAGCTGCCTTCGAAGTTGCTGCTCCATCCAACGAATATTTGGCTCCTGTTGTTGAAGAAGAACAAACCGTTTTAGCCGATGATGGTTATCGTTACAAGACTGTCCATCGTAACCGTCAACGCAAACGTCGTGATGTTAGCGAATTGACCCAATACTTGCCTCCCACTCAAGAAGCTGCCTTCGAAGTTGCTGCTCCATCCAACGAATACTTGGCTCCTGCTGTTGAAGAACTACAAACCGTTTTAGCCGATGATGGTTATCGTTACAAGACTGTCCATCGTAACCGTCAACGCAAACGTCGTGATGTTAGCGAATTGACCCAATACTTGCCTCCCACTCAAGAAATTTCCTTCGATGTTGCTGCTCCCTCCAGCGAATATTTGACTCCTGTTGTTGAGCAACAACAGACCATTTTGGCCAATGATGGCTATCGTTACAAGACTGTCAAGAAATTGAAAGTTCATCGCCATTAAAGTGCATGTATTATATACCTACGCCTATAGAGTATGTTTATGTATGTAGTTAATGAGTTATCCCTGTTCAGTAGTTTAAAAATAAATACTTTAAATAAAAATATCTTAAATAAATATTAACAATTCAAAGACTTTTGATTTGCCAAAGGAAATTCAATCAATAGTTCAATTCAAGTTATGATTACAAAATCAAACAAAAAGAAACACGATAATCAGACGTATCTAATCAAACCGAGATCAGAGAGATTTGCATTATAAATTACTACTCTGACAGTGCTAGACAAAATACACAAAAGAATTTGTGAATTTACATAAACGATCTGTCAAAAACCTAAATCACAAGAGTTTATTGAACTGTGGTGGTAAGTGGGAAATCGTTTCAAAGTTTCGTATTAAAAATGCACGTCTAACAACGAAATGTGCGAAATTAACAGCACCCACTAATTAATGCTGAGCGAATAAATAACAATAAATTAATTAATCATTTAATTATAATAAATAAAAAATGTCGTTAATCAAAAAAAAAAAAAAAAAAAAAAAAAAAACACTGTATATTTGTGTAGAGAGATTGCTTAAATCAATGAATCAATGAAATTTGGCGATAATCTTAAGCGAAATGATAAATGGATGGACGAATATTCGTTGACTGTGTTGCCAATAGAAAAACTAGACAATCGCAAGGAATTGTGTCATAAGTAAGTATAACGAATACACTCTTTTACATTGTGTTGGCAGACATGTCCTCAGCCTACATTTGTACTTAGGTAGCAATTTTACTATTTCGGGCAATCACAAATCGTTTTAAAGGCGAAACTAACCTTAAAAGTATTAACGTAGTGGACGTCCGTGTAAATTGTTATGTCCTATTTGTCCGAAAGGTTAAACTTTCATATTTCAGGTACTTCAAAACTTTGACAGTTGATAACGGCCAGCTACATCTGTCAAATGTGTTGTCACTTATTCAGTTTGTTTTGCCAAATCACAATAAACGACCATAGCCAACAACGTATGTTCGCTGAATGAGTTCTAGAACAATTGACAGCTGACCATAATATTCATAGAAAAGTCACTCTTCAGCGATGAGAACCATTTCTGAACAAATAGGTACATCAACAAACAAAATTGTCGACGCTTTGTTACAATACCAATCCATATGAGATCCAAAAGCGTAAAATGCATCCCGAAAAAGTCACTGTTTGATGTGGGTTTTAAGCTGGCGGCATCATCGGTCCGTATTCCTTAGAGAAAGGCATTGGCGAGCACTACAGCTCGATGATTACCAACTTCTGTTAGCCTGAATTGAATGAACTGGAGGCCAACGACACAAGATACCAACAGGACGGCACTACATGATATACATCTCAAGCTACATTGCATATCCTGCACGAGTGATTTGAAAGCATAGTCATCTCATGTGAGGGCGATGTGATCTGATCATCGAGATCTTGGGAATTGACCACGTTAGACCCTTTCTTGTGGAGTTTTCTTACGTCGCAGGTGTATGCGAATAAGTGACAAACCACAGCGGTGCTGGAAGTAAAGATTATGTGCTAGACTCATGGAATTCTTAATTCAAAACCTGGAGTTAATATTTTGCAATCAAACAACCAACATCGATTCGTACTTGTTTGGCTGCATATTTTAGGTATTCGGTAAAAGACATACTTCTATACACAAAACCTTAACCCCTAAAGCGTGTATGTATCAGAGATCAGCAACGAGTATTCAAAACGATGAGTAGATTCGAGTCATACTTATAATTTCAGCAGGGTAGGTTGCGATGAGGAGGAGTTAGAGACTATCGAACACCTCCTCTGTAACTGCCCAGCCCTTGGTAGGTTGAGGTTGAGGACCCTTGGCAGGGCCTTCTTTGAGAGCTTGAGTTCTGTGTCGAGAGCCGACATCAAGGCTCTCCACAGATTCATTAGCAGTTTGAGCTGGTTGAGAGGTGCTAGGGCTTCATAAGTGTAGTCGCGCGCTCAACTCTTGTTTTGTGTCTGTTTCTTTCTGTGTGATTCCCATCCTCCCCTTACCCTTATGCCCTCCTTTCATCCTATTCCCTCTATTTCCTTCCCTCTCCAAGGACGTTGTACAATGGGTCAATTTCGACCTCCGGGTATTGTACTTGTCTTAACGGACAAGTACACGTCCTCTAACCTAACCTAACCTAACCTATAATTTCAGCTACTTATACGCATTCATACTTATTTTAATATCATACTCATACTATTCATATTCAAAGTTAGAAATACTCATCGTACTCATACTTAACAATACGCACGATGTTGTTGATTTCGACTCTCCATAACTCAACATATACACACGAATCACAAAATAAGTATGATTCGAGTACGAACACCACAATACTCGCTAGAAGGTTGTGTGTGTGCTTTGCTTGCTGTCTTTGTCTTTTTTCTTCTTTTGTAAATGCAACAATAACTACTACTGTAAATTTTGATGAATGATTCGAGTGAAACGAATCATTTATAAGTATTTTTCTAAATTTATGAATCTGAATGAGTAGGCGTATGAATCAAACAATGAATCGAATGTTGTGAGTTGTACTCATACTCATTGCAACCTATACTTATAAATCAATGTTGTAGCGAGTACGAATGAATCAGAGTAGTTGAATTTTAATACTCTTGACTCACTCATACTCAAAATTTCATAAGTACCTATGAGTAGCGAAAATACGATTCATTGCTGATCTCTGCAATACATATAACATCTAACTGTTTGTAATTTTATATCATTTCCCTTAATGTAGGAGGTTTTTCTAAATTTTAATCGCATTCGAATCGCTTATAAAGACCAGTTGTTACCAATTTTGTTTTGTTTTAGTTTTTTTTTGTTTTTGATTACATTTTCTTTTTTTTTTATTTATCAATCTATCAATTAATCAATCAATTATTTAACATAATTTTTGTAGTTTAAAGTGGTTTTTACACTTGTATACTTTTCCATAGATCTGTAACTGTGTTCTAATGTTATATTTAAAATTCATTCCATCCATAGCGTATGTACACATACATACATACATACATACATAATTATGCCATAATGAATACATATGAATAAATCGAAAAAGTAAATGTTGAACTTCTGGTTGTTAAAAAAGAAAAAACAAAAAAAAAATTAAGTTGAAGATAAAACTGAAGAAATCTTCAAGTGGACCTTCTTTAATTGTTTACTGTTGTCTCGTTAGAATATGTATGTATGTATGTATCTACATATGTATGTATGTATATGGAAAAACAAAATGTATCATCCGTCCATTCGTCCATCCATCCACTTGTCTTTGGAAATACAATTTAAAATATTAAAAAATTTATGTATTTATTTAGAAGCCGACAGACAACAAAGAAATACAAAAACGTCGAGGCGATTGAATGAATACTAGTAGGTATGTGTATCAAAACTATGTTTTTACGAATATTTTTATTAAAATTTTAACTGTGACTGGCTTTGTTTCAAAAAAAAAAAAAAATAATAAAAATAAATGTTAATGCGTAAGCGCGTGAGTGAATGAGTGAGTATAAGAGATATGTAGAATAAAATAATCATTTTATTTGTGAATGATTTATGTGTGGCTTTGTGTTTTTTATTCGTTTTATTAAGATTATTTTTTCAGAGAGAGGTCGAGATCTCATCAAGAACAAAACTTAATAGCCAATGAGTTGTGTATATAAAGTTGTTTCCAAACGTTGAAGATTATCAATCGATTTCTTACTTTACGGGGTGTAAAATCATCACAAATCAATGGTAAGTAAACGAAATTTAGTGGGAGTATCTCAGCAGTCTAGGTGAATAACTTCTTTTATTGTGATTTTTTTTTTTTTTTTATCTAGAAACTCATAGTTGTTCTTTTGGCTGTAAGTGCCACAGCTTATGCTGCTTTGCCAACGGGTGAATATTTGCCTCCTTTGGAGGATGCCTCTCCTATAAGCAATTTGGATTTGCAATCGCTTGCAGAGTCAAGTTCATTGACCGATGATGGCTATCGCTATAAAACTGTAAAACGTTTGCGTTTGCGCCACCGTCGTGACGTGAGTGAATTGCCATCAAGTGAATATCTGCCACCAGCACAATCTGCTGCTCTCGTTGCCGATATTCCTGTAGTCGTTGATGCAGCAGTAGAAGTAGATCAAAACCAGGATACAGCTGTTTTAGCCGACGATGGTTATCGTTACAAGACTGTTAAACGCTTCCGTCTCCGTAATCGCCGTGACGTCAATGAATTGCCTTCCAATGAATATCTGCCTTCAGCTCAGGAAGAATCTGCACCCGTTGTAGCTGCCGCTGAAGAATCCGCTGTTCTTGCCGATGATGGTTACCGTTACAAGACTGTTAGACGTATACGTTACCGTCATCGCCGTGATGTCAATGAATTGCCTACATACGATTACTCACCTCCAGTACAAGATGAAATTGCACCCGTTGTTACTGTAGAACAAACCTCTCCAGTTGTTGCTGCCGCTGAAGAATCCGCTGTTCTTGCTGATGACGGTTATCGTTATAAGACTGTTAAACGCATCCGTTATCGTCGTCGTCGTGACGTCAACGAGTTGTCTTCCTATGTCTACGCAGCCCCAGAACAGGAAACTGCTGAACCCGTTGTTGCTGTAGAAGAAACCACACCTGCTGTAAATGCCGCTGAAGCATCTGCTGTTCTTGCTGATGACGGTTACCGTTATAAGACTGTTAGACGTATTCGTTATCGTCGTCGTCGTGACGTCAATGAATTGCCATCCAATGAATACTTGCCCCCAGTACAAGAACAATCTTCATCCGTCGTTACTGTAGAACAAACCTCTCCTGTCGTTGCTGCAGCTGAAGAATCCGCAGTCCTTGCCGATGATGGTTACCGTTATAAGACCGTTAGACGAATCCGTTACCGCCGTCGTCGTGACGTCAACGAATTACCTTCCAACGATTACTTACCACCTACAGAAGTTAATCAAGTCGCTGAAGCTCTTCCTCTTGTAGAGTCTGCTCCTTTGGCCGATGATGGTTACCGTTACAAGACTGTTAAACGCGTCGTTTATAGACGTCGTGTTTAAGTATGAATTTAAATTTCTTCATTCAATAGATACGTATGTAATTTAAGTAAAGCAAAAACGAAACAAAAATATATGTACATATACGAGTACACAAAATAAATAATATAAAAATCGAATACGAATTAAATAGAAAAAAAATTATTGAAAATTATGTACAATTGAATTAATATTTTAGTAGAATAGAATAGTCAAAAGTATTGCGCCCCATTCGATGTATATTGACTAACGAATATTGTGTGAGAAAAGCTTTCTTTACAATCTTGCGGTCTTTTTAGAGATTAAAAGAGTATTTAATAACGTTGAGAGTGTGGTTATCAAAGGAATTCTGGTTGGTTTTGACATCTATGGTTTCTTAGTTGATTGGACAGTCAACATGCTGAAGGTGGCAGGACTTTCATCTTGGTCTAGGCAGGACTTGTCTAAGGATATCAGTGTCTCGGCGGTAGTGATAAGGCATTTTTTATGATTACTTGAAGAGAGCCCCTTCTAAGATAGTGCTAAGAGTTCTGTTATGTCAAGATTTTTGGGTTGTCAATCTGTGTATACGGGGTCTGGGTTTGGGATTTATGGATTATCTATATGTTCCCTGATAAATGTAAGTATTCCAGCCTTAAGTGTTTTCGACCAGTTACAAATTAGTTTCTATCTTCATGGAGAATCTCACCTCTTTGAATATTAGGATTCCGTTTCTTAACGGAACATTGTACTTTGAGAGCAATTATCAGTTTGTGGGACATTCGTTCCTTCCGCCTAGATAGAGGATCCTGAAATTTGAAATTTATGTAAATTTTCACATAAATATGTATATCTACCTGTCAATTTTGGTTTTAATTCATTTACAATAATTGTTCACTCGAACAATTTGGATTGAAATGCATTTCCCAACCGTTCCATTCATCAAATGTTCAAACGTTTTTTTAAAACAAATTCTAAAAATAAAATCACTTTCAAAATAACGTAATTTAGCAGTATTAAACTGTGGTGAAATCAACTGGTTTTTGTCCAGAATGAATACAGTTCGCCCTTAATGAATTTGAATAGAGTTGGGAATTTGCAAACATTGTACTTCCTTTTCCTGTACTTTGTGTTCAGTGCTGCCAGGAAAATAATAATAATTGCCAGAGTGAAAAAATAATAACCAAATTTATTTATTTAGTGCGTAGTTTTTATTAATTTTACCCACGTTAAAGTTTGAACAAAACATTATTTAGTTAGGCAGATGCAGATGTGAAAGGACGGAGTATAATTATATTTGTTTGTTTGTTATTCAATATCTTTTATATGAAGTTTGCGGCAAAGCTTTAAGTTTAGTTAGTCGAAAAGAAAAATATCTGTTATCATCCCCCAATTATCCACAAACTACGTCTTTAAATAAATTTAAAAGAGTATTGAAAAATTTAATTACAAAATAATTTTAATTTAATTTTAATTTATTTAATAAACACAATATTTTTTAATTTTAATTTTTTTTAGATGCGTCGGAATAAAAAGAATTTCCTGACGACACAATGGCAACGTCCCTGTGGGTTTGTTTTAAACCAATGAATCCGTTAATGGAGGTGAAAATTACTTATTCTAGACACAAACACACCAATTAATTCACCACAGGTGGTATAGTTATCTATGATAATACAGTACCTATTTCGAATAACGGCACTTTAGTAAAATCCAATTTTATCCATCACACCTGATAAAATCACCACTTTTTGCAAAAACTCACCACATCCTTCCAAAAATACATCACACTGGCAACTTAAGCCACCGAGTAAATTCACCTCACTTCTCAAAAATTCACCACATAGAATCCAACACCACATACTAATCGACTTCCCCATCATCCCGTCCGTCAAATACGTCAAATTCAACAATAAAACCCACAAAACACGCAACAAACCAACACAACAACCCCGTCTCCCCTCCTCGCTCGCCAACGCAATTAGAAACAACACACACGCACCACCACCGCACGCCATAAATAATTTCCTCTTTAATTTTTATTTATATAAATCAGATACGAAAAAAGAATGTGCGAATTTATTCAAGAACGTTTTTTTTTTTTTTTGAACGGATATGCCATACGGATTGCGCCATAAAGGAAAAAATTTTGTTTGCCTCCTGGAAGGGAGGAGGAAAAAATAATAAATATGTAATAATAAAAAAAAAATTCTTTTCCATCTTTTCAAAATTAAATAATTATGTTTATTTAATTAATTTACATTTTTTAACAACAAAAAGGATAACCACAACTAGAAAAATCTACACCCTCCCTACCCACATCCTAGACATTGAACAAATATGTTGTTTTGGTTAGAAATAATAAAAATGGCAACACTGTTTGTGTTAGCTTTTGGGGCTACCTGATCCCTACATATACTTTATTTTTAGTGTTTTTGGGAATTTTAACATTTTCTGGTAGCCCAACAAATTGCAATAATTTTATATTTTCTGACTCTTAACTCATATTATCGATGGCGTTGCTAAATTTTCGTTGATTTTTTTTCTAATTATTTCGTTTTTATTTTTCTTAACTTTTTATATATACATTTTTTAATTTAATTATAATTTTCTACAATCTAGAACTCTGATCATCCCTGCTGAGTTTAATAAAAACAAAGTTGGCAGTAGTGGGTGTTCATTGAGAAAAGAGCGTTCAGAGAGTAAAATAAATATAAATGCCGGTAAAAAGTAAACAGAAAACAGGATTTTTTGTCTTTTCTTTTTACCACAGTTGAGAAATTTTTGTCGAAAATTCTCATACTCAGTGGATGGGTCCATGCCCAATCACACATATTGCATGAATATGTGTATATACATATTTATTTATTTTTGTATATATGCATATTTACATATGTATATATAAGTGTTTATAAGCATGTTTGTATGTATGTTTATTATACATTTTTACTTACTTTGTTGTTCTTTTCCTCTGCCTTCAGTGAAGAAATAAATGAAAGCATAAAATTTTCAACAATTTTTTTGGTCTTCTTGTATCAATAGATAACCAGACGTCGACGTCAATTGTTTGACGGAAGAAAAATTGTATTTCAAATTTGTTTTGTTGTTGATTGGTGGTAGTTGTTGCAGGTTCTAAAAGGTGATAAAATTTATATTTTTGTAGAAAACAAAAAGAACAGTGTTCAAGAAAAAAATGAATATTATTAATTAACAAAGTAAATTGTATAATAAGTATGTATGTACATACAGAAATATTTAAATTAAATCGGAGCACCAATAATTTAAAAGAGAGTTTTTTACTTACGGTCATGTTTTATTTTATGTTGCTTTTTAACGTCGTTATCAATTCAATGAAAATTAAAAACAAAAATAAAGAACAACACTCAGAATTAGTATAATAACAAAAATTTTAACAATTAAATTAATTAAATTTAATAATAAAAGTGTAAAAAAGCGATTAAAAACCTTAAACGTTTGGTAAGAGCAAACGCATTCACGCACTGATGTCGTTAAAGAGAAGAGTGAGAGAGCCTATCATTGACCTTTATTTGACATTTATCAAGAGCAAATGAACGTCTTATTATATGTACATTGTCGTTGTTGCTGTAGAGATACAAACTTGTGATTAATAAAATAAAAGTCAAGTGCTGTTTGTGCTGTGGAAAACTATTTCCTTAAAATTTTCATTCGGCAAAAATAATTGAGAGAAATTAAAAATATTATAAATATTAATTTTTTTTTTCAAATTTAGTCTCTTTAGAGAGACCTTTAAATATAATTTAATTTGTTTACATACGCTTTCAAGGTAAAAACTGCATTAGAAAGTGTGTAACGGCAAAAAGATCGACAAAAAGAATAACTTAAGAAGAAAAATAAACAAAATAATTAAACAGTTTATTTTGTTCGTTCTCTGCTCACTGCCATTGTGTGATAAATAGTAAATACCTACATATGTAGTCAAAAAATATGCCCAGTGTAATGAAAAGAAAAAGAATTAATTTAAACTAAACAAATATACACATACATATTTCCAAATTGGGGATAAAATTAAAAATTATTTCAGTATTATTATCCATTTTAAATAAATTATTTATTATATTATAAATTATTATTATTAAAGAGCAACAGTTTTAAAATGTTCATTTACACTCGCTTACAATAAAAAAACATACACTAATATTTCGCTGACAATGGCAGAGTCGAAAAAACTCTATTTTTTACTGTGGTATACCTACTCCATTGATTAAAAAATTTAATTCTATAAAAACCGATTGAAATGACGCATAATAGTCTACTAACTAACTGAACATCCTAATATATATTATAAATCTTTCTGTAAGTCTGTTTTTTTGTTTGTTTGTTGGTTTGTTTGTTAGCCAATCACGTCTGAACGCCTGGACCGATTTTCTTGAAATTTGGGATATAGATCGAGCCATTGCCGGTGCAGGTTATAGGCTATAAATCTTTTCAAAATTTTGACCAAAAGGGGAAAAAAATGGGACAAAGGGAGAAAAAATGGGCAAAAATTAGTACTTTTATGCATAAAATCTGTATTTTATCTGTTTTATAGGTAATTTTTTACGATTTAGCTTGGTTAAGTTTCCCAAATAGCTATTGGAGGTATTCCGTTTCAAAAGTTGAACCAAAAGGGGTCCAAAAAGGGGAAAAGGGGCCAAAAACGGGCAAATTGAGTGTATAGCCAATCACGCCTGAACGCCTGGACCGATTTTCTTGTAATTTGGGATATTGATCGAACTTTTGTCGGTGCAGGTTATAGGCAATAAATCTTTTCAAAATTTTGACCCAAAGGGGGAAAAAATGGGTCAAAGGGGAGAAAAAATGGGCAAAAATTAGTACTTTATGCATAATTGCTGTATTTTATCTGTTTTAAAGGTATTTTTTACGATTTAGCTTGGTTAAGTTTCCCAAATAGCTATTGGAGGTGTTCCGTTTCAAAATTTGAACCAAAAGGGGTCCAAAAATGGGGAAAGGGGCGAAAAACGGGCAAATTGAGTGCATTTATATTTAGGACTTAGAGTATTCAAAAAACTGGGTTGTTTGTTAAACCGGTTTCCGAATAATTTGAAAAATTGCATTTTTTAAGAAACCGGTTTCAAAACTGGTTTCGAAACCGATAATTGTTATTTTTAATGCAAAAATTACCCAATAATTTTTTTTAATTTTTTAAACTAATCCAAACTACATAACCCGCGCAACGCCGGGTACAATCTGCTAGTATGTACATACATATATTCCATAGATTGTTTATTTTGAACATGACTGTTTAGAAATACAAATTAAAAATATGCTCGGCGGGTAACAATATGAAATATATGATGAGAAACGCACCCAGCACTCGCAAAATAACAATATATTGTTAATAATTATTTTACAATATACAAAAGTTGCTTCAATCGTCAATTATTTCCTAAATATATTTACACTTACATATTTATTTAAAAGTCTACAGAGATAGAATGCAAAAGTCATTTCGATAATTCGTTACTTTCTGATTTCCATTAATTTCATTGAGCTACAGTACATTTGAAAAAATTCCAAAAATCAAATATAATTGTTGTCATACAAACATATACAGTGAGCGTCAAAAGAAAGTGTACACTATGGATAAAATTCTAACAATCTCAACTCAAGTTTTCCACTTAAGGAGAGTGCCCGAAAAAATTTTACAATATTTCCAAAATTTTCTAATTCTTTTCTTCTTGTTTCAATTTTAAAAACTGGCAATAAAATAATTTGAAAAAAAATTAACGGTAATTTATTAATGTATATTTTTTTGAATTGTACACTTTCTTTTGACGCTCACAGTATGTATGTATGTACATATATCTACATATATAAATACATATAGTTATTCCATTAATTATAATTTATCGACAGTAACCCATACAAACATTTAATTATATAATTAATATTAGAAATTATTGCAAATTCTACAGACGTTAATACTAGAAATTCATTTGGCATTTGAATGCTATGGAAAATGAAATGCATAAGAATGGAGCGCCGATCAATATTTTGATTTAAATAAAGAATATTTCTAAAAAAAAAAAAAAATTAAAGTAAAAACATTTTAAATGTGCAAACAAAACTGATATGAAAATTCTTGATAAAACGCAATAATCTACTGATGAATTGAGCAAATGGTTGGCCATTTATCAATGGGGCTTCGTAGGGATATACATACATATGTATGTATGCACATGTGTCATCATGAATATTATATTGTAGAGGAAGAATAAGGCGCCAAAAGTATGTTACGTGTGTCATACATACACTGACGTACAAAAGTGTTTGAATTATTTATTTATTAAATTCAATTCCAACACTTACACGTTAAGTAGCTTTCGTAAACAATATTACCTTCTTCATCTTAAATTCTATTTTGACCAGTGGACCTCTGTTTCAACACGTAAAGAAACCCAGAACCATTAAAGCTCCGCCTCCATTGTTTTACGCTTTACTTTAATTGATGCCGCTGGAAATTTGCATGTGCCACCAGTACCATTCTTTCTTTGGATTGAATTTGTTTTATACGACCAATTCAAACCAATATTTGATAGCGTCGAAATCTGAAACCAGGTAACGCTCAACGTCCATTCTCTTACATTTTTGTCAATAGCACCAGTAGACAATTTTGGTTCCATTATTCGAGCGGCAACGTCTTTATGAACCCGTGGTCGAACATTTGCTATGAATTTTGAAGCTAATTTTGGTCTTCTTTAAGCAATTTTCGAGTATAAAGCTATTTCTCCGTATGATTTGTATTCGTAGACTCTGACACTTTTGGTCGCCAGTGTATATGCAAATAAATTTATTTGCATGTATGATACATCTACATACATATGTATATACTTTTTTTTTTTTTTGTTGCTACTACAATTTTGCCTTTCGGCAATGACAATATAAACGCTAACACATGTTGGCAATGGGCCCAGTATGTGATGCGATCGTTTTATAATGGTACGTACATTCATACTCCTATGCGAGCAAGTGAGAGTTTATGTCATTCTGTATGAATGTTATTCAATGTGATCTTGAAAAGCATCATTCATTTTCAATGTTTCTAATGTAATGCCCTTTCTTCTACTGACTTTCCTCTATTTCCTTAATACCGCGAATGGTTAGTGACGACTCAATAAATATTTCCTAAGAATTAATTTCTCTTTTAATTATTCTACGTGAAATAATTAGTAGAGTAAATGAGAGTAATTTTTAGTCTAATTGTCTTAATACTTGATACAAACGATTAAATGTTTTGTAAGATTTTAGCTCTGGGTGCGGGATTCAAATTGACTTCAATCACATTCATATGTATGTATGTATGTATGTACATATACTTGTATTACAGATTGCAACATTTAATAAAAACGATGGCTTATCTTTGAGCTGATCTGAGAAACTCAAAGTCGTTTATAATCATTTTTATTGATTTTTACAATCAAACGTTCGATAGACTTGTAATAGCAAAGTATAGTGAATTGCAATAACCAAACGTGTTTTAAATGTTTCGAAGACAATTATCTTTTCGGTTGGAGGACTGTGATCAAAATGGTTATGCAAATAGGGTTTGTTAGGATAATAGAGAAGTGAGACGTGAAAAGTAGTGTTCTGTAGTTAAATTTTTGTATTAATTTCAGATGAATCGACGTTATTCACGCGTTGAGTCCGGCGCGGACTTGAAGGATTATTTTGATCGTGGTGATATTGCATCCCGAGAAAATCGATGGACTTTTGAAATTGCATGGGAAGTAGCGAACAAGGTAGGAGGCATTTATACCGTGATACGCTCAAAGGCATATGTGTCCACAGAAGAAATGGGTGAACAATTGTGTTTGATGGGTCCGTATAAGGAACACTGCGCCCGTACAGAGATTGAAGAGATGGAGTTTCCACGCGGTAACCCTCTTCTCGATGCCGTCAACACGATGAGATCAAGAGGTTATAAAATCCATACGGGTCGTTGGTTAGTCGATGGCAGTCCCCAGTTAATTTTATTTGATATCGGTTCTGGTGCATGGAAACTAGATCAATTCAAATCGGATCTTTGGGATAAAAGTCATATCGGTGAGTTAAATTTATAAATTTATGTTTGCCTATCTTGTATGTTCACTACATTTATGACATCTTTTACAGGAATTCCACATTTAGATGTTGAAACGAATGATGCCATTATCTTAGGTTATATGATAGCAGAATTTTTAGAGGAGGTACAGACAAACTACACTTATTAAAGTTTTCTTAAATTTTAGTCTAAAATATATGAATCTTAACGCCAACAGTTCCGTAATCGCGCTGTGGACTATTCTCAATCTAATGACCTTCAACCTCCACGTATTGTAGCACATTTCCATGAATGGCAGGCTGGTGTTGGCCTGATTGCTTTGCGTACTCGCCATGTTGAAATCGCTACTGTTTTCACTACTCACGCTACATTATTGGGTCGTTATCTGTGTGCTGGCAATACCGATTTCTATAATAACCTGGATAAGTTTGCCGTCGACGATGAAGCTGGCAAACGTCAAATCTACCATCGGTATTGTTTGGAACGTGCTGCTACCCATTTATCTCACATCTTTACTACCGTCTCAGAAATTACTGGGTATGAAGCTGAACACTTATTGAAACGAAAACCAGATATTATAACACCCAACGGATTGAATGTCAAGAAGTTTTCAGCCATTCATGAATTCCAAAATTTGCATGCAATGGCCAAGGAGAAAATTAATGAATTCGTTAGAGGTCATTTCTATGGGTAAAAGTTATGATTTTCTCCCTTCAGAATGTATGTTATTACACTCTCTACAATTGTAGGCACATGAATTTTGATCTCGATAAAACATTGTATTTTTTCATTGCTGGGAGATACGAATTTGGCAATAAGGGCGCTGATATATTCATCGAATCGTTGGCACGTCTGAATGCAATGTTGAAACATGAAAAACCAGACACAACCGTAGTAGCTTTTCTGATTTTCCCAACCAAAACGAACAATTTTAATGTGGATTCATTGCGAGGCCATGCAGTAGTTAAACAGCTACGTGACACAATTAACAACGTACAACAGGGCATTGGCAAGCGTTTATTCGATTCTTGCCTTAAGGGCCACATTCCCGGAACTGAGGAGCTGTTAACCAAAGATGATTTGGTGAAAATAAAGAGATGTATGTATGCTATGCAAAGGGATACGATGCCGCCAGTTACCACTCACAATATTGTAAGCTTATTTAATTACTCGGATAGGCATAGATATGCTGATTTTAGTACAATCTTTTTAGGCGGAAGACTGGAATGATCCTGTTCTGGGAGCTATCAGACGATGCCAGTTATTTAACTCGGTTAATGATCGAGTAAAAATGGTTTTTCATCCTGAGTTTTTGACGTCTACAAATCCTTTGTTTGGCATTGACTATGAAGAGTTTGTTCGCGGTTGTCATTTGGGCGTGTTCCCATCCTATTACGAACCGTGGGGCTATACTCCAGCCGAATGTACTGTCATGGGTATACCAAGCATAACTACAAATCTATCTGGATTCGGTTGCTTTATGCAGGAACACATAAGTGATCCCAAATCGTACGGCATCTATATCGTTGACCGGAGATATATAGGCTTAGAGAGCAGTGTTCAACAACTTTCTAATTATATGATGGAATTCTCGAGACTTAATAGACGACAGAGAATTATTCAACGTAATCGTACAGAACGTTTGAGTGATTTACTTGATTGGAGAACTCTAGGCATTGTATGTTTATTCACTTTTTACGTTTTTCTCAAATCGATATTTTTAATATCGACAAACCTTTTACATTTTTCAGTACTACAGACAGGCACGTGTCAAAGCCATACAGGCCGTTTATCCTGATTATATAGATGAAAGTTCTCTATATGGTTCTCGCAGTAATCTAAACTTTTCCAGGCCATTCAGTGAGCCCCCAAGCCCGTCTTCATCAAGTAAGTTCTATTATTCTATTGCTACTAAGTATTTCGGTAATATACTAAACACACTATTTGCTTTAATAATAATAATGACAGGACACACTACACCTGCACCTTCAGTTCACGGCTCCGACGATGAAGACTCTGTCGATGAAGAAACTGAATTAAAGGAATTGGGCATTAAGTAAAATATTATTTGCTTGCGCTGAATATAATTTTACAAAAATGACCACTACCTCTACAAATGATCTGAGCAACAAAAAAACGATTGACGGAAGATGGAGATAGTTGCTAAACAAAAAAAAAAAAAAAAAAAAAGAACAAAAAACAACAACTATAACAAATACTGCAATAGCAACCAGGTACCTCACGACTTGAAAACTTCTTATTTGAATGTACAAAAGTTTTTGAAGCAACAACCTTTAAGATTTCTTCTCTAAATGAAATGAATGCAAAACGATAAAAGCAAATGAAAAAAAAGAAAACAAAATTAAAACAAAACGCAACAAATGTTCACTCTTGCGATTTATTGTAATAGACTATATTATTATACATTTTATGATGACATTAGGTAAATTAAACAAAAGCAAATATGTAATACTATATTATATTAATTATAAAAACAAATAGAAAAAACTTATCTGATTCACATGTTACAAACTTAATAAGTTACTCTCTCTCTATTCTACTTTATGCATTACGTAAACCAAGCACCATACAAAGTTAAGTGAAATTATGATGTTTATTATAATTTTTTTTTCTTTTTTTGGTTTTTTGTTTTTAATTGAACGCAAGGATTTGATCACAAATTCATAATCTATGTCTACGGCTGTATTTTGATGGAATAAATGCGTATCGTCGTTTACGAACAATATCCTCATCGTTATAGTCGTAATCGTATCCTTCTTCATTGTCAACAGGCGCCGTGTATTCATCTTGAGCTTCAGGCAGATTATCATCCCAAGGGTTTGATGCATACGTTGTACTAGTACTTATGGGAGAATCTGTTCCTATGTTTTCATTGCCAGAACAATTTTGGCTAATTTCACCATTTGGTAATTTACACATAGTCCTATCATGATGCCAATCACTCGTCTCTAAATCAAATTCATCGTCGATATCAATACCATAATTAATGTCGGGAATATTTAAACCTGTAGTATGCCACATTGGGTACGTGTCGTAATTTGGATTAGAATGAGACATAAAACAGGCGCTGCATTGAGGTGGTATGCCCCTACGTAAAATATATTGAAACGTTAAGCTTTGACAACGACTGCAGATTGAATTTCTATATTGTATACCATGATGACCACATAAAACGTATGGCCAAGACGATATAGGCACGCATTTATTTCTCTGTCTAAATACACGTCTCCTTTCACCGCGATACGGAACGTATTTAACAGTTTCATAACAGTTTTCATCGATGTACTCTTCTTCATTTGCTTCTTCAGCATTCGTTTTTTCGCACACTGTGACCCGTTTTGCCTGCATAACACGAGAATTGCACTTTTTACTGCAAACACGATGTCTCTTGCGATGACAACGGGCCGACGTTGAAAATCTCCGAGAGTCACAAGTTTTTGATGGCCTCAAAATAATACAGCATGGATCGGTATTGTTATAACCCAGACCAAATTTGCCTCCAACTCTGGAGATATTTTGATAGACATGTACTATATTTTTGTTGCTATAGCTAATATTTCCTTGCTGGCTTTCAATGATGTTATGAATTTCATTTGTCAGGCGTATAATATTTGTTGTATTTAGGGGTGGCGGACCAACTGGTTTGTAGTCAGTGTCATTTACACCCTGAATTACAATTTCTTCTTTAATCAAGAGGGGACAAACTGGACATTGTTTTACGCACTCCAATGGATTTTCAACGCCTTCACATACAGTTTTACATTTTTGAAGGTTTTCATAGCACTCTTGATAATCTCTTAATGACGGTTGATCGTAATATTGCATTTGGGTGTGAATGACTATAGGCTTACCAGCAACTTGTTTAATTGTGGAGCTCAAAGAAGTGCCATTAATTACCGTGATGTTTTTGTTATCCTCTTTATGAATCTCCAACGGCGTTGTCAGCATCAGGTGCCCCAAGAATAAAACAAATATGATCTAAAAAATTAAACAATTTAATTTCAATTAGTTACGAACTTTTAATTTCTTTTAAACATTTATATCTACTGTGCTCTTCATTACGACTCATCGATCTGAAACTATTCCGTTGAAGGCAAAACAAAAATTGCTTACTAAACTTAATGCAATGAATTTATATCGAATTAAAAATTTCTGTTTCTAATCAATGTATGTATTTGTACATATATTTGTGATAACCAATATTATGGCAAAGATAACAAATATCGTTAGTCTCATTCGCAAAGGTGTTAAGTCCGTTTTTTCAAATTTTACAGGAGACATAAAAAACATTGTAGCTTTTTCAGTTTTTAAAATTTCTAAACTGTTTAAACGCAATTATTTTTACAAAATAATAATAATATTAATATTAATAACTAATAATGTTAATTATTATTATTAATTAATTAATAATATTAATATTAATATTTTTCGTAGTTTTGTGGACTTAGCGTTTTTGCAAACCACAAAATTACAACAACTTTGAACTATATAATGACATGTTTTTTTGTTGTATTATGTATAATATTACCGTTTTGCATTAAAATCTCAATTTTGGAAAAAAGTGGACTTAACACCTTTGCGAATGAGACTAACGAAATATTATCGTGCAGTTTACTTAAAAATTACAATTATTGGGCGAATTTGCTCTGATGTTTTTCCAATTTTCTGTTTTTCTTTTTGATAACTGAATAATGAAATTTTCTATAGCGAAGACACAAGTTGCGGACGAAGGTTGTTGCCAATTGGCAACATCATTCCTTAAGAAAAAAGTTTCGTAGTCGTTCTCTCCTTAACGGGCCTTTTATGAACAGAAGCATTCACATACATACTACATGTTTCAGGGCATAAGAATTCTGTTGTACTTTATTTTATTTGTAGCCTGATGGCGTGCAAAGAAAGAAAAACTTTTGACACCATTGACAAGACATCTCCGGCCACAAGCTTTTATAAACTTAAAAAATGATAATATGCGTTACAATCAGTGTTCGAAAAAATACTCTAAAGTACGCAACGTTTATGTACTATACTGAATGTCGTGGGTAAAGAACACAAACACATTCACTACAACGAGAGCGAAACTTTTCGTTTCTATTTTAATGTTTGTGGACATGTACGCAAACTCTAACATAACGTACTGAACAGAGTTCACAAACACTATTTTTTAGTGTTTGTGTACAAAGTACACTAAAAAGATCAGTACACAACGAAAAAAATTGGGTTTTAGTGATCTTTTTTTGAGTACACTAAAATTTTTAGTGTACGCGAGAGTTCATTCAGTATTTTTAGAGATCGCGTTGTGGTTTTTAATGCCATTTATTATTCATTAGGAATAATAGACATATTTCGCTTAAGAATACAAATAAAAACTGGTAATTTTTCTCTCATTCTCTCTCTTACTGAATGAGAACATAAACTCTCGCGTACACTAAAAATGTTAGTGTACTCAAAAAAAGATCACTAAGACCCAATTTTTTTCGTTGTGTACTGATCTTTTTAGTATACCTTGTACACAAACACTAAAAAATAGTGTTTGTGAACTCTATTCAGTACGTTATGTTAGAGTTTGCGTTCATTTGTTGTGTACATGTTGTGTACGTAATGGCTGCCTTCCAAAATGTATCAATACAAAGTTTGTATGCAGTTCTACTGCGGTATTTAAATTATGTACACATGCAAAGTTACCAAACAATGCAACTATGTGCTTTGTTTACATTTACAATACAAAACGTACACACTGCAACGCGTCATATTACATCTGTGAGTCGGCCATTCTCCTTTTTTTTGCGTTTTAATTGTGCGCGCAAACAAACGAATGTCAAAGCATCAACTATAAATCCGATGCCTGATTGCTTTTTGACTGCGTTAAAAATACACATTGACGACATTTTGAAATAGAATACTTCGTATATATTTTGTACAGCGGCTTTATGAAACACGATACTTCGTTCAAACACAAAGCAACTAACATTTTGGAAGGCAGCCAATGTGTTTGCGTACGAGTTCACAAACACTTAAATCAATTCAATTTCAATTTTTCTTTTATTAAGACTTGATAGTCAGATTACAATAGAACTAAAAAACGATAACATTTAATTTGTATAAACTTAAAACGATACGTATTATTTTAATAAAGATTGAAGACTTTATACAAGCCGATAACGCAACATGCTGACATTAACAATAAAAGATTATTAGAATTTCACATCAGACAATAAACATTAAAATTATATTGCTCAATAAATATAATAAAAGTTTACGTAGACTGCTAATACGTCACCATTGAGAACACTTAAATCAAAGTTAAAAGTATTTTATCAGTTACGTACACAATGGTTAGTGTACAGTATGGCTGCCTTCCAAAATGTTAGTTGCTTTGTGTTTGAACAAAGTATCGTGTTTCATAAAGCCGCTGTACAAAATATATACGAAGTATTCTATTTCAAAACGTCGCCAATGTGTATTTTTAACGCAGTCAAAAAGCAATCAGGCATCGGATTTATAGTTGATGCATTGTTTGGTTACTTTGCATATCTACAGAATTTATATACCGCAGTAGAACTGCATACAAACTTTGTATTGATACATTTTGGAAGGCAGCCTATTTTTTCGAACACTGGTTACAATGAAACAATTAAAGTACAAACTACACTAATAAAGCTATAAAATAAACTGTCGTTCACTCAATTATAGCGCAATTAATCAACCAATTGATCTGGGTGTTATTAAAAGTTATAACAGTATGTACTTTCAAGCGGAAGCACACACTAACAGTCTCTTTAAATTTCTAACACAAATGCTAATCTAGTAAACGATATAAACTTATTGGATGCAATTGATTATTTATTACTAATAAAATTGCAAAAAGCAAATATTATTCCTAAGCCACGATTTACAATTCAGGATTTACAGTCAGGAATTTTGGACAATGAAATTTTATCAAGTGATAGACCAAATCGAAAGTCTCTTGTTATTTTACGTTTTAAAGGCGGAAAAAACGACATCTTGCAATTCAAAGATTGTATTCGCATTCGAGAGATTCTACTGTTAATGTAAATATGTTTCATCTGACATGATAAAAGTCTTGAATATTATTTTGAAGGTTTATTCTTAAAAACTCAATGAACAATTTTTGTTTTTATTACGTCATATGGCTATTATTTGGCGTATTAAAATATCGATCAATAATTTTTGACTTTATTGTGTCATGGAATTATTTCAAATTATTTCTGATAAACTTGGTTGGCGAATGCAACAGCAGTAAAAAAAATTTTTCAAATCACTGAAATAATTAATTTTCTTAGGATAGCGATAAAAGTAAATGAGAATAGTCGAATAAATTTCCAAAAATAAAAACGTTTATTTATTATGTACTTATAAAATGTTAAAACAAAAACAACAATTCAATTATTGTTGTGCTACAAGTATATTTTTTATAGTAATAGAAAATTTAAAATTATAGTGGGTGTTGACTCACTTATGGCGCTCATTGCATATATAAAATCACTATTTTATTCAATTTGTTGTGTATGTTTTAGATTTTCATTTTTGAAATCAGTTGATAATAGATAACGCCTTCAGTTACTTAGACACCAGTCATCATAGCAACCATCGGTCATCTGACAGCCAAACATGCCAAAACGATTATTAGCACAGTATTCTCTCTGATCGAAAAAGTTGCACTTTTGCGATGGACACGAGTAGCGATAACAATAATACGAGCATCGTGACATATTGTTCACTGAACAACCAGAACAGTCGTGACCACCTGAAAAATAAGAATATATGTAAATTGCATGGAATGTCATATTTTTGAATCCGTATTACCTGTCATAGAGCCGCAGGTTCCATAACTTTCGCACTCTCTTTGAATGGGTGGCATTATAACGTGTTTGGGCCTAGCATATATGCGTGGTGGTTTGAGGTATATTATGGGTGCTATGCAAAAGTCGCCACAACGACGAGAGCGGCGACTATAGCAATGCCAACGATTATTACGTTCTTCACAAATACGTGGTGTCATCACCTCACAACAGCTTTGTACTGTTTCAGTTGTAGGCGCTGTTGTGGTATCTTCTTTATCACAATCTTCATAATCATTGTTACAGTTGCCGTTGTCGGCGGCGTGTTCGTTAATGGTCACAGGAGCATTGACCACAATATTCTTGGTATTGTTAATAATAATATCTGGTGTAGTTTGATTGACATAAGTTGTAATTGTGTGGTTGAAGGAGAAATTATGAACTATAGGCTCTGGCACAGAACATCTATGTCCGGTCCATATGGTGCCTTCGGGACACTCAATGAACACACAGCGATCGTTTTTCATTATTGTTCCGAGAGGACAATATATTATGTGACACATGTCGCCAATTAGAATTGTACCAGGTGGACATAGCGTAAGGTTGGGCGGTGGAAAGGTTGTTGTTGGCGGTGGTGTTGTTGTAGTTATTATCGAAAATGGTGGTAGTGTTGGTGGTGGTAGCGGTGGTGGCGCAACAGTTGTGGTTTGACATGGTCTTTCTGGACAAGGGCACGCTGGTTGATTTTGACAGCAGGTTGTTGGACAGATATTCGTCGGCTTCGTTGGACAAGGAGAATTTTGACATGGGTTCACCGGTGGCGCTTGTCCACATACCGTTTGGCAGCGGCAAACTGGTTGATTTTGGCAGCAGACTGATGGACAAGGATTCGTCGGTATTGTTGGACAAGGAGAATTTTGACATGGGTTCGCTGTTGGCGTTTGTCCACATGCCGTTTGACAGGGGCAAAATGGTTGATTTTGACAGCAAACTGATGGACAAGGATTCGTCGGTATTGTTGGACAAGGAGAATTTTGACATGGGTTCCCACATGTCGTTTGGCACGGATTTGTGGGTGTTACCGGTGGATTTTGAACACAATTAGTTTGACACATACTTGGAAGAGATGTTGTCTGACATGGGACTGTTGGTTGTACAGTTCCTAGACTGCTTGCTTGCTGTACTGGTGGGTATGGCGTAATTGGTAAATTTGGACATTCGACAACAGTTCCAGCATTACAATTTTGATTTGAGCATGTCTATCAATCAAACTAATGTTTTTAATTGCAAAAGAAAACAATAACGACATATTTACTTACTATTAAAAGCACAAGCCCCACAAATATATAATTTTTCGGAACGTTCATTTTTATGTTCTACCTCAGCGAAATCAAAATTAAGATTAAATTTCAATTGCATCATGAGCATGTATTAAAATAATCGCAAATATTTCTAAACATAGTTTTTAGCTTTTGTGTTTAGAACCGGTAGTTATCAGTAGTCCAGACCATACACAGCGACCTGTAAGATCAAGTTTCTTTTTCGAATGCAAATTAAAAACATTCATATTTATGATAATGATTCATATAATGATAATTTATCATACATTCAAACATACATACATAGGTGCATAGTATGTACTAGAGGGCCCATGTCCCGTACTTGTGCAATGGATAACCCATGACAATTCTTGAGATAAGACTTTTGTTGACATTACGCTATAATTGTGACTTTATTTTAGCTTTATTCAGGAATTATATTGGGCATACATTGAATCTTATCTCTACATAAAGTGGAGATAGGTCTAATTATGTAAGCAATGTCCAATTGACAAGAGTGTTTATGTAAGCTTTTCAAATGACGCTGCATTCACTTTCGCAAATTCAAAGACGAAATAAATTTTATACATTAAAAAAAAAAAAAACTTGAACTGGCAGTACCCTATTATAATCATCATGTTCTTAAGGAGAAATCAGCTTCTAAAAATAATGGAATGCCTGACCTTCGGCTATTGCTACAAGTATGAATTCGTAAATTTGATAGCTTAATGTAGAGCTCTATGAAAAGCTTATGATCAGTTAGTATTGGGTTTCGTATAAAGACGCTTTACATTCGGTATCATGATACTAAAAAAATACTCATTACTTTGTGTTATTCTTTTAATAGTAAACTTTTGTTTGATTCGTTGCCAAAGGCATGTTTCGGTGAGTATGAGCAAATGGAAATTGACAGAATGAAAACCGTTTCTATACCAGGAACCGCTATTTCAACAGGTGACACCACCACCCGCAATTTGCCCACCTAACTATGAACTAATTAACGGTTTATGTTATCCATCTCCTAATTTGCCAAAATGTCCACCCGATTATTTTTATCACACGGATGGATTATGTTATCCGACAGTAAGAAAACCATGTCCATTTGATGAAATCAGTAAAAGTACTACATCAACGACCACAACTACAACTACAACACCAGTACCAATTCCAGTAAGGCAGATAACTTGTCCTCGGGGTTCAATCATGTATAAAAATAAATGCCGTAAAATTATGTGCACTTTGGGAGAATTTTACAGGGGAAGTTGTAATCGGCCCATTTGTCCTTCAGGCTTGATATGGCGAGGCAAACAATGCCAAAGACCTGGTTTTATAACAACAGTAATCGAAATCGACAACACTTTTGTAAATCAAGTAAACGAAAAACAATACGCTTTGGAAACCAGTGAACACGATGAAATCATCAATCACACAGCAAATTTAGGCCCGTCTACTACCACTAGTAAGCCAGGATCGATAAAAGCAAGCACAGTAGCATCAGTGAACGACGGGAAGCCACAATTACCATCCATAAGCAACGCAACCTGTTGTCATGTAATTAGTCCGCGAATTTGTAAAAAGTATATAAAATGGCAGTGCTTCAGTCGCAAATTTATAATTTGTGATGACAGAGTGTGCACAGCGCCATTGTTGTATCTAAAAGCACCTGAAATCAAATATGAGCCTCCCATACTTGTAATGCCGCCAAACCCACAATTGGACGCTTGTAAAAATAGTAATTGTACTGCCGACACGGGTAAAATTTGTCACATTTGTTTCATGTCAATGAATTTTAGCTAAACAATATTTTTTTTTAGATATTGTAGACTGTTCTGGATGTGCCAATCGTGTTACTGAAAACTGTACTCCATACTGCTATTCGTATGTCTGCCCAAATGGAGCTTGCACCTATGTGAACCTAGAGGACTATTGCAGTTATTATTCTGGACAAAGTGGATGTAAACCAAACGATGGTTGTCTCTGGAGTTGGTGTACGAAGTCTATGTAATTATTGAATGCTCAATTTGTATAGAATTTAACAGAAATCAAGCAAATATATTCATAATATATCCTGACAAGAAGTACTAAAACTATCCACTCACCTAACCCTCTTGATGTTCTCTAAAAAATACCACTTATTTAAATATACATACATACTTACTGACATATATACATACATACGTACATATACTACAAAAAAAGAGATAATATACATAATAAATAAAAACTATCTTGTTCTTTCAAATTATAAAAAAAAAATATAGAATATTTTGCATTATTGCGTTGAATTATTGCGTCCTACAAAAATTTAATTTGCCATGTTTTGTAACATAACGAACGATCAGTGTTGAAAAATTCAGTACTTTTGTACTTTTTTAGTACTTTTAGTACTTATTTATTACATACTTTATGTCGTGTTGCGCTTTTCAACTATTAACGCATTAGCAACACGTTCAACGCAATGCTAAAGTAGATTTAGGCTTTAGCCACTCATGTATAAAATTAACACACACAAAATAAGTGGTGTGAGAAGTTAGATCGTAATCCCCAGTGAAGGCTTATTATAATGACAAAAAAGTACTACATATTTCGAAATTACAGTTTTACAACAGTGCCAATTAGTGAGTTTTTAGAATATTTTTTTCTTCCTGGCAACACTGATGCAGATGAGTACCAAAATTGACAACACTGGTGGTTGGAAAAACCCGTTTTTGCTCGTTCAAAAAAATAAACGTTCTTAATTCGCACATTCCTTTTCCGTTTCCGGTTTATATAAGTATAAATTAAGCCCCTGTTTGTTTTAATAGGAAATTTATGGCCTGTGGTGTGTGTGTGTTGTGTTGCTGGTCGGTGGTGTGTGTGTGTGTTTGGTGTTTGCTGTTGCTTCGTTTAGTGTGAGGGCTGGGTGTGGTGGTTCGGGATGTTTGGGGGGAGGAGAAAAAAAAGAGCAAAAGATTGGTTGTTGTTGTAATTGTGGCTGTGTTGCTGCTTGCACCCACCCGCTCATTGTTATTGTTGGTGCTTGGGTCTAATACGACGGTGGACGGAGAGAGAGAGGGAAGGGAAAATTAATAAATTAAAGCTTTTAAGTGTGGTGAATTTGTTGTTGTGGTGAGTTTCCAGTGTGGTGAGTTTTTCAAAGTGTAGTGAAAAACTCACCAAAGTGCCGTTATTCGAAATGGTACCATATACACATGTACTGTATATCAGGGTTGGCAAAATTGGTACAATTGTACTTTTTTTGGTACAACTCAAACATCAAAAGTACAATGGTACACCCACCAATCACCCATTTTGTACAATTTTAAAGTTTTCCCAATTTTGATTCTTAATTGATTTGAAATGGCAACTCATTTTGACTGTCAATTTATTGTGAATATTTTTCCATCTACTTTGTCTTTCGTCAGAAAATGTTATCTCTGGAAAAACTATAGAAATTATAAAATCGTATAAAAATGAAAATATAAGCAATTTTTGGACCAAAATTTTTGAAACTAAAAACGAATTAAATGAATATATGTTTTAAGTAATGTAGTAAGAGGGATATTATCTATTCCTCATTCATCTGCATATGTGGAACGAATTTTTTCGTATCAAAATATAATAAAAACAAAAGAGAGAAACAAACTGCATGTAACTACACTACACTGACGGAAGGTATGAACTTTCGGAAAAAGCCACTGATTACATTGTGCCCGAGGCTATATTCCTACCTGGTTTAAGGACACTTATACCGGATAGGGCACAATGGAATGGTGGGGTACTCCGGGGGCAGAGTGGTATACCCATTTTCACAGATGGGTCTAAGTTAGGTGGATGTACAGGTGCTGGGGTTTTCTGTAGGGAACTCGGTCTTGAACTCCACTTCAGGTTGAATGATGACTGCAGCGTTTTTCAGGCGGAGATTTTCGCAATACTGAAGGCTATTGAGGCCATAGCTGGTGGCCCATCTTCGGATTCGGAATCTTACATGATCTTCGTTGACAGTCAGGCTGCCCTTAAGGCCATTGCGTCGGTCTGGTGCAAATCACGACTGGTTCGCGAGTGCAAAGAGTCGTTGAGGTCTTTTGGACCGGACCGTATCCGTCTATGCTGGGTTCCGGGTCATAGCGGAATACTGGGCAATGAGACGGCGGATGCCCTCGCTAGGTTAGGTCGGGGGGCGATTTAATAGTTGGTCCTGAACCCCCAGTCTGCCACCTCTATGGCCTCATCGATGGATGGGTCAGGGAGGAAGAGCAGAGGCGTTGGAGGAACGGATCAGGTTGTTCTGTCTCTAGACGTCTATGGCCTGCTGTGGACAGTAAGAGAACAGATTGGCTGCTGAGCTTGGTTAAGGCCAGCGTAAGGTTGGTTGTCGGTTTTATCACAGGGCACTGCGAGATTAGGTCGCTGACGGGGATTTGGAACAGATCCCAGCCGGACTATTGCAGGGTATGTTGCGATGAGGAGGAGTTAGAGACTATCGAACACCTCCTCTGTAACTGCCCAGCCCTTGGTAGGTTGAGGTTGAGGACCCTTGGCAGAGCCTTCTTTGAGAGCTTGAGTTCTGTGTCGAGAGCCGACATCAAGGCTCTCCACAGATTCATTAGCAGTTTGAGCTGGTTGAGAGGTGCTAGGGCTTCATAAGTGTAGTCGCGCGCTCAACCGTTGTTTGTGTCTGTTTCTTTCTGTGTGATTCCCATCCTCCCCTTACCCTTATGCCCTCCTTTCATCCTATTCCCTCTATTTCCTTCCCTCTCCAAGGACGTTGTACAATGGGTCAATTTCGACCTCCGGGTATTGTTCTTGTCTTAACGGACAAGTACACGTCCTCTAACCTAACCTAACTACACTTTCTGGTTTAATACAAACTAAAGATTTAATAAATTCATCAAACTGTTATTGTTATAATTTTAAAATAACGAAAAATTTGTTATCAAAACTCCAATAAAAAATGGGTTTTGTACAATTAGGGTCAAAAAAGTACAATTTAAAACGCTGGTCTGTACAGTTTAGAAATGTTATTTGCCAAATCTGCTGTATATTGTGAACTGGATGGTGTGTGTCTAGAATAAGTAATTTTCACCTCTTTTAACGGAGGCATTTACCGACAGATGTGGTTATCATTACACACTGCATTACCAACGGTGTGCTTTGTATTTGGATTAAGGATAATTAATCTCGATTAGTGAAACACTGAATAAAAGAAATACACGCAACGAACGTGTAAAGTAGTGTTGCCATTGTGTTATTCTATTTAAAATTCTAAAAAATTAAAATTAAAAAATGCATACAAATAATTAATATAATATTAATATGTATAATAAATAATATAATATAATAATTATAATATAATAATTAATTATTTTGTAAATGAATTTTTGAATAATTTCTTTCTTTTATATTTTATCCAAAATGCTTGCAAATAGCTACACATTGGAACTTCTTTGTCGAAATATTTCTAATGTGTTTGTGATTTGTTCGAACCAATTATAAATTAATTAACTAAATAAATTAATAAACTAAATGGCTATAGTTTTGCTTCTTCTTCTGAAGTTGATTACAAAATTTTTTTATTTCCTGGCAACATTAAACACAATCAATGCTTTATTTCACTGTGTTACCGACTCGTTAACAGTTTTATCATTGAATTGTTATCGTTTATGTTAAATAATGGACTTTCACCATCGCTAATATACTCATTTTGTTCTCATGCATGCGCGCCTACAGTCATACGACAGTTTGTTGCGTTATTTATTAGCCTCTTTCATTTCAGTCATTCGACGAGAGTTAAACGAAATGGTTGTACGGCGGATGAGCGTTGGTCGGTGAAAATTTTTGTTTTTTTTTTCGTTTAAGAAAACAATTGCACACACACAAATAACAAGTGAATAATTAGAATAAAATTAATAGCAACAAAATCGAATACATAGAATCGTTTATAATAATACTGGCTGTTGTTATTGTTTATTTCTCTACTTTGAGTGTTTTTTTTTTTTTGGTGTACAAATTTTATTTACAAATCCAGCCGAATACATTATTTGAGAATAAAAATTTGTTTTTTTTTACTTCGGATGAAGTAAGCCAGCCTGCGGGCGAATAAGTGAGTGAGCGTGCAATTTAGTGCATTTTCCGTATTGTGTTGTTGTTTTTATTGTGAACAAAAATCAGTTAATATCTTGTTCTCTACGCCTCTCGCTAGCTATCGCCTCTGTCTCTTTTAAAAATCCGTCTGATTGTGCTTTAATTTACAATTATTTTCTAACTGTAATCATTATTAAAAGAGAAAAATCAACTAATGCTGAGCGGAAGTAGTGCTCACGTTCGTTAAAACAATTTTAGTGTTTGTGTGCGTTTTTTTTTTTGGTGGGTCGATCAATTCATCTCTCAAAATGTCCCCATTGTCAAGCGCCCAAGTGTTAAAGCGTATGAGTGTGTTAAATGTAAAATAAAATATAATATAAAATACATACAATAAAATATTGTAAATTTAATACGTGAAAAAAATTATTAACACATTTATTCTCCCAATGCGTAAAGGTATTGAAAGAAGAATAACAAATTGTCAAAATTAATTGAAGAGACCTAAGCGACAAGTTAAAAAAACAAAAACAAAAACTGTTCAGTCAGCCATTTACACTGCATAAATTAATTTACAGTAGAGTCGATTGTATTTCATATTTCAGTTGAGCTGAGTTTGTTCAATTAACGTTTTAATGTCAAATGCAAACCATTAGCTCATGCATGCATGCTGTTCGCAGTCATGCGATTTTTCGCCAAAATAAACAATTTTGTTCTGTTTCTGCAAATGACTTTTTATTCGGATTCCAGAAACATGCAATTCCGTCAACCGTCAACCGACAACCGACTCTTTTATAATTTACACAGCGAAAACAAATTCATCAAATACTTTTAGGGGGTTTATTCTTTACAAATGTTCTTTTTTTATTTTTATTTTGCTTTAATTCGTTTGTACATGCATTCATAAATGTCTGTATGTATGTATGTATATGTAACTATGAACCTGTTCGCTCGTGTGTTTCTTAATTAATATTGTTACGAATATGGTTTTACTTTTGTTGTTATTGTTGTCAAATATTAATTGAAACAATTTGCCAATGCATAGGCAATTATACACAATTAAAATAATCGTAACTGTGGCCTTATACCCAAACCAAAGAAAATCGGTCAATTATAAAAGAAAACTTAAAAAAAAAAAACTAAAAACGAATAAAAAAAAGTTTATAATCCATAAACAAAATTATTACGTTTTTATTTTATTTTCGTTCATATTTATAGGCGAAATTCATATTTCTCATATTCAATGGTGTAACTCACTAACTTCCTGTGTCGCCATCATACCAATACAAATGAACAATAGACAGTGATGTCAATCTAGAGTTTTTGCGTTTATGTTCATTTCATAGTTGGTATTACGAAATTAAAATTAAAATTCATGAGAATTGGAAGCAATTAATGTTTCCAGTATTGGCTATTCCAAATTGGAAATATTTTGGTCGAAAGTAAGCATTACATATCGTTGGTCTCATGTAGAAAGGCCCTAACTCGCATTTTGATAAAATCGCCTTAAATTTTGTGAGGAGGTGTATTTATGTTAAATGCATTGGAATCACAAAAAATATAAATTTCGAAAAAAGTGTGAGTTAGGGCCTTTCTACATGAGACCAACGATATATATGTATGTACATGTAGGCATATAAAACATAGAAACTGTTTCCATGTTCTTTATAGCCTTCGAACATATCCAAATTCATTAAAAACAGAAATCGGTTCATTAATCAGTTTGATTTTTGACCATTTGGGATTTTTAAATACAATACTTAAGATTTCAAAAGAAACTAAATATAATGACAATAACAACTGTGTTACTTGTCATTCAATTAGAGAAAAACGGGTATTGCGAGAATACCAATTCATTGTATTCAAATATTTTTATTGTTAACTAGTTTGACGATACAGTTATGCTAATATAAAGATTTTTTATATCTATTTAGCAAGAATATTTAATGTAAACTTGTAATATTAGAATATGAAATGAGAATATATTTATAATCCAACTTCTTTTTTAATTGATTTCCTTAGCAAGAGGGTAGCGAAGGTCATCAGGTAATAGCCAGTACATGCATAATTAATATTAAATTAAATGCGGTAATTTATATACATACATATGTATATTATGAGTGTGGTTCAATAAAAACTTATGTTTTTGATTTTATTAGATGTATTTCAGCTATGAAATCAAATCTTGTTTTACCGAATTATTCTTTCAGGTTTGGATAAACCTGGAGAAATACCAGGTTTTTTGGCGGTTTTAATTCTTTGTCTAAATTACGAATTTTTGCCATTTTTGCGAGAAATTCTCATTCTTTCATTATTTTATCTAATAGCATGACAGTCTGCTATCAAAAGCTATCTCTTGACAGCGGTAAATACAGAAAGTCCCGTACTTGATGATCCATCCTCGTAAATATGTTTCAATGTATTCATAAACGTATGTACATATGTATATACATGTATACATACAAACACATATGTATGTATGTATGTATAGATGGATTTTAACACACATTAAGTATTTACAGTTTATTCGTATTAATAAAGTTCTTGTTGTTGTTATAGCAACTAGATTGTAAACAAATTGCAAAATTCATTCTTAAGAATTTCTAAATTACGCACACATACAGCATACAGAACTTTTATTGAATAAATTTTCAAACATTTTAAATACTTTCTCAATATATTTAATTCAACTCGACTAAAAGCAACAAAAAAGAGAAGAACAACCATTTAGTTGCGCACTTAATAAATGAATGCTCAACAAAACAAATTATAAACACGAACGAACGAGTAAACAAACATTCATATGTATGTATGTATGTATAAAGACAAGTGGAAAAAAATTGTTTATTCTCTTCGTCACTCCAGTCTTTGCCGTCCCTTTACAAATCCTTCCAGCAGGTGAATTAATAAAAAAAAAAGAACAACAATCCATAAAATGTTTACGAAATTCTCACATACATACATTAAAAACTCCACTTCTGTTACGCTTTCCGACGACAATATACAAATTTTATACACAATTTACGCATAAATAAATTAAATTTTCCAAAAGTTTTTTATAGGTATTGAGAGAATATTGAGCAAATAGATAATTTTGGACCAGACTTTGTTACGCATTAAGGACGGACATTTATTGTTAAATAGAAATCGGCAACACTGGTCGATTAACCCTTTGCGGTTACTGTTACGTTACTGCCCTGCCCGAACATTTGATTTAAAACAAAACATTCACATTCAGTAAGTAACAGTGTTGCCGAAGCTCATATAATTAAGTTCCCCATTTAAATAATCGGCTATGTGTGTTACACATGGTTTGTTTTTAGTAGTTTCTTGTTATAAGCAATGCTGGGTATTATAGACATTAAAACTCAGTGGCGTGCCACCAACTCACTTAATTGGCAACACTATACACAAATGAATCCGCTGTTTTATTGACGGCAAAATTACATTCAGTATTCTCTTGAGTATCGGCCTGTGTAGTGGTAAAGCTAATAAAGTGTTGTGATAAATTTTGTTGTGAGTTGCGAACTAAAAAAGAAAATATTAATACACAAATAAATCAGTTGACAATACGACAGACACTCCCTTATTGTGATACAACAGATCGGGGCTGTGTGTTTAAAGTTCCCTAAATTATTTAAAGTGTTTAAATGAATTATTTCTGTTTGATTTTATTGTTCTACGGTCGGTCAGTGGCAATAATTGTATTTAAGGGGGTGATAATGAAGGCATTCCATTCTCAACCAGTTGCTTCATTCTTTAACGCACGTGTAAATTTATAAATATTTATTTATTTGTACGAATATGTACAGAATGGCGTTTTTCTATTTGTGTTCACTAATAATAACGGATATTATTTGGTTGACTTAAGGAAATGCTTTCGTATTTCCATATACAAACCATATGAATAGTGTTTGTGTTGTGTTGTGTTATTCTTTAGTGCCCAATTTGGTTGGTGTTTGTATGTGTGTACTTTATAAATGTTTAGTGTGCGTCGGTCATACATACGAAAGAGAAAAAATAAAGCACAAAGAAAAGAGAGAGAGAGAGAGAGCGTATAAGAGAAGAGTAGTTAAAATTATAAACAACTTTTGTTGTCGTTAATATAATATGTTACGTACTTATGTATGAATTTTGTGTAAATATATTGTATATATGTAGATGTATACAATAATATTAATTGTGTGAAATATTTTCTTACCTTGAATACCTATAAAACATGCATATGTGATAATTTATTTAGACTACGTATTTAGTACTTTTTATGAAAGTACCACGCCCACACAACATTCAATATCTAAATACCGAAAGTGCTTTAACAAAGTGCGATAAACGATAACAAAAATAACACAAGAAGCGAAATTGTGTTTTCATATAGAAGCTAAAACACAAAGTATATTAAAAAGGAATAAAAAAAACAACACACACACACAAACAAATAAATAAAATATCAGCCGCCATCATTCCAATATCGTCATTAAAACTTCAACGTTAAAATTTAGCGTTGACGTTTTTGTCATTGTTGCTGTTGCTGTTGCTATTTTCTTGCGCTTGAGCTGTGTAATTGTAAAAAGTAAGTAAAAACAAAAACAAAAAAAAAAAAACCAAATGAATAAATAAAAAACAAAATCTAAACAAACTGAAACAAAACAAAGCGATGAAATTTACTCAGTCTTATCTTATTTTGCACTGTTGGTGTGTAAAGAAGGGTTCCCCTTGTAAGCAATGTTTTAAATATAAAATAGAATTCACTTCAATTATCGTTTAAGCCATTGGACTATACAGACAAATAGTTTATCTGTTATTAGTTATCTAGATTATACTATATAGTATAGGTATATACATTACAACCTGTTAAGATAGGATTACGACCTAACTTCTAATACCACTTACGTTGTGTGTGTTAATTTTATGCATGAGTGGCAGTCGACTCCGGACGACAAATTTTTTGAGAAACTTTTAATGGCAATTTTTTATTAACTCTCATAGTTTTTGCCAGAAATCTGTTGGGAGGAAGTCGTCGTAGAAATACTTTTTTCATATTTCGTTTTGTTGGAGATATCTGATTTAGTGTTTGAACCATAACCTCGCATCTAATAAGCCAACACACTACCTACAAGACTACGACGACTTCATTATCCTATATGCAGGCGAAATTGAATGAATGAAATCTTGAACGCCTCAAAGACAAACACAATGAGAATAAGAATAAATTCCATCTAACCACTCACGGCATCACATTGTTAATGAATTTCAATATTTGATGCTATCAGGAAAGAGAGATAATAAAATTGATTAAAGCTTCTACAATTATAAACGACTTTCTGAACGCCCGCATCCTATCCATAGTCCTTTATGTTACCCAAGAAGAATTGTGTGCAGGAAGCTAGATAGGGTATATGAACGTCGTTCTGCATGGACTATTGGGCATAAAATCTGCAAAGCGGCATATTAAATATATCACTATATCCTGTCCTACAACATGCAGGTTAGCAGAAAACGGTCTGAACCTAAACACACCTGGCAGCGGTTAACAATACAAGAAGTTGATGCTATACAATTTCCGATATAATACTTAAGTATCACTATTAAAATATATAGATATACGATTATATGTATGTATGTATTCATATACATGGGTTTTTGAAGGGATACCCATAATCACCGGTAATATAGTGCATGTTATGTACATATTTTTTAATTTAAAATATGATGAATCTGTGTAACAACAAAAAACAAAAAAAAAAAAAAATAAGAAGAGACACACTGACTGAATGACTGACTAGCAGAGTGACTGACTGACTGTATACATTTGTGTTGTGTTGGTCTTATCCATTGTTTATTGCGGTTATTGCGAAAAAGAAAACAACAAAAGATAAACTTCCTCTGGTTGCAAAACCGTAAACCATCATCATACATATTGCCTTTGGGGCTTCAGCATACGTTTTTAAATATACGAGGTATACATAAATTTATTTCACGTACGTTTCTCCGCCAAATGTCTTACGCAACTAAGGAAACCCAAACAACACGTATGTATAGTATACTGGAATTTTATAAGTAAAGCAAATGTTAAATGTTTAGAATCATTGAAATTTTCAAAAATGTTGACCTCAATTTCCCCTGTACGTATACATATATGTATATGTAAGTATGTATGCAATATAAAATATCCTTTACAACTCGACAAAAAGAGATTTATTTAAAGGACAACCATAAAATCAAACTTTTATGTATAACCTATCATCTATTGTTTGAAAGTGCGTTATCTCGCTATATACAGATATATAGTATATACATATTCATATAGTCTATAGTATTTCTAGATATACATATGTATATGTATGTATGTATATGTGTATAATTTTATGATTCTAGCTACACCACTTTACGTTTCAATAAAAACGATAATAATTTTTTATGTAGAAAACTCAAATTTTGAGGATCTATATTAAATGGAATTTAAAATTTACCATAAAAATTCAATTTTAAATGATGATTTACTAATGATATCTTGTATGTATGTTTGTACGTATATACATGTATATAAATTTTTAAAATATAGGATATTTCAATAATTCTTAAGATACATATGTAAGAAAATAAAAGAAAATTAAATGAGTTGCTTCAGTTTTATAGTTCAGTTGGTGGAAAATGAAGCGAACAACAAGCAACATAATTAAATTGCTTAAGAAAGAAAATCTAAGAATATTAGAATTTCTTTAAGCCATATATGTACATCGTGACAAATTAAACTTTAACATTATCATTGGCATAACCCACATGAGAAGAAAAAAAGGCAAACAATTCCAAAAGAATTATTATGTTAAGAACGTAAAACAAGTAGGTGGTGGTCATGTCACGGTCTGTAGTTGTGTTTCTACCAAAGATTTGGGTCTATTTAATGGTGTCAATAATATAATGTATAAATGGGTATAGAAAGATATTGTTGAGTATGTTATATTGCCATAAACTGAGTGAAAAATGTCGTTAAAAAGCTTGATTTGTGCAACCAAATTTTAATATAATGCATTGACCACCTCAGTCACCGGATACTAATCCGATTAAGAACCTCTGCTCAATTGTGAAAAAGATGATAAATCGTGATAACGTTAAAAGTGACAATTAATTTCTAAACAAATCCAAGATGAACGGTGTGGCATACTACAGGATTTAGTCTCTCTTGATTTTTTTTTCATAATATGTATGACTAATATTTGAATATACATACCTGTGAATTGTTGTTTTAGTTTTAACACTGACTTGTAATTCAAGTACATACTTATAATTCCCATTATTTGATATAGTTTAATGTGTTTAATTAACTGTTAAAATTCATTTTTGTTTTTTTATTTTTTATTGAAATAACCTATGTTTTGTTCACAAAAAAACTTGACCCCAGTTTACCTTAAAATACAATTATTATGACACCTTTTCGTCAGCGTTTGTCAATGGCAGCCCTGTGCCATGCCATTGACAGTTATTCAAAATAAATGTTTTGATATTTTGTTACTGAAGCATGTAATTTACAAGTAGTAGTTTGGTTTTGCGTATGTTATGTTCAAATTAAAGACAATTCGAAATGTTAAAGAAAACAAAATAATTTTGTTCCAATAAACTTCATAAAGTTTCTTATATTTCATGTAAGGAATAAACATAAAATTTTAAAATAATAAATATTTTAACATTGTTTCTTCAGCATATTTCAAAGTATACATATTTGACAGTTGCAAACTGTTTTACCCGTTACTGTATGTTTCGGTGTGAATTTATATACTGAGGCATCAGATAATTACATCCTTTTTGACAAAGCTATCAGTATAAAACAAAAAGAAAACAAAAAGGATACGCGAATAAAAAGCACATCATAATCAATGATAAACTCAACTTTTATTATTGACGTTGTTTCGCAAACTCTTCGGCAATAATGGCAAAAACGTGAAAAGTCACGTTTTTTTCCACCAATATGAACATGTTAAGTTTTCTTTTTTTTTTTTTCAACATAAAATATGAATAAAAAAAAAAAATAAAGAATGTATTGATTGAATCTATTTCAACAACGAAATAGGGAGCCGAACAGGGATTCTACATCCCTAAACTGAATAGTTAAAGAAGACAAAAAGTTCATGTTTATCAGTGGTGAAAACAGCAACGACCTTTTTATGGAGTGATAAAATACATATACGAGTACGTATATATGCAGATACCATTGTATTTTATTACAAAAACAAAACACAAGAGAACAAATTCTATTTCTCCTCTCAGAACAGAGCCTACAAAAACGTAACAAGAAATATTAATCAATGTATGGTTTTTTTTTTATTCCTGTAAACCAATACAAAGGATTAATAGCTTTGGAAAAATGAAATAAAAAATGAAGAAATAATTTGGAAACATTTTGAAAATTAAAACAGTCAACATTGTTTACACTGTCATGTTGAGAATGTTTTTAATTACTAGCCTATGTTGACACAATGATTAAGAAGTATTCTGCACTTTAACCCTTACGTTGGCGGCAGACAAATAATCATACTCCTTTTGTCGACAGTGAATAACAATAGAAACATCTTCATTCTCTAGCAACAATGCTATTTTGTACCTTAAGCCATAAACAAAGCGAACAAAATATCGAAAGGCATTACAAAAAAAAAAAAAAAATAGAATCAATACCACGACATATCAAGCCGGCTAAGTGATGCACTACACAGTATCGTATCCAAGAGTGGCACACATTTTGGATTACTTTGAATACATTGGTCGTTACGACAAGCCAATAACAATTACAGTATGATACAGTGTTACCACAAAGATAAGGTGTCATATAAGTATATTATTACGGAAATTAGCTTTTTCTTTTTGTCCAAATCGACGTTCTGCTAAATAAATCATTTTGAATATACGTATGTGTATGTGCTCATACTGTTTGGCTCTGAGGTAGGCCATTGTAAAATATTTGCCACCAATTTTCCGTGATTGAATACTGATATATGTACTCGTATATGGGAGGTCCACATCACCTAACACGACAACAACATTGCATTGCATCACAAAACTAGGCGATTGTTGTTGTTTTCATTAAGTTTACATTGTACGAGTAAATACAAATATAAACTAATGGAATATAGTGTAACCATAGCCTAATCAAAGTATTTGATTTGGAGAATACAAGTGGGTGGGTAATAGATTGTTTAACAATTTTTTAACATCGTTAGATGTTTGAAATATACCACATAAATTAGAAATATATTTAATGTTATTTAGTATATGTTCACCAAAAAAGTTTTAATTGAATCCATAAAATTTTAAATTGAGTTATCAAACAAAATTGAGTTATTAGGTCATTCAATAAATAATTCAATTTATCTACCATTTCTCTCTCTCTCTATTATTGTTGATATTATTGTCACTTCTCACAAATAATACATGCTTCTCGTCAATGAACCGACTTTAGATAAAATTGAATTTACACTTTGACTCAATTTAGTAATTTACTAATTTCGATGTGGAGTCGAACTCAATCAAGGCCTTAATTGCGCAATTAAACTTAGAGGGAATATGGTATAAGTGTGAACGTACTCTTTACGTTCAATTTGAATTTTGTATATTAAACAGTCACCGTAGTCCGGTAGGTTCAAACCCCAGGTCGTCAGACATCAAAACGAAATATAAAAAAGTATTTCCTCGACGACTTGCTCTCAGCAAATTTCTGGCAAAAACTCTGAGAGTAAATAAAATTGCCATGAAAATTAAAAATCTATCTTTCGGAGTAGACTTTAAACTGTAGGTCTCGTCACCACTCATATGCAAAATTAACACACACACAACATAAGTGGTGTGAGAAGCTAAGGCGTAATCCTGACTGAAGGGTTGCAATGACCAATTATGTACATGTGTATGTAAATAGAACAAAACGGAACAGAAAATATCTTAATGATGAAACAACTACTTCCGAACGTAACAGAACGTACGGACAATTTCTGTCTTAGTAGATCATTTCTTTCTATGGAACGTTCGAATACTCACTTTTAATATCGATTAATGTAAAATATTTTTCTATGTATTTCTATATTCTTTTGTATTGAAACCGCAAGTTACAAAAACTATTTGGCAACAATTCAATCAAAATAACTACTTTCTCTGCGGAACAAATGATTTCTGATCACCATATTGTACATTTTATATCCATATAATCAAATTATATATGGTTGGTGTCCACAGTGTTAAACATTAATAAGAAATTTGATCCTTGACCGACACCAATTTAATGAAATTTTTTAATAAAATTTAACCTAAACTTTTGTGTAATAACATCATGTCAGTAGAAACTTAACTTTTACAAAATAACACAAGCCACCAGGCGTTACATACTAAATACATATATGTAAATATAGGCGTATCCGTAAAACACTTCAGACTGAGTATAAATAACATGAGAATGTCGTTTGTTGTGGCTTCAACTCAACTCAATGGAAATATGTATTTGAAAATGGCTAAAAACGTTTACCAAAACAGAGAATAATTAATGTATTTGTATTGGCGACACATGTAAACCCAATATAATACGCATAAGTGAACTTTTTTCACGTATTTATTAAATTTTAAACAAATTAAATTTTTTTCCCTGACGTACTACCATCTCACTTCACCAAAATGTAAAGTAACAAAATGATCCACTGAACGTAAGACGACTGACTATGTGCGACAGCAATTCATCAAAATCACTTTTTAATTTTACAAAAAGCTCTATTGCTTCACTGAATATTTAGAATATTTAACACAGAAACCTTTACACATACACAAACATATCCATATTTGTACACATACATATATGTATGTATAAATACAAAATAATTCCAATGTATAGTAAGTGCGTATTTGCATATGTTTGTATGGTAGAATATATTTATATGTATATGCATGTATACATACATACATACATCTATACATACATAGATATTGACATATCTAAAAATATTTTTTTATATTTTAAAATACAAATATTACTACAGGAGAGACGAAAATATAAAAAGAATTTAAATGAAACGAACAAAATTAATTTAAATACTACGAGATGAGACCTCCAAATACGCTCTATCCATACATATGTATGTGTGTGTGTGTATATATATATATCTATAAAGTGGTACTAAATCAAAACGAAATGTATTTTGGCCAAAGATGAACAACAAACACACCAACCAACCAGTCAATCCATGACCGTCCGTACGACCGACCATTAGGCAGACACAGTTGTTTCACTCTTTAGTCACATCACGTGCCAAAGACAACATTGTTGATGTTGTGAACAAAACCTAAAGACGCTCTATAAAATTCATATATGTATGTATGTACGTACAGTACAGTACATATGTATGTATGTAGTATATCCGAAAAATTAAATTAAAAAGCCAAAAAATAAGAAATAGAAGCAAAAAAAACGATGAAAAATAGACGTTTTTTACATGCGAGTAAAAATACAAACCAATGTACATATGAATGTATACTACGTATGTACATATACATATGTATGTACATATGTATATATGGCTTTTATACTCGTAGGTATGCATTTTGTGTTCATGTTTTAATTTGAATGTCGTTGGAATAAGTTTTTATCAATGGATAGTAATGGCGCTGAACACTTACGACCAAAAGACAAGACGTCTTTGTAGCAGTCGCAGTAGTTGAGACGTCATCCAAAAGATACACAAATCCATTTTCAATGTGTGGGTAGCAAATAAAAAATATTTTACGCAGTACATACAAACATACATACATATGTATGTACTATAAGTAGGTATAACCGTGTGCATAAACCCGTTAATAGACTTGCCGTTGAAATATTTGCTTGATCTTGATCTTTTTATTATGAAGAAAAAAATACAAAAAAAACCAAAAAAAAAAAACACGATTATTTCGTTAAAGCTACTACTACTTGCACATGAGTGGCTGAAAGTGTGTTTTTCGAGGCAGATCTGTAAAAATTGAAATCATCAATTCATACGTGTAAAGGAACGTAATAGCAGGCTTCATTTTATTTAGCTCTTCTGTGCATTAAAACTAAAAGTGAAGGATACGAAAAAGTGTGATGAAAAAATTGAATTTATGCATGTCACAAAAGGCGTAATTAATTCTTAAATATATATGTACATAGTTCAAGGGCATTTATCCGAATATGTCGATATAGAGTTTGGAAATCGGAAATATTAAAATAACGAAGCAGTGTTAACAAACCAACACTCGTAATCTATTTCTCGATTATAAAGCCCAATAACTTGTGATTTCCTCAAAGAAAGTCTGGATTGGCATGATGGCATGATTGGCACAGTAAAAGCTTTGTTCAAATAAAAACGAAACTCTGTTATCGCGTGACTTCTTTATCATATTGACGAAAGAAATTGTCGATTCTTTAGAATTTAACTACCGATATTACTTTTAAATAAAGTGGTGTGCTGTTTGAGCAGTGTATAGGACATGTGCGAAACTAAAAAGGCAGTAGAAAATTATTAGTTATAGAAGACAATTACAGAGAATCATATTATGTGTACCGATTACAAATTACAACTTTAAAGTTGAATACTTCTTGACCATGAACGCTTCTTTGCCCTTAATAGACAATTTATTTATTTTTTTTTATTTATTTATTTGAAAGCTCCATACACAAGACCATATGTCTTATATTGCAGTATGAAACTAATTAACATGTAAGAGAAACAATGTTTACATACAATTAAATAACAATATAAATTAAATTTTACGTAGTATAACAATTTTAGAGATCAAAATTTACATACATGCATGATAAATACAAACATTTAGTAGACTTTCAGAAAATTATTACGTTGAAAACAGTTTCATAAGTTGTGCTTTAAATTGTCGTGCGTTACTTAATACTTGACAGCTGTAGGGAATCGAGTTCCAGAGAGTTGTTGCAAATATGTAAAAATGCCAACTAGAGATGAGGCTCTTGTACCCAAACGATCTTATTCTTCTACCTCTGCAGCTATTTGCGAAGGAGAGTCTATTGTAAAGATGCTCCGGCTGGCGGGTATAAATTATATTGTGCATAAGTACCAAAACTTTTAATTTAAGCAGGCAATCAAAAGAAGTTAAGTTCTTTAAAAATCGTTCATTTAACTTCTGTTACTATATATCGCGTTAAGTATTAATACGAGTTAAGGAATCCTTATAAGATTTGTAAATCAGGGGCTATATGAGTTGTATGCTGATTTCTTTGCCTTATACACTCTGTGAGCGTCTTAGAAAAGCGCAAGCTAATATTGATTAGAGTGACCGCAATGTTTTCTGACAGATACAATTATGTCAATTAAATCTTTATTGTTGTCGCCTAATACTCGTCAAATGTGTTTTTATTTATTGCCCCACAAATAATATTTTTAACATTTTAAACAATAATCTTAAATGATTGCATTATTTTCGTGTACATTAAAAAATTAATTTTTGTTGATGTCGCATATTTTTTTATTACGAACTATAAATACAAAAATGTTAAGATTTAAGTTAAGAACACAACAAAAAAAAAACACAAATTTAAATTTTTTTTAAACATTGAAGAAATCATAGAACTTAAAGAAACAGTTTTAAGGCGCCTCTTTACTGTCGCAAATGATTGGAATAGTTGGCGTTGATGTAGGCGTATAATTATTATAATTATTTTATATTCTTCAGATCAGCATCTTTGACGAATACACTAAAGCAACATATGTACATACATATGTATGAACGAACATACAATGCATATTTAGATAATAATTAAATGAATAAAAAACAAACAAAACAAAAGAAAGGAAAGGAAAAAAAATATGTGATAAATTAGTGTATTCTTTTCATATTGTAATTTTGTTAGATCATAATGTTTCCTATAGCCTTCAACTCTTCCGACTACACAATTTAGAGAGTCGGCTGAATAAGTCATCTTATAAACAGATACAATGACAGATAGTCACTCTGTTAGTCAATAAGAAACAAAGATGATGGCATCCACCTGCAACCGCACCGAAGATGCCAGAAAAGTTGACTCTAAAGATGAAGATAAAGTTGACAGAAGTTGAAACAATAGCAGCATGAAGGGATGAGTGCTATCTTCAGCGACGAGTACAAAGTAATTTTAATTTTAATATTGCACGAGAGTGTCATCATACACAGTATACAAGCGATATACATAATCATCTCATCTTCATTTGCCTCAACAACGCTGTTGAAATGCTCAAAAACAATGCCGTACGAAAAGACAACCAACAAATTTTTTTTTTAAATTCTAAATACTAGACTCCCTTTCACTAAAATTACTCACATTGTATGTATGTAGTATGTCGGTCTGTCTACCTATCAACCAGACAGACAGTCAGTCAGTCATTCAGCCGATACGACTTTTTGTTGTATGTGGTATGTATTTGCATCTGTGAGCTGCTGTTTTGAACTCTGCAACCGACTATATCACTGAAAATTGACACCGGAAGTTGCCTACATTTATGATGGCGTATGATGTTTTCATGTTTAATTTTGTTTTTTGTTTTTTTTCTTTTGTTTTCTTTTGTTTTGTTTCAATTTGCATTGAGTCTTCTTCATTTTGAACCCACTACTATTACGCGTATATTTTACAATTTGTCTTGATTTCTTTTTGCGTCTTTTTTTGTTTGCTTTAGTTTTATGAATTTAATTAAGATTTGAATTTTAAATTTAAATCTTTCAGATTTTCAGAAACAGTGGTCCCTCTGTACGAATAATGTTTTATGTTGTTTAATATTGATTTTTTTATATATACAGTATTGGCCAAAACTAAAGCACCCCCTCAGTACATTTTTTTAAATGATAATTTTTTTAAGAAAACAAAGCTATTAAAATTTTATTTTTATTTTTTTTTATTTATTTATATCCTTATTATTAACAAACACAAACTTAAGGAATTCAGAATTTAAAAAAAAAAAGTTAAAATTCAAAAAAATATAAGCGGACAAAACTAAAGCACCCCCCAATTAAGGTGCACAAAAAACTATTGAAATCAATATTTCGTTGCGAATCCTTTATTCTGAATGACACACGCACATCTTTTAGGCATAGGGGACATTAAATTATTAATTATTTCAGGAGATATTGCTTCCCAGGCTATTTTTGCGGCTCCAAATAAATCTTCTTTGGTTTTGCAATTTTGTGGGTTGATTTTTAAGTTAAGTTGATTGGATTGGAGAGCTGGCTTATCAAGGCATCAATTGAGTGCAAAATATTCAATCAACAAATCAATTATTTCTAGGCTAATTTAAAAGTTTTTACAGACTGGTCGCACATCTTCTACTCATTCTGGAGGAAGGTCACGTGAAACCTTGCGACATGAAGACTCCTTAATTAAAAGGACAATCCAAAATGATCCTACAGCATCTTCTAGTCACGTACGAAACCGCTTAGATTTAAAAATAACCGAAAGAACGATTCCCAGAAGGGGGGTAGAGGCCGGATTATTCAGTCGACGACGAGCAAAAAACCTTTGATATCGCCAAACTTGAATTCGCCAAGGCCCATCTCAACTGGAGTGTCCAAAAATGGATGAATGTGCTGTTTTCTGACGAATATAAGTTTAAATTAAAGGATTCAGATGGCATAAGGCATTCAGAGGCAGGCCAAACGGCCAACGGTTCAATCCTAAATGTACTGAGGGGGTACTTTAGTTTTGGCCAATACTGTATGTAAACACATAAATATATGTGATATGTATGTATGTAAGTATGTATAAAATGTTTCTCTTTACCTTTACACCATGCTCTGTTGTCTTGTCTTCAATGGAATGAGAGAAAATGTACACAACTTTTATACCAAAAATGAAATAATAGTTTGTAATCCTTGTTGTAATGACCAATTATGTATGTACGAGTATATGTATGTGACTTGTGGTCGATGACTTGCATTTTTCTGGACATTTTTTGGACCTATGAATTGCATTTTTTTGAACCATGATTTACTTTCCTTTGGATGGTGACTTGCATTTTTTTGGACGATGACTTGCATATTTTTAGACGATGACTTGCAGTTTTTGGACGATGAGTTGTATTATTTTACGATGACACGCAAATTTTTGGACGATGACTTGCATTTTTAGATCGATGAAACATCATTCAAAGAAATTATCTTAGAATTTGTCTTGGATTTCTAAACATTATTCAATTTGTACTTAATCTACTTATGTTTTTTTTTTTTTGGAGTTATCTTATTGTGTATTTTTTCTTTTATAAATGTTGTAAATGTTTAACTTGTGTTAAATTGTTTTAAAAATGTTAGTATTTCTTTGCAGTTTTGTCATGGTAGCTCACATTGCAATTTATTACGTTAAACCCGCCAAATCGTGGTATCAAATCAAAACTGGGGGTGATGTTAAACAAAGCGAATAAAAACAAATAAAAACAGATGAGACTTAAACTCCACAATTGTTGTTATTTGCCGGGGTTTTTAACGAACAATTATTGCATAATAGATGTCACATACAATATAAAGGGTCCGCCAAAAAACTTTTTTTTTTTGAAAATGCTTTAAAAAAAAAACTACTGAATATTTTCTCAAATTTCTTTTTTTATTTGAAAGTACAATCCTTCCGGTTAATAATGGAAAATAATTTCATTCAAATGGCTGCCTCGGCTGGCCATGCAGTAGCCTACACGATCGGTCCAATTTATAAGCACATTATCGATTGTGTGCAGCTGTATTTCACCAATGGCTTCACGAATATTGTAACACTTATCTTTGACGGCACTCCACAAATAATAGTCCAACGGTGTCAAATCGCAGCTCCGAGGTGGCCAAACGACATCAGCTCTGCGGCTGATAATGCGATCTTCGAAAACAGGGCGCAAAACATCAAGTGTAGCTTCGGCTGTGTGGCACGTAGCGCCGTCCTGTTAAAACCAAATGTTGCCAATATCCTCCTCTTCAATTTTTGTGAACAAAAATTCGTTCAACATGGCCCGATAACGATCGCCATTGACTGTAACGGCCACTTCTTGCTCATTTTCGAAGAAAAATGGCCCAATTATGCCTCTGGACCAAAATCCGCACCAAACAGTGACTCGTTTTGGGTGCGTCGGCTTTTCAATGGATGCGTGCGAGTTTTCTGCGACAATTTTGCTTGTTTACATACCCGCCAAGATCAAAATGAGCTTCATCTGAAAAGATGATTTTTTTTGCCAAAATCGGCATCTTCTGTAAGTCGATCGCCGGCCCACTGAGCGAAGTGAAAACGCAAATACACAACCATATTCGTTCAGCGGAAGGATAAAACTAATTATCTGTCAAATCAAGACATCAGCTAAGTGTTACCATTCACGAAATAAGCGCTAGTTAAAAAAAAAAAAAACGTTAGATGGCGGACCCGATACTATATTTCAGTTTCAGTATTTTCCTTCGCCTAGATAGTCACAAAGCAATTTAAATTTTTTCCAAAAAAAAAACTTTTTTTTTTTCTAAGACAAATAGTAAGACTGACTATTGCCACCTATGAAAGGCATAAGTCTGCAGCAATTATGATTGTGTGTATGTACATTCACAATGGGACAAAATATAATTCGTACAGGGTTTTTGCTTCGATAATATTTTACTGTTACTGGTTTTACTGTTTGCTAGTAGTTTGTATTGTAAATATTAACATCATCGTATATACATACATACATACACATATGTGTGTGTGTGTGTGTATATGTATAGGTGTGGAAAAAAGTAACATTTGGTTGAATGAATTTAATTAATTGTCATTAAAAACAATGTGAAAATTTTCACTTTGTTTACATCATCACATTCTTAATGTCTACCCATACAAGTGTTGCATTGTTGGTGTTGCCGTTTATTATTGTTATATTTATTGTTGTAGCTGCTGTATTTTCATAGTTGATTGTTTTTGTTTTTCTTTACGCTAAATTTTATGTCATCAACTAGCTTTGCTTGCTTGTGTAATGCGAAAAAGGAAAAACTGAAGAGTTTCAATAAAAGAAACAGAGTGTTATTGTATAAGAGCGAAACATTGTGAGGGGTTCAGGAAATTAATGGGTCTCTATGTGTTGACAAAGAGAATCTTCGCAGATATGGTAGCAAATCTACTCTTTTATTAAATTTCATTACAGAGTTAAGATTTGTTTGTTCACTCTTTATGGATTATTTACTTACAAAACTTTAAAAAATCAAAATTGAGTTTTTATTGTTTCCATCAAAATTTTTAATAACTTTTGGAATATGAGATGAGGATGTTATGGTACTTTATTGGCCTTATTTTGTTATAGACCTATGAGAATAAACAAAGAAAATGAAGCGTTCGAAAAAGTTTAGTCTTAGTTTAGTTTACTTCTATCATTTGAAATTTATTACAATAACTGCCACATTAAACTGAAAATTAATTCAACATTAATAAACTGTTATTATGGGAAAATTTCTTTAAATCCATTGGGCTTTGTTGGACTTTGTTGGTATTACTCAAACAGCTACAATGTATTTGCATTTTCACATCAAACTTTTGAACATTTTGGAAAAGGCAAACGAGTCGTGTGAATGTAAGAATTAATAGCAATGAAATCTTCTTTTATTGTTTTATTTTCTTACGAAATAACAACAATAACAAAAAGAAATTTGAATAATTAAAAAAACAGATTTAATAATAACAATAGAACAATAGAAAGCAAACCTTAATATTTCCTGCCATTTAAAATGTCTAAAATTAATTCTCCATTTGCTATCTAAGACCAGATGTGATAATACTTAAATAATGCTTAAAATAATTCCAATAATTAATCCTTGCCATATTACTGCAACCATCGCACTTCCCTACATCTAGCTGGTCTCCCAACAGACACTTCCAAACTTTGACCGTTATCAGCGATGTATAATACGTACATAATTAGCCACTACAATCCTTCAATCAGGATTACGACCTAGCTTCTCACACCACTTATGATTTTTGAGAAACTTTTTCATGGCAATTTTTTATTAACTCTCATAGTTTTTGCCAGAAATCTGTTGGGAGGAACTTGTCGAAGAAATACATATTTTTTATATTTGGTTTTTTTTTGGAGATGTCTGACCTAGGGTTTGAACCGTGGCCTTATGTCTAATAAGCCAACACACTACCTACTAGACTATGGCGACTACAAATCTGTCTGTCAAATTAGTTGTCATTTAAGCAGCCTGTTTTGGCGGTTAACCATGGACTGATATCGCATTCAACAGTACGTGTAAATAATAAAATCAAAATTGGTGTTCTGTTCGGACAACCATATTTTCAAGTCCACTGACCCTTTAAACGATCGACTAACACCCGTATGCCGACAAATCTCATGACCTAAAGAAGAGAGTTCTTTGCTGTACATGTGAGTGTGCAGGCAGTTGATCTTGCGGAGCTCTTAAGAATTTGGCCTTATGCAGACTACAACTTGTTGAATTTTGCGTCGAGACTCAAGTCTGCACCCGTACCAAATTCAACTGACTTAGGAACTAAAGGTAAACGACTTTAGACAAGCTCTTGTGTTCGTTGAATGGACTCTAAAGCAGCTTATTTTCATCGAAAAAAATCATCTTCAGCGATAAGGTCAATTTCTGAATGAATGTGGGTACTAGAGTAAATAAAATTGTTGAATCTGAGACGATTTTGCGATTTGACCCCGCTTTTGTGGGGTTTTCTTCTTTACTCGAAGATCTATGCGAATTAGCTACAGCGGTCCACAAAACCAATGTAATCCAGGATATCGGTCAGAGAAGTTGTATTGCTTAATGAAATACCCGACTTAATAGTAACAGACTAGTAGCGCCTCTCTAGTCCACCTTTATCATGACATCTTCTTATTAATTATCCATGCAATATACATATGTATGTACATACATCACTTATGCACGAGCATTTTAATTTTTATTTTTGTAGAAAGTTTATTAAGCTTATATAGTTGCAGTATAGTAGAGTTATTACAGCAGCAAAGAAGGATAAATTCTAAGATAGAAATAACTTATAAAATTAGATTAAATTTTCAAAACATCAAAGCCAAAAGGAAATATGCAACAATAATCGATTGATTGGCTAGCAGGCTGGCTGACTGACTGGCTTTTAAAATAAGCGTCGATTTAAAGACTGTCAAAATGCTTTACTGTTGGTTTTGTGAAAAACTGTAAAAAATATATTCGTACGGGTTGTGTTAAGGCAGATGGATTAAACGATGAAGATTCCACAAACAACAGAAGAGAAGTCAGAGCTGCTCAGATGGATGTCCTTTCGTGTGAAAAGTTCTTTATAATGCTACATTGTTCTCAATGACACAGCCACACAGTACAAATGTTCAAATGCATACATATGTACACCCACACTACTACTGTTGTGAGAGTGAAGTGTTTTTCGAACACACACACACAAATACAACATACTATACATACTTGCATACGTATAACATAATCCAAATAAGTTACATTCATTCACAGATGTACATTACTTAACAGAAAAAGAAGGTAACAAAAATCCATAAATTTCTATAAACGAAAAAGCAGGGTATTCGACAATCAGAGGGCAGGACAGGAATAATGTTGTTTAGGTAAAGAAAAACGAATGGATTTTATGGTAAAAATGGCAAACAGGTTGGTTGCTTGGTTGGTATGCTGGCAAGCATTCAAGCAGATTAAATAAACCTAAACGATAAAGATATACTGTTTGTTATTGATTTTCAAATTTAACGGTTTTATGATTTTCCTTCAATTTCCGTGCCCTCCGTAGTATATACTGTACATACGTATATATTTACATTCGTACACTTTTAGAATTCTTCTCATCCTGCCATAATTGCATTACATACATACATACATGTCTTTAGTTCATACATATATGAATAGAAATAGAATCACTAACCATGTGTATACATACATATAAAGTTTATATGTTTATATACATATAAACGTAAACAGTTTATGTTTCTTGACTGTATGTTTGGGAAACAAAATTTCATTACGATTCAGTTGCATTTCAACAATTATATAAGTAAAGTATTTAAATAAATTAAATTTGTTTTTTTTATTGGTAATTTATTGTGTGTAACACACTAGTGGATACAACAGATATGATGTAGAAAAGAAATTAAAAGGTCAGTGATCTTACTGGCAGACGACCAACCAACGATTGCATGAATGAAATATTTTTATTGATTACTTTAGTCCGTTGGCCCTAACTTCGTACACTCTTGTAGTCTTTACTCAAGACAAGTAGACTTTTAATTGAAATATTGAAATACATACACATTTATGTACACATGTACTCGTACATCCTGCTACTTTTTTTTAATTTGTTTAAATCAATGAATTTCGACAGGCATACGAATGCTGTTTGATTCGATTTGATTTGATTTGATTCGGCTCAAACATTATTTTGATTGCATTTACAAAAATTCAATTCAAATTCTCAATGTTTTCTAAATTTTGCATCTTTGCACTTTGAATTCCGTTGAGTATGTGGGAGTTGAAATAAAAAAAAAAAAGTTCGATTAAATCATGAATTTATACTGCGAGTATAATAATGGATGAATTTGCTTGTTCATTAACAAAAGTGTTGTCAGAAAACGTATGTATGCAGAGGCCAGAATTCACATTCAATGGCTTTATATAATTTCGATATGCGTGCATTGGTTTAACTGGGTGCCAATACCTTTAGGTATGTTTTGTACAGCAGAGTTATTTGTTTAGTTTTTGGATCACCGTGCATTGACGACGTGACATGTGGCAAATCACGTTTAAATTCGCCAAATAAAGTGTCCATAAACATAAACCCCGACTGTTTGGTAATGGTGTGATATTTTTTCGCTCTTTTTATTTCATATTTTTTTGTTTTTATGAAACAATGAAACAAATTAAGACATTGCAATACCAAAACGATTGAACAGTATCGTCTGCCAGTTAAAACTGATAAAAGTTGAATGAATTGCAAGTGAAAAATTGGGCACGTTTTAAACTTTCTTTAATCAAATATACATACATACATATCTACATATGTACATATGTATGCATATGTCATACAAATACAATACATAATTGGTAATTGTATAGAAAACATATATTGTTTCATTTGCTTTTAATTTGCCAAATATAAAGTCTAAATAAAGCGCAATAAATCAAAATTTCTCTTTTTTTTTTTTTTGAGTTATTATTCCCAATTGTAGCATAAACAGTATAAAGTGTATGTTTGAAAGGAATAACAACAAACATATTAAGAACATAGACAGACAACAATGGAAACCAAAAGAAAAAGAATCATGTCATCTTCATTTATTGTTAATTGAGTCAATTCTTTTAATTAACTTCTACGAGAATGAATTCTATTGAAAAGTATGATTTTAAAGTAAACCATTAAAGAAAAATAGAAATTCTCTACTATGTAATGTAAGATATATATGTACTTACGTTTCAATTCATGTCATTTTATAGTTTTTGATTTTATTTTTTGTTTATATCTTCCAAACAAAACAACTGACTGTGAATGGTAATACAGCAAATCAAAAATGATGACCTACTTTAAGCCTTAATAAATTGTTAAATTGTATGAAATCAATGTTGGAAAATTAAAAATTGTACTTTTATACATAAACTGTACATATGTATGTATGTATGTACATACATATTTGCTATTAATAGTTTACTTTATTTCGATTATTCGGTTTACCGATATAAATACTTGAAATCGGTTACAATACTTAACACTACGCACGTGCAATTACAATTCTCGGTGGAATTATGACGAACGCGTTTTCAGTAAATCGGAGAGACAATTGTTTAACGCATGCAATAAAGTAGCGCTGGCGCTGGTGCTGGTTCATAGAACCATTTGTTTTGATTTTGTACAGAGAATAGCAAAGACTGTGTTTACCAGCCCATTACGTTTTCCTCAAAAAAGTGATAACCGTTACGTTAACCCGTACTAGTACATATCCCACGTTCAAGTATCAATCGTAGGAAAACGTGTACGTGTACTGCATAAAGTGTGTTAAGAACACATTCCGAACAAGATCCAATTTAACAAGTAGCATGTTTTCCAGTAAGACGGGGATCCGAAGCACTCTGCCAAAATAGTTAAAAGGTGGCTACAAAACCAAAACTTTTGGAACGATGGACTGGCCTGCACAAAGCTCAGACCTGAATCCTATAGAAAATTTATGTTTTATTGTTAAAAGAAAGGTGATAGCATATGATATCCCACCAAAAAAAATGTTGACGAGCTTTGGGAGAGAATACAACATGAATGGCGAGCTCTTGACCGTGATACCATCCAAAAGTTGGTGGAAAGTATGCCAAAACGTATTGAAAGCGTAATTAAAAATAAAGGCTTTTGGACGAACTGTTAAACTGGCAACGATTAATGATTTTCAACAAACCCCACAAACAGTGCAAAAGTGTCCAAATAGTGAATTTTTTATTTTTTGCATTTTTTTATATTTTTTGAAGAAATTTATATAAGTTTATGTTCTTTATAATTTAGAATAATGTCCAATAAAATAAAAAATATATGTATATTTGATAATACACCTATATTTCTATTACTTTCATTACCTTACTTTCTTAATGCAAAACATCTGGACAGTTTTGCTTCCCACTGTAGCTCCTCAAGAAGAACTGATACAAATATTTATTCGTTCAAGAAGTGCTAGGCCCATAACCTAGATTGTTTTCAATTGATTCTTATTATTATTATGAAATTGCATTTTATACTTATTATATTTAAAGTCGCCGTAATCTACTAGCTAGTATGTTGGCTTATTAGGCATAAAGCCACGGTTTAAGACCCAGGACAGACATTTCCAACAAAACGAAATATGAAAAATGTTTCTTTGGCGACTTCCTGCCAGAAGATTTCTGGCAAAAAATCTAAGAGTAAATGAAATTACCATGAAAGGTTTCTCAAAAATTCTGTCTTTCGAAGTCTACTTTAAACTGTAGGTTCCGCAACTTATGTGTAAAATTAACACACACAAAACAAGCTATGTCGTAATCCTGACTGAGAGGGGTTGTAATGAACAATTACGTATGCACATACATATGTATTAATTATATTTGGATTTTTTCTTACATTAGACAGAAATAAAATTAAATGGAAGAGTTTTCCATATGTAAGAACAAGTTACTGGTTAATCGACCACAAAAACTCTCGTTTAGTTAGAGCACCTGACGTTGTGGTATGCTCTCGTGACATCTACTGCAGTGAATCAACAGTGTTGGCTACACTACTATAATTAATGAATCCTTTCGTCGTCTTCTGCACACGATCATAATGCCTTAAGCATTAACATCCAGACGTCAACGCAAATAGGTAAATAAAGACTCTTTCTTCGGTTGAATCTAAACAAATTCATGTCTATGCAGAAACGAGAAATTTTAATGATAAATTCCTTTAAGAAAATTTTTACAAAATTCAACCCTTTAAAGGCAAATAATAGCTGCTAAGTTTTAGGTTTGTAGGTCAAGGTTGCAAAGATGTAGTATGTATTATAAATAAGCAAACCGCATTTCAAATAACGAATTAATTCTGTTTGCTTCTAATTGCTTCTAAAATTTTATGTTATTTGCATGGACTAGTACTCCCGGTTGATTAAGGTAAATGTTTCGAATAGAAAGTTAAATAAGATAGTTTCTTAAATTAATTCTATGTATTTTATGTTTAACATTTATTTTTATTTTATTAGTACATATGTATTATGGTTATTAACTAACTCAACACCATCCAAGTAAAGCAACTATTGAATCGATAGAACTACAACAAATGGACAATCGATAACAAATACACAAACAAACAATTCCACTATGAAATAACGTTATTTCGTAACCATAATATGTTGTAGAAATAATAATTTTAAAGAATTCCTTATTTGTCGAGTATATGGATTGTCATGTATGTATGTATTTCGACCAAATAGTTTATAATTTTAATGGTCACGTACACCTATAATTCGTTTGACAACTATTGAGAAACGTTTTCTGCAAGAAATATTCGATTTTATTGAATCGCTCACTATAACGATAACAAGGGAAGGGTGTATTAAACGAATAATGCCAATCCATCTACGACATCAACCGTTCCAAAAATATAGTGGCATATATTTTTTCGTTGCATCCGTTTGCTGTTGTTGTATTTGTGTAAGTGTGTCATTTCTGTCAGTTGTTTCTTTTTCCATTTTTCCACATTTTTTTTTTCAATTCTTTCAAACCGGCTGTATGTCTTTCCGTTAAAGGAACATTGTTTGCGATACATTTCCCCTGTTAGTTTTCTGAGTGTGAAATGTGTAGAATGCAAACGAGAAGTAGAATAAGAAGAAGAGGAAAATAACATCTGAGAGAATCTAGATTCTAGAATTTCATTTCACGAGTTTGTTTGGTGATTTTGAAAACGGGTTTATTGTTGTTGTTTATATTGTTATTGTTGTTGTCGCTGTCGTCGTTGTCGTTGTCGATGTCATTCTTATTAAACACATTTCCATTTTGTCTATTTGTCTGCTTTCCTTCATCAAATCTACCGATTTAGCCGAAACAAGAGACATGGTCAATTTGTTGTATGAATACAACAGCAAACTTCTGCCACTTTAAGCAACTGGAACATAACAAGTGTTCTAGACTAGATTTCTTGCTTGCTCCTACGGTACCCCAAATATGCGCACACATGCACACACAAGCATACTATACATACATATTTCCATCTTACTTCACTATGGTTTCATTTATCCTCTGAAATAAGGTTTAAAAAAAAACCCCCCCCAAGAAAAATAAAAACAAAAAATAATGATGATGTCAATGTTAATAATGACGTTTTCACTAACACTATATTATATTACATATACGAGTATTATATTATTTTGTTGTTGCTACTAAGTTTCTGTAGTTTGTTAAATTTTCTGATAAAACTTTTTATATTCTTTTTGGCAATAAACAACTTTTAAGAAAGAGGCTAAACATGATACAGAGGAATTACAATCGTATTCAGTTCACTAGCGAACATCTCATGTACAATAATACATATTTTACTGTAGAAAATCAAGCAGTGTAGTAGATAAACTGTATCAAAGCCAGCAACAGAAGGACAAATAATAAACAAGAAAGAATTTTACATGTAATACTGGAATAATTTGAAGATTTACAATTTTAATTAAATAATTCTGCTGCACAGAGAAAACAAGTGATTACAACCCTTCAGTCAGGATTACGATCTAGCTTCTTACATCACTTATGTTATGTGTGTTAATTTTATACATGTTTAAAGTCGACCCCGAACAACAGATTTTTTTTTGAGAAACTTCATGGCAATTCTATTATTTACTCTCAGAGTTTTTGTCAGAAATCTGATGAGAGGAAGCCACCGAAGAATTATATTTTCGTAATTAGTTTTGTTGGAAATGTCTGATCAAGGGTATGTATGTACCTGTAGTACATACTATGTACCTTGGCCTCACGTTTGATAAGCTTACATTCTACCTACTAGACTACGGCGCCTCAAATATTTATCTAATACTAGCTGACCCGGCGAACTTCGTCCCGCCCAAAATTAATTTTTTTTTATTGCCCAAAACAGGTCACATTATATATTTATTGTAATACGCTGCAAAAAAATAACTAACTTACTATAAGTGTGTGGATCTATCTATCTAGTTCAAAATTTAAAGTCGGTACGTTATTTAGGTGAGGCATACAAAGAATAACAATAAGAGGTCCGAATCATAGGTAGCGCTGACGAAGTTGTAGTTGTTGTACTCGCTCCAAAACAAAAACTAACAGACATACATGTTATGTAGTTATAAACCATCGAATTAGCCGATTTATAGGTATCTTTTAAAGGGGGAGGGTTTGCCACGCCCATTTTTGGTGAGTTTGTCGATATCGACTCTACGAACTTATCCACCAAATTGCATTCGTCTACGATCACTATGTCCCTAAATATTAAATTTTAAAGGTTTGCCACGCCTACTTTTTGCTATATCGAATTTTTTTTAAACCATCTAAACCTGATAAGCTTTCGAACAAAAAAAGAATGGTTAAAATCGGTTCAGTAGTTTAAGAGTTATAGGTATCACTTGAAGGGGGAGTTTGTCGATATCGACTCTATGAACTTACCCCCCAAATTTTTTTCGTCTACTTATTTATTTATATTTATATATATTTATTAATTTATTAATTTATTTATTAAATTGAATATTTATACCTAAATATTTTAATTTATTTGTTTTGGGCAATAAAAAAATCAATTTTGAGCGGGACGAAGTTCGCCGGGTCAGCTAGTAATATATAGTTTTCATATGCATATTACACTATATGATATGAGATCAATACAAAATTATTTAAGAACGCACACTATTTTGTATTAAAATTTTCTTTTTTTTTTACAGCGAATGATATTTTACAATGCTTTTGCCTTCAGGGCGTTCCAATAGTGATGTACATCCCATAAATAGCACAACCAAGACAGCACATTTTTCAACAAGAACATCATCACCACAGTTAAGCATTAATTCAGGTAACAAAAGGGAAAATGGCACCTACGCACAAACGGCATCCCTATCAATGTCATCATCGTCACCAATATCAGCTACAGTCACAACGGCAGGAGAAGTACCCGTTTCTGAACAATTTACAAATTCATCATCTGCCCCCAATTCTACATTATCTACGCCAGCTTCGAATCATCATCAGCCCTACACAATTCAAATGCACAGCAGTTCGGTGCCGGCAACAGGAAACGCTTTACCGTCGAATTCACCCGGTAGTCAAAGTGAAACCGGAACTACTACTGCAGGACATTACACAAACACTCCTAAAGTCACATTTTTGTCTAATGGCGTTATTAGCTCAAGTGCAGGTGCTTTGTCATCGATGACTACACCATGCCTGGGAAATTGGGAAGATATTGATCGACATTTAGATGCTGTACAAACAAAACTTAAGGATGGCTGGAGTGTTCACTTGGGCAAGGAGGGTCGCCTTTATTATTGCAAGTAAGTATTTGAACAAAACAAAATATTTAAATGAACATTTTTGTTTACAACAACAAAACATTCATATAGCAAAACAAATATAAAAAAAATCTAAAAACCAAAATATCGCTAAGAAATGTGTTTGTTTAAGCAAAACAAATTCAATAATCGTATAGAACAAATGCCACATGTCACTTACATATGTATGTATGTACATCTATAAAGTTGATGTTACAAATTTCATATTTGAAATTCAACTAATTCTCGTGTCACAAATACGTATGCATATTACATACACATATGTATGTACGTTAGGCTTGAAATAACAAATTTTGTAAAAAAAAAAAATGAAAACATTTTAACGGATATTTGGATAAATGAATGATTGAATGGTTAACAGTGGGTGGTAGGTAGCACTGTTATGAGTTGTTATCCTTGTATAAACATTCATGTCAATACACTACTACAGTATGCCTTAATGATAAATACTTGTAAAGTGAGATTTCTAGACTGACATTTCTCATCTAATTGAGACACAAATTTTCGTAATTTATCTGCTGCCCTATTTCGTTTCCTCCATAATTTACAGTTGGTCAGGTCAGGGTGTCTGAACAGAAACAAATTATTTGACTTTCACTATAATATTATTGCATTTGTTTGAATGTTTCTATGTATCGGGCCCGCCATCTAACGTTTTTTTTTTTCAACTAGTGCTTATTTCGTGAATGGTAACACTTATCTCATGTCTGATTTGACAGATAATTAGTTTTATCCTTTCGCTGAACGAATATGGTTGTGTATACGCTTGAACAACGCTGGGAAATATTGCGACATTACTTTGAAAATCAGATGTCGATTTTGGCAAAAAAATCATCTTTTCAGATGAAGCTCATTTTGATCTTGGCGGGTATGTAAACAAGCAAAATTGTCGCATTTGGGGCACAGAAAACCCGCACGCATATATTGAAAAGCCGACGCACCCAAAACGAGTCACTGTTTGGTGCGGATTTTGGTCCAGAGGCATAATTGGGCCATTTTTCTTCGAAAATGAGCAAGGAGTGGCCGTTACAGTCAATGGCGATCGTTATCGGGCCATGTTGAACGAATTTTTGTTCACAAAAATTGAAGAGGAGGATATTGGCAACATTTGGTTTCAACAGGACGGCGCTACGTGCCACACAGCCGAAGCTACACTCGCATTATCAGCCACAGAGCTGATGTCGTTTGGCCACCTCGGAGCTGCGATTTGACACCGTTGGACTATTATTTGTGGGGTACCGTCAAAGATAAGTGTTACGCCGACAAGCCAGAGACAATTGACGCTTTAAATTACAATATTCGTGAAGCCATTGGTGAAATACAGCTGCACACAATCGATAATGTGCTTATAAATTGGACCGATCGTGTAGGCTACTGCATGGCCAGCCGAGGCAGCCATTTGAATGAAATTATTTTCCATTATTAACCGGAAGGATTGTACTTTCAAATAAAAAAAGAAATTTGAGAAAATATTCAGTAGTTTTTTTTTTTAAAGCATTTTCAAAAAAAAAAAAGTTATTTGGCGGACCCTTTACATATAATCGTAATAAGCACATCACTAGCGTAAACTTAAATAATGTCAAATTATTTTTAATTAATCCTTTATTTAGTTACACAGACAGTATACAGTCAAAGAAAAAAGTCTACATACACTACTGTATGTAGACTTTTGCCCGGTGATTTTTGTCAAATCGAAAAAGGTGTTATAGCGGTAGGTGTTAAGGCAGCTACATTTAAGAATGTTTGAAGACAAAAATGAATACATATATAAAAAATATAACCTAGAAATTGTTAGAAAACTACAAAAAAAAAAAATTAGCAAGAATTAGCATACACCGCTGTATGTAGACTTTTTTCTGTGACTGTAGTCGAACTTACGTCCATAATTGGTCATTACAACCCTTTAGTCAGGATTACGACCTACTTTCTCACACCACTTACATATGTTTTGTGTGTTAATTTATTTTTTTATACACCGGTGACGGGTGGTGGCAGTTTAAAGTCAGTCGACTCCGAACGACAGATTTTTGAGAAACTTTTCATGATAATTTTATTTACTCTTAGAGTTTTCGTCAGAAATCTCCTGAGAGGAAGTCGCCAAAGAAATATTTGTTTATATTTCGTTTTGTTGGAGATGCCTGACCTGGGGTTTGAATCGAGACCTTAGTTTAGTAGTCGATCTTATTCACATTAATTCTAAATATTCAGGCATGATGTTGTTGTGCATAACGAGATGATGGTCTATGGATAATTGTTAAATCTGTAAAGCACATTCAAAAGCAGCAACCAAAGACCAAAATTGAATTAATTATCGACCTTATCGGCATCAACATCAACAGCATTATAATAATCAAAACAATCATTGTAGGACCATAATTTTACTCAGTGGTTGCAGAGTGCAGAAGATACTCGCATTGAGGGAAAAAAAAATTATTCAACAAAAACAACATACAGCCTCAACATTTTACATTAGGTCGGGTGATATACACAATAATTAAATGTTGAATCCATTGAAACTTGTATTCTTGGCTATTTCAACGGTTTGACTTTTGGGAACATTTTTTCAAAATTTTAAATTACTTAAAGCTTGGCTTCTATGCCATAACAGATGTATACATACATACATACATATGACACATGACTATATGGTATTACCTGTTGGAATTTTTTGTATGTATTTGCACCCTCACAATTAAATTAAATCTCTGTGATTAATAAATCATTCAATTAGAACAAAGAACATTTTACGGAATTCTCTTCTCTCTATTTGTCGCTTGCTTTGTGATCAAATTAGTTCCAAGTTAATTAGCAATTATCAAATAATGTCAAATAAATTGTGCAATTTAATTACAAAAAAAAAAAAAAAAAAAAAAAAAAAAAAACAGGAAGGACAACAATAATCACAACGACGTTGACATAAGTAATTAGGTGGGCAAATATTAGTAATAATGAAGAGTGAACACATTAGAATGGACGACGAATCGATCCATCACTAGCAACACTAGCCACTGCCTATTAAAATATAATAATATCGACTGAATCGACTGGAACGACATTGTAATAATCTTGAGAATAAAGGATAAAATACGAAAAACAAAAATTATACTCTACATATGTACATACATACTCTATATACATACTCTACATACATATATATGTATATGTATATAAATTTTGTTTGATTTTTAGCCATATTACCCAAACGTCAGGATGGTTACCATCGTGTGAAGATTGGAGCAAACAGGAAGAATTGCCATATGGCTGGGAAAGAGCCATCGATTCCAAAGGCCGTTCGTATTTTATCAAGTGAGTAATATGGCTTGCAATTATTTTTTATTGTCTTAAATTTGTTTATTTATCGTATTTTTTTCGTTTCGTTTTGTTTTAGCCACCTCAATAAAACATCTGCGTATGAAGCACCCGAATGCATAAAGTGGGACGAAAATCCTCCAGAGCCTAGAGTTGTTGTTTTACAACGTAATTCCACAATGGGATTTGGTTTTGTGGCCGGTAGCGAGCGACCGGTAATCGTTCGTTTTGTGACCGAAGATGGACCCAGCATGAATAAACTCCAACCTGGTGATCAAATATTAGCCGTAAATGGTGAGGACGTGAAAGACGCCCCAAGGGATCATGTTATACAGTTGGTGAGAGCATGTGAAACGCAAGTAACACTATTAGTTTGTCAGCCCACACATAATATAACACCAGGTCGAAAATCGACTTTGCTGTCTGCGGGGAAAAGAGCCAAATTAAAAACTCGACCCAATCGTGTTCGTTTTGCAGAAAGCGTTTGCGTTAATGGAGCACCATTATTTCCGGTATGTAGTTTTTAAATATTAAATCACGTTAACAAATTTAACTGGAATTTCATTGTGCTTGCAGCCTTCTGCATTTTCTTTGGGAGACATTTGTGTGCCACCGATGGCGAATGTGCTCAAAGTGTTTCTAGAAAATGGACAAACAAAATCGTTCAAATATGATACAACCACCACAGTTCAGGTAATTTTTAAAATGAAACAGTCAAGACCTCTTATTTTTTATTGTTTTGTTGACCATTTCCAATTCGTTTAGGATGTGGTCACATCGTTACTGGATAAATTGTGTTTTACTTCTGGTGAAATATTTAGCCTCGTTTTGGAACATGTTAAAAGTCTTAAACGCAATAAACTGACATTATTGGATCCTGAGGAATCGTTGGCCAAAGTAAGTATGCGCTGTGTATGTATTTTGTATGCGTTTTGTGAGATCAAATCAATAAACAATGCTTAGATTGCTTCACGGCCTGGGGCACATAAGTTGCGGTGTCTGTTTCGTGTGACATTTGTGCCGATATCGGCAGCTGAATTGGCTCAAAAGGATTTAAATGCTTTGGATTACTTGTATATGCAGTGCTGTAATGATGTAACACAAGAACGTTTTGCACCAGAACTGCAACCGGATGTGGCTTTAAGATTAGCCGCACTGCATATGCATCAACATGCCTTGGCTAACAATGTACCCGCTTCAAAGCTAACGGTCAAGGTAGTTGAGTAAGTTAAACATCAATAAATAGTTGAGAATTGAAATCAAATACGATTGTTTGTATTAAAAATGCAACATATTTTGCGGTTATTACAGACGTGAATTTGGTTTAGAACGCTTTGTGCCCACATCGCTTTTTGAAGGTATGAAGCGCAAGGAACTAAGGCGCTTAATATCTCACTTTCTGAAAATGAATGCTGAAATGACCGGTTCATCCACAAAAGTTCTAACACAACTGCAGGTATTAACCAAAGTTAAAAATGCCTACGCTGTTCTTTCTTAACCAGCAGTTCCCTTTATAGGCCAAACTACATTATTTGGATATCATAGCTAGTTTGCCCAGCTACGGAGCAAAATGTTTTAGTACAAACCAAAGAGAAGGTGTCGAACGTGTTCTTTTGGTCAGTCCAAGGTTTGGACTAAGCCAGATATCAAGTGCCAGAAACTCAGTGGTATTTATATTTGTTGTCCTTATTGAAAAATTAATATTTTATCACCAAAAAAAAAAAATATATTTCACAGCCACAACCAATATCAGCAATAGAAGATTTTAGTCAGATCATTGTCCAGAGAGAAGATGACATTACATGCAGTGTCAGTATTTTCATGCATGGAGATCGGGTTGTCAAGTTTTTTATGGAAGATCGTGATGCATGTGAATTTTCGTTGTGTTTATCTGGGTACTACCGATTGCTAATAGGTGAGTGAGGATTTATTTATTTTAAAACTTAATAACGGTAAATTTTTATGTGGTACACATACAGGTAAAATCCTCCCAGTCTCACGAGAACGGGAGCCAATTGATGAGGATAATGCACCTTCTTACCTGTCTCAGCATACGGTAATTCCTGCTTTCTGGAGTTATTTATTGCCATTTCATAACCGTGCTCACAGCATAAATTTCTTAATGCCGCCACCATATCATCCCTGCAAAACGAAAATGCAAAGAAACCAGCAGGAGCAAGTCGAATGTGTTACTGATAAGACAGCGGCTATTGCGGATTGTAGTCATTTGCCTTTGCTGTCGTCAACAGCTATGGACTTGGACATACATAGTGTCATGGCAACGGAACTATTAGAAGAAGCCAAAGATTCGGGTATGAGTGATAGCAGCGGTGGCGGAAGTAATTATGAAGATCGTAGTCAAAATTTCAATAACACCGCTAAAATGGAAGCCAAAAATGAGGAGGTATTCAAACGGGTACAGGAAATGCAAAAAATGGTTGAAAACTCGGAACAGTATTTGAATGAGCAGGAGGAGCATGTTCAAGAATTCAGATTGACAAATACAAGTTCTATATACAGCTCAGCTGTAGTATCGTGGCAAAGTCCGACAAGTGCTTTGAGCGCTTCAAATATTAACTCAAGCGGTGTGGTTGAATTCGATAGCGATTGTGATAGCCTGAACAGTAGCAAGCTATCCTCGAATGAAGAAACTCCGCAGCAAGGTTCCCTAAAACATAGCGACTCACTTGTCCTTCTGGCTGAAACTATTAATCACGACTTAAGTGGCATTGCACAAGGATTGAATTCCATTGGCGACAGCAGTACCGAAGTTAAGAAAAGGAAGCCCACACTAATCGATACATCTAGTCCTAGACCAGAGCGCAAGGTGAATGGTTTCAGCCAATTACTAAGTAACCTACAAGCTTTAGGTACGGATTTTTCACAAAGTGAAAGCGATTCTGAATCAATAGCATCGCCAACAAATTCGCCCACAACTCGAAGGCCTTCTTTACTAAATACCAATGATAAATCTAGTCGCAAACAAAATTTGGCATACAGATCTAGTTTTGGACTGCATAGTCCAGATAGTAGCAATTTTGGAATGGAAACCAAGGACTACAATCTAAAGGAGTATCTTAAACAGCTTAAGGAGATAAGTAATGTTGATAATTTGAACCAGGACACTGATGTTGCGGCAAAAAAACTGTCGGAAATTTATGGTTTTGAAATTCGAGAAGATACCTTCATTGAAACTGATACCGATTTAATAGATCTTCGTGCCATACCACCCCCACAAACGCCAGACGAGTTAGATGCGCTGTCCTTGTTGAATGCAGCTCCCAAAGGATTTGATGATTTAACAAAAAGGACCTTAAACGATGTTCGACAAGAACACGATTTAGATAAATTCCTCGAAAAGGTTGTTGTTGCGCCGCCGACTCAGAAAGCCACTCCAGCAAAAGAACTAACACCTGAAGAGATAATGTCATTTATAATACCTCCGCCACCTAACTTAGATGAGATCGATGCCAATACACACTCAGATGAAACGTTTACTGAAAGTTTATATAGCAACTCTCTTACGAACAGATCAGTTGACGTGAAACCCACAACATTAGTATCCAAATCAAATGAAAATTCAACTAAATTGGAAACAAAGGGTCACATTATAGAGTATGCAACAGTGGAGAGGAAAAGTAAATTTTCGTGCTGTCCAAAATCCAAAAAAGAAGATACCACCGAAACAGGCGATGAAATTGAAGAAATTCTTAAGCCACCGCCCAGAACCCAGTCTATAGAGCAAGCAGCTCCTGTAAGACCACCAAAGAGCGCCGAACTTATGCAGCGTTTTTCACCGAAAAAACAAAATTTTAATTTATCGCCGTTACCGCTACGAAATGGTATAGCGCCCGAAGTCTCAGAGGGCAATCCACCTGTGCTGCCGCCAAGAATATCATACAACACTAGCCCACGTTCAGTAAATCAGGAGGAGCGTCAAACCACTGCACCTATGGTGAGTCCATCAGTCCCAAAGAAACCTCCATTACCTCCAATAACGGCCAGACCAATGTTTAGAAAGAGCCCTTTACATATGAACTATCCCGGAGGTATAGATTTATCAACGCCGCCACTACCACCACCACCTACGAAGCCTCGAGTTTTCCCTTCACCCAACACCTCAGCTGTGCATAGTCCGACTTTAACTCCAACATCACAAATTCCACAAACACTGTCCACGCAACAACACATCGTTCAGCATTCCTCTGCCAACAATCGAGAATTGCGGGAACAGAGATTTCCTCCATCTCCTTATCCACAACTCTATTCTCCCCACATGCAAAGGAAATTTCACAATACGAGTCCAATAAATCAAAACAATTTCAATTTAAATTCTGTAAGAGGTTTTACTAATACCGGCTGTAAATTGATTATTAAAAATGGTCATGTAATAGATCCAGAAGCTCTATTAGCCAAAACCGATGTGGCGATGGCTGGTCTACTGGTCAAACTGGATCAAGTTGCTGCTCAGTGTACGGCAGCTCAATCAGCCGGCGGTGGATCCAGCATCGATGAAGACAAATTCCAAAAAGCGCGCAACGAATTAACCGAACAAACATTAGTATTAGTAACTGCCTCAAAATATTTAGTAGTCGCCATGTCTGATATGACCTTATCCACACTACCAGAACATCTAACATCATGTCTTACTGCCATAAGACGTATAACTGAGCTGACACAAGATATGACGCGGCATACATCTTCTCCACTGCAAACACGCAACATTGTCTTAAAAGTACACGATGTTGCGTCATCATTTCGTGAGTTGGTCGGTGTACAAATGGGTCCCTTGGGAGCCGGCCAGCTTGCATTGCAAGCTGAATGTTTAGCTAATGTTTTGGCTACTCTCTTACGCAGTCTAAGAGTCTTTTCTCCTTGAGCTAACCAACCAAATACTATACTAAGTTAATATTCTTTAAACTCATTGCCTTTTGTTTTGTTTCCTTTTGTTTTGTTTTCTGTTTGTTCGTCCTTTTCTTTTTAATTTAGTAAACTAAACATATCGAAAAACATTTCGTATTAAAGAGTAAACTCTTCCATGTGTATATTACTTACAATTGCTAAAACAAAAAAAAAACTTGTGTTTTTTTTTCTTTCTTTACTTTTTCTCTTTCCATTACAGATAAAAAAGTAATACATACGTCTGATTTAGATATAAAACTAACATTCACTGTAACTGTCTCACACAAATTGAAACATACATATATACATAAATTTTTTTTTTTTTTTGTCTATCAATTAGAATTTAAATCTGACTCTTAACATTCATCTTTATATACAATAACTATTTACACTTTAAGTACTATTAATATATACATATACATATACATACATATATAATCTATTACTACAACAATTCATACATTCATGCTCATCAGTAAGTAAAGTAGATCCTTGAGTCCCCTTACGAGTTTACAACATTTAGAATTAATCAAATATATAAATAAATAATACATTATTAGAGATGTATGTAATGTTAAATATTTAATTCATTTTACAACTGTTATACATACATACATACATACATACTCGTACATACATACATACATATGTACTATATGTATGTATTTAGTAATATCTGTCTTAAACAATTCCAGTGTTAGTTTTTTTTTTTTTTGTTTTTAAATTGGAATTAATCTTATGCACACCACCGTTCCGTTTGGTTTATTTGCACCTTACCTTACCTTACCTTAACTTTAAGGAGTCTTTATCAACAAATATTAAACGAGTAAATACTATTGTATTTATTATAATCAGAAATAAAACTAGTTCTACAACATTTTCATTTATAATAAAAATCAAATTGGAAAAATAAAAATAAGATATTATACAATAAGTAAATGGCAAAAGTAACATTTGACCAAACAACCGTAATCAAAATTTTAAATTGTGTGTGATAATAATAAGTCAAGTTAAATAATATTTTGTTACAATTTATTTCCTACATTGTTGTATTGTAAATTACGATGGGACACAAGTCACTTTTCGAATATCGAATATTAATTACACAACAACAGTTAGTTTTTTTTTTTTTTTTTTTTGTTTTGATTTTCAATACCCCTATAATGTTGTTGTATCATTCGTAAAATAGTATAGTACATACGTAGCAAAAACATAGTAACAATTAAAAATATTTAAAGAAATAATATCTGTTAGTTATTTCGATTATTATGATTATTATTATTTTATAATTTTTAATTATTATTAATTTTTGTTGATTTGTTTGTAATGCAACCTTAAATTTTTTTGTAAATAATTATGTATGTTTAACATACTCACACTCGAATTCGCAAACAGTACTTTATTGTTTATTTAAAGATTCGGATTTAGCTTAAGTTTGTACATGCGAAAGATGTTATTATGCATTGTATGTAATTTTTATTTATTTCTCCTTTTTTTTTTTTTTTTTGTCTTCAACAAAGCTACATATTTTCATAACTTAATATTACAAATGAATTTTTATCGCTTTATTATACATACATACATATTATAATTTTAGTATATACTATATACTGTGAAATGAATGAAAAGAATGCTTTTTTGTTAATAATCGATTTCGAAAAATCAATTTTGTTTACATCGTTCATAATGTTTTGTTACCTGTTTGTTAAGAGATTTATTCTCGGTCACTGCTTTATTCAATATTAACCCAAAACTATAAGAAATAATCATAATATTATATAATAACAATAACTTAAACGTATACATACACACATACATACATACATATATAGTATTAAATTTAATAAATGTTCTATATAATTCATTCAATAATACACATACATACATACATACGTATTAAAAAATAAAAAAAATTTAAAATAAAATTATTAAGTGTTCCTTATAAGTTCGCAATATAATAAAAATTGGAAAAAAAATGTTTTTTTTCCCCTCTCTCTTAAGATCTTGTCAAAATTAAAGCAATTTAATGCGAGTTTATGAGAGACATTTAAGTTATATATACACATACATACATATATATGTATTTAATTAAATATTATATTTAATAACTTCAAACATTATTAACGATTTACGCTTTATGAATAATAAAAATTTAATAAAATCCAGTTATTAAACCGATATTACAGTCAAAGTAATGCAATTAAAATTTGTGTTTCATTGCATAACTGCAGAGATCTTAGTTATCGGGTGTTTCAGCGGGTAGGGTAACACTTTACAAAAAAAAAAAACAGATTTTTTTAAAAACCAGTAAAACTTAATTTTGATTCGATTTTCCATTCTCAAATTGTTTACAAAACTAAACAGAAAGTGGTTTTAATTATTTATTTGCAAAATAAAAATGATTTTCTATCTTTTATCATAATTTATAGGCAATTTTTAAGAATAATACTAAATAACTTGTAATACTTTAGCTACCACCGCCATTACTACAAGTTCCCGTTTTTTTAATAGAAAAGTTTTGATTAGAATATTTCATCTAAATATTAAAGGGTGTGTATATTGTGAAACTGCTTTACAAAAAAAAAAAAAACATACATATGCATATCTCCAGTTAAAAATAATAAATTATAAATAGGCGTTTCGGCTGATTCTTAGATTTAATTATCCTTAAGCCTAATATCACACTTATTTTCCAAGTTTCTTTACACCATTTATATACATAGTATTCAACAATTTCCATTCTACTGACGGATGTTTGCTATAAACTTTGAAAATATTAATGTGATTGATTAGAAAGTGTAATAAAAAAAGACAATTTTGGAATTTTCAATTTTTTTTTCTGCATTTTTATTTTTTAATTAAACTTTAAACATAAATATACATAAAAGATTTTGTATGATTTTGTTTTTTAGCTGTTTAATTACAATACTACAACATCTCAATAAATAAACGAGTCATGTGTATGTTAGAGTAGTAGCGGATATTGAATAAAAATCAAATTCATAATAGGATGGAAGGAGAAATTTAATTATATGTAGACTTACAAAATGAACGGATTAAGAAATTTAAATTTAACAATAATAATTTATTCGTCAAAAATTATAATTTTATAGGAGTTTTATTACGAGTTTCGGAATGGAGACAAATGAGAAAAATTATACAAGTTTTCCAGTTTATTTATTTCATTGAGATATACCGTGACGTAAGTAAATAGAGATAAATAAAAGGAGATAATTTTTAAATATTTTACAAATATGCTACAAACAAAGCAAAAATATAATATGTATGCATGTATTATTTTAAGTATGATACTTACATTAAATGAAATGATTTGAGAAAATTCCTAAAATTATAATGAATGAATGAAAAAAAAAACGGGAGTTTCTAAATCGAGAAAATTTAAAGGTAAAAACTAAATAAAAAAAAAAAATGGATGATTTCCGTGAATCGATATTATTAAAAATATATATGATTTGGGTACAGTCGCGGGAGTAGATGTATATCTAATAGTTACTCCTTAAAAATCCCTCTCGCTTTGGCAGTTATTTTACGCACTCGACCTCTACTACTAACACTTACTAGCTGATCGTCATCACTGTCCATTGTACTAGCATCGTGTTCGTCTTGGGGTGTAGCCGAACTACCTACAACAGAAATCGATTCATTACGTGCTCTTCTCCCTCTGTTGTTGGCAGCAACGGCAGCGGCGGTAGTGGCGTATTCATCGTCGTCACTCAATTCATTATAACGTGGACGCTTTTGATTTCGAGAACCTCTCTGATTTCTGCGACTGTTTGTTTGACCAGAACTTTTATTATTTCCGCGTCTAGTCACATCATTCTCACGCTTGCGACCACCATTGCGTCTTTTATAATTAAAGTCATCCTCTTCATCTTCATCAGCAACGAAAGAATCATCAGAAACCCGTCTTTTTCTTCCAGGTTTTCTCCCACGTTTGGGTTTAGGTACATAAGAAGTTAATGGCTGATTGTCTTCTGAATCAGAGGCGTCATCAGTAGAGGAGGACTCTGTAGAACCGCCTGTACCCATATCTGAAATACCCTCCTCATTTTCTTCATCATCATCTACGGCATTCTCATCTGCTGAAGGCTCTGTTTGAGAGTTTTCTTGACTGTAACGAGATCGACCTCTTCTAACAGGTTCTGTGTGCGTAATATCCCTTTGATATGTAGATACTGACCCAACTGTTGTAGATGATGGCAGGCCACGACGAAGACGTGACGTCTCTGTAGGCAGACCAGCACAATCTTCGGCATTAAGCCCTCTTTCTAATTCATCGAAGTTACGCTGATGTCTTGAAAACATCTTTCTAGAATTTCTATTAGCTGCAGAGGAAGTGGATGGCCCCGGATCACCCACATAATTGTGGTCATGAACAGTTGGCGGTGCTACAGTTGAGGTAGCTGTATTCGATGTTGTTGAGGTGGCATGGGACCGTGTCATATGCATAGATGTTGAATTGTTACCACTTAATTTTCCATTTTGTGATGATTCATTCCGCTTCAAGTGCGTTGGATGAGGCGATGATGTTTTACTCACACCTTTAATATCAATAGAATACTTATTATATACAAACATCTACACAACAATTATTAATAAGTTCCGAACTCACCCAATTGTCTATGTTGAGATCCTTGACTTGAAGCAAGCGGCTCATCATCACTGTCGTTGTCTGAATTATTTAAAGGCTCTACAACCGTATTGCGGTTAGTTCGTAACTGTCTCACGACGCCAAGAGCAACAACGGTAGATCGACTTGACGAATGGTCAGTATGTTCTCGATTACTTGTCGTTCCATTGGACTTCGTTGGTGTGGGCGTTGGCAAAATCTGAAAGTTCAATAATATAGTTTAGTTAGAAGAAATTGATAAAACAAAAACAAAATTTGTTGCAACTATAATTATTAACATAAATATACGTCACTCACTTCTTCGGCTTCTTCGGTTCCCTCTTCATCTTCTATATCACTACCACGAGCCCACTCCAAAATGGCACGTTTTACACTAGCCCGTGTGGGACGAGCCGCTACCTCCCGCGAGTCGGTATCCGATTCAATAATGCGACCATTACGAACAGGTAAATGATAACTGTGATCATTTTCAGTTGCACGTCGTCCAACACCTACACCACCTGCTCCAGTTTGTAAAACTAATTGGTTTCTGGTATTACGCGAAGGACTTTGTAACATTAAAGCATTTGCGGCCGAACTTGTACTGGGACCATCGTCCATGCGAGGATTTTTTGGTGGTCTTCCCTTCTTCTTCGGAGTATTCGAAACTGTATCTTGCGTGCTTTCATCTATTTGCGATACAGCAGCGCCTATTCTCTGCGATTCAGTTTTGGGCTTTCGACCTTTTCTTCCAGACTTCTTATGATTTTTATTTCTAATCAAATCAAAATCTTCATCGGTTTCGTCTTCATGATTACGTCGTCTACGTTTTGTACCATTTGGCAACTGTTTGATTTTACGTCCAGATTTGTGATGATGACGATGCCTCTTACGGCCTCTACTACCTTTCCGATCTTTCTCCGGACTATAACTTTCTTCCGAATTGTCACTAGCACTGTTATCACTCTCTGAATCTTCACTAGTGCTATTGTCGACATCATCAACCTCTTCTGAATTTGAGCTTGTGGCTGTTTCTTCAGCATCTTCTTCCTCCTCACCTTGATCTAATTCACTCTTAGCGTTTTTGCGTCTAGACGAACGTGAAGCTCCCGTCTGGGAATTTTCTAAGGCGTTTGTTCGTCTATGCGAGGAAGAAGAAGTGACACGATTTGAACTTGATGTATTAGCTGCTATTGTACCACCTGCATTCCGTGTTTGTCCAATACGAACACTACGTTGAGTTCCACGTGGTTGCTCATTGTCTTCATCATCATCGTCATCATCGTTCTGTGATGACTCTTCTGAACTACGTATTCGTCTCGTATTGCGTATCAAATTTCCTCTACGACCTGTCGAACGGGTACGTTCTGAGGGTGTACGTTTATTTGGACTATTACTAGCTCCTCGAGATTTATTCTTATTAGCCCGTCTTCTCGCAGACTTCCAATTGCTTATGACTGTCTTTATTTGCGACTCGAATAGAGCACTTAACCGTAAAGTCATAGAATAAATCTGCAATAGTACAAGCAGAGTAAAAGGGACGTTTTCAAAAATCAAGTTTCTATTGTTTTCAATAAAATAAGTTGCATGTTGGCATCAAACAATAAAAATATGTGTGTTTATTGACAACTGAACCTTACCGCCAAATATTCCTATACAATAATGATCGTCATTCATTATTACATTTTCGGAATAATTTCATGGATGGTTTTAGGTGATGATTATTTAAGAATATTTATTTCATGAGTGTTTTTGGGAAGCATGTGAAAAGAATAAAGTGAAGCACAACAATAATGAAGTGAGTATGAATTCAATGTAATTTAATTAATATTTGATTATCTCTTCAATAAATAAAATCATAAAAGGAGTTACTAAACGTATAAGAACTTAAATTTTCAATGATAATCTTTTGAAAAGACAGAAGAGGAGAAGTAATTATTTCGAAATGAATTGACGATCTACATATACATACATACATACATATTATTTAAAGGACTAAATAAATATTTTGCGGAATTAGTTCTATAAAAACTTACTCGTGAACGTTTGTTTGTATTGTAGTTTTTAGAGTTTTGGAAAATTAATCGAACATCTTTCGCAAAATCTAATGGATCTTCATAATTTCCTCCTAATAAATCCTCTTTAACCGTACGCAGATCCATAGGAGTTGCTATAATTTCTAGGTAGTCGGGAAATTCGATTGTGTCGACTGGTTCGCGAAAAGGTAAGGAATCTGGACGTGACCACATCAGATCCAATAACTGACGACATTCGACCCGCCAATCACTTTCTGATCTATTGCGATTTGATCTGAATTGTTATAGAAAATTGTTTATTATTTAATATGTTTTCCATTTGATTTAACAGTAATCTGTGTACACCATATACCTTCTTGCCGATGACATTCCTTGTCTGGCTCTTGCAGCTGCAGCCGATGTTGATGGTCCCGTACTTGTTGAGGGAACAACATCTGACTCGTTATCGTTTTCCGATTCAGAAGAATGGTAAACGTCCACTAGCTGATGGTAAACTGCAGCGACATCAATATCATTTGGCTCCCTATGAACGGAATCAATCTTAGTTGAAAAACAAACAAAAAAAACAATTGTCATATACAGAGAGACACATACCTTACTATACGCAAACATAGATCAGTTATAATACGCGCATGCTTAACAATATTTGTATGTCTTCTGTTGTACTTTTCTGCATTTGTTGCCAAATAACGAACATCAAACTGGGCGGAGGTGATACGGCGGTAAAAGTGATTTTCAAATCGTGATTTGATTGTTGTTAAATCAATTGGATATTCTATTAAATAAGCATAATCGGGATAAATATTCAAATCGACTGGAGCTAAAAAATGCTCTGCTATAGACAAACGCATGACCTTAAAATATATAAATTATTACTAAAAAAAAAAATCCTGAATGGAAGAAAACCTGTGTACCTGTTCTAAACCATTAATAATTCGACGACAGGAACCATCACGATCCCCACGATGCCATTCTTCAGATTTAGGTTGATACAAAGTGGCTCTTATCTCTTCCTGTAGAACTTGTACAGCTCCGCCAATTTCATCTGGTAGACGGTTTTCATCAATTGGTTCCATATCCCATGGGCTCATGTATTCATATTCACCATTGTCCCAACGAACTCGAAAACACATAAACGGAGAATCTGGAAATTCGGCCGATAGGGCACGTCGGGACTCTATCTGACCCATCCACCAACCGTCGCCAATCATACACCGAAAGCGATCTCCAATTGCCCAATTACGTTGAACAGCCAAATCATATGTTTGTCTTAAGACTAAAAAATCCAATACGTCCGGCATATCGTGGTATTTAATTTTAAAAGTGGTACCCGTCATATTTCCATCCTCATCAATAATAGCTAATTTAAGGCAACATAATCTAGGAGGTCGAATTTCGTATTTAATACCTATAACGCGGACCAGTTCACGGTCTCTTAACATGCGAAAATTCCATGGTTCAGAACTGTGCGAAACTTTGTAGACTTTTTTCAAACGGACAGCTTCTATATAACGTTGATGACCTTGCCGAAAGTATACAATTTCATCTCCCATTTGAGGGTAATATGGCGCCTTACGCGGAATAACTTCTGACAACCATTCCGCTGGACGGTATACTTCTGGAATTTCTCCGTTTGATGCGGTTGGTGGTATAACGGCCTTTTTACCTTTTCTTCCAGACTTTGCCGATGTTGTTGGCTGTTCCGTTGTATCATCACTACTATCCTCGCTGAAAGTGCGCGGGCGAGACAAAGGTTTTCGTTTAGAACGTTTTGGCGGTTCCAAATTTGTTCCAGGTGTATCAGCAACCCAGTCTGAATAATCGGAGGAATCTGTGTCCGAATCGTCAGAAGATTCTTCTAGATTTTCTTCAATATTTGAGTAACTAGTGTCGCCAGATGAATTACTGCTTTCTTCATCTTCTTCAATTACTTCAGGAGGTGGTGGTTGTTCGATTTCTTCCATATCACGCACTGCTCGAGTGCGATACGCAGGCTGAGGTTGCTGTTGTCCAGGTGGTCGACCACCTCGCCGTCTACCGATGCGGCCACTACCATTAGAACGAGTATTTCTATTCCGTCCTGATCCAGACTGAGAGGTAATTATGCTTGCAGTACTTATCATTATTGGACGACGACGCATTTCGCGTTTATAATCTTGCATTTCGTACTGTCCTGCGGCATAGACTGTTTGTTTCAGAGTTTGCAACTGAGCGTACTTCATAGGTCGCACATAAATACGACGCACATATTTCAGCTGGCTTGACGGAGAGGGCTGTTCTTGTTCAGCTGGTGGTCGGCCCCACGTTGTACCCTGGCGTGGTTGATGATTTGATTGTTCTGATAACCTCCTATCCAATGAAACATTACGCGACCCTCCGGGCCCACTGCCAAGGACATTGCCATTGTAAGCATTTCGACTGCCCGAAGGACGATTGTTTGAATCAGGAGCTTGATCTCGACCTTGCCGATTTGCTAATGCCTCAATCATTCGATCTAATTGAGAGTGATTTGGTCTGTCAGCTGGGGGGCTGTTTTGATTACCTACTGCTCCTCCTCCTCCTACTCCACCACCACCACCACCACCCTGACGGTTTGCAAGGGCTGCTATTAAACGGTCAATATTTGAATAATTACCTCCTCTTGCTTGGTTATTACTTTGGTTATTCATTATGTTGTCCTCAACAACAACGCCTTCAGCAGCCATTGTGAGATTCGGTACTAACTGTTCCGTGGAACAGTTTTCCCTTCCCGGAACAAAGCGTTGAAACCTCGGTGGATGAGGATTACCATCTGAATCGACCAAAAACGGTGGTGGCATTAAATGAGGCATAACTTGAGTTTGTTCGTCGATAACATGATGAGAAGCATCTCTTAGTAGTGGCCTATAATCTGTGTGGAAGAACAATTCGTTCGGAAGCTAAAAAACCATAAATTCTATAGTATTGTACATATGTTTATACAAATTAATACGCTTACTTACAATTTTGTATCTATCTGAAGTTACTCCGAGTCCGAAAATTAATATGTGACCATGAGAATCTGTCGCCGCGATCATTGTACCATCCGGTGACCATTTTGCATCAAAAACTCCACCATGTCCTTGGCCATCTATGTTATTAACGAAATGAGCAACAGCTGTTCCCTTTTCTATGTCCCAAAGAAAAACTTGACCATCATGACCAGCAGAAAGTAAAACATGCTCATTTTTTGGATTCGACTCTAATACAAACAGCTCATCTTTATGTCCTCGCAGTACACAATGTAATTTTGCAGTTTTGGCATTCCAAATTTTTATCTACAAAAAATCAAAATTCATCAAACTTTCCATAACTTTTTTTGAAAATATTTACTTACTGTAAAATCATTTGCAGCTGTTATTACAAATTTATCGGAGCAATCCCAAGCCACCATGGTGACCTTCAATTTTTTGCCCTCTTCTGGTTCCGGACAGCTAAGGAATAATAGATAAAAAAAGTTATTTCAAATGAACCTATAATTATTAATTAAAATTACCTTGGCAGACGCTCAGTCATACATAGCTTAACACTTTTCCATTGTTGAGACTCAAATGTCCAAATATGTGCTGTTCCGTCTTTGCTGCCCGATATGAAACGTAGGCCACGATGCGACCATTGCACCGAGTCAACAGCGTCAGTATAGGCTTCCGTTTCCAAAATTCGCTTAGGTCCATCTTCAGACATCAAATATACACGAATGTGATGATCTGCTGAACCAGCTGCCAAAAACATACCTCCCGGAGAAAACGAAGTACACATCATTTGAGCCTGTCCCGGTCTTAGCTTTTCATGATACTGTATTGGTTTTGGTGCAAACGTAATTTTTTGGCCCCTTGGTGTAGAGTACTGCCAAAAAGCTATTGATCCATCATTACTTGTTGTCACTAAATATTTTAAATCTCCCCTTGGTGATGGACAAAAATTTACAGATGTTATCATTCCAGTATGTGCGGAGAGTACAGCTATGGGAGAGGTAGTTTGTAGATCCCACACTCGTAGAATTCTATCCAAAGATCCAGCAGCCAACATAGTATTATCTAAATTAATAGCAATATCGGTTATTTCAGCAGATGCTCCGCGAAGAGTTGCTAAAAGTCGGCCATCCATTGCTGACCATATTTTTATTAGAAGATCATCTGCACCAGTTATGATGTAATTACCAGTTCTATCAAACAATACACAATAAACTGACGATAAATGGCCCACTGTACGACGAAGAAGTTTCGTTTTGCTGTATAAACTAGTGGGTACCAACAACTTTCGACGCACGGGCCCACCATATTCACGACCAATGAGCACTTTTTCTATATTTTTTTAAATAATTAATAATTGAATTTCAGTATATAATAATAAACATTCAAATCTTCACGGACACTTACGAAAATTATGAATGGGCTTTGTAACGGCTGAATCTGGCAGTGAAACTCCATGTAGACGAGTGCAATAGTCTAATAACGACCTCGACCTGAATATACTGTCTTTAGTGCGTAAAAGACTTTGGCGTCCGGAACCCAGTAAAGATATTAGACCAGGAACACTGGGACTTAGTTCTTTATCTAAAATTGGACCTATACGACAGCATATATCTAATAAATGATTTGGCCCAATATGGGCATATTTCCTTTCCTAAAAAAATATTTAAAAAAAACTTATAAATAATGATAAATAAATGATAAATGGTTTATTTAAAATTGGCAATGCCATTAATTTTCGCTTCAGTTGGCAAATCGAGTAGCGGATAGAGAGATACAACACATACATATATCCATACATATGTTTGTAGGTGAAATAAAGTAAAAGAAAAACAATGAATCTATGCAAGTTGATACATACATATGTATTAATGAATGTATTTAATAATTTAATATATTATCTTTCATATTAAAAAAATATATATCTTACACAGCATAAATATTCCGTTGTTAATAAAATATAAAGTCAAAAAAAAAGATATTTAAACACAAATTTTAAAATTAAGAGATTTAAATTAAAAAAAATTACAATGTTCTTTTTATATAAAAATTAAATTTGAAAAGAAACATCAACAATTATGAATTTATGTTTTTGTTTACCAACCACCCATCTACAACATAAGTAATAATTCCTAAGTAATTTTTTTATGTATCAAGTTGACAACATGGCGTCAGTACGCCATACACACAACATGCAAGAAAACTAAGCAACTTCATTCCAGCCCATCAAAAACAAAAAGTAAAAAAATCTTAAAGCTTGTATCAATAAATGGGAATGAAATGCGCTCAGATTAATAATAATGACACTAATGAAGTATTTACGGTCCTTATTATTATAATAAATTTCCACACATTCATTTGAATACACATGCATATGGATGTACATACATATGTTCGTGTGTGTAAACGGGAATACTGGCGTCAGACATTTAAGTATAAACAAATGTATAACTTACCAACTCTGCCAAAGATTGATCATGTTCGATTCCCAACCAGTCAATACGTTTTGGCAAAACCTATAAATAAATAAATGTATGTTAAATTTACAATCAAACATAGTATTATAGAAGAAATTCTGTAAGTTCATCTTGGGAGGTCGCACCTATTCTCAATGAACAATAATTGATAAAACTAATTATTACAACTAAAGAACACGTGCCATAAATAACCATCATATCACAGCTGACAGATGCAGAAAATAGACTATGAGTTACACGGAGCAAATCCTATTGCAATTATACCTTTTTATATTCTTATGCACTGCTTTGTTTACCTATAAAATACATACATACACCTATGTTACATATAATCTCCACCCCCTCGAAGGCGATAAATCTAAAAACCGTATTTTCAAATAGCCCATCGAATTGGACACTGAAATAATCTGTCCGTCCATTAATTTACATTAAAATATTCAATATTTTTTTTCTTTTTTAGTATAGTTTTTGACATTGCTAAAAGCGCACGTTATTTCGGATGTCAAAAGATTTACTTTGGATTTCCTTTACAAAAACATCAGTGAAACAAAATCGCTACGACAATTATTTACGAAACCGCCAAAATGAAACAAACATTATAAATAAAATCTAAACTTTAAAATACTTTTCTTGAAAGAGAAATACGTATTGTGAGTGGTGGGAAGCTTACCTTTTTGTTCTCAAGTTCCCTTATTAAGACCTGTAAATGGTAAACAAATGTTTTAGTTATTTTGTTATTGTTTTTATAAACAAAAATATTTTGTTAGAAAAGTCAAAAAAGAAAAATACGTTCTGGGCATTTTTATGAGTTACCTTTGCAGTTTCTTTGAGAGGACCCGCAGACAAGAACTTGGAAATTAAGAAATATAACTCTGAAAGAAAAACAATTTGGTTTATATCGAAATTTAATTAGTTGTTCGTTTAAGAGAGGAAAATAAAAACATTAATGGTTTAAGTCTTGCAGATTGCTTATTAAATTTTTCATTTTTAGCCACCGTTGGTGTCTGAGGGTATGAAAGACGGCTGCATTTTGCAAGGCTGCCATGAAAGTTAAAGTCTTCGTTATGGTCTCTTTACACACCTGGGGTCACTATTTTCTCAACGATTTCTTTATTACTATCCATATTTCATTTTTATAAACAATTTTATAATTTTTGAGCGATTTTTAAGCAAAAATATGCACTTTTTTCTGAGCTTTATTATCGGGAGTATGAAAAAATTTTGCTGAAAATTACTTTTCTTTGCCTATTCCTCTATTTCTCTTTGTCAAATTTCTAACGTTACCAACCATTCGTGCAAAAGTACTGCCAACTATACTAAAGTAGAAAATGGAGATTCAATAAAAAGCAACATTTTAATGTGGCAACCTTTTTCTTATTGCGTTTTGTTTTATTTATCGTATATTCTACTTTGTCATAATCATCACACCACTAAAATTTAACTTGCAGTGTAAAATATGTGCAAATGTTATAAAATTAGTAAGAAAATATTTTCGTAGAAAAGAAATTGGAAAATGTCGTGGGTATCTGATTATAAATATACATGGCTAGAAACAATAGCCATGAATATAGTCGGAGCTGGTGGGTTTTTACCTCATCATATAGCCTTTGTCATGGATGGAAATCGGCGCTATGCAAATTCTCAGCATATTAAAAAAATAGAAGGCCATTCCAGAGGATTTGATAAGTTAGCCGACTGTCTTCGTTGGTGTCTGGATATGGGCATTCGCGAAGTTACTACCTTTGCCTTCAGTATTGAAAACTTTAAGAGATCTGAAGAAGAGGTCAAAGGTTTATTAGATTTGGCACGCGAAAAATTTTCCAAACTTTTGGATGAATCCTCTAAGTTGCACGAGCATGGCGTATGTATAAGAGTTATAGGCAATTTAACACTTCTGCCAGATGACTTGCAAACTCTTATTGCTCAAGCTATACTGGAGACTGAAAAAAACAATAAATTGTTCCTGAACGTAGCATTTTCATACACTTCTCGCGACGAAATAACTCAGTCAGTTGAGACCATTTTAAAGTATGGTGACGGCCTTGAAGAAGATGATATAAGCGAACGTTTGATTGCCGAGTGTTTGTATACCCGTCACTCCCCCGCTCCAGATTTACTTTTTCGAACTTCCGGAGAGACACGGATAAGCGATTTTCTTATGTGGCAGGTAAAAGCACAACATATATATCAGATAGTAATGATTAAATCACAGAAATTTGAATTACAGCTCAATTCAACAGTTCTGTACTTTACAAAAGTACTGTGGCCCCAAATTACCATATGGAGTTTTTTAGAAGGAATATTTTCATATCAACGTGCTGCATTGCGTTTGGAATCCTACCGAAGAAAAGAAAGACTAGATCGTGCTGAGATCGCAAAACATTCCAATTTCTATTCAATTCGTGTTCAAAGCTTTCTGCAACACCTTGATATGATCAGAAAGAGTATTCTTCTACGATTGTGGACTACAAGTCAATAATGTAGCTAGATTGCACATAAAATATAGTGTTCGAACAGTATGTTAAGTGATAATAAAATATTTTTTGAAGAAAGTATTCGAATAATTTGTACAGTTTATTACGACTCTGTTTCCAAAAAACACAACTAGTCTGGCAGATTGTTTTTGAGAACTTGGCATCTCTGTTTTTTATTATTTTTTTCTCATTTGCTTTGCGTTTATCTTCACATTTCTTTTGTCATCATCACTTTTCATTTTCAGCGTCATATTCGGCGTTGGCCAGGAAAAATTTCAGTCATTTTTTATTTTTGGAGAAAATAATTTTTGATTACAGTTTTTAGATGTATTTAAATATTAAATCATGGAAAAGTGGAGAGTTCTCCATGTGAAGGTTAACTACAAACATGAGTGTTTTTAAAATACTAAGTGAAATAGTCAGGAATAAGTTTTAAAATTTTGCAAAAAAAAAAATACGCATGTGAAAAATTAGCTATAATATCCGCCATTGTGAAGTTGAACAACGAAGTAGAAGAAAATCGAGAAGAACGAAAAGGAGAATAAGAAGAAGACGAAGAAAAAAAGGCTGGCAGAAAATAGAAGAAGCTTGGTTGGTGATTGCGCACACGCGAAAAATTGTGCAAAATAATAAAAATTCAATAAAACGTGAAAAATTTAGTTAAATTTTGTGAAAAATACAAGAAGTCAATCACTCAATTGATAAATATTTTGAATCAAGTGAAATTTTGTGAAGATTAAAGAAAATAGTGCATAAAAACACGCGAGAAAAATAACTGACAATAAAAGTGGGCAGGCAGCAGAGCAGCGGCAGAACCGAAGCACCATCACTAAACATTAAAAAAGAAGAAAATACAAGACAGAGGAGTCGTCCCCCCTGGTTAGAAAAAAGTAAAGAAGAGTAACGACATCGACATCTGAACTAACGACGTCTGCTGCATTGAGACGATAACCGACCAGCGTTGTCGTTGTAGTCGTTAACGTCTTTAGAAGAAGAATCAAAGGAAGGAATAGAAGAAGAAAAATTTTACGGATATTGCTTCTTGACTCGGGAAGAGGAGGTGTGTGTGTCCCAAATATTGAATGAATCTGTTTGGAAGGAAAGAAAGAGAAATTTTCTATTTACGAATTTAATTTTATTTGCTTACAGATCGCGCAGCGCAACATCTCTATTGCCCCCATAAACCCAAAACGCTTCTGTTCATCGTTTCTATCATCGTTTCTATCATCGTCTGTCATTGCAAATTGTTATTAATCCTTTCCCTTAACATCAGCAGAAGAAGTTTTTCAACAAAACAGACCCTCGCCATTGTTTAACAATTTAGCTCTTCAATAACAAAAAAATGTATCCTGCACCGGTGCGGCACCCTTCGGCGGGGGTAAGTGACATGCAAACGGTAAAAACACATTCACACACACTCAATCTCAACACACATTCATCTACTACTAGCCATACTCCTACTCTTTCCACTTTGCCACCCATTAATGTAAAAATCAAAACTACTACATATTTTGCCTTAACTTCAAATGTTTACTTCTAAAATACCATTATCCTTGTTTTTTCTCCCACTTTTATTTCTTTTTCTCTCTCTGCATTGTTCGACTTACTTGATTGTGACTTGGATGTTTTTGAAATGGATCTGAATTTTCCAAAAATAATGTAGGGGCCACCACCACAGGGTCCTCTAAAGTTTACCATAGTTGACACATTGGAACGTATCAAAGAGGAGTTTAACTTTTTGCAGGCTCAGTATCACACGTAAGTAAATGTTTTGAACACTTTTGTTTGTATTTTCTATTTGTATTTGTTATGGGCAAACAAAAACAAACGCACGGACAAGGTAACACTCATTGTCGATCTCTTAGTCAGGCGGTCGTATGGTTATTTCGTTGGTTTTTTTTTTATTATTATTTTTTTTTATTTTTATTTGCTGCTTCATAGAGGACTTTAAAGATGGATTTCAGTTTCCGTCATAATATTTGCTATTTTTTTTTGTAATAGAATTAAGAAAAACTTGTATGACGAAAAAATGTTGAAATTATAACACTTATAACTAACAAGTTTTTGTAATAAAAATTTTTTATTATGATTTACGGAAATATCCTACACAAAAAAATTAAAACCTAGTAAAAAAGGAGCAAATATTTCTTATACAAATCTAGTAAAGAAGTATAACTAAGTATACGTAATTATGATAATTTTAAATTAATTCGAAAGCTTTCGGCTTTATTACGGTTGTTCTAATCGCTTTACTTTTATTTTTTTGTCCGAGATAGAAGACAAAAGGCACACGGCTTTGCCTTTAGTCTTTTACAAAAATATTTCTAAAAACGGCAATGTTAACGAAACCGTAGCAGGATCAATAATTCGCTTTAAATTGCAACAATATTAGAAAGAGGCATAGTACATCAATTGTAAATTTTTCATTACCGGGAATGTTATTATAGTAAATATTCCTTTTTTTTTTTGAAGGATAAGAAAATTGTTTTTGACGATCTTTTGTAAATATTGGTCATATAAATTCAATTTTACACTCATACATGTTTAAAACATGCATTCAGTATGCCATTCGGAGTATAACACTGTGAAATTTGTATTTTCTATTGTGTTTTGTTGTTCATTTTGTTGTTTTATTTTTTACTTTTTTGTTTTTACCTAACAGAGTTCAATTCAAAGAAACTGTGTCAAATGTGTGCTTGTGTGTATTATTGTTTTTATGAGCGTCTTGTTTAATATTTTTAAGCAAAGGATTTTTCGGTCGAGGGAAAATTATTTGGAAAATACGTACAATGTTAATATATAAACGTACATAGGTACTCGTAGTTTTGTATGAAGTAGTACTCAAGGTGTAGAGTGAGCATCGTAAACAGGAATAACAAAAAATATTAAACTTAAATTCACGTAGAAACATGCAGTCGAACAAATATATTTTGTCCGTCTTCCTACACACGATAAAACTATTTCTCTACACACCACTCACGTGCATACAAATAATTTTTGTTTTTAATCCATCAAAATATCTAAAACAATTTTTATTGTTGTAAAAAGAACACAACAACAACTCACAGAGAGATAATTCTAAATGAACGTATAATTGTTTCTATAAAAGCCTTTTGTATGATTTACTCTCAATGTGTTATTGTTTTAGTTATGCGACGTGTTGTGGTGGCTCTTTTTTTTTTCTCTTCTTTTTTCTTAAAGGCAGAAGATGCTAGAGTACCAGTAGCATCCAAAACCTGTTTATTATTGTATTCTCATCTCTCTATAAAAAATCTACAGCCTCTGTATAAAAGAATAAATATTTTTTTTTTTTTTTGTGATGAAACTTGAAAGAACCAATTGTCTTAATTTAACACTAGAAAGCTGTATTTGAATCTGTTAAAAAAAAAATGTTGGTAATAAGCTTAATTTAAGAAATGTGTTAAAACATTGGAAAAGTTTACTAATTCGTTCAATAATAAAAATGTATATTTAAAATTAAGAATAGTTCAATAATAAAAATAAATACTTTATAACTTCTGGTACGACGACCAGAAGTCATATGGCTGTTGTTATAGATGGTGTTTTTTATGGCTTAAATGTGAGATAACTCTGCACCATTTACTTCAACAGATTTGAAGACGACAAGAACAGCAGCAAGAGTATGAATTAGTATATCCTCCCATGATTTTTATATTGCTGCTACACGAGGCGGGTTTTTAACTAAGTCCTTAAGCCAGTTAGTTCCAAAAGTGAACCATAATAAAAATAAACATTACCATGATAGATTTATTTTCTGTTCATGTTATTTGTATGATTTTGGCGATATATATGTATATACATATATTTTAAAAATCGTATAATTACCTTTAAGTGATATATGGTTTTTTTGTTTCAGATTAAAACTTGAGTGTGAAAAGTTGGCAAATGAAAAGACAGAAATGCAACGTCATTATGTGATGGTATGAAAACTTTTAATTACATTGGTAGATAAGTCGAATTTCACAAATTTTCTTTTTATTTTTTAGTACTACGAAATGTCCTATGGCCTCAACGTAGAAATGCACAAGCAGGTATTTATATATATGCATATATTTTATTATTATTATTTTTATACATATTTTCTTTTTTTTCTTTTTTAAGACGGAAATTGCAAAGCGTTTAAATACCTTAATCAATCAACTGCTGCCCTTTTTACAAGCTGATCATCAGCAACAGGTACTTCAGGCTGTCGAACGCGCGAAACAAGTAACAATGCAGGATTTAAATCTTATAATAGGGGTAAGTTTTAAATGAAATTTATTTTGATTAAAGACAAATTTAAATGAAATATTATTAGAAATGAAGTTAAGTCCATAAATGTATTTAAGCTTGCACATACAAATTGTTTATAATCAATCAATAGTTTCTACATAAAATATTTTGAAGTAGAAAATAGAAATTAAATTGTATATTAAAATTAATTTTTTATGATGATTTGATAACCAATACGCTTTCCAAACGGATCAATTAACTATTAAGAAAGTAGAACAACAATAGAGATGGTTATATTAAAATGAAGTGTGTATGCAGTATGTAAGCAAAAATCTTTGGAATATTTTTTATTTATTCCTTAAAAATAAATAAAAAATTATATTTTTTATTTATGAGAAATTAAAATATAACTGAAAAGTTTTATAATAATGAAAATTTTGGTGAGAAAGTTTGGAAAGCTGTACAATTTGTAATTATATCTGAGTAAAGTGTTTTTTTAGAAACAAAATTATCTTTTAATTGGTTTGACAGCAGAGAGAATGTTAACAAAATTCTATTTATTTTAAGAATTTAAAATAAATTTTTTTTTTTTTTGTTTTTTCAATTATATTCCTTTTATTAAACAAACATATTACTCTATGACACGGTTTGCACCTTTAACCATAAATGTAGCAGCAACATCAGCAGGGAATGCAACAACTTCTTGTAAGTTTTTTGTTTTGTTGTTGTTTTGTTTTTTTTATTTAGTTTATTGGTTTATACAAAACTGCTGTATTTGTCTTCTATGTGCCTTTTTAATTAAAGAATAGTAAATTAATCTTTATAAATGCATTTTGTGTGTTGTCTGCCGTGGTTCAGATTGCTTTCAAAGCCAGCTTTCATCTTTAATCGATTCACATTGTACATTCATCTATACTCGCATCATATGTATATTTGTTTTCTTATACTTATCATTTATCTGCTGTCAAATCTTTAGAAATACTTTATTATTTTGCTGCCATCAATTAACCAATCAGTAAAGAAATCCAATCTTAAATGCTTTTGAAGAAAGTCTTTAAAATGAACTAAATTCTAATACATTTCCAAAAAAGATTTTTGATACTTGTGTTGGCATTGTAAATAAAAAAACATCAAACCTTGCATAATTGCTTATATGTTATGTGTAGATACATATATTACCAATACCAGTAAAAAATGCATTTGAAAATAATAATTATCTTCTTAATAATTAGCAACAAATACATGTGCAGCAAGTGCCAGGTGGACCTCCGCAACCGATGGGTGCCTTGGGACCGCTTGGAGGACCATTCGGTGCTTTAGGAGCTTCGATGGGACTACCACACGGACCTCAGGGTTTGCTGAAGGCACCACCAGAACACCATAGACCTGATATAAAGCCAACTGGTCTTGAAGGTCCTGCCAGTGCTGAGGAAAGATTGGTGAGACTTTGTTATTTCAATAATTTGGCTCACATAAAAATAAATGTACATTTTTTGTTTTCAGCGCAATTCGGTTTCTCCAGCAGATCGAGAAAAATATCGAACACGATCACCTCTTGATATCGAAAATGATTCCAAACGACCCAAACAAGAGAAATTGGTATGTTTGCATCAAGTTAATATTTATACATACACAATGTTTAATTAGATTTATTATAAACCACTCTTAGTTTTTGTTTTGTTTGTTTTGACAAATAAAAAGAGTGTAGATTTCTTGTAGAAAACCGTATTTTAATAAATAAAACTCAACTCACCATTTAAAAATTTATTAAAAATCAAATAACGAAAACAATGTCAGTGTATAGGTAAAGGTTTTTGTTTGGCTTACTTGCTCACTTATTCTCTCTTTCTTTTTGCCTATCCCCCTCTGTTCTTGCTCATTGAAATTACTTGTAGTATTTTTGTAGTACACTGTACTGTATTTACTGATTGTACTAGTATTTTAGTCGTAGACTCTTCAATCAACTTCAATATTAAACAAAAGTAAAACTATTATGCTACATTTGATATTTTTTTTTCCATTAAATTAAAGCTAATATAAGATTAATTTCTCATTTAAAATTTTAATTGTAGATTTTTTGTTTTTTTTTTTTTGTTTTGAGCATTAAAAAAGTGACAATAGTGTACGTTCGCTTGTTAACACATTTTATTTTATTTTTCAAAATTTTTCCAGGAGGATGAAGGAGAGAAAAGCGATCAAGATTTAGTCGTAGATGTTGCAAATGAAATGGTGAGTTGAGTTTCATTGTTAAACATCTCTACTAATAAAAATAATATTAAAATTGAAAAAAGTCATTCGTCCTACTAATAATATAAGACAAAAAATATTATTGTAGTATTTATTATGAATTTTATATTATAAATTTATTTTGACGCATTGATTCTTAAAATATCAAATACTGTATTTATTTAAGGAATCCCATTCTCCGCGACCTAATGGAGAACACATGTCAATGGAGGGACGCGATCGAGAAAGTTTAAATGGCGAACGGTTGGATAAACCAGGTAGCAGTGGTGTTAAACCACCGACAGATAGGCCCCCATCACGTTCAGGCTCAAGTTCATCAAGATCAACACCCAGCCTTAAAACAAAAGATGTAAGTAAAAAAGAAAATTAGTTACGATAATGGAATGTTGCTTAACTTTGAATATTTTTGCAGATGGAAAAGCCTGGTACTCCGGGTGCTAAAGCACGCACTCCCACTCCAAATGCAGCACCACCAGCTCAAGGTGTTAACCCAAAACAGATGATGCCCCAAGGTGGTCCACCACCGGCTGGCTATCCAGCTTCACCGTATCAGCGACCAGCTGATCCATACCAGAGACCACCCTCCGATCCGGCCTACGGAAGACCGCCACCACTACCTTATGATCCACATGCGCATGTTCGAACTAATGGCATTCCACATCCGACTGCGTTGACCGGTGGAAAGCCGTAAGTTAATTTGTTTGAAATGTGCCTAAGAGCGTTTCAATAGTAAAATTTACAAATTCTTTGCTGTCTTTTTAGTGCATACTCCTTCCATATGAATGGCGAAGGAAGTTTACAGCCTGTACCCTTTCCCCCTGATGCTCTTGTGGGAGTTGGCATACCACGCCATGCCCGTCAAATCAACACTTTATCGCACGGTGAAGTTGTTTGTGCAGTCACTATTTCGAATCCCACAAAATACGTGTACACTGGTGGGAAAGGTTGCGTTAAAGTTTGGGATATTTCACAACCGGCAAACAAAAGTCCCATCAGCCAATTGGACTGTCTGCAGCGGGATAACTATATACGTTCAGTAAAATTATTGCCGGATGGCCGTACATTAATTGTTGGAGGCGAAGCATCAAATCTGTCTATATGGGATTTAGCCAGCCCTACGCCTCGTATTAAAGCTGAATTAACATCGTCAGCTCCCGCATGCTATGCTCTTGCTATTAGTCCAGACTCAAAAGTATGCTTTTCATGTTGTAGCGATGGCAATATTGCCGTTTGGGACTTGCACAACGAAATACTAGTGCGTCAATTTCAAGGACATACAGATGGTGCTTCTTGCATCGACATTAGCCCGGATGGCTCTCGTCTATGGACCGGGGGTCTTGACAATACAGTTCGTTCGTGGGATCTTCGCGAAGGTCGCCAACTGCAGCAACACGATTTTAGTTCACAGATATTTTCATTAGGATACTGTCCAACAGGTTAGTGGTGACAATTCAGCCTAACTAAGCGCTTCATAACAATTTTATCATTAATTTCAGGCGATTGGTTAGCCGTTGGCATGGAAAATTCCCATGTCGAAGTATTACACGCTTCTAAACCTGACAAATATCAACTGCATTTGCATGAAAGTTGTGTGCTATCATTGCGTTTTGCAACTTGTGGCAAATGGTTTGTCTCCACTGGCAAAGACAATTTACTGAACGCTTGGCGAACACCATACGGCGCTAGTATATTCCAGGTATGTTCCTTCAACGTGATTGAACTATTCAAATATAATATAAACCTTTTTATTGCTTTTAGTCCAAGGAAACATCATCGGTACTTAGCTGCGACATATCAACAGACGATAAGTATATTGTGACGGGTTCCGGAGACAAAAAAGCCACTGTCTACGAAGTTATCTACTAATGTATTTTAGTACATCCTGATAAAAATACCCATATAGTTTTCATAAAAATCATGCTTTTGGTGGTTTTCAATTAAAATTACTCCTTTTGTTTTACTTCACATTTTTTTTTTTGAATTTTTAATTTTTTTCGTCAAATGGCCTTCGCTCGTTTTTCGCCAAGTGGTCAACGTTTTGGAAACCTTATGAGATACATAAAGTCTAACCTACGACAGCTACAGAGTTAAATCTGAATTACACAAACAAAAATATCAGCAAATCAGCCACGGGATATAAATAATAGGTCTGTTTATAAAAACCTCAAACATACATGCATAAGCTACACTACATACACACTCCCAACAAAAGTATAATAAGCATCAACATAACAAACAACAAAATAACAAGAACCAACCAACACACAAAAACATCTTGATTATAAATATATAAAAAATTCTTTCTTAGATTTAAGTATAAAATAAGTCTTTAATAACACTAAATAAAAGGAAAACAAATTGAAGATTAAGAGAACTTTAATGATACTGAAAGAAGAGAAGAAACACAAGTAATTCCACTTTTAATTGACAACAACTTGAAAAATAAAACATAAAAAAAAAATTGCAAAAAAAAATCATTGTGTTAAACGAAGTTGAATCTTTGATTACGAAATTTTATACATTTTTTAAAACTCTAAAATAACAACACTGCTTTCTATTCTTGTGCTCAAAAATGGAAATGTTTACTTGCAGAATAGAGGAAATTTAGTTTTCTTAATTACTTTATTTTTTCATTGCAGTTAAATTTGTTATTTCTCTTTTTAATTTTATATTTTGTAACTTTAAATTGTAAACCATTAAGGATAAAGTTTGAAAAAAGTTTATTATATATATATGCATGTATATATATGCATATACATATATATATATATATATATATATATATGCATGTATATATATAAACAAAAAATAATAAATATATTTTAATTCTTAAAACAAAACGAATAAATTTATTAAATACGTATAATTAAAAGTAAAAGAATAAAGTAATGAAAATCACCCACACACACACACAGACACACACACACACACAATTTATGCATAATGCTCTAATAATTAAGTCTTAATCGTAATAATACAAAACAAAAATCATAATTTATAAATAAAAAAAGAAGTATAAAATAAATATATAAATTAAGTTGTGTAAAAGTGAAAAAGTAAACGAAAACTTTCATTTCTTATTATTGTAATGAATTCAGGCATAAAAGAAAGTGCAGAATATGCAATATTATGAATATTTAACATGAAGAAGTACATTAAACTTTTCACATACAATTTGCACTTTTAACATATTTCCCACAACCCTGCCTCAAACCTTCCCTTGCCCCCTTTCCCATGTATTCTTTTCCAAAATAATCCCCATTGTAGTGTTCCCGCAGTTCCTCAATTCCGAAATATTTAGAGTACGTACTCAATCATGCAACGTTCATTTTTATCTGTTAGTTAACTATGTATTAGGAATCTATAACATACAAACACAAAAATATATACATTCATATACATATATGTATATATTATATAAAAAATGAAAACTTTAAACTTAAGAACTTTTTCTTTTTTTTTTTCAGAAAAAAAAACTTCTAAAATTCAATAGTAGCATTCTTAAGCGGAAGAATAATTATTTAATATTTACATATAAAAAATAATTTTTATATATATATTTTTTTTAGATTTGCTTTAGCTCTTCCCACCACAATAATCTCAATTTTTAGTGTTTTTTTTTTTTATTAAAATTATTTTTAAAAATCCTCAAATGTATCATAGATGTTTCTTAATTTGATTTTAATACTAAAGAAAAAACCTGCGTTTTTTTAATTATCCTTGAACATATAAATATATTGCGTTTAATTTTTATTTTTTAAGGCTTTATACATAAACAATGCTGTTTACAATGAATACCCTTTTCTTTGTTATACAAAAATGCAATCGAAGAAAAAAGATACTTAAAAAATAATTATTGGAAATCAGTAAGACAGAAACAAAAAGAAATGAGAATGAATAATGCATTCACAAATGGTAAAAATAAAAAGTAATAAAATTTAAACAAAAAAACAAAAAATTATAACAAATGTTTAATTCATGTGGTTATCTATGTATATAATTATATAATAATAATTATAAATTAAATATAAAGAAAAAATAAAAAATGGTAATAATAAATGAAGCAAAAAGAAATGCACTTTATTAAAATGAGAAACATATGATGAAGCATGTTCATAGTACATAATCGAAGTTGAACTAAATTCAGCACATTTGTGTAAGGAAACTTATATCAAGAAAATTTACCGAATTTCATGTTTAGGTGCGTATGAAATGTTTTGAATGTTAAAGCATTTTTATTTCGAGTATTAAAATTACATGTTTTGTAATATTTTGAAAAGTTTATCTACAATTTAAAAGACATCAGTTTGATAAACGTTTCGTTTCTTTGGAATAGGCGCTTGCTGATCACGCATTTGATTGTATAACAATTGCAAAATATTAGCATTGGTGCCACTTTTTTGGCGGAATTTTGCAATTGCTATTGGCAACAACTCATCAATAAGGAATTTTTTATTCTTCATTACAAAATTGGGCTAAAAGAAAAGTTGATTTCAAACAGATTAAATTTGTTATGTTTTTTTTTGGACTTACGTCAACACTTAATCCTGTAGCTGGCTTAATTGCTTGTTGTGCTTGAAGTAAATCTCTTAATAACACTTGACAACTCTGTGATAATGCCTCACTTTTAGCTAAGTAACCGGAATATTGTGTCAACTGTAGAAAATGTCTGGTAAAGTTGACGCTGGATTGCGTTAGGTTAATCCAAGTGTCGCCAGTTGTGTGAGGACGTAAATTAATGCCTAATGTATCCAATTCCAACAGCAATCGTTTCAGGTTGGACTTGGTTTGGAGGTTAAAAGGTTGCCAAACATCTTCGGTCCTGCCTATGGTTTCCAGTAGGCGAATGCGAGATTCATTAATCAAACTCACAAGATCTGCACGCAGCAATCCCTCCAAATGATAAGAGAGGTCTAATCCAATGTCGGTAAGTTTAGCGCAAGGTTTTCGCACACCTTCAACACACTTAGCAATAGCCTCCAAGTGACTTCCTTTTGTAAGATAATGTTTCTTCAATTGGCTTGCAAAGTATTGCAACTCAGCGTTACACCACACAACAAGAGCTGTTGTCACAAATAATAAGCAATAAATAAATAGCCTTATTATGGAAATTGCGTACTGTTTAATACATTCTTAATTAACTTACCACTAACACATGCTGGTTGCGATTCAAACGAGGCTAGAAATTCGCACGAAACTTGCGCTAAATCGCAAAAGAATAATTCTGATATTTCGGCATTATTTTTTCTTGCTTCTCTTTGAGCTGAGCGCAAAGCTATGGAACAAACTCTTAATAAGGTGCCGCAGGCCTGTCTCGCTTTACCCATATTTACTAGAATCAGAAGAACACGTCTGGACGATCTGAGCGCCACCTGTAAGTTTCTTGCATGACATTTTGACAATTCTTGCAAAAGAACATCGGTCAAATCTTTTTCCAATTTGCGAATTTTGCTTTCTATCTCCATAGCACTTTCAAAAGTTCTATCTTGACTTAAATGTTCTTGACATCTTTTGACCAACGATTCAGCCTCTTCAAAATGACGCTGAGCTATAAACGTTTGGATTTCGTCAGCTGCTGTATAAATCCACTCCGGGCCGCTGTTTTCCGGTAACTTCGAATGTGGAATCTCTGATGCACTTATATCAACAGACTTTTCACTAGTTGTTGGTGTACCAACACCTTTGCTTTGGGGCGGTTGAGGTGCCGGACCCTTTTTGGACTTTTTCTGTTGTTGATCCCATTTTAAAGCAACTTCAAATTGTTCTATCCACTCTGCTTTGCCGGCTGCCGTAATACTTTGAAATATTTTCGTACCATCTGGAGTGATAATGTTTATAGCATTTTTCACTCCGTCTAGATCTTTAATATTAATGACTGCGATTTTTTTAGGATTATATTCGGCGACAAATTCCAATCTTCTGCAATAAAAAATGCAATTTTATTTCGTTACTATTAACTTCCAGTGGGTGTTAACTTACTTGTCGTGCTTCACTTTACAGACTATGAGGACATCGTTGAATAAGAAGAAGAATACTCTTTGAATTGGTCTATAGTCATTGCTGTCTAATTCAGTGAGAGCTCCCTCATTGAGAAATGTTTTACCTTCCAAATTGCCATCAAAACCCTGTACCATTTCCTTAACAGCGCGTGTCGCATGCATATTTTCCGCTTCTTGCTGGTCCTGAATTTCACTCTCATCTTCCGCTGTCGCCTTGCTAGTTCCACTGGTTTTTTCATCCGTCAAGGATGCCAATATATTATGCTGCTCGTTTAAGAGCAACGATAACTGAGTCATTTCAGACTCCAGACCTAAATACCACAAACAAAAAGTTATGTTAAACTGCTGCACTCAATTCGATCGGCCGACTTGGTACTCACTGGAAATTTCTTTAGCAGTTTCTATAAATTGCATATAATTGGCATAGACAGACTTTTTCAAAGTGGCCGAAGTTTGATCACTATAGGCTTGAATTTCCCTTTTACGCTTCTGAAGATCTGGCCCTCCAACACATTCCTTCACCAAATGTTTCGTATCTGCGTATACATGTACATAAAAATATTAAAAATTAAATGTTGCACGTCCAATGTATCCACAATTTATGTTTTAAATTACGAACATTTCTCCACACTAAAATTTGGATTGTCAAACTCTTTCATTGAATCGGTCATTTTTTTACTGCTTTTTTTTATTCAGCTTTAAATTTCACATGGACACTAAATGTATAAAATTAAAATATTTTTGCTATTTAGTAACACACACAAAAAGAATCGACTCCCACTTTTGGTGCTCCAACTCCTGTATCGTATGACTAATTTGACAACTGAGAAATGACAGCAAATGCGTTGCATTTTTGAACATCTCTGTATTTGAAAAGTCAAATAAATAATTCACGATTCGAGCGGCAGCTATAGGATTAGAAACTTCAATGTTGACCAATTTATTTTATTTTAAATTAATATTTATTGAGTGGTTATTGCGATTTTACATTCCAGTGAATATGTTATCTTCTGTTTTTTGAAGTTTTATTATTATTTTCCGATACAAAAGTCTCTGAAGACAACATCTAATATATCATCAGTGCTAACATGGCCGGTTATCCGTTCAATGTCTTTAATGGCTTGTCTTAATTTTTGAGCAGATATCGCCATGTCGGGATAAATATCGGGCGAGTATTCAGTTAAAAATACATCGATGTGTTCAATGCACCGCTCTAAGTGCAAACGATATCGTGCATGAGTCAGACGGGGCGCTTCAGGCATCGGTATTCCACATCTACGATTACAAAAAATAAGAAAAAAAATTTTGATTTATTCTATTATAAACGACAATGGTTTAGTCTTACAAACTCTTTAATAAATCCTCAAACTGATTTAGAAACCCTTTAAAGTTCCTCGTATCCTTGCATGAGAGTACTAAAACTTTAGTTATCTGTTGTATTTTCTTATATTCTTCTTCTGACAATAAATCAGTTTTGTTGACGATAAGTTGTATTCTTTTATTGCTCAACATATCTGGACTTACGCCCAATTCTATAAAGTAGCTCAGCAGGTAATCTTCTAAAGACTTAACATCATATATTTGTAGGTTTTTCAGGCGTACGGCATCCAGCATAATTAATACTAGGTCTGCCTGTTCCATGCATAGTTTTGTTTTCATAATACCTTGCTCTTCAATTTTATCATCGGTGAATTGTCTTAAACCGGCTGTATCTGCAAACCTCACCGGGTAGCCACCAATATTGTAAGTCGATTCGATGATATCTCGAGTTGTGCCAGCCTTATCTGTTACAATTGATATATCCCTCTGACATATCAGATTAAGAAAACTACTTTTACCCACATTAGGAGCACCTACAATTGCTGTAAGTACACCATCTCTTAAGATTTCTCCTTTCCTTTGGTCATTTAGGTGTTCCCTTATTTCGGCTAGTATTTTCTTAAGTTCACTGGTCAACTGCACAACAACATCGTCCTCAATATTTTCATCTTCAGCAAAATCAATATAAGCCTCAAGATGGGCGGCGCAGCGTATTAAGCGTTTTCTCCAACCATCGTAAATCCTTGAAAGTGAACCGGTACTTTGTAAAAGGGCCTGTCATCCAAAGAGATTTCAATTGAACTTCCATGTGAAACTTTTGCAAGATCATATTACCTGCTTTCGTTGAGCTTCTGTTTCGGCATGTATTAGATCCGCTAGACCTTCGACTTCGGTCAAATCCAATTTATTTCCGAAAAATGCTCGCTTGGTAAATTCCCCAGGTGTTGCTGGTCTCAGACCAGAAATTTGCCCTAACGCATCCATCATTGCAGCTATTACGGCTAGAGAACCATGTACCTGAAACTCGCAGCTGTCTTCACCTGTATATGATGCTGGACCCGGAAACCATAACACCAGTCCCTTGTCAATTATTTCATTTGTCTTTGGGTGCCGGAAAGCTTTCAAATATGCATGTCGCTCTTTTAGATCACCCCGATTACCCACTATAGCCCTCAACGCTTGTCTGGTTTGTGGCCCAGAAACACGAATTACTGAAACGCCACACTTTCCATACGCTGAGCTCAAGGCATATATAGTACTTGCACTGCCTAACGACCTTTCCCAAATGCATTTTAATTTCGGATTTCTCAGCAATTTTCCATATATTTTTAGCATTTTTGCTATAAAAAACAAAATCCACTTGTTAAATGCACATTAACAAACAGAACCGAGATAAAAATACACAACGGTGATAACAAAACAAAAAGCAAAACAAAATAAATGACATGATAAATGTCAGCTGTTTTCTCCCTACGTCAATATATTCTGATTCTTATCTGAAAGATACTAGGGCCACACCAAAGACAGAGTTGTACAGCAGAAAAAGAAAAACAAATGTGCAACAACCGTTAAGGCAAATTTCATGCTTGCACCAGGATATCAAACTGTACAAGAGGGGGTTGTTATAGAATTTTTCTATGTAAACATATGCCATTCCAAACTTATTACAATTGAATATCTATTTTATTCCTAAAGACTTTGAATATTTATTGGTGGTAATAAACATTATTATTATTATTATTGTTTATTAATCACAGATAAGTTTAAACCTACCATTTTGCAGCCCATAAATAATTTTAATAAAAATCAAAAGAATTTCATCCCCCTTAGGTCGAAACATATGTATTTCTACACCATTGATAAGAGATGTGATTATAATATGAATTTAAATTCTTGTTAACGACTTTTTTATATTTTTAATTTTATTGGTAATTTAATTTCACTTTTTTATTATAAAATATAGTCTCAACCTTTTACAAATGTCATTCGACGTCTCATTTCTGCCCATATTTCACACATCATGGGAACATCTAAGCATTTGCATTCGATGGGATCTGCCTTTTCGCGTTCCTTGCGTAAACATTCAGAGTAGCTTGGGTATGGGGTACATTCTTTTAGACAGTCGCTCGGGCCACGTTCCTTCTTGCATTTGGGTGGCGTCATAACACCGCGACAACGAGGCATCTTAATTCTTGGACATTTCCGATTTTTGCTGTCCATACAAATTCTTGAACCACCGACGGGACATGCTGTTTTGGGTTTATGTCTAAGTGATCTTCTTTCCATAGGCGCAAATTTAAGTTCTTCGTGTACGCACAACTTTTTGGGTCTTATTTGCAGAGGCGGGCAAGCCACCCAAGTCTGTTGATATTTGCGTTTAAGCTTGTCAGTGGACGCATAGTAGAGTTCATCAAATCGGGGATAATAGTCCGGGCAAGGGTCTTTACAACACTCTGGATTCTCCCACATTCCAGCTGACTTGGGATACTCCTCTTTTGCTTCCAAGCGACGTATTTTCGAAGGACATGGTTTTTTCTTAGCGAGCGTTTCCTTCGAGCATTTCGGATCTTCGTATTCAGCACATTTGCCTCGTGATACGTACGTTCTACAATTAGATAATTTCCATATAGAGCCTCTGCATATAGGCCGCAATGTCTTGGTTAAATTAAATGACATTTTCAATTTAGAATTTTTTGTTTGTTTTTTTTTTTTTTTTCCAACCAAAGTTAATAAAATTTCCTCTTTTTTTCCGAAATTTTAGATTTATTTGTTAATAAATGAAATAAAGTCTTTTCGTTTTATTTTCATATTCGAAAATTTAGATGACTTTGTTCTACAAAAATATGTATAAACAACAAGTACAATCCAAGCGTATTATCAGCAAGGTTTTCCTATATTGTTACAAACCTATCTAACTAATGTTTGATCTTCGATTATAATGGCTTCTTTGCATTTATGCCGAATTAATATTGTGCTTAATATTTTTGGTTAAGAAATCCAGGACTCGATAAGGACAGGATAATGCGAAATAATGTTCACAGTTAACGTTATCATAGCGGTCATCGTAAGCGTTTGCTGTTGAAGATGGAATCCTATCAACAAAAAAAAAAAAAAAAAAATTAAATGATTATACAACATGAGTCTAGTATGTACTCACTCAGTGGTAGTCAATATATACATTCAAACTAAACTTACGTTAATATTAGACGTATTATATCCTCGATAAGCGACTCTCCATAGGGTTTTAAATTATTTGTAATTTCGCACATGGTCCTTCTAATACACGCCTTCATATTGAATCTGAATATAATCCCAACCGTCTCAAGTTGCTCTAATAACTGCCGTCTTTCTCGAATACTGTGATCGTGGGTATAATGCCAATTTGTTTGTCTGGATAAATTGTCTTGTGGATATTTTTCATTATTGTTTCTACTGCTGCCCTTTTCTGTATAACGTTGGCTGCTTTTCTGAATAAAAGATGGCTTTTTGTGAAAAAGATTAGTGTTGGGAGCTTTTCTCAGTTGAGAGTTGTCGAATTTTCTGAAATTATGAAAGCAACATACATATGTACATTTTCAAAAGCCGAGTTGGTTGACTTAAAAACGACTACCTGGCAAAAAGTTCGGACTCAGGATCCCATTCTGGTTCAAAATAATTCCAATTGTTTGAGTTTTCAATTTCATCGAATGGAAACTCATAGTAATCGTCATATAAATGATGCTCATTACTTTCTAACGTATTTGTGGGTAAATATTTCACATTTGATATTGTTTCATTTGGCGAAATTTCTTTTTCCCCTGTAGTTGAAGGTTTTTGCTCTTTTAATTTATTAATAAGTACAGTTGGTTGCCAGCCTTCTATTGTATCTGGTAAAGGGTGATACATATCAAATTCGACGGAATAGGATAGACCTCTTGGTCGACCATCCAACACCGCTTTGGTGAAAGCTGGTGTCAAAAGTAAATTTGCCTTGTTGGGAAATAAGACCGATCTAGTACGTCTTTTCAAGATGTGATTTTGAAATTTCTGCAAATTTGTGTTGACTGGTGTACAATTACATTCTATTGCACCACTAACGCTGAATGTGCAAAATTTAACAATTATAAGATAAATTATAATTTTGTTTATCATATTATTGTTTTTATGCCACTAATTTATTGATTTATTTAATTAAATGTTTGATAAGGAAATGTGACAATTAGAGTTTTTCTTAACCAAATGAACATTGCAACTGGGTTGATTTTAAAAATTTCTAAACATCATAACCGTTTGGAGATTTTTTTATTATAAAAATGAAATTTTGAGATGTTAAATATATTGTCACGAAATGAAATTAATTTGTATATTAATTTGATTAATTAGATTAGCTCAAGTAAACCTTTCACTAGGCTTAAATCGAACAAACGAGAGCATTTATTCCTTTTTCTGTTAAAAGATGTTTAGCATTACATATGTACATATGCATACAGGTACATATACATATGTATGTATATATAGTATGTATATACATATGTATGTATATCGCATTGAGATTTATGAATAATTAGTAAATTAGATATAAAACCGTGGGTCGCATTTCATTCAAGTGAAATAATCCTGTTGAGATTTTTAGCAGACGCCAAAGAAGGATAACAAGAATGAAAACAATTATTGCTGATATTATTAATATGTATGTATGTGTATATGTATATATATGTATGTATGTAGGTATATGTATAGACAATTAGTTTCTCATTCTGACATTACAATTTAAAATATTTGAATTTGAGATGAAACAACAACAAAGAAAAAAGAAAAACACACACAAACAATGGAACGAACAAATAACGAAAAACTACAGGACATTTTAATTATTAGCGACAATAGTTTTATTTTGTCACCTTTAAAGTGACTCCCCACAGATATGTATGTATCATCACTTGTGCTAATTTTTTTTTTCTCAACAAATTTCGGAACATTTCTGATTGATTGCTATTGATCTTCATGCTTTATTGGGATTTTCTGGAGAAAGGAAAAAAAATCACAAAAAGCCAAATACGGTAAATATGGCCATTGAGGCATAAATTTCATATTGTTTTCAATCAAAAACTCTCCAAAGAAACGCAATACATGTACTTTTTATTTATATTGTGCGTCATACATACATACATACATAATTGGTCATTACAATCCTTTAGTTGGGATTACGACCTAGCCTCTCACACCACTTATGTTGAGTGTGTTAATTTTCTACATGTGTGGCGAGATGTACAGTTTTAAGTCGACTCCGAACGACAGATTTTTGAGAACTTTTCATGCCAGTTTAATTTACTCTCAGAGTTTTTGCCAGAAATCTGCTGAGAGGAAGTCATCGAAGAAATACTTTTTTCATATTTCGCTTTTGTTGGAGATGTCTAACCTGAGGTTTGAACCGTGGCCTTACGTCTAATAAGTCAACACACTACCTACTAAACTACGACGACGACTTCATAAGGATACTTTAACCTAAAAAGACACACACACACAGAGCAAAAAAAAATTTAAACTTACACATATTCGACAGCCAGCTTACACGTACATTATTTGATTTACTTGAATGAAATAAAATCTTCATACATACATACGAGTATGTATATACAGTAGGACCTTGATTATCCGTGATTCGATTATCCGGCAACATCAATTATCCGGGATGGAAAAAGAAAATTTTTTGCATCGACTTAATTTTATTTTGAATCGACTTAAATTTTTCTGCATCGTTTAACCGTGATTATCTCTATTATCCGTGATTATAAGCAAACATTTTTTTCTATTATTTTGGACAAACAAGCGAAAAAGGGAAATTCCCTCTTTAGTACATGAAATCCTTATCTACTGTTCACTGTTTTCTGACAAAATTATTTTTTTTTATATTTTTGAAACATGTACGAGTATGTATATAAAATCCTTGAATTATTTAGTTTTTATATAAATATGTACATATTAATTTATTAATTAATAAAAATATCTATTAAAAAACTAACCAAAATTGGTACTCAATTAACCGGGAAAATCGATTATACAGAATGCTTCCGGTCCCGACCATCACGGAAATCGAGGTCCCACTGTATTTATAATTTTTATTTCGCATTTATTTCGTACCTATTAAATGTAACGCACAAATTGTTTAAACAATTGTTTGACGATTTTACATTGTCCGTATGTTTGAGAACAATTTGCTCCATTTCTGCCTGTGTCCCTAGCTGTTAAATAACGTTCATCTATGTTTGGATAGAAGGGTCTATTTGAGAAGATGCAAGAGAGACAATAAGAGAAGAGACAACAAGTGAGAATCGAAATAAGACACTTACATGAAAATTAAATTTACAAGAGCATGATAAATATTTCTGCCATTATCCTCGACTATATCATCAGCGATATTGTTGTGATGAAAGATTTCTTGATAACTGTATTCTTCAACTAAAGGAGCACGCGACATTTCACATATAATCCATTGTAAGCATTCACCGTCACCGTCACCGTCACAATTGCCAGAGCTTAGAGAATATAAATCATTAAATCAATGAAGCGATGTAACATCAAAAAAAAAAACCAAAGTGCTGATAACTTACTTCTGGAAGAATGCTTCGATAAATTTATAGAGCATAACACGACTTGAGTCGTATTGTAACTGCACAGCTGTTGAACGTTTTTGTGCGTATTTGCGTGCCGGAAAGGTTGATGTATTGTAGAGACTCCACCAGAATAATGGAATCGGTGGTGGAACATACTGCATTTGGAAATTGTAAAAGTAACTTAACGAACGCTTTTTATCTGCCATTGTAATTGGAAATGATGTGCCAATAACGAGCTGCAATATGATGTGATGTGAATAAAATGTGGAATAAATTTTTATGTTTGATTTAGGAATCTTACTTTTACTACACCGCCACCATCGAAAATTGGAAAGCGCTTAATCCTTGCTGAACTCGTACTGTTTCGATTTTCAAGTTTAGCCGTGATGTTTGATGTTGAAAACTTAATGAAAACACTTGAATAGTCTGTGGTATCGTTCTTAGTTTTCGTTGAATTCGTATGATCCCGTAAGTGGACGACTTTAGTAAATAAATTGTGATGAATAAATAAAACAATAAAAATCAATAGAATCACTACTAGAATGGAACAAATATTTAATGATAAGGATTTCATTTGTAAGCTTGAACATATTATAAAGAAATGACACTGCTTTGACGAAGCCTGTATTAATTATTGCCGTCAATGATGATGATAACGTTGCTGAAATATGTATGTTTACGGTTAAAATTCTAAAGTGGTTTTGCATGTAATTAACACGTTGACACATGCTATTTATGCCACAAATTCTAACGTTGACAATGCCTTTTTTGTTATTGCTATCTACACATGTTGTGATTGTGTGCAGTGTGCTATGTATGTGCTGGTGAAATAAAATGTTACGAATATTATTTATTTATAAAATTGTTGCAATTTCATGTACTCATTTCGTGTGTGATAAACAATAGTTTCACTAGATTTACAAACTATAGCCATAAACCATTGGCCATCATTGTCATCGTTAGAGTTAATGTCCAGTCAAACTAAAAAAATCAAAAAAAAAAAAAAAACCTTTATGTGGCAGTACGGTCTATAAAATTAGCTTTTTTTCTTTCAAGTTATAAGAGTCGGAAGGAAGTCGCCGTAGTCTAGTAGGTAGTGTGTTGGCTTATTAGACTGAAGGCCCGAGTTCGAATCCCAGGTCAGACATCAAAACGAAAATATGAAAATATTTCTTCGGCGACTTCCTCTCAGCAGATTTCTGGCAAAAACTCTGAGAGTAAATAAAATTGCCATGAAAAGCTTCTCAAAAAACTGTCGTTCGGAGTCGACTTTAAACTGTAGGTCCCGCCACTCATGTATAAAATGAACGCACACAACATAAGTGGTGTGAAAAGCTAGGTCGTAATCCTGACTGAAGGGTTGTAATGACCAATTATGTAATGTATGTAATAAGAGTCGGAAAGATGTATGCACAATATGCATATTAATATTATTTGAATAAGAAAGAAGAAGGCCTGTTTTATTTTAGAATAAGCGTTACCAACAAGTATCATAGTTAGAGCAGAGTTCGATTGGGAGCGTAAATAATTGTGGATTTCACTATTGGAATCACTTGGAGAACCTTAGAAGTGAGCTATAGGCAAATATTGAGTCACTTTTGAATGCAATATATTTGGGTATTCGTCGTAGACTGGTAGGTAGTGTGCTGGCTTATTAAACGTGAGGCCACGGTTCAAAACCTAGGTCAGAGATCTCCAACATAACAAAATATGAAAAAAAATATTTCATCTCGGTATCGACTTTAAATTGTAGATCCCGTCACTCATGTGTAAAATTAACACACACAAAATACATGGTGTGAGAAGCTAGGTCATAATCCTGACTAAAGGGTTGTAATGATCAATTATGTATGTATGTATATATGTATGTATGTATATTTGGAATATTCGATCTTAAACCAATTATGTGGTGCAATCGCTAACATTTTACCATTCTGGAGTTAAAGTTATTATTCTGTTAGTCTAGTCAGAGATCGAAACAAGAAGCAATCTGAAAATGCAAGGCCTGGGCTATATGGTGGATTATGCATACGAACTTTTCAGCCAAGTTCTCTCAGTTTTTGGTAGCTTATACAATATATGGACTATGGCCTTGTCGTTATAGAATGCAAAACCTTTTCTATTGCTCAATCTCGATAATTGTTGTAAATAGAAGTTCATAATGAGCAATGCCCTTACAATCGCACCAGACACTTAGGCTTACTTTCCTTGATGTTAATCGTGGATTTTGAACTTTTGAAAGTTCACCTTGTTTCGGTCATGATCTTTTTCGTATATGATTGGATTTCATAGCTTTTGAGTGGTGAACATTCGGTCCATTAATTTTTTCACTGTTTTATTTATTTCTTCAAATAGTTGGTAACTGTTTAGTAATGAATTACGACCTAACATTTCACATATAGTTCAAAGTCGACTATGAACGACAGATTTTTAAGAAACTTTATCATGGCATTTTTATTTACTCTTAGAGTATTTTGCCAGAAATCTGCTGAGAGGAAGTCGCCGAAGATATATTTTTTCATTTTTTGTTTTGTTGAATATGTGGGACTTGGAGTTTGAACTGTGACTTTGCGTCTAATAAGCCAACAGACAACCTACTAGACTACGGCGATTTTTGTACATGTACTTGTACTTTTTTTGTGATTGGTCTGCCAAAAAAGGCTACGTTTCTAACATGAAATTTATCGTATCGAAAACGAACTATCTCCTTTAAGTTCAACAACCGAGTATGGGATGAATGGAATCCTAATACGGTCGTCCCCCCGGAAGTCCTGGATATATATACCGACGGCTCTAAACTCGATAATGGGGTTGGAAGCGGTGTCTACTCTGGGAAACTGGACCTGAATATTTCTCTCCGTCTGCCGGACTACTGCAGCCTGTTTCAGGCGGAGGTGATGGCAATTTACCGGGCCGCTCAGTGGATCCTCGTCAACGATGCTCCTTTCACTCGCGTCTCGATCTTTTCTGATAGTCAGGCAGCGATAAGATCTCTATCGGGCTTCGTGAATAACTCTATGGTCGTTAGGGAATGTCGCCGCTGTCTCGACCTTCTCTCGGGGCGCTTCACCAGTGTCTTTTTGGTGTGGGTCCCTGGGCACAGTGAAATTCCGGGAAACTGTAGGGCCGACGAGCTCGCCAGAGCTGGTGCGCTCCTTCCGGAATCCTCTTCTGTTGAATTGGGTATGCCACTTGCCTCGGTCAAGCTGACCATTGTGCGGAAGTTCTTTCGGAACGCCAACCTATCCTGGGTCAATGAGGAGTCCTGCACCACCGCTAGACTCACCTGGCCCAAGATGGATAGAAGGCGAACCAACCAATTACTTGGTCTCGGTCGTGATGTCATCTCGACTACAGTGGCCGTGCTTACAGGTCATTGTGTCATGGGCAGACACGCGGAAGGAATGAGGCTCCCTTTCAACGACTTCTGCCGTGGATGCAGGTCCGCTGAGGAAGAGGAGACTGTTGTTCACTTTCTTTTTCAGTGCCCGTCTCTTGCTAGGTGTAGATATAGGTTATTTGGCTCCCCATTTCTTGTCAGCTTAACGGAGCTATCATCTATTGATATCAAGGATATAGCTTCGTCATCAAACTTTCTGGCTGGTTTTCCAGTGCGGGGTAGTCGTGCTTTTGTTGTGCAGCTCTTGCGCTGACCAACTTCTTCCTTTTCCTTGATTTTGGTGGAACTTGGTTAGTACAGGGACTGCGTTCACCCGTGGCATCACAACGGGCCGCTATGCGTGCTCAAGTGAGCTTTGTGATATCAAAGCTACCACTCCGACCTAAACCTAAACCTAAGTTCAACAACTTGCAATGCATCCCTAAAAATGTAATGTAATGTTTGTGATTCTCACTCACGTAGATAAACGCAAATAACATTTTACAGAATAATTTAATTTTAATCATTTGTTCTTACAAAGTAAAACATAAAATATCACTTTACAAACCTGTGGCAATTAATGTTATCAGAGATGTTGCACTTTCGAGCTGTCCATTAATAATTTTTTATTTTATTATTTTTTTTTTTTGATAGAAGACCAAATATTTGAATTGAAATCAATTGTGCTGTCATATGAACATGTATCAACGTAGTAGTATGTATTTCATATGGACGTGAACGAATATTCGTTCTGTTAATTAAACTAATTGATGAATATAAAATCGATGATTATAATATAAAATGAAGAAAAGAAAAATTAAAAAAAAAATTAAAATAAAAAACTGTCCACAGTTATTATAAAACATCGCAGAAGAGACGTGTGCGTGCATTTCTCTTAAAACACTATGATTTCTTATCGTTTTCTTTGTATTCTAGTGCTGATCTTAAACAAGTGTTTGTTGGAGGCAACGCTTCTATTTCCCGCAGCCTCTGTTCTTCAAGTAAAAGAACAAAAAAAAAAAGGAAAATTCGTGAATTTTTTTTTGATATTTTTATTTCTATTTAGATAACTGCCTCGATAGCTGCTCCAATTGAAATTCCAGGCCGTAAACTTTATTGGGATTGGGGTTTTCAAATGAATTATGATTTACCGTTTAATGTCAAGCAGTTTAATAATGCCCCAATTTGGCCAGGTAAATTTGACGATCGGAAACGTAGAGCAATAGAAGAGCAAAAACTAAACAGAACTATTGTTTGGCATTCTGATCATTCAAAATATGACAATGAGGCCGCACATGGTGATATGAAACATTCGAATGATTTTACGGCTGGTGAATTGTATCATAGTTTTGAAAATCTTTTGCTAAGGTAAGATTCTATATACATAAATACGATTCTATATACAGTCAAAGAAAAAAGTCTACCTACAGCACTGTATCTGGATTAGCGTTGTTAAAGGCATTTACAATTAAGAATGTTTGAAGACAAAATCGAATATAGAAAAATATAAACTAGATGTGTCTATACATGTACAACGGTGTATGTGGACTTTTTTCTGTGACTGTAACAAAAAAAAAATATATATATATTAATTTACAATTTACTTTAGCTATGGATTTCATGATACATGCTTAATGCGAAGCGTATGTGAATTGGCCCGACATCCTTTTGCCGATGATCAGCAAAATATTTTAACAGAAATCTTGATATTTATTTTAACGTAAGTTGTGAACCCAATTAACACACTGAAATGTAGATAATATTATAGAAATTATGGCCTGATATTTTTTATACAGGCCCTCCATGCATGAGGCATTTGCTCCTTCGGAGTCTTTGTATCGTGACGTTTATGAGGAGGCCGAACGTCGTGGATTTTTAGGTTATAATTGTGCCGACTTGTACTACGAATGTAAGCAAGATCTCTTGACGTCCATAACCAATGTAATAACTCATACACACCACTCTACTTAGGCATTCAATTTGATCTCTAAGTAAATATGTACATATTTATGAATATTAAATGCAAAAAAAAAAAAAGTTATACGGTCTATGTTTTTTTCTTTTCTTTCGCCATTATCAGTAAATTAGTCGCCTTGTGTTGTCACACAGTGTTAATTGCTGAATTAGTCAGTTGACACCGTGCGTGGTTGGTTGGTAGAATGTTTGGTTTAAACTATTTCCAAACGGCTTTTAAACTAATCCTGAATATTTTTATTGCCATTAAATGTGTTGAAAGTGCTCTGTTGTATCCACAATTCACTGTTATTCAAGTGAGCCAAATTAAAGTAATTTTCTTAAATTGAAAACTTCTTAAAAGATTCGTTATTTTATTTGATTTTAAAGCTTGTGGGTTCCGTATCTGTGCCAATAGTGGATTTACCGCCAGATCGTAAAGTATTTTTCGATTGGGGCTTACAGATGAATTACGATATGCCATTTAATGTCTCATCCTTTTACATGGTGCCCATCTGGCCCACCAACGGTACAAGTCGCATGTCAAAGTGGCATTTTCTAACGGATGCAGTGCATCGTAATGATTTTACCGCCAAACAATTGTACAAGGGTTTGGAAAATATGCTTGAAAGGTAAGGCATACATACATATATGTGGCTAGGTCATAGTGATGTTAGCAGATATTAATTGTTGCTTAAACTTTAGCTATGGCTATGATAGATCTTGTTTGAAACGTTCTATTTGTGATTTATCCCAGCATCCATTCGATAATGCTCAGCAAAATATTATCGCCGATGTTATGGAATTTCTTTTAACGTAAGTTGAGCTTCTTATGACATTGAATTTGTATTATTTTTTTTTTTTAAATAATTACATTTTTAGACCTTCTAAACATCAAGGCTTCTCAATTAATGAATACCAAGATGAGGTTATTTACAAGCTGGCTGAAGATCAAGGCATTTTGGGTGAAAATTGCCAAGAGTTGTATCCCCTGTGTACTAAAAACTTATTTGATATTTTAACCGTAGTTGAGTTAATGAAATCTTAAATAAAACACAGTTTAGCTTAAGATTCAATTGATTATTATTTTAGACAGTTTATTTAACAAATCACGCTCACAATCAGGATATAAAGATGAACAGTCTTCGCCCAGAAAACCACTTCTTTCAGCTTCTTCATAACTTTCGCGATAAATTTGCTCAGATTGGGCAAAACCATCATGCAAAGATGGCCTATGGATATGTTAAACATTAAAAATTAATTATTAAAATGAAAATTCCTTTTAAACTTACGTAAGTATGAATGTTAAGATATCAGTTAAAATATTTTGATGATCCTCATCGAATGGATGTTTCGCCAATTCGCAGACGCTCTTTAAGAGGCAAGTTTCATGATAACCGAAACTAAAATTAATTTGAATTAAAAATTGCATTAAATGGTTAAGATATCAAATTTTAAATACTTTTTACCTCACCAGAAAGTCTTCTAGGCCTTGATATAGTTCACCAGCGGTAAAATCGCTTGGATGTCTTCCCAGTTGTATGGTTGTATTGTATTTCTCAAATTTTGACCAATTGTTTAGTGACTCCAGTACAATAGAGTTGAGATCACGTTTACGTGTTTTAGGACTATGTTTACCCGGCCATATGGGAATATTATAAAATGACGATAGCTTGTACGGTAAATCGTATGACATTTGGAAGCACCAATCGATAATGCAACGTCGATCTGGTAACAATTCCATTATAGGCACCGACACTGATGAAACCAGCTGTGTGGAATAGAAGCATGAAACATAGTGTTTTAGGTTTTAAAATGCATTTAAATTAGATATTTTTACAAGTCTTTTCATTTTTTTCAAGTTAATCGATAACTATTTCTGTTATCGGTTATATTTCTATTATCTTATTAGGTTTTAATGCAATCATAGCCACTTACACCCAAAGACGACGAGGCTGGGTATAATAAAGACCACGATAATTTCACCAGAATCAATAAAATTTGTAGACTGAGTATGAATTTCATTTTTGATTGATGTTTTTTCCGTTATTACATGTATAAGACTGAATAATCGTATGAATTGAATTCTTCATTAGGGTTCGTAAAAATATAAAAAGTATCGTTTTTTTCTTTATTCTGGTAATTTAAAAATTAAGATGTCAAATTTATATGTATGTATGTAATTATCGGAATGTGTGTTTGCCATAGGTTTTTATTAACAAGCTTTTGTGATCTTATTAACGCATTATCTGAATGCCCGCTCGTAGAATGTCATCAAACGTTAAATGAGAAATGTCAACAGAATTTCAAGAAAATTTCCCAAAAATGTTCTTACTTTCAATCATTTTTATTTAGTTTCACTTTACAATCGAATTCGTTAAGAACATTTAAGAGTTTATTTTTTTTTTTTTTTATTTGGCAAAATGCGTTTTATACGCACTTTGATACTTTCTCTAGTATTGAGTCATTGGACCATATGTGTTGTTTTGGGTCAGGCCCAGACGTCTGATGCAGCATTGAAATCAACTTTGAGACCCGTAGTGGAACGTGTATTTTCACGTAAGAAAAGATGGATGCTATTTCCGAAAGGTGCAAATTGTAAATTTACTTTGAATGTCAGCAAACGTTTGTTGGCCATGTATCCAAAAGGATTTAATTTTAATTTTGAAGCTGCCGTTTACTATCCCATGCCATCGGCTAGAATCGATTTGATACCGCGCAGATTTAGGAAACCAACAACGCCTAAGCCGCCCCCTAAGCCAACACCACTTAACTTAATTGGTATACCGGGATCTTTGATAAAATATCGCGCAAAACCTGCAACCAAACCACCAAAAGTACAGCGTATTGACCACAACATAACATCATTGCAATGGATAAATGAATCACCGCTATCACCGGCATTGACATGGCCAAGTCTCAGTTACAATAATTCTCAAAAATGGTCCAAGTACAGTTCACCGGCATATTTAAAGGACTATCAATGGTCACCACAAAAACAACAAAAATATGTGAATAAATATTCGAATTACTACAATAATAATAATGGCTATAAGAAATGGAACAGATGGTCTTCAGTTCCAAACAACAATTGGAATTCCAGAACACGCTATGGCAGAGACGTTGAAAATCTCGATGCCATACCATTTCTAAATGACTATACTGACATGGAATACGAACCCATTTACTTTGAGGACTTGGAGCCGTTTGAAGAATCTCCACACTATCATGCCTATCGTGGCCGACGCGAATTATTTCATCATTTTGAAGGCTTATCAAACATGTGAGTACATCTGTTTACTATCTCTACGAAATTCGAAATAATGAATCTCATTTAGTCTAGGAATTGATATGAAATCGTGCATTTTGAGAGCAGTATGCGATAGCAAAAGATTTCTATTGCCACCGGGCTATTCTATGATCCAAGATATCTTACGTGTTGTCTTTACGTAAGTTTTTCTTTTTCCTCTTGTAATACAAAAATTTCAATTTAATTTATCCTTTGGCAATCGTTTAAGGTTTCCTACAATTAATGGCCTTCAAGATGATTACAGTCGTATAATGGCATCTGATTATCAGACTTGTGATAAAGACATTCATCATAAATGTCCCTTTAGTATATTGGATTGGGTTTTAAATTCGAAGAACTCTCAATGATAATGAAAAATAAATATTAAATTAAAAAAAAAAAAAAAACATTCGTTGTGTCCAAAATACCAAATTCAGTTTATTTGTTTTAATTTTTTTTTTTTTTTGTTTTTTTTTTTTTCAAATAATTTTAAAGCACAAAATGTGAAGACCACAAAGAATCTTTACAAAGATGATAGCGATTGGCACAGTCGTCTTGCATTGCATGGGCGATATCATAACGTTTTTCCCTGTGGCCAGTTGTGGTATCTAGAGGTTCGGGCATTGTGAATATGGCTCGCATTAGTTCACCAACAAAAGAGCCCGGTTTGTGTTCGTGCGATTTTTGTCCCGTCTCACACAGCGCCTTTAAAACACAATGATGACCATGTGCTCCACGTCTGCAATCAAATGGAGAGTAAATGATAGAAAACTTAAATAGTTGTTTAAAGAAACTTCTGTTATTTACAAAAATTACTCATACATACATACATAATATGGGCAATTTCGTGTCAAGTGACCCAATTTTTAAAATCGATGTCTTCCGATTTGGATGAAATTTGTACCAAGGTTAGTACTATTGGATAGTTGGCCAGACACAAATTTTCAGCTCTATCAGTCCAGAACTGCCGGAGTTAGAGGGGGTCAAAGTTGGACATTTTGGTCATACAGGGTTTTTTTTAAATGTGTGTAACTTTTCACCTATTGGTCCTAGCAAAAATTTTCCAAAGGATATTAGATAGCTATTTCTTCAATCTTTCCAAAAATAATTTTTTTAATTTTAAAAAAATTTTTTTTTTTATTTTTTTTTTTTAAATTATTTTTTTTTTAAATTTTTTTTCAATTTGGGCCCTTTTTTTTATTTTTTATTTTTCCTCAAAAGAAAACTTAGACCATTTCCTTTAAGATCTTTGTGGGCACTTAGTAGCAAGAGGCATATCTATAAAAAAATATTTTAACTCAAAATACAAAGTTTTTAAATTTTACCATATGCACTATATTTTTTTTTTAATGGTTTTTTTTTTTTTTGCTCAAAGGAAAAACATCAGCCTCTTCTGCATTTGGAAAATGAAAATGGTACATGTGCCAAATATTGAAAAATCTTATTCTTGAGTTAAAAAATAATTTTTTTGATAGATATCCCACTCGCATCCCATTAAGCGATTATGAAGGCCTGAAAGGAAATTTTATAAGCTTTCTTTTAAGCAAAAAAAAAAGGGCCCAAATTGAAAAAAAAAAAATTAAAAAAAAAATTAATTAAAAAAAAAAAAAATAAAAAAAAAATGTTTAAAAATTAAAAAAATAATTTTTGGAAAGATTGAAGAATAGCTATCTAATATACTTTGGAAAATTTTTGCTAGGACCAATAGGTGAAAAGTTACACACATTTAAAAAAAACCCTGTATGACCAAAATGTCCAACTTTGACCCCCTCTAACTCCGGCAGTTCTGGACTGATAGAGCTGAAAATTTGTGTCTGGCCAACTATCCAATAGTACTAACCTTGGTGAAAATTTCATCCAAATTGGAAGACATCGATTTTAAAAATTGGGTCACTTGACACGAAATTGCCCATATATGTAACCACCTACTTTTATTGTGTACTAGTTGTTGTTGCTGCTATAAAATGCATTACGAATGTCGTATCGTCATTATTATTGTCATTTCCATCGTTTTTTTGTATGGTATTTATAAAATTATTTCCAGTCCGTTTTTTTTTCGGTCCGTTGAATTGCTGGCGAGTCAGTGAGTTTGTGTTATTGTTTTATAATTTTAATAGTTGATCACTTAAATCCCTGTTGAGAACAAATTGTTTCAAGTAATTGAAGGATTTCCTCCCATTCAATGTGAACCAGCATCAGAAGCAAGAAAATATTGCCAACAATAGAAAACATTAAAGCAGACAAAGAAGATTAGACAAGTCAAGTCAAGTCAAATCTTATGGAAGACACAAAAATTTTTTTTTTTTTGATTAAAATTCAGATGGAGGTGCAGTGGCGAATTCAATTTTCGTGAGGGTTAGTGCGTGAGGGTTTGCAGAAGTTTGTGTTGTCCTGTGCAACTGTGCATGTACGTATGTAAGTGCGGATGCTGAGTAGAAACCACTTCAGTTATTTTGATTTGAACGTCATCAACACTTGTTTTAATGCTTTTTATGAAGAAGAAGATTTCTTTGTATTTCAAAGTATTCAAATTGAAATTGAAATTGAAAAGATGCCATTTACAGATAAGAATTAACCCCCTGGTCTCGTCTATTTTGATTGTGAATAGTTTTAATTGGAATAGAATGATCCTAAGTTTAGTTGTTAATTGTCACTAAACTTACCCGTTTAAATAAATTTCAATACGTTGATATAAATCATGACGCGTTCTGCGATGATGCTCAATGTGAATGCGATTCCAATTGGAAGGTTCTTCCGTACTGATGCCATTACGTCTAAAACGAGAATGGGTCGATGTTTGAGTCTCATTGTGTTTAGGGTCATTAGAAACACTACGTTTACCAAATACAGGATATATTCGATGTTCTGCACGTGAGGTGCCTTGAAAATTTTTATAAGTTCCATAAGGTGTTGCATAACTGGTCTTTGCCTTGGCACGCAATATATTTTGATCAAATCTTCGAATACTTGGTTTTCGTTGTTTTTTCATAAAAGAACTTTGAAGGCTAATAATAATGCATTATTGTTGTACGTATGCTAAGGAAGGATAGTTTTAATGTTTATACTTACCGTTGTGGTAAACTCCACCAGGGATATTTAATACCGGCCGTACTATACTGTGCTGGTTTACGAATCCATTTTAAAAATGGATTGTATTGTTTCGGCATGGTTAAATGGTTGAAGTGTGTTTTGGCCCAATTATCTTGTCCATTTTTTATATAGGTTTTGGATCGAAGTGGTGTCTGATTCCTGTAATAGCTGTCGGTTGTTGGATACCGATAGTAATATCGATAATGCATAGGCGGCCTAAACATGGGTTGTACGGAGTACTGATATTTTTGATTGTAGTTTTTTCCCTGATTTGCTTGGGATTTATTTTTATCGATATATTTGATATTTTCCACAGTGTCATTACGTGATGTTCCCAGAGTGCCATCTTTTAAACGTTCGGTTAAATCATCCAAAATTTCACTTGGCGGCTTCGAGGGTAATTCCCAAGCTAAGGCCACCGTCACACCCAATATTAGGTAATTGGTATAGTCCACTACGCCCACAATTAAATCATAAACTACAAAACAAAATGAGTTTTGTTTGTTAATGAAATCAACAATTGCCCAAAGAGATTTTTTTATTTACCCAACTGAAATGATGTTCCTTCGGGAAATTCCAAATATCTTCTTTTACGTTTTAAAATCTCCTGAACAGGTTGGCCATTATCGGTTTTATCCGTGTCGTAGTGTTGACATTGTTCTTTGGCCAATTGTTCTTTGATCGCCAGTTCCAAAGGTAATTCATCTGATGCCGTTATATGGCTCAGTGCAAATATCGACAGAACTACCATGATGTAAAAAACAAATACTTCTTTCCTTGATTTCATTTTTTTTTATATTCAAATTAATTCTAAAAAATAAAATAATTAATTTACTTAATTGTATGTGTTTTTATATTCTTCTTTAATTTGTATGTATGTATCTATTTATTTAGAATTGGAGTCAACACTTTGTATTCACTTTTAAAACTAACTGTTAATACTAGTGAAGTTTTCAAATTTTGGAAAAAAATATTTAATTTCGAGTTCTTTCCTACACTGTGCTGTCTAGTGCAAGAACATTGTGTAAAATAAAGAAGCAAATATGTCCAGATATATCCAGACAATACTACAAAATGTAAGACAATATGACCAATGTTAATTAATTTGAACGTTTTACTTATTCATTAGCAAGATACCCTACTAGCGGTCATCAGCGAACATATACATACATACGTTCTCTTTGGTACATAAACGGCATATAAAACTATAAATATTTAAACACTTTATAAATTAGGATATATGTATGTATGTATATACAGTAAAACTTCGATATAACGAACCTTGTTATAACGAAAAACTCAATATAACGAATTATTTTCTGTGGCCCTTGAAAAAACCTCTTTACTGCAAAGTTTTTCATACAAAAATGCACTATGGCTATAACGTAGAAATACTGAGCTATAAAACCTCTATATAGCGAATAATTCGTACCAAAGCCTTTATACAACGAATTAATACTCGTAATAAAGCTAAATCAGTCCCGGCTATGCAAAGCCTCTATATAGCGAAATATTCTTTCAAAAGCCTCTATATAATGAAATGAGAATAAAAAAAAAAAAATTAAATTTTAAGTAATGTTAGTCCCGTTTCAAAAACTACAAAGTCTAAATGCGTTTGCAAGTGCCATTGCAAAGCCTCTATATAGCGAAATTCTGATTCAAAAGCCTTTATATAACGAAAAAACTATAGTTATAACGAATTTTATTCGTATATCTTCTAATTTCGTTATACCAAGGTTTTACTGATACATATTTATAAAGAAAAAGTAGCTATAACGAAGTATTTTGTGATCCCCTTGAATTTCGTTATATCCAGGTTTGTCTGTATTTATTAAATATATTAATAATATATGATTGTATTATAAATACTTTTATTTTAATTCATTACATATTTAAAAATATAAATATAAAATAAATAGAAAGCAATTAGTATTTACCATATACATATGTAAATATAAAATGATTAATTTATTTAAATTTATAAAAATTTCGTACAGTTTAGCATTTTTACTTCAAAATTCTTAATATTATACTCAGTTGCTTTAAATATTTAATAGATCGTCCTTTTTGATCACATACATCTTTTAATGCTTTTTGTTGATAAGTTTTGTTACTACATATGTATTTATTGTGCAGCCAAGCCTCTATTTCAAATCATAATCATAAATGTTAAAATGGATTTTGATCTGATTGGACTGCACTAGATGTATTAATTTCAGACATTCTTTCGCTAAAGCGGAAGTATACTTTGGATCATTACCCTGTCGAAAGTAATAATTATTTGCGTACATTTCAATCGCAATTTTTCTGCACTTTGTTTTAAGTTTAACTTTGTTTAACCTTTTTTTAACTCTTGGGCTTCTTAAACACCGTCATTATACCCGTTTGCTGGCATACGCTTCCTACAGTTTAAGCACTTGCCTGTAATTATTATTTTTTTTATTTTATTTTTTTTATTTATTTATTTATTCGATATTCTATACAACAAGACCTGAGGCCTTATGATTATAGTACAGAATTAGATATATGCTTAAATACTAATATTAATTCTAGAACAAAAAATTAATAAAGTAATAATAATAAAGTTTAAAAACGTGAAAAATTTGTTTAAAATTAGAACGTACAACAAATTAGTAAAAACAAAATTCCAAATAAAAAATTTCCAGAAATTATTAAAAAAAGAAATAAAATAAAATTATTAAAAAAAAAGAAATAAAATAAAATTAAAGTATATAAATAATATTTAGGAATAATATTTAAATAGAGCCCATTTAAATTGCAAAGCATTGCCTATAATTTTTGTGCCCGTGGGTAATGAATTCCAAAGACGTATAGAATAGATGAAGAATTGCCATTCGGATATTAGAGATCGATATTATTTACCGATCGTATAACTAATCCCTCCAAGTGATGGTGTACATACATACGAGTATGTATTATTATTTTTTTTTTTCAATTACAAATTTTATTTTATTATTACGAGCGGCGTGACTAGGACCATAAGACCGATTTTGCTCATACTGATGGAGTAGCACACTATCCGCTAGACTACTCAATTATTTAATGTCAATTCCTATATACTATAACTATAAGGAGACTTAATAGATTTATTACGTATTTATCTAAAGAAAATATAGAGTGGAATACAATTGTGTATAGACCTGCATCTTACAATTTAAGCCTAAAAGTGTAGCTGATATTTTATGGCTACCAAAACAGGTTAATTTCTCTCTCCGCTTACTTTGATTTTATTTTCAAAGCTCCTTAAGAGAGAAATAAACATTTTTCTACTGTTTTAATTTAGTAATTTTTTTTTATTAGATTTTTTTCAAGTATTTTGTTTCACGTCTAACTGGCAATTCGTGTCTCTATGATTTGTGAGTATGTAAGTACAGTATTCCCTCGATTTACGTCGTAGAATGTTCCGGAAAAAGGCGACGTAAATCGAAACGACGTAAATCGAATTTCATATTGCTCATACTACAAAGTAGTATGTTTTTAACAAGGAACTTAAAAAAGTTACAGTAATCTCTCGATTTACGTCACAGTTGGTTCCAAAAAAAGGCGACGTAAATCGAATGACAACGCAAATCGAAGTTGAAGGGAACAAAATTTTTGACGACGTTAATCGAAACAATGTAAATCGAGACGACGTAAATCGAGGGAATACTATACATTGTGAAAAGTGTGAAAAAGAAATTTTAAACAATCTCCACAAGCTTTTATTGTCTTCTTGTGGACATGCTGTGGACAACACAACGTTACTAAGTATTGTATAACGATACTAAGGTTATCTAGAATTATTAAGCGAAACAAATTATGCGACTAACAATTGAAATACATATATACATATGTATGTCAACGTTTAATTAAAATAGTGCAAATGGAAGTGGTTTGAAATGCAAATACAAATATATGTACGTTAACATTTATGCATAATCTTAAATGAATAAAAAAATATTACAGTTTCAGAGTTCATCTCATCTTAGAATACAGTAGAGATGGTTCAGAGTAGAGAAATACACATTATGACTGTAAGCATATTAAAGCAATGTAAAGTAGATCTATTTTATTGAGAAATATCTGTGAATTAATTTCATTGTATTGTAATACAGTCAATATGAACAAGAATTTCGTCTGCTGTTCATCGTTTAATTTGATTAATTTTCCAATTAAAAGCCAAGGATAGATTTTAGCATGAAGATGAAAAAAGGTATTTCAGTTTTTTTTAGGTTTTATTTTTAAAGAATTTAATTTATATTTCAGTCACAATAGTGAGTTGATTCAATTATAATACAGTTGGGAAATATTTTTTATTTAAATATACAATGTTTTTATACGTTGTTGTTATATGGCCTGTATATCTATTTTTATGCAATTGTAAATCAAATTAATTAAGGATATTGAATTGATATATATATACATATGTATGTACATATATTTTATATGCATATATATATTTTTATTCAATTCCATTCCACTCTATTGTATTCGTTTTGTTTTATCTCACATTTAAAAAAAAATTAAAAATTTTTGTTTATTTGCTATTTATTTTCATTGTTTTGCTAACCCTTTTTGTTAACAAAAAAAAAAAAAAACAAAAGGAGAAAAAATAAAAAATTAAAAACCTTATATACATACATATATCTAATATATAAAATTCTCGTGTCGCGGTGTTAGTGGTTAAACTCCTCCGAAATGGATCGACTGTTTTTCATGAAATTTTGTATGCATATCGGGTAGGTCTGAGAATCGGACAACATCTATTTTTCATATCCCTAAATGTTAAGAGGTCGTGGCAAATCGTTAAAATTTGCCACATACTAATATTTAGGTACATATTGATCGTAGACGAATAAAATTTGGTGGGTAAGTTCGTAGAGTCGATATCGACAATCCCATCAAAAATGGGCGTGACAACCCTCCTCCTTCAAGTGATACCTATAACTCTTAAACTACTGAACCGATTTTAATCATTCTTTTTTTGTTCGAAAGCTTATCAGGTTTAGATGGTTAAAAAATAGCAAATAGCATATAGCAAAAAGTAGGCTTGGCAAACCTTTAAAATTGAATATTTAGGGATATAGTGATCGTAGACGAATGCAATTTGGAGGGTAAGTTCGTAGAGGCGATATCGACAAACTCACCCTCCCTCTTGAAGAGATACCTATAAGTCGGATAATTCGATGGTTTATAACTGCATATGTATATATGTATATAGCATGTATGTCTGTTAGTTTTTGTTTTGGAGCGAGTACAACAACTACAACTTCGTCAGCGCTACCCATAATTCGGACCTCTTATTGTTATTCTTCATATGCCTCACCTAAATAACGTACCGATTTTGATTAAATTTTGAACTAGATAGATCTGCGTACCGAGTGCTACGAAGTTTGCCGGGCCAGCTAGTATATATATGTATATGTATGTGTGTATGTATGTATGTATATACATATAAATTGTAAAATAAAATAATATTTATTTTTAGACGGATATATGAGTCGAAATACAAATATAAAATATAAAAACGCTTTTAGTGTAAATTAGTTCATGCTATGCTATTCATTAAGTTTGTAGTTCTTTTATTTTTGTTTTCTGTTATTTTTTTTTTTCGTTTTTTTTTTTGTTATTGTGTGTGTTTTATTTTATGAAGTAAAATTTTTGTTGCTTTTGTTTTTTCAATTAACAATCTAGTGCGGGTTTCAAATGACAACAGTTTTTGTTGCACTTAGAACGCAAGTGAACAGAGCTGAAAGGTTGTGAATGGACTCCACTATAGTGTGGCGTGAATATAAAATGAAAAAAATGCGCTCCATTTATATACTACATACATATTTATACTACATATTCTTTTAACGAAACCAAAAAAAAAAAAAGAAAAATCATCATCTAAAAACCCAAATAAAACTTCAAATCAAACTCTAAACCAACAGCCAACCTCAGTACTTTTTTTTTTATGAGATTTTGTGGTTTTAGTTATGTTTTATTTTTTCTATTATTTTTTTTTGTGTGTATTTTTTAATTTTACAGCCCTTTGGAAACATCAGCATCACCAGTTTCAATAATAATAATTTTCAGTATATTTTATACCCTACTTAGCCGTAACTGGAGTGTAGGCGTATTCTATTTATTGGTCTACGATTTTGGGTGTCTTCCAGAAAACTCGTTGTTATGTTACAAATCCACTAAGAGTGTATAATTTATTAAAACCCCAATACAAATTGTTATAATCAATAAAATCGAGTTTCCGCATTTGGAAAGCAGATTTCTGGCAAAAACTTGGAGAATAAATAAAATTTCCATGAAAAGTTTCTCAAAAAATCTGTCGTTCGTTGACCAATTATGTATGTAAATCGACTGTAAATTTTTTTTCTTTTTCAGTGTAACTTTGTTGCTCATAACTCTTCCACTCAACTGTTTTTGTTTAACGTTTTTTTTTTTTTGCATTTTAGATTGTGTTTACTAAAGTGTTTCCATATATTTTTCAATTTTTTTAATGAATAACTCATCAATGCAGTGCAATTTTAGGCAAAATTTAGTGTTTTCAAAAAAAAAGAACGGAATAAACAAATAAAACACTGCAATAAACAGAGGCATGATGCACTTTACAAAAAATTTAAATGACTACACAAGTATATGAAAAATATAATTTTGAAATGGAAAAATTTTTTTTCTGGTAATAAATCATATTATTTTTAGGATAGGGTCTGTGTACCATAAATAATCAATCATTTTTTAAATGAAGTTGAATATAGAAAAATGATTTAATAAATTAAAACTTTTATATTAAATTTAAATATGGGCAATTTCGTGTCGAGTGACCCAATTTTTAAAATCGATGTCTTCCAATTTGGATGAAATTTGCACCAAGGTTAGTACTATTGGATAGTTGGCCAGACACAAATTTTCAGCTCTATCAGTCAAGAACTGCCGGAGTTAGCGGGGGTCAAAGTTGGACACTTTGGTCATACAGGGTTTTTTTAAAATGTGTGTATCTTTTCACCTATTGGTCCTAGCAATTATATATTAGATAGCTATTTCTTCAATCCTTCCAAAAATAATTTTTTTAATTTAAAAATTTTTTTTTTAAATTTTTTTTCAATTTGGGCCTTTTTAATTTTTTTTTCCTAAAAAGAAAGCTCATAAAATTTCCTTTAAGGCCTTCATAATCGCTTAAAGGGATGCGAGTGGGGTATCTATCAAAAAAAATATTTTTTAACTCATTTGTGTTTGGCCAACTATCCAATAGTACTAACCTTGGTGCAAATTTCATTCAAATCGGAAGACATCGATTTTAAAAATTGGGTCACTTGATACGAAAATGCCCATATGTTTAAAAGAATAAAATTAAACAAAAAAAAAAAAAAATACTCTCTGTATTCATTACTCTTTACAATATAAAGTCTGTGTTTATTTTTCAATACGCAAAATAGAATTTATTATAAAATCATATTTATATACTATATATACATACATACATATATTATGTATGTAATGTTATTCCCATACAAATTTAACGTTTCTAATTAGCTGACAATCAGTGTTTGTTAGTATGTACATAATCGGCATGCAATATAGCAAAATGCAATTAGTGAACAAAACACATGTTCAACTCTGGATTTCTTTGCAAAAAATTGTTGTAATTGCGAAATGAATGCTTGTGCCGAGTGAATGAACGCCGCAAAACTTTGTAGAAAAAAAAAAAAACAAAACACTTAATGAAATGCAATAAATGTATGTATGCGCGTATATTATTTCTTAAACCAAATTCATAATCCAAAAAAACTCCCACCAGTAGACATTACATACATATTTACTTTTACGAAAATTGTCAGATATCCGTAAAAACTAGATAATTAATTAATTAATAAGAACGTCTGGTGTTTGACACTTTTTAAGAACATACATACTATATATGTAATAAGAATGATTCTTAATTCTTAATCTAAAAATTGATTTCAGATTTAAGGCGCTTTTCTAAAATATTATTTATATTCACCCTTATTCTGGTTGTCGTCGTCGTCGTTGCCGTCGTCGTTGTTACCAAAAATGATGTCGATAAAATCAGAGACGACAAAATCAGAGTCGACACAACACAATATCGACGGCGTATTGACTCACAGAATACCAAATGTGTGTCGACAGCAGGGTTTACCAAAATTTTTTTGGTTATGTATTAGTGAGTAAGAGAGAGAAAATAAATTGAGAGAATTGATTTATTTACAGCCATAGAAAAGTGTTTGTAATATACGTTATTTTGATTTTCATTTTATCAGCTTACATATGTAAAGCTATCTATCTTTGGCTTAATAATTTTAGATAAATAAAAATAAAATAAAAAAATCCATTTTTTATTAAAAGATCGTAAAGGTATCCATCCATCTTTGGCTTAAAAATTAGATCATGTTTTTAGATAAATAAAAATAAAAAAATAATAAACCATTTTTTATTAATAGAGAAAAAGCAAGCATTCCAAAGCATTTAAAAAAAATTATACTATGCGACAAAATATATAAGGCATTGAATATTATCAAAAGCATCTTTTAACATACAATATTTTTTGAGTGTCATTCTGAAAAAAATGGTAAAGCATCCGCCGCATATGTGTTCTTGTCGCAGTCTGATCGACAACTAAATCAAAAAACACAAGAATGCGTGTGAGTTCTCTCCGCACAATTGTGCTATGAAATGGTAATCGTTGGTCGACAGTCATCTATAACTGTCAATAACGACAAACAGAATACCAATTTTAAACTGTCGACGCAAGACGACGTCGACGACGACAACCAGAATAAGGGTGATTATGTTTCTAGAATCTAGATTCTACAATATTTAGCTGCTCAATTGTGTGTGGATTTTAGTTAAAATCCAAAATTCTAATATTTTATTATAATCATTTTGAATAACCTCAACGATTGCTATGTTTGTCCTAGTGTAAGGCCATCATATACTTATCAATACAAATGATATTTTGATATTTTGTTTGTATTTTATTGAAATACAATATATTTTTACTATAGCAGTGCGTTCTATTTATATGCCATTGGTAATGCTGTATTCACAATCAAAATATTGCTGACTGCAATTTTGGGTGTCATCATGAGCCAAAAGAACGGCATCTGTGTAACGGGTATCCAGAGGCAATAATGGTTCCTTTGAATTGGTTAGCGTTTCTTTGGGCAGTGCAAATATAGAGCGTAAAAGTTCCATAACAAAACTTTGAGGTGCTTCGTGGTAATGGGCATTTAAATGCATTTTTTCCGTTTCACAGAGAGCCCTCAGCACACAAGCGGTACCATTTTGACCACGTCTATCAACACGATTTTGAGAAAAAAGAGCACAAAAACAAAGGAAAATATGGAGAAAAAAAATTGAAATTTGCGTTAATTTTGCAGCTCATGTAGCAGGTGGTATGTACATATGTATGTACATTGTTCAGTTTTTACTTACGTTTTATAAAGTTTTTCAATTTTACCGTAGAGTTTTTGCCGTGTCTGCAGGTGTTCTCTGGTGTGAATGTCTAGTAGATTTTTGGCCAATTCGTCATCGGACGAAAGAGTGGAACTGCGGCGTCGTCTGCGTTTGCCAAATACTGGATAAATACGATGTTTCGGCGGTTTCTCTAAAATTTTACGATTTCTGCCTGTACGCTTAGTAAACATGGGCTTTTGATAATTTTGCTGACTGTTAGAAAATTAAAGAAAAAAATTGGAAAAAAATTGAGCGAAAATTCAAATAATTCACATTTGTTTGTATGTATGATATGTGTGAGTGTATATGTTGGTTAGAGGACTGTGTAGAGGTGTACAATTAAGTTGAAAATGTCAGCAGCTTAATACATAAGTCAGCACGAATGAAATTGAAGTTAAAATAAAATATTTTTAATCACAATTGCCATAAGAATTTCTAAATTAATGTCAAGTCAAGAATGTCAAACTATTTTTGTGGCCAATTAAATTGTTTTAACAAAAATTGTTGAAAAAATAAGGAGTATTGTAAATTCGACGCCTCCGTTCTATAACATTCTAAGTCGAAAAAGTGTGTTTTGAGTTATGAGCTCTCAAAGTTTTCACGCGACATACGACTATATGTGTATTCTAAGTAGATTTTTCCCTATAACTTCGGAACGGATCGGCGCATCTTAACCAAATTTTGACAGTATTTAAGTTAGAGAACGTAGAACATTAAAAACGTTCTAAGTACACTTAGAATTATGTATTATCAATATAATGACATACAATAATAAAACACAGACATGGAAATTTTTAAAATTATTTTGCTCACGACTACTACCTGAATAAATGTAAAAATGAATGAATGCATAAAGGTAAGAATGAATGAAGGAATGACTGAATGAATGCATGAATGACTGAATGAATGCATGAATACATTAATGAATGAATAAATGCATGAATGAATGATGTAGTGATGAAACGTTTAAATAGTTCTAATGGAATTCCATTCGTATACATGAATTTAAGTGTGTATATGTAAATATGCGTGTATGTTTTGTGCTGTTTTTTGTGCATACTTTTCTTGATACTGCGACCATTTGTGTTGGTTTTCCTGCCATTGTTTCTCTATGCGGTTTCTGTTGCGATCCCACCAGTTGTCTTTATTCCAGTAATCGCCCGCATCATTGTACGGAATTTTCGTATGTTGCGGTTGCTTTTGTTGTTGGTCATGTGTCTGAGGGTATGTAAGGGGTGGATATTGTTGGTAGGGCTTCTGATTTTTGTTTTTTGTTTGCCAATTTTCAACATTCCACTCATTTGCTGTTGGATAAGTCTTATATTTGTTGTTGTAGTTGTTATGACTGTTATAGTAGTTATAATAGTTGTTCGGCGGTGAAAAAGCGAAATCATTTTTTGGATAAATTGGCCGCTTTCTATTGTTGTTGCTAGCATAGAATGTTTTCCTTTGATTGGCATCAAACGTTTTGAAATTATTGTTGTAGTTGTTCCATTTTTTCTGTTCTAAATCTTTGCTGTAGAAAGATGTTGTCGCTGTTGGCTGTTGAAATTTTTCTGACTGTATGCGGTTGCTACTGTAATAGAAATTACTCGATGGTGGTTGGGCAGATGGTGGGGTTGCTGGTAGCGTCGGAGACTTTAATGCGTTGGTTATGAAATTTTGATGTCCGGATGTGGTTGCAACTGTTGCTGACAGTTGCTGCTGTTGTTTTAGCTGATAGTTTTGGTTGTATACATTTGCACTTGTCGGTGCAACGTCTTCTTCCCATCTTTTGTTGTCTTCTACGGCATCTTGTTCCGTTCGTGGGCTATTAATGAACACAAGTGACTGTTGTGTGGAATCGTTGCGTCTGATGAGACCGAATGTTCCATCGTTAAGCTTTGTGCGGAAATTCTCAATTATCTCGCTGGGCGGTTTACTGGGCAACTCCCAGGCAACAGCACATGTTATGCCCATAATGGCAAAGTTTGTGTAGTCCACAATCGGAATGATGAGATCAAAAACTGTATTTTTAAAGTTAAAAGAATTAAATAAATGTCCGAAACTTGTGACACATCACAACAACCCAAAAGGATAAATATATACATACATATGTATGTATATCTTCGTCGAAAGAACAAGATGAAATTGAATTGTTTATGTTTACAATTTTCTAATAAAGCACTTATTACTTACATACATACATATGTATGTTAGAGCGACTCACCAAAAAAAGTCCTCGATGTACCCCCCTAAAAATTAACCTTCGACATTTTTAAGATGACATTTAAAATATTTCGGCTCCAGCTTTGACCTCTCGTGAGCTGAACCATTTTGAAAAAGGGTCTATTTTTGGATATTTTGTTAATTTGAGGATCTGTTTCCTTACCAACATATACAATATGTATATCATAAGAAAGGTTTTTTTAAGGCGCGTCCAACTGTAAATACAATTTTTCCAAGGACGATCATTCATGTCCTTTTTTTAAGGATATTCTGTGAAAAAAACGGTTTTTGAATTTTTTGTTCGCGGTTGTTTGTAATAATAATGCCACATTAACATATTTTAAACTTTAGTCGATTTAATTAAGTACGGGTCTCACCTTTTTTTGAAATTCGCGGTAGTTCGCGTTTTGTAGTAGTTGTAGTTTGTAGTTTTGTAAATATAAACAATAATATTTTATAACTATTTTGTAGTTTGGGCAACAAAAATGCCGCCAAAAAGTCGTGGATCATTTCTTTTTTTCTTTCTTAAGTCTTATTTTCATCCATACATGATCTAGAAACTAAATCCGCTACCATATTAGAGTTACCACAGAATTGCATTTATATACAGTTAGGGACAAAATTGTTCACAAAAAGTAAGATTAAAGATATATCTAGAAAAAAATTTTGTACAAACTTAGGTCTGGAAACCCATTTTGTGTTAAGTAGTCTGGCACAATGTTGTTTATTGTATGGGAATATTTTTTTGGAGTACCGTTGCTTTTTTACTAAAAACAAATTAAACAACTATATCCACGTGTGTGAACGTTTATGACCCTCAGATCTTTTTCTCAATTTTTAAAAATAAAAAAAAAAAACAAAATTCGTAATTTTTCTTTAATAACGTATGTAAGTAAAGGACATTATTTATATAAAATACTACTGTTTTAAATAATTTATTTAGCCTTTTATAATGGGAAAAGCTAAGACTCCCCTATTGAAACAAAATGTGGCAAAAGACATAATGGAAAGTGTCCCATATCGCGAAATCGCTAAAAAAATATAATATATCAATAGGGTTAGTGAATAAAATAAAGAATCAGAATAGTTTAAACTCCACGGGAAATAAATATGGTCGTCCCAAAAAACTTTCGCTTGCCAATGCTTGAGAAGCTCGTCGATTGATTGTGTCTGGTGAGGCTAATACAGCTGTTGAGGTCACACAAATACTCAACCAAGAGTATAGTTTAAACATAAGTTCCAAAACCGTTCGAAGATGTTTAAAATCCAGCGGCCTAGCGCCAAGAACAAAACTTAAAAAGCCTTGTTTAATCGAACAAAATCGAAAAAAGCGGTTGGCTTTTGCAAAAAGTACGAGCATTCTACGACAGACGACTGGATGAAGGTAACTTGGTCAGATGAGACAAAAATCAACCGTATTGGGTCTGATGAGCGCCAATGGACATGGGTTGATAAAAGAATTGGAGTCCAAGAGCGAAATATTACAGGGACAATGAAATTTGGAGGTGGATCTTTGATGGCTTGGGGCTGGTTTCGTGGAAACCAGTTAGGTGTACTACGCCGAATAACTGGCAGAATGTGTGCCAAAGATTACATTACAATCCTTGAAGACTCATACATGCCAAGTTTGGATATATTTGGTTTAGAGCCGGGTCAGGATGACATACATCTTCATGCAAGACAACGACCCGAAGCACACTGCCGGAATTACTAAAAGCTGGTTTGAAGAAAATGGGATTAAACTTTTAGATTGGCCACCGCAGGCTCCGTATTTATATCCGATTGAACACCTTTGGTCAATATTGAAAAGGAAAATATTGGCTAAAAAAGACCCAGCGAAAACTATCAATGAACTTTGGGAGCGTTCTATTGAGGCGTGGGTGCTAATAAATCTTGTAAATAGTATGCCAAAACGGATAAAAGCTGTTAAAACTGCAAGAGGGGGGCACACGAAATATTAATAGCCAAAAACGTAAGGATTTTCGTCAAGGGTCATAATTGTTCACAGCTAACATGTGAAACCTTTTTAAATTTAAAAAGTGAATTTAATATTTTTTGTTAGTTTTATCTTTTTTTATTAAAGCATAATGTAAAGATTAAAATTAATTTAAAAAATTTCAATAAAAACAATGAATAAGAAAAAGCAAGTTATTTATATTTAATATTGATTGTTTTGTGAACAATTTTGTCCCTAACTGTATATTCCAGAGCACCGTGTAAAATGCATCTAATTTGCAACAATCTAAATTATTTACATACAAAGATGATGTACTTGGTAAAAGAAAAAATTTGATACCCATATGGCCTATTTACAAGGAAGGGTTACCACCCTATTGTATTTTTTGCAAAACGCGAATTAGCGTGAATTTCAAAAAAAGCTGAGACCCGTATTTACTTAAATCGACTAAAGATTAAAATATGTTAATTTGGCATTTTTATTACAAACAACCCCGAACAAAAAATTCAAAAACCGTTTTTTTTTCACAGAATATCCTTAAAAAAGAACATGGATGATCGTCCTTGGAAAAATTGTATATACAGTTGGACGCGCCTTAAAAACCCTTTCTTATGATATACATATTGTATATGTTGGTAAGGAAACAGATCCTCAAATTAACAAAATATCCAAAAATATACCCTCTTTCAAAATGGTCCAGCTCACGGGAGGTCGAAGCTGGAGCCGGAATATTTTAAATGTCATCTTAAAAAAGTCCATGGTTCAATTTTAAGGGGGTACATCGAGCACGAATTTTGCTTCCATACAACTTGAGTCGCTCTAATGATGTATGTATATAGCACTAAGTGAAGTACATACATATGTATGTATGCATCTACTGTAGGCGTGTGGGTCTTTCAAAAATATTTAAAATTAATTAAAAGTGGAATCAAGTGCAATGAGCATATACATTGTTGAGATGAATTTATGTACCTCTAAAGGCACTTATGTTTATAAATAAATAAATTTATTTATTTAGTTGTCAGTAGTACTTCTATACCTATAGATTATTAGTGATTAAAATTTGTGAGCAACTGTTTCATTTGAAAATTTTAATTTTATTTTTGCAGTATTGCAGAGTGTTTGTGTTTGTGAATTAAGACTACACTTTCGTTTACAACTAAAATGATCCACAGTTTATACGTATGTATGTATACAGATACCTTATAAAGTGACAAATAAACATAACGGTTGAAGCTGTAAAAGGAAAGTCGACAACATGCTGTTCTACTTGGGTGTGTGTATGTGTGTGTGTGTGTGTCTATAATAGATTTTTGCAAGTCCATCAATTTATTTCACTTACCCAACTGGAATGAACTGCCTTCGGGAAATAATAAATAGCGTTTATTACGATGTAGAAGTAATTTTTCATTTTTCCTATGCGTCAGAGACTCCTGCAGTTCAACACGTTCAAAAAATGATGACGACGACGACGACGACGACGACGATGAGTATGATGATGATGGTGATGATGTGGAGTTCGTCGCGTTTAATGCCGATTTAGATTCTATTGAGGTTGACGAGGACGTGTTTGATAATGTTGCTTTTGCTTCTGCTGCTGTTGCTATTGATGATGCTCCTGATGAACTGACAACTTTGATGTTAGACCGTGAAAGTGTTGCTGGCTTTTGTTTTTCGTTGTTGTGCAAAATATTTTGTTGATTGCTTTTATTAATTCCATAATGAAAATTATTATGAATTTTAACATTTTCACCAGCATCAGTATTGGCAGTATAATGCTCAATGCTCTCATCGTCTGTGTATGTACCAGCCGAACTGTAATGTTTCTTCAATTGCCAAGCAGAAGTGTCAACTGCTGGTGCTGGTGTGAAAGAGAACAATAGATGGGACGAATTTGTAATATTTTTATCCGCATTAAAAGATTTTCTTAGAATACTATTGTCGAGCGTAAATCTCTTTGCTGTTGATTTTAAAATTTCATTCGACAGTAATTGTCTTTGTTGTCGTTGTTGTTGTTGCTGGCTTCTGTTGTCCATGGATTGTTGGTTGGCCAAGCCATATGTGGGCGGTAAAATCCACCCAAACATCGTTATGATTAGCAGGATTAAATTGATTTTAAGAGTAATTTTTTGCATGTTTTGTTTTATTCAGATCCACCACAATTTGTGTTAAGGTGACCTGATCTAATGTTATTTATATATATTGTATTTAATACATATGTATGTATGTATATAATATTAGTTATTTTCACTCTTCTTTAATGTTCTGTTTTTGAAAGCGGTCAGAGAAAATGTAAATATTTGAACTTGTTTCTCATAAAATGATTATTCAATGTCCACTACTAAACAACCGCAAAATTAATGCAATTTTTTTTATAGACACCATAAACTAAAAGTGAAAAAAAATCAAAATTCTTGTACTCTGTAGGGCAAAGTTAATAGTAAAAATTAATGACTTGAGTTCGACAAAAATAAAAAAGAGAACAACTGATATGTACTATATAGAACAGTCACTTAAAGCAGGCAGCTGTTGTAATGATTTTATTTGGCTGTTGATTGTTAAATTCTAATGTTGGTCGCTTCTAGAGACCATAAAAACTAAGTACTCTATAAAAATGAAAGCAATAACAACAGCAACAAAGAACCTACAGCAAAAAAAAAAGAGTACTTAATACGAAATATGGCTACAATTATAATAAGCGAAGTACAGAAAAATATTTTAACGAGTAAACGATGTGGTTGAGAAAGAGAGCTGTATAAAATTCATAACACTTTTAGATAGTTGAACGAATTATGAGTGAAAAAGATACTTAATTACCATTAAACGGTTTAAAAATGATAATAAAAGTCATTTTAATGATAATAAAAAGCCAAGTACAGTGTTGGGCAAACATTGTTTTAGTATTCTGTTCATGTTTTTTTTTTTTTTTTAAGAAAATTATTTAAGACAATAAATATGGAATATACATACATATGTGGTTGATATGTTTTCACGTACATAATAATACATTTTTCATTGGAACTCACTTTTCTTTAAACATTGATAATTACCATCAGAAAGTGAGAGTTATTACAAAATTATTCTTGAGAAAAAGAGTGCAGAAAGTATACACACTGGTCATTAAAAAAATTTCGTACACCACTCCTCTTTCCTTTCTCCTCTTACTATCTTTCCTGTATTCCAACACAATGCACAGCGTGGATAGGAGTCATCTCTGAGTGTTGGTATCAAATAAATAAAAATAAAAAATAAGAAATTTTTACATGTGTACAACACTTAAATTTTTTTGCCCGCTACTGTAAATCAATTTATTAACAGTTTAAATCATCTTAATTTTATTAGACGCTAAATCGTTTAATTCTCCTATTAGCACCTTATTGTGAAAGATTCTCTAAAGTACATATATGTATGCTACAGAAGAATAATAGTGTAATCAATACCTCTGAGGGGAAGTACGAACATTGTCTTTCTATAAATACTAAATTGGATTGTTAAATTGTTATAATTTTAAATAATTTATTCTATTAATGAAGTTGAAGTCGCCATATCCTATTAGGTATTGTGTTAGCTTATTAGACAAGAGCTCATGATTCAACCTCTGGCTCAGACATCTAGAACACATCTAGAACGAAATATGAAAAAAAAATTTACTTCTTCAATTTCCTCTCAGCGGTCGTCTGGCAAAAACGCTGAGTGTAAATAATATTGCCATGCAAAGTTTCTCATTCGGAGTTGACTTTAAATTGCAGGTCCCGCTCCTTATGAATAAGATTATAATACGCAACATTGGTGGCGGGAGAAGCTAGAAGGTTTTAATCCTGATTAAAGGGTTGTAATGACCAATTAAGTAAGTAATCTAGTTGATCAGAATAACACACGACTGTGACTCTTTTATTCGCTAGCTTGGAGCAGCATGTATTTTGTCTTGTGACAAATATTCATAAATTTATGATTAATAATCTTGTCAATGGCAACGGATTAATGCTGAAATTGCATGCAACATGTTTTATTACCCGAGACTAATACCACTACCACCACCACCACCACCACAATTCTCTCGCTTAATGTTCATTTATGGCTTTCAATCATTTTGTTAGATTAGCATGTAGTAAGTCCATTGTTATTGTTGTTCCTGTTGTTGTTTTTGTTGCATGAAGAATAAGAGCAAACAAACAATTTGATGAATTTTCGTTAATGTCGTCCAATAGACTCATGAATTTTCGTTAATGTATCATTTTGTTTTTAAATTAATATACTCGTTCTCGTTCTTGCTCTTCTTGAAGTTCTCGTTTCTCTTTCTCTTTCCCTTTACGTTAACAATCAATTCTAATTATTTTGTATCGAAGATAATTTATTGACATCAACACAAAATATCATCATCACCATCATCATTATTATTATTATCATCATTATTATTATCCATTGTGATGGTGATATTATAATTTAACGTTTTCGACTTCATAGAGCAAAATAAAGTGAGAGAAGTTCAGGGCGGATGGGAAAGTGTACATCAATTATTTTATAAAATATGAAACAATTTTCGATTATAGAACTAAATCAGTCGTCCAAATGCTTTTGGTTACAAAATACAACGAGCATAGAAAGAGCATGACAATGACAATGACACACTGTCATAATTTGCCATGTCGTATAATACGTATAATCCTTGACAAAATAAGCTTTATTTTTGAAACATACGAGTACATACTTATATACGAGTATACATATACTTTATAAATGTGTCGTATTATATTACAAAAGAAATTTTATTTACGATTTTTTTTTTTGTTTTTTTGGTAATTCTATATCTTTAATGTGTCGTCGAATTCTAAATTTGTCAAAATGCGGGCAGGTGTTAATAGAAAGTCGACTAATTAGTTCACATCATGAATGTCAGAATGTATATGTAAATAAAGGAATGAATGGATGAGTGAATGATGAGATGAACAAATTGAAACTGATAGAATGAAAACTATCAATACATGCGTCTGAGTTATAAATATAACAGAAAAATGAATTCAAATATCTAATATGCGATTGAGTTTTAAACATTGACACACTAAAACAAAAGATTTGTTTGAATTAATAACATACATTCACATGCACACAAATGCATATACAGTTGTGTTGGTAATAATAGAAATGTTGAATTTACATTCATACATACTCGTACATATATAATTGGTCATTACAACCCTTTAGTCAGGATTACAACCTAGATTCACACACCACTTATGTTGTGTATGTTAATTTTATCCATTAAGTGGCAGGACCTACAGTTTAAAGTCGATTTCGAACGACATAATTTTGAGAATCTTTTCATAGCAATTTTATTTACTCTCAGGAATTTTTTCCAAAAATCTACTGAGAGGACGTCGCCGAAAAAATATTTTTTCATATTTCGTTTTGTTGCAGATGTCTGACCTGGGGTTTGAACCGTAGCCTCACGTCTAATATACCAATACACTACCTACTAGACTACGGCGACTACAATGTTGAATTATGTTTGTTTATTCGTTGGTTGGTTGATTTATTTATTCAATATTCTTAGGAAACCTACAACTTGGCTACGGACTAGGGTTGCCAGCCTGGCTGGACTTGGCTGGATTGTCCAGCTTTTTTGATGCTTGTCCAGTTTCAAGCTAAAATTTAATTTGTCCAGCTAAATAGAAATTTTTTTAGTACACTGCAATAACTTGGGCAATAATTTTCATGTCATCTTCGTCATATCATGTTAGCCAACACTGACAGTACATTTGTTATAGAATTAAGTTATGATTTCCCTTTTCTAGAAAATTTAAGTTTAGTTAAATAAATTTTAAAGACTGCAATGAATTTATTTATTCAGTCAGGATTATTGACCTAGTTTCTCACACCACTTATATTGTGTGTGTTAATTTTATACATAAGTGGCGGGACCTACGGTTTAAAGTCGACTTCGAACGACAGATTTTTTTGAGAAACTTTTCATGGCAATTTTATTTACTCTCAGAGTTTTTGCCAGAAATCTGCTGAGAGGAAATCGCCGAAGAAATATTTTTTGTATTTTGTTTTGATGTCTTGCCTGGGGCTCGAACCCTGACTTTACGTCTAATAAGCCAACACACTACCTACTAGACTACGGCGAGTTCAATAATAACAATGGATATTTTAATAAAAATTATTTACACAAAACCAAAATGCACATTTTCTCAGTATTTTTTTATGTCCAGCTTTTTTTGTTTTGTCCAGCTTTTTAAAACCCTATGTCCAGCTTTTTGCGAATCGGAATCTGGCAACCCTACTACGGACGTTTTCCATGGAATGTAGTGAATTTGATTGTTACAGTGAGTCGGCCCATTACGCATTACTACTAACCATTTACCATTTCATTTATATATGCGTGGAATATGAGAAGCATTTAAATTTTAATGCTTAATTCAGTCACCGTAGTCTATTGGTAGTGTGTTAGACTTATTAGACATGAGGCCTCGTCCTAACATCTACAACAAAACGAAATATGAAATAACATTTCTTCGTCGACTTCCTCTCAGCAGATTTCTGGCAAAAACTCTGAGAGTTTCTCAAAAATTTGTCGTTCACAGTCAGCTTTAAACTGTAGACGCCGCCACTTATGTGTAAAATTAACACACACAGCGTAAGTCGTGTGTGAAGCTAGGTCGTAATCGTGACTAAACGGTTGTAAGGACCAATTATGTATGTCTGTACGCTTAATTCAGAAACATTTTGTTTCAGCAAGAAGTGGATGAATATTATTCGAATAAAAGGTCTAGAATTATTAACGATTACAGTTACACATGCAGTTAGCACAATCCGATATAATTTTAATAATTTCTTTACGAATAGTTCTGAATGGCCTATGGTTTCGTTTCATTTTTGAATTTGTTAAGCACAACTGTAGGCAGACATATTAATTGAAATCGAATGAATCCATGGTGGCCAGTTAGAATAAATGCAAGAGAACATTTATTATGACTTTTGATTCCAATTGACAAAGTGCTTTAAAGTTAATGAATTTAATTTTAAGTGCGCCATTTATTTTCCCAATTCATTTAACCAGCTATTAAGGCTCATAAAGCTGTAGCAGTGCTAGAAAAATATCATATTACAACCTTACTGCATACCCAACAAACGAGGAGTCATTTAATATCTTTCGAATATTTTAAATATTCTTTATAACTTTTTTAAAAATTTTCGGCGATAATTAATGAAAATTTCAATTTCTACTTCTTAACGCAATCGATATGTATGTACGAGTATATGAACATAACAGTTCCTCATATTTGACCTCATCATTATCATCATGTGTTTTCGTAGTCTCTTTTAGCAGCTATTGTGCGTGTCTGTTAGTGAAAGAGACAAAATTACAAATATCGAGGAAATTAGAATTTTTTTATGGCTAATTGTACTAAAACAATATCAACCTTTGTACATACATACATATTTTTATGAAATCCAGTTAAAATGGCATTGTGTCTATTTGTAACACATTTTTTTCTCATTCAGAAAGATGAAATCAGCGTTTAACTGAGTACGATATTATGAAGAATACAAGGTTTGCCTATACAAGTCGTGAGTAAACAATTAAACATTGAGAAAATTCTTACACGATTCGAGATGTTCTTAAATTTTCTTACTTCAATCTAAAGTAGGCCAATTTCATGCCGTTTCAATTATCTTTTTACAGTTAAGAACTTAAAGCACCGTTACTGATTTTTTAATATTCACACCCAAGTGTTAATTTGTAATTCACAACATGCGACTTTTTTTTTTTAAAGAAATGGGTGAATTGTGTGTTATTTAACGGAATTTTATTTCAATTTGAATATTTTGTTGTTGTTGTTGTTGTTGTAGTTTTTGCTATTATTAGTTAAATATTTATGTGTATGTGTGCATATGAACAAATAAACAAATTTTAGTTCTGAACATTTAAATCAAGAGAATTTCATGACAATTCAGCTTAGATTGCTTATGTATATTCTAAAGGCTAAAATTTAGCTACTTACTTAAGTGAAAAACACACATGTACTTCTCTTCTGATTCTTGCGCGCTTTCGCCAGTTGGTCACACCAATCGATAATAGGGCTTCCCCGACTTGGTTCTTTCAACTCAAACTAGGTCGTTTTATTCGCCGACTACCCCATCAAATACCCGGCAAAGCATCCCATCCCATCCATTCGAACGACATGGTCGAGCCAGCACAGCCGCTGGATGTTAATACGCTGCACAACGTCCATGTCGCTGATGAGCTCATACAGCTCATTGTTGGATGGGATACGGAAATCATCGACAACTCGCACTGCTCCGTAGATCTTATGTAGGACTTTTCCCTCGAATACTTTCAAGCTGCTGCATTAGTGCTTAAAAGTGTCCATGCCTCAGCGTCATAAAGAAGCGCGGGGAAGATAAACGTTTTGTAGAGTGAAAAAATTACAAGCATTAGACAATTAAGATCAAGGAAAACTTTATAATAAAATAATGAAGACATTTAAAAGATGCATAAAGCATATCAAAGCTATCCATTAAAACGCTCATACAATAAACAAAAATAAGCAGTTTTAACGAATCGACATACAATATTTGATTGACATTCTATAAGTCAGTCAAAACCTATTTCTTTCGGCAAAATTAGTGAATATATGAAGATTATATGACAACCGTTGAAGGATAATTTATTGACAAATATGGCTTTATGTCAAAAGCTCTGAAAAAAAATTAAATTGCCATGAAAAGCTTCTCAAAAATCTGTCGTTCGGAGTCGACAGGTCCCGCTACGCATGTGTGAAATTAATACACACAACATAAGTGGTGTGAGGAGCTAAGTCGTCGTAATTCTAACTGAAGTGTTGTAATTACGACTTAGCTCCTCATTACCTTAGCTCCCATTATGTATGTATGGATGTATGTATGTATGTTTGTAAGGGATTATACGACAAACAGCACAAAATGCTTTAACAATACATACATAAATCGAAACGAATATGTATATATATTTAGTTTTAAATGTTTATAAACTAGTAATTAAATGTTTAATTAAAATTTTTTTTTTTACGCAAAATTGATGTTCAAGTGCTTATTAATCATAAATATTGATTTAGTTTTTGAGAATTTATTTTTAAAAATTTTAATACAATAAAAAAATATAACTTCAAATATAAAGAGTCTACGCTTTGCTTTTTTAGAAAGAAAAAATAAAATTTCATAGAGTGCCAATGTTAAACTCATACATACATGAACGTAATTTACACATTTTCCATTTGATGTGCTTCTATTTACTTCTTAAATTGTCAACAAATTGTCAAATGTCAACATAAAATATGGAACATTTCTCTTCTATACTTCTCCCTCCATTACATTTTTAAGAACCGAAGGGAAAAAATACTAGCACAGCCATTCGCTTATATTCTTAACTATAAAATGAAGTAAGAGTAACTTTGCACACACACGCACACACACACTTTTATGAATAAATACATTTGATATGTACATACTTAGATATAAACATTCATTTATATGAGGCAAATAGTGGTAAGCAGATATTAAAAAGAATTAATTCTTTATATTACATAATTACAACCCTTCAGGTCAGTCAGGATTACAACTTAGTTTCTCACACACTCTTATGATGTGTGTGGTTATTTTATACATGAGTAACGGGACCTGAGTTTAAAGTCCATTCCGAACGACAGATTTTTTTGAGAAACTTTTCATGGCAATTTTATTTACTCTCAGAGTTTTTGGCAGAAATCTGCTGAGGGAAAGTCGTAGAACTTTTTCGTTTTGTTGGAGATATCTGACCTGGGGTTTGAACCGAGGCCTCACGTCTAATAAGCCAAAATATTACCTACTAGACTAAGGCGACTTCAGATTTGTGATTACTTAGATAAATTCTTGTCATCACACTTAATCGAGAATGTTTCATAGAGAGTGTTTGAAGAAATAATTTTTTCATATTTCGTTTTTTATTTATTTATTTATTTATTTATTTATTTAAGTCAATGGACAAATTCCTTACTGACTAACAAAAATAGGTACGAAAAAAAATTGAATACAATCTGTTAGTCATTTCAAAAATACAATTAATTATTACAATAAAAATATAAAAAGTTACGAATTGAGAAAAACAATAATATTCCGTTTTATAACACAAGAATTTAAAGAAAAATCAACAAAGTCTGACAAATAATTAAATTGACGGCAAATTCTAGTAAACGGATCAGCAACAGCTTAATTAGTTCTGCAGAATGGAATATAAATAAGATTATAACAGCGGAAGTTACGACAAGGAACATTGAATTTAACCGATTTTAACAGAAATTCACAGCAAATATTACCATTTATCAGGTTAATCATAAAGGATACATTTAGCATTGTTCGACGACTCTTAAGGGTAGGCAGTTTTATTAATGCCAGTCTGCTAGTATATGAAGGCAAATCCAAATAATTCCATCTCAGGCCACGCAAACAGAAGAGTAGAAATTGTTTCTGCACAGATTTAATGTGATCGCTGTAAACATTATAGTGAGGATCCCATACCATGGATCCATACTCCAAAATTGGTCTGACAAGCGATACAAATAGCTGTTTCGTAATATATGGATCAGAAAATTCTTTTGCCCAACGTTTTATGAAGCCAAGGGTGCTCCTTGCCTTATTCACAGTCAAAGCGATATGATCATTAAAGTTTAATTTTGGGTCTAATAGGATCCCAAGATCCATAAAAGAGTCAACATTTTCTAATTGATGACCTCCAAGCAAGTAATTAACCGCAATAAAATTATTTCTTGAGAACCGCATACATTTGCATTTTTTAATATTCAGCTCCATCATATTGTACTCGCACCACAAAAAGAAATTATTGAGATCATCTTGGAGATACACATGATCGATGAAATTATTGAAGGAGAGAAAAACTTTTACATCGTCAGCATACATCAAAATATTGGCAAAATTAATTATGTTGGGAAGATCGTTTATAAACAGCGAAAAAAGAAGTGGACCAAGATGGCTGCCCTGAGGAACACCAGATAGCACATAAATATACTTAGATAAGCTATTGTTCACACATACGGTCTGTTTTCTACCAGTCAAATACGATTCTAGCCATCTTAAACTTCTATGATTTACACCCATTAAATCCAGTTTAGTTAACAGAAGTTTGTGATTCACTTTATCAAACGCTTTGCTAAAATCCGTAAAAATTACATCAGTTTGCTTCTGTTGAGAAAAGGCCTCATTTATCATGGATGTTAACTGAAGCACATTAGTCGTTGTTGAGCAGCCCTTTCGGAAACCATGTTGATGAGGTGATAATAACGAAGAAGTATGATGAACCAAAAAATCGGCAATCAGTTTCTCAAACATTTTTGGAATAGCACTCAGTTTTGCAATGCACCTATAATATGTAATATCAGACTTATTGCCAGATTTAAAAAGCGGTATAATATAAGAGTCCTTCCAAAACACAGGAAAATATCCATAATTAATAGAGGTATTAAACAATATAACTAATGGTGTGATGAATGACTCTGCACATCGATTTAAAATACAACTTGGAACCCCATCAGGACCAGGACGAAAAGACATCTTTAAACTTTTCAGGTTCATCGAAATATCACAGTCACTAAATGTTGGAATAGATATTACTTGAGCCGATGTCAACGGGTAAGGGTAAGTATTTGTATCCTTGTAAGCAGAGTTAGAATAAGTACCGGCGAAGAAATCAGCAAACATATCACATATGACATCAACACTACTGGATTCTTTATCATCAAGTTTCATAAACGATGGAAAACCAGTTGATTTTCTCTTGGAATTTACAAACGTATAGAAAGACCTAGGATTCTTAATAAAATTATTTTTCATTTTATCCATATATGTTTTATATAATACGTTATTTAGAATGTTATATTCAGACCGGCAAACAGAATATCTACCATAATCTATAATGGAGCCAGAACTTTGGTATTTCTTGTAATGCTTGTTCTTTTTGATGGTGGCGTCTGACCTGGGGTTTGAACAGGGGCCTCAGGTCTAATAAGCCAACACACTACCTACTAGACTACGGCGACGTTGAGTAATTTAGTAAACTTCCGTAGAATGGACACACTTGTATAACTGGGCGAAGGTGTAATCGTGTGTATATTATTGTAATTGTATGTGTGATCTTTAAAGCATTGACTGAAATTAACTAAAGTGACAATAATGTTGACAAAAATTAAAAGAAAAAAAAAACTCTCATAATAAGATACAAAATTTTTCACACAACTGAAATGAGAAAAACAAACAAAATAAATAAAAAAAAAGAAAGAAAAAGTAAGTAAATTCCACAGAATGTAAATTATTATTCTTATTGACGAACATATACAAGAGAAAAAGAGAAAAAAGTAAAGATTATTAAAGACAATTTGTTCTACTTGAAGTACAGATGAGAAAATCAACGAATAAAACATTAACTAGATCCCACCACATCATTCCGTCCACAACGAAGGCTGGCTTGCAAAATACCGTATTCAGTGCTTTTGAAATAATTTCGTTAAAGAAAATTCACAACGACAAAGACGCGTCTCATGAATGTCCTGTGAATTAAATGTTTAAAGAGGGGACAGCATAAAGTGCAGAGAGTATATGAAAAGTGCATATTTAAATATTGTTGTTGTTGTTGTTATTGTTATTTTATTGCAAAAATTAACTGTTGAAAGTGAAAAAGGAAAAAAAAAAAAGAAAGTGTAAAAGAAATGAAAAAAGGTTTACAATAAATTATTGCAAATGAACGAACAAACGAAAATAAAAGAGTAAACGAAAGTAAAAAAGTGAACGGCTGAGGGAAATCAAAGAAGAAATTGAAACATTGTTTTATTTCTGATTATTTACTATTGAATGAATGTAAAACAATTACGTTTTTTATTTTATTTTTTTTTTTTTGAATTTAAACAAATTATTATAATTGAATTTAAACATAAGAAAATAGACAAAAACATAAAAATGAAATTTATTTGTTTAAACGTTTTGATAATTTCAATGTTCATTGCACCACTGACAATAACAGTACAGGGCCAAGTGGTAAACAATACAGCTGGCAACAGTTTGCCTACACTGAAGAGAGGAAAACGTTATTTGGATTTTACCAAAGGATCTCGTATGTCGGTAGGTCCGCTATTTTGTCTTTAAAGATTGAAAACATAAGCATAATTGTTAAATGATTTATAGTGGCGTACCACCGTGAAAAATAATATTTTAAAAGTGAATACTTTGTGGGGATATGGTTTTGGTTTTCGTGCAAATTTTCCATTTGCAGACAAGGCCGATCGTAGACGTCCTTTTTTCAAAAGAGATGTTTTTCAATCTCTGACTGATGTCTTGGATGGGTAAGCTTAGATTTAATTTTTTCTATAACAGCTTTTGATTGATTCACTCATTTTGTTTCAGTCACGGCTTGGATGGTCAAGCTTGTATTTTAAAATCATATTGTACAGCCCATTTGGACTCGGATAGTGAAATTAGTAGCGGAATGCTTTTTAAACTGTTGAAATATTTATTCACGTAAGTAGTAACTCCCACCGATTATGTTAATTTTTAATTATAATACAAGGCCTTGCCATTGTAGTGGATTGGCTTTGTAATGAATTTTTAATGCATATGGTTTTCCTTTAGTAAAAATGTACATTTATTGGGCATATTATACATATGTATGTTAGAGCGACTCAAGTTGTATGGAAGCGAAATTCGTGCTCGATGTACCCCAATAAAAATGAACCTTGGACTTTTTTAAGATGACATTTAAAATATTTCGGCTCCAGCTTTGACCTCTCGTGAGCTGGACCATTTTGAAAAAGAGTCTATTTTTGGATGTTTTGTTAATTTGAGGATCTGTTTCCTTACCAACATCTACAATATGTATATCATAAGAAAGGTGTTTTTAAGGCGCGTCCAACTGTATATAAAATTTTTCCAAGAACGATCATGCATGTCCTTTTTTAAGGATATTCTGTGAAAAAAAAACGGTTTTTGAATTTTTTGTTCGGGGTTGTTTGTAATAATAATGCCAAATTGACATATTTTAATCTTTAGTCGATTTAAGTAAATACGGGTCTCAGCTTTTTTTGAAATTCACGCTAATTCGCGTTTTGAAAAAAATACAATAGAGTGGTAACCCTTCCTTGTAAATAGGCCATATGGGTATCAAATTTTTTCTTTTACCAAGTACATCATATTTGTATGTAAATAATTTAGATTTTTGCAAATTAGATGTATTTTACACGGTGCTCTGGAATATATAAAAATGCAATTTTGTGGTAACTCTAATATGGTAGCGGATTTAGTTTCTAGATCATGTATGGATGAAAATAGGACTTAAGAAAGAAAAAAAGAAATGATCCACGACCTTTTGGCGGCATTCTTGTTTCCCAAATTAAAAAAAAGTTATAAAATATTATTGTTAATATTTACAAAACTACAAACTACAACTACTACAAAACGCGAACTAGCGCGAATTTCAAAAAAAGCTGAGACCCGTATTTACTTAAATCGACTAAAGATTAAAATATGTTAATTTGGCATTATTATTACAAACAACCCCGAACAAAAAATTCAAAAACCGTTTTTTTTTCACAGAATATCCTTAAAAAGGACATGGATGATCTTCTTTGGAAAAATTGTATATACAGTTGGACGCGCCTTAAAATAACCTTTTTTATGATATACATATTGTATATGTTGGTAAGGAAACAGATCCTCAAATTAACAAAACATCCAAAAATATACCCTTTTTCAAAATGGTCCAGCTCACGAGAGGTCAAAGCTGGAGCCGAAATATTTTAAATGTCATCTTAAAAAAGTCCAAGGTTCATTTTTATTGGGGTACATCGAGGACTTTTTTTGTTGAGTCGCTCTAATGTATGTATGTATGTACATGATGTTACAAATGGCTTTATTAAAATTAAGTTTCGACAAGTTTTTGATAATGATGTAGTTGATGATGATTTTTAACCTGTTACTGTTTTATTTGTTCCATTTGGTCGTTTTTTTTTTTTTCTTAATTAACATAATTATTATTTTTATTGTAAACCTACAAACACACACTATCACATCTCACACAATCTTTTAATGTTCTAATGAGCACCTCATGTTTTGGAGAAACCAATACAGTTTCATATAAAAGGGAACAAAATAAATTTTTACTCTTGAATAACTTTCTTATCATTTTGCAAAACGTAAAAACAAAACGAAAATAAATAAACATCTAAAAATTCATCTTGTCTGTCAACAACATTCTTCCAAATTTCTCTACTCTATTCAGTTTACAACAAATGCTGATGCAAAGCAACAGAGTTTTTAAAAGTCAGTCTTAAGACCAAAGAAAAACATTAACATCTAGATTAAAAGAATCTATTGACACACCTTTAGATAAGAAAAAGTTGTGTATTTTTGTTTGTTTGTGTGTACATATGTTTGATATGTTTTGTAAATAAAATGATATTTACGGTCCATGGTTGTTTGTTGGCTGTTGCTGTTACGATGAATGTTTTTCCAAGTGTGTTGCTTACGCAGGCCACAACAAATTTAGTCGGAGCTTCCTTGTTGGCTATAGAGCCGACATCAAGCTGGAATAATAATGAAACGGATAAGGAAATTGCATTTATTTCCGTTAACGGAAAACTTCTAAATGCCAGCAACAAGGCAACAACACAAACGGCTCAGCCATATATGAACTTAACTGCCTCAAGTGTATCAACAAGAACGGGAGGAGACACCAAGCCGGAAAGGGTATTAAGGAGAGGCAAAAGATATTTGGATTTCCTCAATACCAGTCGCATGTTTGTGGGTACAAAATAACCATTAAAGGCTATATTAACCAAATATGTACTTATTATGCATTGGTCAAATCAATAATTTTTTATGTTTTTCAATTTAGTTTCGAGTAAATGCTAAAAATAATATTGTGCCAAAGCCCGTTATATGGGCTCATGGTTATGGATTCCGTTGTAATTTCCCTATTGAGAATGATAAGAGAGTCAGGCCGTTTCGTCGCGATACATATGAGGCATTGGGTGAATTAATGACCAAGTATGAATGGTTTCAAATCAATTAAAATTAAAATTAAATTAAAATTTCCTGTATCACACCTTAGAAGTGGTTTTGATGGCAAAGCTTGCATTTTAAAGGCATTTTGTGCCGCTCATTTGCATGATGAGGGTAACGGCATGAGTGGAGGAATACTTTTTAAATTATTAAAACATATATTTACGTAAGATAAGTTGTACTCAGACTTCTTTCATGTATCGTTCCTACAGTAAGTTAATTTAAGTTTATTTTGTTTCTTTTATTTACAGTTTAAATGATGACGACAAACGACATTTCCCTTATTTGCATCAGGACAATTGTCATCAGATATTGCATAGCCATTGTCCACTGAGCTTTAATAACATTTCACCATTTACGGATGATGTTTGATACTTGAACGGGTAGTGAAAATTAATTCATAATTAAGAAACATTTGCGAAATTATTAAAAATAAATAAAAACTGTTTTAGCTTATTTTGGTTTTTATATTTTCCCTTTGAAATTACAGAAATTAGTAAGTAGGCCAGTTTATCTTGACAGTAAATACTCATTATTTTTTAATTTAAATTTTTTAATTTAAATTAAATTAATTGTGTCCATAGAAGATGGATCAAGAATGTAAAAAGCATTGCTATGTTAACCAATTTAAGTTTTTAGTGGCTTAATTTCATCCTCAAAGTCACAGACTTTAAAAATGTTTGGTTTTCCAAAAAATCTAAAAAGGAAAAAATAATTTTTTGTGGTAAATAGTATTTCAACTGAATATTACACGCACATTCAACTTTTGTTATCATCAACAAGTTTTTAATTTAATTTAATTTCACACCAAAAAAAAAAAAAAAAAAAAAAAAGAGGAAAAAACAAAACGCTAAACCGGAGACCGTACAATGAATAAATGTCATGGATTAAAATGACTGTATATTTATTATTATGATTGTATCCGTGGGATAGTTATTCATTTACATATGTACATATTATGTTCACGTGTTGGTGAAATCAACACAATAGAAAATAGAAATTTTCACATTCTGTACATTGTTGTTGAATAATTTGAAGTTAATTTGTCATCGGAACATTATTTGACACATAAATTTATTCTCTCTCTCCCGCTCTCTACCTCTGTCTATTTCTCCTAAAAGGATAATGAAGTTATTTAAAATGTATTACAACAAATGTGCTGTAGTCTAGTAGGTAGTGTGTTGGCCATGGTTCAAGCCACAGGTCAGTCTTTCAAACCAGAGATCAGCCATGAATCGTTTTTCCGCTACTCATAAGCACTCATGCAATTTTGAGTATGAGTGAATCAACAGAATTGAAATTCAACTACTCTGATTCATTCGTACTCGCTACAGCATTGATATATAAGTATAGGTTACAATGAGTATGAGTACAACGTTGACATCAAACTCACAACATTCGAAATGTGTTTGATTCATACGCCTACTCATTCTGATTCATAAATTTAGAAAAATAGTTATCATACTTATAAGTGATTCGAGTGGCTCGAATCATTCATCAAAATTTACAGCCTTTGTTATTGTTGCATATGCAAACAAAGAAGAAAGGAAAGACAAAGACAACAAGCAAAGCATACACACAATCTTCTTGTGAGTATAGTAGTGTTCGTACGGGAATCATACTTATTTTGTGCTTCGTGTAAATGTTAAGTAGAGACGAGTCGAAGTCAATAACATCATGCGTATTGTTAAGTATGAATACGATGAGTACTTCCAACTTTGAGTATGAGTAGTATGAGTATCATATTAAAATAAGTATGAATGCGTATAAGTATCAGAAATAATAAGTATGACTCGAATCTACTCATCGTTTTGAATACTCGTTGCTGATCTCTGCTTTCAAACAAAACGAAATATGAAAAAATATTTCTTTGGCGACTGCCTCTCAGCAGATTTCTGGCAAAAACTCTGAAATCTATCATTCAGAGTCGACTTCAAACAGTAGGTCCCGCCACTCCTGTATAAAATTAACATACACACAACATAAGAGGTGTGAAAAGCTTGGTCGTAATCTTGACTGAAGGTTTGTAATGATCAATTATGTATGTACATAAGCATCAGAGATCAGCAACGAGTATTCAAAACGATGAGTAGATTCGAGTCATACTTATTATTTCTGATACTTATACGCATTCATACTTATTTTAATATGATACTCATACTACTCATACTCAAAGTTGGAAGTACTCGTCGTATTCATACTTAACAATACGCATGATGTTATTGACTTCGACTCGTCTCTACTTAACATTTACACGATGCACAAAATAAGTATGATTCGCGTACGAACACTACTATATTCACAAGAAGATTGTGTGTATGCTTTGCTTGTTGTCTTTGTCTTTCCTTTCTTCTTTGTTTGTATATGCAACAATAACAAAGGCTGTAAATTTTGATGAATGATTCGAGCCAATCGAATCACTTTATGAATCAGAATGAGTAGGCGTATGAATCAAACACATTTCGAATGTTGTGAGTTTGATGTCAACGTTGTACTCATACTCATTGTAACCTATACTTATAAATCAATGCTGTAGCGAGTACGAATGAATCAGAGTAGTTGAATTTCAATTCTGTTGATTCACTCATACTCAAAATTGCATGAGTGCTTACGAGTAGCGGAAAAACGATTCATTGCTGATCTCTGGTAAGAATGTACAACAGATGTCCGCCATTGCATGCTTTGTAAACAAGAAGCGAAAATTTCGGAAATATTTCGAGTTGTTAACACGGAAATGTAGTTACAGTATTCCCTCGATTTACGTCGTAGAATGTTGAAAGGCGACGTAAATCGAAACGACGTAAATCGAATTTCATATTGCTCATACTACAAAGTTGTATGTTTTTAACAAGGAACTTAAAAAAGATACAGTAATCTCTCGATTTACGTCACAGTGGGTTCCAAAAAAAGGCGACGTAAATCGAATGACAACGCAAATCGAAGTTGAAGGGAACAAAATTTTTGATGACGTTAATCGAAACAACGTAAATCGAGACGACGTAAATCGAGGGAATACTGTACTAAAAAAATTGTTGCACACCCAGCTTTAAAACGATAAATTCAGTTTTGTTTTCGCAAAAAGCAATCTCTGGAGTTGTCGTTTGGCGTTGTAGAATAGCATTTTTGATTTTAAGACATGAAATAAAACGATTTCAGTTGAATATTTGTTAAAACATTTTTTTGTAATTTATTTTAATTTACGAGTTATTTATAGTTACTCTACCAGCTAAATTTCATACATGGGCATACTGCATTATAATTCTAATGCATTAAGCTTTTCAGTATTCAGTAAATGTTTACTGGTAATGAAATTTAGATTTCATTTTTGTAACTGTAAGTTTTTTCAGTAATCAGTAAAAATCAATTTTTACTGAAATTTTACTGGTACTGCAAAGTGCCCATCTATGCTAAATTTGTTAAGGCGACGATTTGTGTATTATTTCCTATAAGGTTGTCCAATGCTAAGACAATGTCTAACATCTGCCTCTCTGTCAAGCAATCTCGAATGCCTGATAATGCATCTTATCATACTTATTTGTGGAAATCATTAAAGGATTATTATCGCCAAAACAAATATCCAAATCACATTATTATTTTCGATTTATATGTATGTATGTATGTATATTTAAAATGTGTTCAAATAAGTAGAATGCAAACAATGTATGTGGATTTCATTTACTATGTGCTACAAATTAATATCGAAGGATCTTCATTCAATGTTGTTTGTAGTATCCAGTCGGTGGTGTGGAATATCTACCGAAAGCCAATTCCAATAAAGAAAAACTGCAATCATACGTTTCGGAACAGTCGTCGATCGCACGACCTTTACGATAGGCATGATCATACAACTTGATGTCACTATTTTCTGTTATCTCTCTGGTATAAATACGTTGTTTTGGTAGACTACGAGAAAGGACATAAAATATCACGGTTGTAGCGGTATATTTATTTGTCACGATAACTTTTTAACTCACCTAAAAATAACTCTTAGCATTTCGCCTATCATGCCCATTTTAGTTTTCTGGAAATATTGTCGACTTTCACATAATGCTCTTAAAACGCAGTCGCGACCATTGTAGCCCATGCTGTAAATGAGATTTTGTACAAAATGAAAAAAGGAAGAAAAAAAACAAAAAGATAAAAAATATATAAGAATGTTTGTAGAGTATTTTTTGTATAGAATTTTAAAATTTTCTAACTTATCAACTAGATTTTCAATTTCCTTGTATAGGGATCTTCTGGAACGTCTATGCCAGGCAGCCAGGGGTATGGGTCTCTTGGCAAAGCCATGTAAATGATTTAAAATCCAAGTAGTGTTGGGCAAATCATAAGCAACACCCCAATTAAGGCCAAAGCTCATGTAATTGTATCGGGGATTGCCAATTATGCCCACCGTAAAACAAACAGCCACCTTAACATGCACAAAGAAATAAAACAACACATAACAACAACTGAAACAAACAGCAGGGAACTCATGCAATAACTGGGGAAATTAACAAGACAATTGGCTTAATTTGCATCTGTTTTCTCGGTGTGTGTTTCTATGTTTCTGTACAAGGAAAGAGAATTTTTAAGAAAAATTTTACAAGTCATGTGATTATGATTATGATGTGTGTTTGATTGTTTTTCTGTCGAGTCTGTAATTGATCAGAATTTGTCTGTCTGTTGTTTATCTCCCCAGCTATTACTGTTTAGATTTCTACAGCGAACATACTGAAAATGATGAACCTTCGGGGAAAGAAAGATATCGTTTTGGACGAGAAAGTAAACTTTGTTGTTGTGATTGTTGCAATAATGACTCTTTTGTTGTCCCTGATGATGATGATGATGATGATGATGAAGTTAATGATTTATTTGGCAGAGAAAATTTTGTTAGCGCTGTTTCTGTATCTGTGGTTGCCTTGTATTTTATTAGCTTGTGAATTGCTTGTATGGCTATTGAAGTTGCAGTATCAGATATTTGGCCACAACAATTCCTTGTACACGTTTGACACCCGCAGTTGGTTGTTCTGGTACAGTCTTCAACGGCCAATAACAGTGAATCATTAACGTTTGTGAGCACTTTATGTTGTTGTATGTTGTCAGAAATGATTTGATTCTTAGCAGAGGAATTCCCATTGAAATTGTTTATTACCAAAACATTGTTGCCACCGTTACTAGCGTGAACAACAGCACGTGATGTCATTGGTATTAACTGCAGCTGTGCTGAATTTTTAGTTGAGTTTTCGTTTACAACACCCGCACATTTCTGCACGTTTAACATGTCACTGGCGATGGCGGTGTTTCTTTTAATTGTCATCAGATCATTGCAAATCACTAGAACAATAAACGTCTTAATTATCCAAAAACTATTCAAGTTGTTCAACCTTAAGGGATAACATGACAGTAATGAGTTGATGCTGCTTCCGTTGGTATACGGCATGTTGCAGTGAGAAATCGTAACGAATGAACGAACGATTAAATAAATGCTAAATGTAATGTGGAGCAGGTGTGTGCTCTTTGCTTGCCGACACTCTGTGCAATTGCTTAAGAATTTTTTCGTACACGAAAAATTTTCTTTCAAAAGCTAAAATCTTTCTCCCCTCGTTTTATTTTTCTTTTGGCGAAGTAGGGAGCTGAAACGTGAAACTTCATAAAATCAAAGCGACACGATTTGAATTGTGTTGAGCTGAGCTAAGACTACAAAATGAAAGAAAGATGGAATGAAAGAGTGATGGATTGAATTAGGTTTTGTTTAAAGTGACAACAACACCATGCATGCACCAATGCAAATATGTGGTGGTATTGAAATTTTAACATTTTGTTGCAAAAATATTTGTTTGCGATTGTATTGTTCTTTCTTTCTGATTTCGTATTAAAAGCAGTCATTGTGATTGCACTGCTCACAGTCACACGCGCTATAATCTGTGCAATAAACTGCACAAAATATCCTATCATTAGCAGTGTTCGTCTCACTATTTGAACATACAGTGGTGGTCATATAATTAAAACATTATTTTGATCTCTCATTTGTTCTATTTTTTTTATCATCTCTTAATTTTTTAACGGAACTTTTCCATTGGAATGATAAATTTGATGTCTTTTACAATTGATTACTTCTTTATTTTCCTTTTCTATTCAGATTTATTACAACATATTTACTATGATTACGAATGTTTTAATTATATGACCACCACTGTATATTCGAAGTGGAAAGTAAATCATGCTGCACATAACTCTAATCGGAGAATACATTTGAAGATCGTGGACATTTTACAACCGATGCGATTCTATAACACTGGTCGATTTGTATTTGTAACGAATGAAGGTTACAATGAAATAAATTGGAACAGAACTCTGTACTCACAAATTTTAACAATTAAACATGAGCAGGAAGGAATTTTTAACGGTGAAAGTGTGAGTGTTTGTTCCATTTATTTAAAATGTTGGTACAGTGCACTGCCTATATAGTGCCGGTATTGTAATTTGACTCATTCTGACTTAACACCACAAAGTTTTTGTATGTTGACATTATACACTACACACTCACATTTCCACACACAATACCTACACATATTAAAAATACATACATACATATGCATGTATGTATGTATAAATAGAAACACATTTAGACAATACAAAATGTGAATGCAACGAGGAAATCTTAGTAGCTAATATGCAACAATTGTTGAAGTCATGTTGCTTCTTTAATGCATTTCTAAGTAGTAGAATAATAACAACAACATGCATACATGCAATATACACTCCGGTCTCGTTTTATGCGGATTTTTTTTATGCGAATTCGAATTCATGCGATTTTAAATGAAAATTTTTTTTTAAATTTTTTATAGATTTTAAAATGTTATGATACTTTTTAAACTTTTGCATCATTTTTAAATTAAGCTAAGTCTGATATAATAATTATGTGTGTTTCATTTTGTCGACACTGACCAGTGAAACAAATGATTTAGGTCATCAAATTGGAGGAGATGGATTTGACTCGCTGAAGCAGGATGATGTAGAAGAACTGTTAGCTGACGAACCATTAACCGATATTAACGTCATTAGTTTAGGCACCGACAATGAGAAAAAAGTGGATACTGAAGAGTGATTCCGAAGAAAGTGTTGTACAATTCAATTCGAAACAAATTGGTGATATCCTCAACAAAGTTAATGATTTACAAAATCTTATTCTTAGTATGGACCAAGATACCGAAAGAGCACCGAAGATTCAACGCGGATTGACTGATCTGTTTTACGGATATTCAAAGTCACAAAGTTTAATAACTGACTACATGTCCTGCAATAAAAGAAACAATTAAACTTTCTAAAAATTCGTTGATCTAGTCCCCTACATATGTATGCACTCCTGATAGGTATAAGAAATAATAAAATTGACGTCGAACCAATTCCAAAACAATGCAGAATGATTGATCGCACATATATTCATAATTATTAACTTCAGTTTATTATTTATTTATTATTTTTTGGAACATTTTGTTTTTTTTTTTCTGTAAATAATGAGTTAATATTTTATTTTTGTTTATTTTTTTAGAAGTTTTTATTTTTATATATATATTTTGTTGACTTTTTTTATGCGATTTTGCTTTGATTTTTCAATTAAAATTTTAATTTATGCGGTTTTTCAGGATTTTGGAACGAATCATTAATTTTTATATGAACCTAGAGTATCGTTTTATGCGAATTCAATTTATGCGGTTTTTTTTGGAACGCATCTATCGCATAAAACGAGACCTGAGTGTACATATGTATGTATGTATATGTTTCGATGACAGTGCACTATGTATACGTAAAGATACAAAGCTTTTGCATGATTAACAGAATAGCAGAGTTGTTGTGTGCTTGTAAATGTTGATGTTGATGTTGACGATACGTACTGCATTAAAAATTATTCGCTTTTACAGACATACGCATACAAATATGCATATGTATATTATGACAATGAATACATATGACAATATACACAAGCCTACATGAGCATGCAGTACATTCTGTATACTTTTTTTTTCTTTTAAAATTTTTCATCGTTCACGCGTTAACAATAAAAGATTTATAACTCATAACTTAGGACACTTAATTGTAATGAAATTAATTCAGAATCAAATAAAAATTGTATTTTTTTTCTAATATGAACTACATACATACATACATACATAAATGGTCGTTACAACCCTTCAGTCAGGATTACGACCTAGCTTCTCACACCACTTGTGTTGTGTGCGTTAATTTTATACATGAGTGGCGGGACCTACAGTTTAAAGTCGACTCCGAACGACAGTTTTTTGAGAAGCTTTTCATGGCAATTTTATTTAGTCTCAGAGTTATTGCCAGAAATCTGCTGAGCGGAAGTCGCCGAAGAAATATTGTTACGTTTTTACCTTTTTAAAAACGTTAAAAATATGAGTTCGTAGATTGCAAATAAAATAACAATAAATCTGTGTTTAATTTTAAGTCAATTCTTTATTGTCTGCACAACTTTTGTGCCACTGTTCGAACTTATTCCACTTATACAATGATAACTTTCACAATATGTGCTTATTCGTGATATTTCTCTGCTTACAACCTTTTTTTGTAAGCAACAACAACACTTTTTAGTTATTCTTCTTTGCTCACAACCTTTTTTTTGTAAGCACTACACTAACAACTGTTTTCTTCACGCAACTTGTTTGCACAAAAGTCTGACTGAATTATAGCTCGATCTCGTATCTTCACACACCACTGGTTGAATTCTCACTAAATTCAACGCGACGTCGTCACACGACTAACTTAACTCGATCTCCGAGAATCACGTGTCTTCATACACGACTGACTGAATTCTAACTGAATCATCGTTGCTCGCTTTATCTTGCCTTTTATATCACTGGATCAACAGTATGATGAATGCCCTTGAAGGATGATGACGACCTTCGGGAACAATCCAAAAATGTAAACAACTTGTTTCCATTTTTGTTGTTCGTGTATCTTGTTTACTTTCGTCCAGGCAGAGTTGTTGTTGTTTTGTTTGTTTGTCTTTCCGCTATATTTTTTTATACACGGACGTTGTTGCTATATTTTTGTTTATTCATCGATCTTGTAAACAAGCCTGTTGTTTTTGTTGCTATATGTTTACTCATTCGTTGATCACGTGAATAACTGCATTGTTTTGTTTTTGGAGCTTTTGTTTATCATTTTATGTGTGATCAAGTCCATTGTGTTGTTTTTGGAGCTTTTGCTTATTATTTTAACAACACCATTTCCATTTTCGTAACAATATTTTTTCATATTTTCGTTTTGATGTCTGATCTGTCTGGGATTCGAACTCGGACCTTCAGTCTAATAAGCCAACACGCTACCTACTAGACTACGGCGACTTCAATGTAATGAAATTAATTCAGAATCAAATAAAAATTGCATATTTTTTTCTAATATGAACTACATACATACATACATACATATGTACTTTAGTATGCCATTTCATTGTGCATAAGTATGTAGAAATTTTATGCATTACATCGGCCTTCGTTGATGTTAAATATGAATTGAAATTTAAAATAGAAGATGGAATAACGACAGCGTCCAAATGTTAATGACAGGTGCAATGCTGAGCTGTCAGTGTCAGTTATTCAGTTTGTTTCAGTATTTCAAATGAATGGCCTTTTTGCCGTTTGTTCCACCAACAATAAAGCATTTGATTGATATGATGTCTTTACATTTTATAAATCCATAAACAATTGCTAAAAACATCTCTGTACCATAAACAGGTAAATCAATGCCAAAGCCAAGCCAAATCATAGCCAAAAACATTATGAGTATCAAATCAGAAATCTCAACCATAATTGAAACATAAATTCATTTATTGTCCAAACAAACATTTACATTTACGACAAGCAAAAGCTATAGTCGGTACGATTCGTTTGTATTACATTTAGAACAGATGAAGGACACAGCGGCGAGCTGATGGAGAGCCATTTGAAATAACATTGTTCGGGTATTGTTACAGAGTCACAGTTATAAAAAACAGTGCAATTAGTGTATGAATGTAGTCTCATTCAATATTTTTTTTAAATATGTACATATGTATGTGTATGCATATAACACAATTAATTAATACCTTATGATAGTTATTATCAAATTTATTATTGAAAATAAACATTAAAACAAAGATTTAATATTTTATTTCATTTATTAACGCAACGTAATATTACTATTATGTAAAAAAGGATGTGAATTAGGTGTTTGTGTTACTGAAATTCTATGAATTGGAATTATTTAAGTATTTTCTTGTTTGTTTTGTTTTTTAATAGTCAGATTTGCAATTTTGTAGACTTGGGAAAAATTCAATCCTGCAATGATATTTAGAATATAAGATGCTTAAGTCGCTGCCACCAAAGTTACCAATTAAAATGGAAAAACTAATGATTTTATGCTCTTGAATTGGCATGTAAAGTTTTCATTCAATTTAATCAATTATTTTTTTAATATTAAATCAAACTACATACATAAATAACATTAATATATTGAATTTAGGGAAAATAGATTAAAGAAAGCATTTACATAGTTTTATAATTGTGATCACGTTCTCCATATATTTAAGGACTGTTGGCATTGCAATCAACATTTGCAAAATGAATATAAAATAAATGGACATACAACTACAGAGTAGCGCAAAATCTTTCGAAATTATATCATGACCTGAGGCGACAAGCCCAGTAAATAAAATCATGGAGATTATGAGAGAATAAAGTAATAAATGGATGGGGAAACAAATAAATCTATAGTAAAGAAAATATTAATTTTGATGAGAAATAATAACATATTGTAATTGCTTCAGGTCGAAATAAATAAAAACATTAATCTACGCTAGTTTTCCTACTCATACTCATACATACATACATGCATACATACATACATGCATACATACATACATGCAAACATCCATGGACATGAAAACTTATATAAGAAATGTAAGAAACTTTGGCACAACTGTTCAATCTCTTGAGCTGGCTATTAGGTAAAAATATTTATTGGTCACTGACGATTCTTGGACTAAGAAAGAGTCTAGTTTTGACTTAATAACGTTGACACTCCTTCCTATCCTACCTTATCACAAATATAATAAAAAGGCAAAGGCCAGATTGCTAAATTCAAGTGTCAGAAGATTTTGATGCATGTCACATTATAATTATTCTATAAATGAATGAAGCTTTAATCCCCATAACATATGACTATAAACCATCTCTCGTTGTATGACTGGATAAACGAAAGTACATATGACTGAATAAACTTGACCCATTAAACTGAAACAAAAATAAGAAGCGGAGAAAAATACAGAAATATTTCCTGAAACTCAATGTCGATTGGATATAACTCTGTGTTCGTGTAGTTTAAAAACCATTCTTCAATGGCATGATTTTTGACAACGAATTTTGTAGTTTGTAAGCAGCGTTGCCAGAAATTTTTTTTGGAAAACTTTTTATTTCAGGGAAAAAAACTTTTTTTACCATAAAAAACTTGTTTTTTAAAAAAGAACCAACATTTTTAAGAGAAACAGCGGAGCCCGGTGCCCTCTGTTTGTGTTTCCTTGCATCTTTTGCCCGGGACTAATATAATACACAATATTTTATTTAAAAATGTAAATATTTCGTGTTATTATTATTAAATTTATTGAAAAAATTTTAAATTTAATTTTGTCGAAAAAACTTGTTTTGTTAGAAAACAAATTTAATGAAAACTTTTTCGCATTTCAAAAAACTTGGAAAAAAGGGAAAACTTGGCAAATGGCAAGTTACAATCAGTAAGCTACTCGTAAAGACAATGATTCATTGAATCAAATCCATAAAAACCGCATTGGTCTGAACGTTTATTTTGAAATTTTAATTTCGATTGTGTATTCTTGTATTCTTTAATTATAAAACCACATTTTAATGTATCCACATATGTATGTATGTACTAATTATGTATACAAAATTGCAAATTATATTTTTAAAATGATATACATACATATGTACATACTTCCACCTAAGGATTAAAAAAGAGGGATGCATTTTAGAAATTATTTCGAGATAAAATCGATTCAATATTTTTGAATAAATATCGAAAAATTTAAGAAAAAATATTTATTGTTGTTTAATATTAGAGAAAAAATATTGTCTTAATGCTAGTGTTGCCATGTAAATTTATAGAGAATAAAACCTTATAAAATAAATAAAGTACAAATAATTGAAAAATTGTTATAAGTTTTCATATATGAACATATGTATGTGTATACCTACATACCTATGTATATAAATATAGTGTTATGATGAATGTTAAATGAACACTGTTTTAGATCAACTTGTATCTATTGACCATAAAAGCCACAACAAAGTAAAAACAAAAAGAATTGAAAAGATTACAATAATTTTAAAGCATATTTTTGTTTATTATTTTGCTTTGTTTGTTGTGGAGAAATCTATCGAACAAAAAATATTTTAAAAGAGCCCAATTTAAATGCCAATAAAATGTTGGCCAATATTTTATTTTAACAACCGCACACAAAAAAAAAACATTTAAATTTATAAAAATAAACAAGTTTTTACAGTATACATACATATATATATATAGTTCATACACACACAACACATATACATACATACATATGTACATATTTTCATATCACAAATTGTATCATACATACATACATACATGTGTATGTAAGTACAGGTATCCCTTGTATAACGCGGTCTTATACAACGCATTTTCGATATAACGCGATTTGGAAAAAAATTAGGTTTCAGTACAACGCGAAATTTTGGCTTATATAACGCGAAGGGTAAAATACATAATTATAAAATCTGGTAACACTAATTTGCGTACCACATATTTATAATAATGTATTTTTAATGTAAACCGGGAAAAATGTCGATAAATCCAAGTTACCTGTTTATTGGCGGGCAAATAGCAAGGCTTGGGTTACAAGCAGTATTTTTCGAGATTGGTTTTTAAATTGCTTTGTACCTGAGGTTGAAACTTATTTGAAGATTAAGAACATCGATTTCAAAGTGCTTTTAATACTTGATAATGCCCCTGGACATCCAAAAGACTTAAACCATCCCAATGTAGAAATAGTGTTCCTACCACCTAATACCACGTCTATCATTCAACCGTTAGACCAAGGTATAATATCAACGTTCAAAGCATTTTATATTCGGCAAACATTTCAACTTATTCTTGATAAAATGGATTCAAATCCTAACATGACAGTTACAGAATTATGGAAAAATTATTCAATTTTGCATTAAAATTGTAGAAACATCTCTTAAAGAATTAAAGCAGTCCACGCTAAATGGCTCATGGAAAAACATATGGCCGGAGATTGTTGCAAAAAATAATGCTGTGCCACCATTACATGTGGTAGTGAGCCGTATATTAACGATAGGTCAACGTTTCAGTGGAGAAGGCTTTGACGATATGAACGAAGATGACATTTATGAAATTATGAATGAAGGTACAGACCTCACCGAAACAGACCTAATTCAATTAACAACTGAATCTCCATCCGTCTCAAATCTCGCACAAGATGACATCACTTCGGTAGAAGATATCTGTGAATCAATTCCCAGTTTCACTCTGAAGCGCATACGAGAGGGTTTAAGTTTGGTTGAGAAAATGAAATCTTTCTTTACAACTAATGATCCTTCACTGGAGAGATCCATCAAAATAATAAGGGAAATTGAAAAGGAGCTTAAAAAAACCACCCACCAAAAACTGATAACAGATTTTGCAATTATAAAACCAGTAGAAGAACCATAAGGTCCCACAACTAGTTTCTTATCCAATAGCGAAAACTATGTTGAAGAAATATCTTCTGATGAAGCTATTGCTCCCCCAAAACGCCCACGCGCAAATATCTTTGAAGACAGTGAAACAGATTAATTACCATATGAAGTTTGAAGAATAACAATAAAGTTTTTAATAAACCTTTAATTTGTTTTAGTTTGTTTTTAAATTTTTTAATGTGCACATAATTATTTAAATTTTGTTTTTTGAATTTTGAAATATGTACATATGTATATGTATTATTATTCATATCTTGTGTTTTTAATTGTATAAGAAAGTCTGAATTTTAGTATTGAGTTGAAATATATGTGCATCTGTTATTTAGTATGTATTTTATTTAAAAAAAACCTATTGGAACATAACCCCCAAATTTATATGAAAACTATGTTTTAGATAACGCGGAATTACATAACGCGCAATTCTTCTGGAACGTAACTATCGCGTTATACAAGGGATACCTGTATGTTTATGTCTGTGTTTGATTAGAAGAATTTTATAAAAATGAACTACATATGTACTATACTGATGTAAATAACGAAGGAAAAATAATTTGAAATAACAACTGAAATAAACACATACGTATCTAAATCAGATACATACACACATACCCGTACATACATATGTACATATAATACGCAATTACAATACATTGATTACAAATATTTACATGTGAATGTATGGGTAAGACTGCCTGGCTGTATATGTACTACATGTATTTGCATAAACCTGCACAACAAATATCATTTGCTAAATAAACATACTAAAAAAACACTCTTTTACACAAACTTGCATATAAATTTACATACATACATACATAGATACCCAAGTATGTACGAGTACGTATCACGTATGTATACAAATCAGATTTGGAAAAGTTTCTCTCTCTTATTGTAGATATTGCTGCACAAGATGTTACTCTATCAACACAAACATTCGGATAGTGAGTGCCACTCTCAATTCACTCTCAATCACCGCAGCGACAATTGCATCCGAATAAATAAAAATTAAAGTCTCTTGGAGCACTCTTTCTATATTCTTTTCAAACAAATTTTTGATTTAAATTCTCTTGCATGTGTATGCATGTGTTTGTGGCAAAGTGTGTATGTTCCATACTTGTAGTTATTTTTTATATTTCAAGCCTAAAGGTAAATCTCATACTTTTATTATAAAACTACCAACAAAAGTAAAAATATTAAAAATAAAAACTATCACTATCACTATTTACGAGCAAATTAAAACAACAATAATACTTAAAAATTGTTTTTGGCACTTTAAGGGTACAAAATCTGAAGACAACATCAACGATAAGTAAAAACGTAAAAATTTACGAACGACTACTTATACTATACGACTGAAGTGTTCTGTCTGTCTGTCTCATAGTAAAATTCCTATAAACTTATGCACATACTTATACACACATACATACATATGTACATATGTACGTATAAGTAAAAAGTAAAAATGTTGTTGTAAAATGAGTGGCCCATAAACATTTGTCAAGTTTTGATTGGCAAACTACTTAAACATGTTAAATGTGGATGGACGATAAGAAGCCAAAACACTAAAGAGGACTTTTTCATTGTTTCTGGTTTTGTTTTGCCATTGAGAGACACTTGAATAATCTGATAAGGGAACGAAAGGAAAAGAAACAAAATGAAATGAAAATAGAAAAACCAGGATAGAATTTCAAGTATTTTAATAATATCGTATTGACATCACAAACAAATCAAAGTTTTTGATCAATAAAATCTATCAATTAAAATAAACAAACTACATAATTATCGTCTACTTAGGCTCTGTTATGTTAGACATAAAAGTTTCGAATGCATTGAATACATATCGACGCCTCCGCTCTATAACATTCTAAGTCGAAAAAGTGTGTTTTGAGTTATGAGCTCTCAAAGTTTTCACGCGACATACGATTATATGTGTATTCTAAGTAGATTTTTCCCTATAACTTCGGAAAGGATCGGCGCATCTTAACCAAATTTTGTCAGTATTTAAATTAGAGAATGTAGAATTTAAAAATGCAAGAACATTAAAAACGTTCTAAGTACACTTAGAACGTTATAGAATGGAGGCGTCGATATGATATGATGATAAATTTTGTTTGTTTGTTTGTTTTCGAATTTCTATGCTTCTTACCCGTTAATTAAAGTTTCCAATTTTCCATAAAGATCACGACGATGTCGACGTTTAATTTGTGGCGAAACGTATTCCTCTTGATCATTAGAACCGAAGCCTTTGGCATGCTGTAATACCCATGTGGAGTTCGGTAAATCATAAGCGATACCCCAATTTAAGCCCATACTTAAATATTGGTAATTTGGATTGCCAATGACACCAGTTGTCATACAAACGGCTGTCTGAGTGTTCAGCATCAGAGAGTTGTACAAAAAAATGAGAGAATAATTATTAGATATATTATGATTTACAAAGTATTTTGTGAAATTGTGAAAATTGTATTTCACTTACCGAAAATGATGATCCAATTGGAAAGGCAATAAAACGTTTAGCCCTCGAAAGATGTGTACCATTGCCATAACCATAACCAACTTCATGCACTGCATAGGCATTACCATTATCCATTATACTGTCATTATTATTCTCTAATACTTCTGCGACTGTACAATTAGGAGCGGACAACTTTAAAATCAGAAATAGACCTAAAGATGTTTTCAACAATTCAAACGCTCTTAACAATCTCATGGTCTTTAGTAATTTGAATTCCAAAAACCCTGTAAAATTTATTTATTTTTTTGTTATCTGTTTTAGATTTCAAAGGGGAAAACTTTTTTCTTTGTCTCGTTAATAGTGTTTCGGCTTGTTTTAATGGTGATTTCTTTCTTTCTTGCTTTCTTTGTACCCCTCTGAAACTTTCCTCCAAGTTCAATTGCTGTCAGCGATTGGTGTGTGTGTGTGTGATGTGCGGCGTGCGGCATGTGGTTTGTTTGCTATTTAAAGTGCGTTTGTTAAACTCGATTGGCTTTTGTAAAATAATCATTAAAAGAAAAATGAGAACAAGAGAAACCATTCAAAACGATTCATTTTGTCTTTTTACGTAGCGTCTGGCTGATTTGTCTCGGCTTGGCTGGGGACATGTTTTGTGTTTTTCTTTATTTTCTGTTTCTTTGGCTTAAAGTTGTTAATTAAATTAGTTTTTAACACAATCAATGAAAAAAGAAAATTAAAATTGAGTTCAAATGGTCGGTTTTCTCTTCTAAATTTTTGTTACGAATCCACAAAAAAAATAAAAAAAAGCTAAACATCATCGTCATTCATTCTGTTTTGTTTCGTTATAATGTCTGGCAGTGATAGTGATGACGATGATGACTATGGCGATGAGGACATGATGAGTATTATGGGATAAAATGAGTGTGTTTCAGTGGTTTAGTCAGTGAAATGGGTCAACACAAGTATTAATTGCAGAATATTTTACATTCTTGTTTTATTCAATTGTGGATTCATTTTTCTGTACTTAACTCACATACATATTTACAAATGGCGAAAATTTATATCAATATATACAGGCTAAATTGAGAAAGTTTTACTTTTTTTCATTTGTTTTTAGAATTCTAAAATTTCTAAAAATATAATTTCTTCTGTCTGTTGGTAAAGTACTTGTGACCAACTCAGCTTAACTTGTCTCGCACGAAAAAGTATTTGCTTTGTTAAGAAATAGCACCAGCACAAGCAGCAGCAGCAGTAGCTACTGCTAACTTGGGTACCCTAGTTGTAAATATCTTATGTCAACATCAACATCAACATCAACAATTACAAATTGCATTCAATGTGGTTTTGGTTGTCATTAATGAAATTTAGTTTCAAGTATCCGTTTCGAAAACGGAAGATTAATTACAGATTAGAGAATTATTATGATGACTACAATTTATTGGTTAATTTTAATTAGAATCCTTTATTGTATTCTCTGCATCCACTGCAATGCTGAAAATGGTGGTAATAAGAAGCAAACCGTTTTAGATATAAACAAACCCGAACAAATTTTTCTCCAAAGATCAAAACGATATTTGATATTTGAAAAAGGGGCATCCGTTATAGTGAGATTGATCGATTTTCCCGAACATTGAAACTCTTAAAATACTGTTTTTATAGTTTCAGGGTAATATGGCGAAATCAGTAATATCGCCGTCACCAAGAGGACTTAATATGATTGCCGAATATACTTTGACCTATGATCTGCCAGTGGGTTTTCATCTCTTCCAGACTAAACCGAAGAAAACCACAAAAAATCCTGCATCAACTACTAAAGCATCGCATAATCTTCTGTATCCGTATCACGTTATTATTCCCTTCAACCATCATTATTCTCAATATTTATATTCAAAATCACATTCGATAAAACGAAATTATGTCAAGCAGAAGCTGTTGCCTCCGAAATGCTTGAGAAAAAATTTATACGATCAATATAGAACGAGACATTCAAAGAATTGCTTGAAACGCTTTAAACGCTACGAGGAGAAAAGTGTTAATATCACCACTCTCACCGTATCACAGCGAATGTTTTATGATTTAATAGAGAAATGGTCGCTGCTGTAAGTTAAGTTAAAAATAATTCTTGTTTAATACGGCCATAGGCTATAGGATTTCGCGTAAACCATCCGTTTTTCTATCTAAAATTGCAATATAATGCAAATCCGTTTACAAATATTTATGATGAATGAATAATTTTCACAATATTTGAATTCAATATTCATTTTTCAACATTTAATATTTATTTGGTTGCTTCTTTTTTTTTTTCTTTTTCGCAGTCATGACTTTTTACCGCGTTACTGTTTTATGCGAAGTTTATGCGAATCATCTCAATTGTTGTTGCCTTATGGTCAATCCTTGGTGCATGACATTATTTATATTATGTTGAGGTGAGTACGTATGTATAGTGTATAGCCTACCTAAACCCAGCAAATACTAATTGTGTATAAGGAGATCATACAGATGATCAATAAATTCAAATCACACCAAATGAAACCTATGAATGGTCAATAGTGAATATGTTTGATGGTGAATATAATTTTTTGTCAGTTCTACCACCACTTATAATTAAAAAGTTCATTTCATTTAACAAATTATTTTTGATTTTGTATTGTTTGCTGGGTGTGTAAGGGCTGTGCTGTGTTGGAATTATTGTATTTGCTGGTTTTTAGTTATGCTGGCTGGCTGGTATGATGGTTTTGCTTCTGGTATATTTGTTTACGCATGTATTTTTAATATTTAACGACACAGGTACACCAAACCTTGGGCTTTTCGTCATAAAATTTTTGGTCGTGCATTACGCCAGCGGTATTCCATAGATGAATGTGCTAAACTTTATGGTCCGTACTGTCGTGCAAGTTGGTTGGAATTTATAACTAATGTGGTACATGGTGATGGTGATGGTGATGGTTACAATGCTATTGCTGGCTCAAGGACTGTTGATTTTGTGCGTTAAATTTGTCCTTTATAAATCAAGATAAACATCAGAGGAACGAAAGTGAAAAGAAGAAACTAAAAATTCTCATGGTTTTAAATTTTGTTTATTTTTCGAATGTTTGTATTGAATGGTGTGTCTGTCTGATGGTGTATATGTTATATATGCGTGAGGGCGGCTAAATGAGTGACACAATGATTTTTAATAAATTGATCATCATTTATTTATTTATTGGAACAAATTATTCTGTTTGTTTTCTTTTTTTGTTTTCTTTTTTTCAAGTAATTTCTGTGAAACTATGTATGTATTTATATAAATATATATTCATAAATCGAATGTTGATTTTGTACCTGTTGTCTGTCCCCACTTAAATCAGGATTTACCAAAAAATTTTTGGTTATGTATTAGTGAGTAAGAGAGAGAAAATAAGTGAGAGAATTTATTTATTTACAGCCATAGAAAAGTGTTAGTAATATACGCTATTTTGATTTTCATTTCATCAACATACATAAAACTATCTATGTTCGGCTTAATAATTTTAGATAAATAAAAATAAAAAATCCATTTTTTACATATTAACATACAAAATGTCTTTTAAGAATATATTCCCTACATTCTTTAAATGTTTTATTACATACATATAAGGCATTGAATATTAGCATCTTTTAACATAAAATATTTTTTGAGTGTCATTCCGAAATGAAATGCTAATGCATCCGCCGCACATGTGTTCTTGTCGCAGTCTGATCGACAACTAAATCATAAAGCACAAGAATGCGTGTGAGTTCTCTCCGCACAATTGTGCTATGAAATGGTAAACACTGACTTAAATATACACTATATATGTATGTATATGTATATGTGTATATATGTATGTATGTTAATGATAAAAAAATATGATTATTAAATATCTCATTCAGAATTTGATGGTGATTTTTTTTATTTATTTAAATATGGGTAGATATGTAGATAGATTCCGTGTAATATTCTGAATTCCACATCTCCAAAACTAAAATAAAAATCTTCTATAATGACGAAAAAAAACTCAGGGACCATTAAAATACCGTCACATTGTTTTAGAGCATTACTTACTTACTTACTTAATTGGCCATAACAACCTGATTAACGGATTTCGGCCTGCCGCAACACATCCTTCCAGGCGCCTCTGCTTCTTGCGCGCCTACGCCAGTTGGTCACACCAATCGATGACAGGGCTTCCTCGATTTGGTCCTTCCAACGGATACAAGGTCGTCCTCTTCGTCGACTTCCGCAGATCCCCGCATCAAATACCCGTCTCGACGGAGCATCCTCTTCCATTCGAACGACATGGCCGAGCCAGCGCAGCCGCTGGATATTAATACGCTGTACAACGTCTATGTCGTTGAGGAGCTCATACAGCTCACTGTTGAATCGGATGCGGAAATCATCGCCAACTCGCACTGGACCGAAGATCTTACGTAGGACTTTTCTCTCGAACACTCTCAAGGCAGCTGCATCAGTTCTTAATAGGGTCCATGCTTCTGCGCCATAAAGAAGCACGGGTAGGATGAGCGTCTTGTAGAGTATTAGTTTCGTCTTACGAGAGAGGTCTCTGCTACTCAATTGTCTATTGAGACCATAGTAGCACCTGTTGGCAAGAGTAATGCTGCGCTTGATCTCCAGACTGACATCATTTTCGGTGGTAACGGCGGAGACAAGATAAATAAATTCCTTGACTGTATCAAAAGTATAGTTATCGGCCGTAATTTGAGAATCAATACGCCGCACGTCTCTACATGTCGATAACATATACTTTGTTTTGCCCTCATTTACTGCTAGACCCATCTTTTTAGACTCGCGTTCAATAGCACTAAAGGCAGCAGTGACATCTCACTTGGTACGCCCTATGATGTCGATGTCGTCAGCGTACGCAAGCAACTGGACACTCTTTTGAAAAATAGTGCCATTGCGATGCATTCCCGCCTTCCGCAGAACACTCTCCATGACGAAGTTGAAGAGGTCGCATGATAAGGGATCGCCTTGTCTGAAACCTCGCACGGTATCAAAAGGTTCGGAGAGGTCCATACCTACCTTGACGGAGCTGCAGGAATTGCTTTATTGTTTTAGAGCATATTCTCAATTATTTACATGAATCGAAATTAATTTTTTACAAACCTACCAACAAGTTTTATAGATTCATATTTGATTGGAGCTATTGGTGGGTAGTCTGAACAAGTTAAAATGAAAAAATAAAAATATAAAAAAATCAATAAATATATTAGAATTAGAATTTGAATTTACAAAGTTTTAGTTGTGAGTATTCATGATTTTAGGAGTGTATTGATATACATTCAGATATTTATTGTATCGGTCTAAGGTATACCGTGAACTTACAAATTTGAAAATCTGTGTACAAACATTAGAAGTGTAAACGACAAATAAATATGTAATACGTCAATGTAATTCAGAATATGGGCGTTTTATTAATGATTTTCACTTTCGTAAAGGTTTTTCGCCAATAAAATGATGTAATTGTGCCAAGAAAAATAAACTAGAAATTTGTTAATCGATTCTATTATAAAAAATTTTGTGAATTTAATGAAGAATAAAAAAATAATTAAAATTTGTAAAGCGAAAAAAAGAGAATTTTATATTGTTGGAAAAATTAAAATAATAAACAAAAAAATACAATTTTAAATTTACATCCAAAAAAAAAGTCTCTTTGTGAAGTGGCTCAATTTGCTGGAACAGTAAAGAAAAGGAATGCGTTCTTTTCCTGTATTTTGTTGGCGAGTTGGAACTTTTCTAATTTTGGTTCCCTTTTTTTATAGTGTTGAGGACGACACTCTCCTATTTTTGTTCTCCTCCACATGCAGTCCACAATCGAAGATTTACTGGTGATAGGGTTTTAAGAAAATACTTTTTATTTTTTGTTAATTTTTAGTCGTTAACACAAGGTATTGCAAATAAAATAAAGTTGTTTCGAATATTTTTTAAATTGTCTTTATTTGTCTCAATAAAAACTGCTGTTGATTCGTCGAATAATAATAAGAACGGTTTTTTATCTTTATGGCGAGTCTACACGATGTCATTAGAAAACTTTCGTGTCATAGTAAACAGTTAAACGGATGAACTTTTTTGAATTATTTCTTATTATAAAAGGCTAATGTTGTGTAATGTAGTTGTGTTTGTGCATGTATGTATGTATGTACATGCGTATGTGTATTAGAGATGAGCGATGCAGTGATTTTTGAAGAACGTTATTCTCAGTGAACGTGATTTGTTAATCACTGTTCTTTAAAACAGTGATTGTGATCACAGTATTCCAATAATACAATAATGACAATAACGTATTTTATTAAGTCATAAGAAAGAGACAACTAGATACATACTACGAAAAGAGTACTAAACAAAATCAAAGTGATGTCATCAATGTTATTATTTTTAATGTAATTTTTTTTTTATATGAAGTTTGACAATTAAGTTTCACAGAAAGTTCATGTATAAAAGACAAAAGTAAATAATCAAAACAAAATGAAATAAATTTGAGTATGTAACAATTTTGAAAGAACGACATTATTAGTACCTGTTATTTGGCAATTTCAATCACTGTAGTTACCAGTGAATTATCAATCACCGTGATTAAATCACAGGTTTGAAAATATCGCTCATCTCTAATGTGTATAAATGAATATTATGTTTAAGAGAAGAGATAAAGATGCAATTTTAAGAAAGAACTAAACAATGGAGTCGAAACTATCTTGTTGTTTTTGTTTTACATAGAGTAACTTTGATTCTTTTGCTCTCCCATATTGAAATTAAACTGCAGAATCATAGAGCTCTTGTAGTTGATATTTATCATATATTTTTCTAAAGAAAGAATATTTGTTTTGTATGTCTGTCACCTACACCTGGATAATTACCCTGATTATGTCCTGTTTCATACATATGTGTATACATGTGTTATATCTTCACTTATTTACTTACGTTAATCTAACGCTACTATCTACAGTTCAACATATTATATTCTTTATAGTATGGATGTGTACGAGTTATTTAAACGTGAACAACAACACTCAGGTATGTACATACATACGTTCGTGTTTATGCATTTTTTAATTATCGTTGTTGTTGTTCAATTTCTTTCTATTGTATTCATCGGTGTATTGTTAAATGTTAATGCCTTAAACTAATAAACAAAATATACATATATTGGGTCCGCCAAATAACTTTTATTTTTTTAAAAAGGCTTTAGAAAAAACTATTGAATATTTTTTCAAATTTCTTTTTTTATTTGAAAGTTCAATCCGGTTAATAATGAAAAATAATTTCATTCAAATGGCTGCCTCGGCTGGCCATGCAGTAGCCTACACGATCGGTCCAATTTTTAAGCACATTATCGATTGTGTGCAGCTGTATTTCACCAATGGCTTCACGAATATTGTCCTTTAAAGCGTCAATTGTCTCTGGCTTGTCGGCGTAACACTTATCTTTGACGGCACCCCATAAATAATAGTCCAACGGTGTCAAATCACAGCTCCGAGGTGGCCAAACGACATCAGCTCTGTGGCTGATAATGCGATCTTCAAAAACAGGGCGCAAAACATCGAGTGAAGCTTTGGCTGTGTGGCACGTAGCGGCGTCCTGTTGAAACCAAATGTTGCCAATATCCTCCTCTTCAATTTTTGTGAACAAAAATTCGTTCAACATGGCCCGATAACGATCGCCATTGACTGTAACGGCCACTCCTTGGTCATTTTCGAAGAAAAATAGCCCAATTATGCCTCTGGACCAAAATCCGCACCAAACAGTGGCTCGTTTTGGATTTCGGCTTTTCAATGTATGCGTGCGGGTTTTCTGTGTCCCAAATGCGACAATTTTGCTTGTTTACCCGCCAAGGTCAAAATGAGCTTCATCTGAAAAGATGATTTTTTTTTTGCCAAAATCGGCATATTCTGTAAGTCGATCGCAGGCCCACTTAGCGAAGTGGTTCAAGCGTATACACAACCATATTCGTTCAGCGGAAGGATAAAACTAATTATCTGTCAAATCAGACATGAGCTAAGTGTTACCATTCACGAAATAAGCACTAGTTGAAAAAAACGTTAGATGGCGGACCCGATATATGTATATATATATATACATACATATGTATATATAGAGATAAATATGAGAGATAACACTTAATATTGTCCCCTTTAGTTTGTTTATTTAAGTTCGTTTAATTGTTTCAACAAATTTTTTTAATACACTGTATGCGAAATGAAAAGCCATGAGTTCGTGTATTCATTTTTATTAGTTTTTCAAAAATACTTCTTCTGTACACGTATAATAAGTATACTTAAATCTTGTCTTAACTTCTTTACACCGGCATGTTAACACAGCTGCTTATTTAAATTTTCCATTTGATAATTAGGTTTTCTTCATGCTATTGCTCTTCTACAATACATACATACATACTTGTATTGTTCTGTTATAATATTTTAACCATCAATGCACCGCTATATCTTGTTCTTTTTCTTGTTGTTTTTACAGACTTCACATGTTAAGCCTGTGTATGATGATGGATGAGTTTGATAATGTGAAACTCTTTCTCAACTTGCGTTCAAACAAAACTTCTCCTAATTTAGTGATAAATTTGTGTGTGTGTGTGTATTTGCGGGTGTGTGCAAGAGTGTATGAGAGTTTGTTTCTCTTTCAGTTAACAAAACTAAAGAATTTCAATTAAATTTTAAAAGCCATTCAAGTGATAATTTTTTTAGCAAATAAATAAAAGCAAAAAAAAACCTCAGTATTTTTGTTGTTGTTGTTGTTATTCTCCTACACTTTACTTCTCTTTTTACTTTAGAAATGCTTAAGAAAGTAAAACCATTACATAGAAAAATAATCATGAAAATAACGAGAATAATAGTGAGGAACCACACGAATAGTGAGGAACCATTTAACACAGTCGAAGATTGATTCCATTAAAGAATCATTATTATCAGCTTAATGCTGCTGAAGAGTACAAAATATATGCAGGATTTTAAATTAAATTAAATTAAAGAAAAAAACATATACATATATAGTACATGTATAACATATGAAGATATGCAAGTGATTAAATTTATTGTGTTTTTAAATGTATTTATTGTCGCCACTACAGCTGAATCTTACGAAAATTCTACGCAAAAATTGTTAAGTCGCCGTAAGAGATATATTGCATTTCCCGATGGTTCTTCTGTGTCGGTATGTAATTATTTTGGAAATAAAAAAAAAAAAAAATTTAAAAAGAAAATCAATTAAATTCTTAAAATTAATTAATGTCTCCTGTAGGCTGCCATTTGTTTGACCATTGGCGTAGTGGGTAATCCACATGTAAGTTATCTAAGTTGGGCTGTGAATTGGGGCGTAGCCTATGATTTACCAAATTATGCCTGGGCTCGAAAACACGCTGAAGGCTTTTCGAATGCTACAAAAGCTATAATTCAAAGACGTTCCCGCAGAGATCTGTACGGAAAACTAGAAGTGATGATTGATAAGTAAGTCATTTGAAATGGAAAACTATTCGCAATAATTTGTACAAATTGTTGCTTTTAGTATGGGTTTCAGTGGCAGCGCATGCATAGCGAGAGCTCTCTGTGAAAGCGCTCAAATTTTACAACATTTACGGCGACGTAAGGGCAATATGATTGAAGAAATAGTCAAAACTATTTTTAGGCATGTTAAGTGTTTGTAAATTAGACTTTATGTACTGAATTTAAAATTTACTCATCTTCTCTTACAGCCTGCCAACTGCTCCCGTTGAATATCACGAACCGGCTGAACATCATATTTATGATCGCATCTACAGACGAGCTAAACGTTCCCAAACAAATTGTGCAGACGAATATTCAACGTGCCGTTTCTCATTACTGGAAATGGCACTGGGCAAATACTCAGTGGGCTCAACCAAATTAAGTCCGGGCTTTGTTTTCATGTGAATGTTGTCGAGTTTAATAAACTATTATGCGTATGCGTAATATAAGAAAAACAATTGTGTTATTTTTAATTTTTCTTGCATATTCCTGTAAGTACGGAATACTTTTATTAAATATTCTCGATGAACTATTGTCAATACATTCATTTCATTTTGTCCGGGATTAAATTAAGATTTTGCTTAATTTCTACTAGAAATTTTGAAATTTTTTTTGGTTATACTTAGTTCGACAAGTAAGAAACTTGAGGTGCTAAACGTACGTGAATGTAACATTTTTACCATGCCACAAATAACAAAGGAATCCATTTAATTAAAAAATCATTATTGTTATATTTTTTTTTTAAAACAAATTATTTTTCATTTTATTCTTTATTTATTTTTTGTTTTTTTTTTTTTGTTCATTTTTTATATTTAATAATAACGCGTAACATTTATATAATAATTATTTATTATTAATTTCATCTGTTTGTTTTCGTTTTTTTTTTTTTGGTTTTTTTTATTCATGTTAAATTTAATTTAATATTTTTGTTTGTATTTCATTGGGGTTTCTTGGTTTTTTCCTTTTTTTTTTTGTTATTGTTTTTCATACTATTATTTAATTCTGACCATTATTATTATTATAATTATTATTATTATTTTGTTTACGTTTTTAAGTTCATGTTTTTATAAATTAAATTTTCGTTTTTAAAAATTATGTTTTTTTTTTTTGTTTTAATTAAGATTAATGCCATAATTTCTTATAAATCGTAATGATTTTTAGTTGAATTTTATTGTTGTGGTTTTGTTTTAAATTTAATCTTTTGTTTTTTGTTCATTAAACATTATTAAGTTCAAAAAAGGTTTTTAATTTTATTATTTTTCATCCTTTTTATGTGAAATAAATAATTTCATTTATTTGTTTTTTGTATAATTTTTTGTTTTAGTCTATAAAACGTTTATACACATACGAGTACATCTTATTCATCTTCTTCTTTTTTTTTAATTTTATTCTTGGTTGTTTGTTTATAAATGTGTTGTTTGTTTTGTTTGAGTGTCTTTGTGTTTAATTTATTTTATAAGTTCAATAAATTTTGTTTAATAATAATTTTTCTCTTAACAATCGTTTTTTGTTTTGTTTTGTGTTTATTTTATATTTACTTTGGGAATTAAATCCTTAAATACTATTTTTTTATTATTATTATTATTTTTTTGCTTTTTTATTTTTTTATTTAGTGTTGCCAGTGTTGGAATTATAATTGTTGTTATCTTTTTTTTTAATTTTTTATTAATAGTATTTGCTTGATGTTTTCATTATTCATTATTTTGTTTAATTGTAATTGTAATTCATATGTGAAATGTAAATGCATTATTTTGTTTACCTAGAAAATAATTTATTCTCTTGTTGTTTTTGTTGTTGTGTTTTTATTTTCTTTTCTTTCAATTCGTGTCAAAATTACACTAAACATTAAATTGTTATTGGTTTTCTTTTTCGTTTTTTTTTATTTAAAATTAATTTTAAATGTTGTATTTAGTAGTTACGTGTGTGTGTGTGTGTGTGTGGTTTGTTTTAATTTTTTTGTTTTGTTTTTGTATTTTAGTTAACAAATTTTGTTGTATGAATGTATGTATTTAGTTTGGTTTGTATTGTAATACGTAATAATGTTAAATTTAAATTTAAAAATAAATATAAATATTTTTAAATATCTTGTTATTTATTTGTATGTATGTATGTATTAATGAATTTATATATACGTATATATATATATATGATTGTATTTATAAGACATTATGTATGCATATGTATATTTTAATTAATTTTTGTTTTTTCGAAATTCTAAAATCAAACCAGCCATAATAATTGCAAGTTCATCCTTTCAAAGGATTCCTTTGGAAGAAAGAAAAAAAAAAAAAAAGAAAACAATACAAAACAAAACAAACAAAAAAATAAATTATTAAAATTGAATGATTCCCAATGAAATAAATACTTAATGAAATAATTAAATTAATTTGCCCAACACAACGCTGCACACAAACAAACAAACAAAAAATATCTACATTAACAATGCGCTTTATACTCGTAGTGAGTGTTTTAATTGAATTCTGAATGTTAATAGGATATCATTTCTCTTGTCGTTGTTTGTTAGTTTTTTTTTTTATTTTTTTTTTTCTTTATTTCATTTCAATTAGTTGTCCATGAAGTATTTATTAACAATTCAAATACAGTCAAAGCCCGGTATAGCAAATACTCACTTTAACGGATATGGGATTCAAGCTCAGTATAACGAATTATTTAAAAAAATGGTAAAAACAAAAAGAATGTAACAAAAAGGAGAACACAAAAAATGTTCGTTAAAGAGACTTAAATGATATTACTTTGGATGGAGTTTACGAAAATGAGGAAAATATTGAAATTGTTGACCAATTTTCTAATAATGAAACGAAAATAAAGCATTCTGAAGTAATAAAATGTTTTGATAAATGTATACAATGGGGTTTCCAAAATAATATTAATATTTCAAAACAATTAGTACTTCGAGAAATACAGGAAGAAGCTCTTCAAATGAGTCTTCAAGTTACTTGTAAATAAACGTCTATTAATGATTTTTTTCCACCAACTTAAATAATTTTTAACACTTTTATTTTAAGGACATATCTATATATTTTTAATAAAATGAATTAAATGTACTTTTCTTCTTTTAATAAAATTTTGATAAAAAAAAAACTTTGCGATATAACGAATTTTTCATTATAACGAAAGAGCCTGACAATATATCGTTCGTTATACCGAGTTTTGACTGTATGTATTTAAAGATACGTTACGTTATGTTATTGATTTATATTTATTTATTTATTTCCCTTTTTTTTTTTACAAAGTTCCTATAAAATTTCAAAAAATTATGTCTCTATATATACAGGCAATTGGACATGGAGATCATTGGTTTAATGTCGAAGTGTTAAAAATGCTAAAGTGTACATTAAAAATAATCTAAAATTTCGAAATTCGAAGCGAATTATTTCAAGAATCTTAAAAACGTTTACAGACATGTAAAAATTGCGGCATTTGAGTATCCAGATACTATCGCTTGACAGTGTTTTAGCGACTATTGTAGTGAGTCAACTACTGTGCAATCGAAATTCTGTTAAATCTCGTACTTTGTGTATGAATTGTTAATTGTATAAATTCTTTGAAATCACTCAATATGAAAATAATTAATTATGATCATTATGACATTGTTTTTTTTTTGTTTTTTTTTTTAAATAAAAACATTCGAAAATACGAAAGTATGACGACCTACTTACTTATATGGCTGTAGTTATATATATAATTGTGGTGTTGTTTTCCCAGTGTTGATTAATGATGTTTATTTTTAAAATTTTTTGTTTTTTTATAATCTTATATTAGGTTTTATTTTTTTTAATTTACAACAAATATTTAAAAATACTGAAATTTTTCTTTTTAATAACTATACATTATAACTAATTTTGTTTTATTTCAATTACACAAGCAGACAAGATTTTTAATCTGGATATTAGACTATATTTTTCAAAGGTTTTTATGTTCTTTGAATCTGACCTCAGAATTGTTTTATCGCCCGATATGCTATTCCAACGTAAAAGTACAAAAATAACTTTTTTTCTGAAATCATGTTACAGCATTTAAGAGTCTTAATCTTAACTTTCAAAATCTAATTTAAAAACGTGTGATAGTTTTTGTTTGTTTCGGCGATGCATACATATATTGTTGATAATACTTTAGTATTTTCGTCTCAATCTTATCAAAACAGTGAGCTTCGTCTGGAAATATAACAACGACATCCGAGGCAAGCAAGAATTTAAAAATTCAAAAAGATTTCAGAACAAAATTAAAAAAACAAAAATTATAATTTTTTGAACTTTTAGGTTAAGATATCTCGACAGCCAAGGGTAATGGCTGTCAGATTCGAATTCAGCACACCAATAATCTTTAGAAAAGTATAGACTGATACCTGGATTATTTATTTAATAAATTTTTAATTTTGTCTGTCCGTGTCGGTGTTCGTAAAATAATTTTTATTATTTTTATTACTATCAGTTATTATTGTTATTATTATTATTATTATTATTATTGAATGCATACAAAAAATATATATTTATATTGTATATTATATTTATATAATATAATTAATTTAATTAGTTTTATACTACACGTTTTTAACTTATATTAATTTTATTTATATTTCTCAAGTGTTTTTTTGTTCAATTGTTTAACCTAAATATTAAGTTTTGTAGTTTTTCTTTTCATATATGTAGTATGTTACACTCATAAAAATTGCTTCGTTAAATCTAAAGTTATGCAAAGTGAGAATATATGCATTTATCCATACAGATGATGTGTGTGTAATTATTGTGTGAATTGTTGTATTTAATGCAGGCGAGTAATTTAAATAATTAAAACGAAAAACAAAATACTAATAAAACACAACACGGTGCGACAGTGAAAATACACCCGAGCAACTACATAGTCTAAGTTATTCACTAGGTTGAGTAGAACTCAAAAATACTTTTTTTTATTTTTCTCGAACCCTCGAAACTTGTTTTATTTGACAAAAACGGTTTTTTTGATCTTTTTACACCAAATTATTGACTACCCAAATATGTTTGAACCTATTTTAAAAAAACCAAAGTTTTTTAGAAAGGGGAGAGATTAGCCTTTAAAACGGTAAACATAAACGTTTTATCCAAACTTATATGTTATGAGTTTTGATGGGGTAAACTTGGAAAATAGAATTTTTTTCTTGTTTTTTCATGTTTCGCTATCCTTAATTGCAAAATTTAATTAAAAAATATAAAATAAGCGATAACATACAGAAAGTACATTATCTTGTGAAGAGATTGACACTTCGTTTGATCAAATCGGACAAAAATTGCCGAAGTTATAATTTAAATAGTATAACAGTCGTGTTATATTTTTATATATGTGATCTTATCAAATGAAGTTTCAGTTCAAAAATTTTCAAAAGTTTTGATAGATTTTGATTGTTTTTCGCACAATGTGTCAATTTCACGTTTGCACGACTTCCAGAAGTCGGATAATATTTGTGTTTTTTGCAAATATTATTATTTCTCTTTGCGCAATCATTGGCCAAATTCTGGTGGTCGCTCAAACGTGAAATTGACACATTTTGTGATAAACATTCAAGATCCATCAAAAATTCTGAAAATTTTTGAAGTAAAAGTTCATTTGATGAGATGACATATATCAAAACTCATAGCATATTAAGTCAAATAATAGATTTGTGTATACCGTTTTAAAGGTCCATCTCTCCCCTTTCCAACAAGTACAAATTTTGGAAATTGGGTCAGAAATGTTTGAGTAATCTAGAAATTTGTGCGTAAAGTCTAAAAAAACAGTTTTTGTCAAATAAAAAAAAAACTCACAACCTACACTATGCCATTAGCCGGGTGTATTTAATTTTCTTTATTTTGTCGCATAGTGTAATTAATAATAAATAAAATAAAACCAAATATATGTAAATGCTTGCATAGTTAAATTGAAATGAAAAATGTTATGTGAATGTCGTCGTATTGAAGTATATTTTACAAAAGTTGTAATTAAATAAATTCATGTATTATAATCACTATGGGTTGGTTGTTCTTTGTTAAATAAGTAGACAGATTTTTATTTTATTTTTTGTTTTTCATATTTTATGTGTGTTCAAATAAAAAAGAAAAAGTTTTATAAAAATTGTCAATCACAACCCTTAGAAAAATTAAATACAGCTAAAAAAGATTTATTTTTAATATTTACCTAAAAGTACCCGTTTTAATTAATTAATTAATTATGTAATTAAATATAAGACTTATTCATTATATAATAATTATTATTTATTATATATTTTATGTTTACTTTATTAAATTCTTTTTAAGAAATCTATTTTAAAATACAAGCTTTTAAATGTTCTTTATTTTTCAATTTATTTCTTGTTTTTTTTCACTTTTTATTATCCTATCGACTAAAAGCATTTCGTTTTTATTGTTTTAATGTGAAATGTGTGTTTAAGAATTTAAATAATTTTTTTATTTTTATTCTTTAATAGTTTGTTGCAATGAATTATTTTGGTTTTTGAATAAATATTTGAATATTTTGAATTTTAAACGAGTATTTGATGTTAAACGATTGGTTTTTTATTTATTTTTTTTTATTTTTTTTTCTTCTTAATGATCGAAGTTGAAACCGATACAATCCAGTGCTGTTTTTTTTTTATCATTTTTCTGTTTTCTTTGTGTCATGCATTTTAATTTTTTCTTTATTACTATTATTTATATTTTTACAAAAACTCTCAAAGTTACATAAAAAATGAAAAGAAAAACAAAAAAAAAAAAAAAACAAATATGATAGCAAATAACAGCATTCATAACATTTTGGACAGAATTCTTTTTTATTTTGGACAATCGAAGTGATGATGTTTTCCATTAAACAAAAAAAAATACCTATCAATACTAAAAAAAAAATTAAGGCCGCCTAAAACAAAACAAAACCTAAAATCGAAAAATAATTCAAGATTTCTAAATACACACATACATACGCAAATATAATACATAAAAATAAAACCATGAAAAAAAATAAAAATATGAATCCTTCTGAACCGAACTTCATGTCGTTTGCTACTTGACTACGAAATCATCGATATTTTCAGTTCTTAGTGGTCAATTGCCATTTGTATTATAAAAATCCGTTCCAAATATTAACGTCTTTAATATGAAACTGAATGAATAAATTTCAAAAAAAGAAAAAAACGGCAAAAAAAATTATTTTATTTTATTTATTTATTTTATTACAAGTCTTTAGTGATTAATTTCTTTTATACATATGGGCAATTTCGTGTCAAGTGACCCAATTTTTAAAATCGATGTCTTCCGATTTGGATGAACTAAGCTTTCTTTGAGCAAAAAAAAAAACATCCATTAAAAAAAAATATAGTGCATATGGTAAAATTTAAAAACTTTGGTTTTGGGTTAAAATATTTTTTTTTTATAGATATGCCTCTTGCTACTAAGTGCCCACAAAGACCTTAAAGGAAATGGTCTAAGTTTTCTTTTGAGAAAAAATAAAAAAAACTCCATTTCGAAAAAAAATGGGGGAAAATGAAAATGGTACATGTGCCAAATATTGAAAAATTTTATTCTTGAGTTAAAAAATAATTTTTTTGATAGATATCCCACTCGCATCCCATTAAGCGATTATGAAGGCCTTAAAGGAAATTTTATAAGCTTTCTTTTAAGCAAAAAAAAGGGCTCAAATTGAAAAAAAATTAAAAAAAAAATTAAATTTAAAAAAAATAAAAAAAAAATTTTTTTAAAATTGAAAAAATTATATTTGGAAAGATTGAAGAAATAGCTATCTAATATCCTTTGAAAAATTTTTGCTAGGACCAGTAGGTGAAAAGTTACACACATTTTAAAAAAACCCTGTATGAACAAAATGTCCAACTTTGACCCCCTCTAACTCCGGCAGTTCTGGACTGATAGAGCTGAAAATTTGTGTCTGGCCAACTATCCAATAGTACTAACCTTGGTGCAAATTTCATCCAAATCGGAAGACATCGATTTTAAAAATTGGGTCACTTGACACGAAATTGCCCATATGTATACTATTTAATATATTAATTCAAATTATTGTTTGTATGTATGTGTATATGGGTATGAATAATTTGTTTATTTACAAATTTCAATTATATACTTTGTTTATTTTTGATTCTGATTCTGTTTTTGTTTTATTTTAACAGAAATTGTAGCAAGAATAGTAGTATGTAGTAGTAGAAGTTGTAATAATTGTTGGTGTTAAGTTTTTAAAAAATAATTTCACAAGAAAATCTTTATCAAAACTTTAAAATAAAATTCCTTTGGTGTGTTTTTCTTTTCTTTTCATTATTTATTTATTTATTTTTTTTTTTTCTGTTAAGGAATGTGCATGGATTCGTATTAAAAAAAAATGATCGGCTGTTGGTTTTCGAAGGAAAGTGCTGATAAATTGTGAATTTGTGAGAGTGCACAAGGGGGGGATTTCGTACTTCTATTGCTTCTATTGTCAGGTACTTTAATAATTAATAATGGTATTGAAGTTTTGAAATAGTTTTTGCTTCATTTTGTTTATAATAAATTATTTTAAAGCCAAAATATTGTTTTTTTTTTTTAATTATTACTGAATATGAGTAATAATAATATGTACATATACACATACATACATATATGTACATATGTACTGTATATGTAGGTCTATGTAGTTCTGATGGGATTAAATTTGATTTATTAAATTTAACAATAATGTACCAGTCTCCTTGGAATAGCAACTAAATAATTAAATTACTCATTATTAGAACATTATTAGTTGAAAGTGGTGTGTATGCATTTTATATGAAATATTTTTCTCCCATGTGACATATTCTCTGCTTTTGTTTTATACGTATTTTTCTGGTTGAAGTTTTAGTTTTCATTGGTTTTTCGATTGAATGTCGTTTTTTCGTCTTCTTTTCAAACAAAAATTTACTTTTTGTGTGAATTTTTTTTTTTTTTTTTATGAATTTGTTGACTCGTTATTTTCGTTTTTATATTCGTATTTCATAACATTTTTAATAATTTTTTTGTTGTTGGTATTTATAAATTTTTTCGAAAAGACGACCTTTTATTTGGAAGACCTTTGATTTTCTTTCTTTTTTTTTTTGTTATTTTTATTTTTGTTTTTAATTTATTTGTTTGTTTTAAATGAGGATTAAACTTTAAGTTATTTATTTAAATAGATTCTTCATAAAAATAAAAAATTAAAATTAAAAAAAAAAAAAAACGAAATGCAAGAGAACGGACACATTTATTTATTATTTTATAAAAACATGATAATCATAGTAATTCAATTCAAGCTTTGCACAGACATTTGTGAGAGTAGTATTTGTGTGTGTTGATTTGCTTTATTTCTAATATTTTTGTTGTTTAATTACAAATTTCGTTGTTTCATTATGGTACTTAAAATTGTTTTTTGTCAAATAAATTCATTTTCTTCTTTGTAAATTTTTTTTGTGTTTTACTTCTTTTTTTTTTCTAATATTTATTATCGAGATTATTAAAATAATTTGTTTGTAACTGTTGTTTAACGCAGTGAATTAAATTTGGGTTCAAATTCTTTATAAAAAAAAAAGAAAATACTTTTAATATAATCAAAGAAAGGTTTTGTTTATTTTGAAACTTGTTCCTTTTCTATAAACATAATTTTTAAAATCAAATGAAAGGTAACGACTTTCATTTCGTATCAGAGATCAGCAATGAATTGTTTTTTCGCTACTCATAAGTACTCATGAAATTTTGAATATAAGTTAGTCAAAAATATTGAAATTTAACTACTCTGCTTTGATTCATTCGTACTTGCTACAACATTGATTTATAAGTACAGGTTGTAATGAAATTGAGTACAACGTTGACATCAAACTCATAACATTCGAAATATGTTTGATTCATAAGCCTAGTCATTCAGATTCATAACACGTTCACTGTCCACAGCCCATATATGGGCTATGAACGGAAAGCACCAGCAGTCCACTGCCCATATGTGGGCTGTTTACCCATACAAATTTAAAAAGCTTTAAAATTGTGGACGTTGAGAGAACATCGTTTATTTGACTTGGACTTCACAGAACAGACCATAAAAAAAATACGTGTGGACGTGTGGGGCACTCCCCAGTTTTTACCTTGGACAGTGAACGTGATAAATTTGGAAAAATACTTATAAATTCATTCATAAAAATTTAGTCTTAGTTGTTGTTGCATTTACCAAAAACGAAAAAAGAAAAAAGGAAAAGACAAAGACAGCAAGCAAAGCAAACACACAACATTCTAGTGAGTATTGCAGTGTTCGTACGCGAATAATACTTATTTTGTGATTCTTGTAAGTGTAATGGAGTCATGGAGAGTCGAAAACAAAACCCCATCATTTTTTTTTTTTTTTGGTGAAACCAGCACTCAGGGGATGGCCCCTACTCATGCAGTGCATTGTGCAGGTTTTAGGAAAATGGGTTATAGGAAGGTGGAAGAGAGGGAGTAGTGTTTGTGGACATCTCAAGATGCGAACGGCAACGAAACGAGTTGCTACTAGGTGACTATAAAATGGCCAGTGCTATACCTTCACCATTAGACAGTCTACAGCAATCGTCCCCAAGAAGCCCGCACCCTTCAGTCCTAGCTTCTCACACTACTCATGTTGTGTGTGTTAATTTTATACATGAGTGGCGGGACCTACAGTTTAAAGTCGACTCCGAACGACAAATTTTATTGAGAAGCTTTTCATGGCAATTTTTATTTACTCTCAGAGTTTTTGCCAGAAATCTGCTGAGAGGAAGTCGCCGAAGAAATATTTTCGTTTTGATGTCTGACCTGGGATTCGAACTCGGGCCTTCAGTCTAATAAGCCAACACACTACCTACTAGACCACGGCGACTTCAATGCGTATGCGTATGGTTAAGTATGAGTATGATGAGTACTTAAAACTTTGAATATGAATAGTATGAGTATGATATTAAAATAAGTATGAATGCGTACAAGTATCAGAAATTATGAGTATGACTCGAATCTACCCATCGTTTTGAATACTCATTGCTGATCTCTGTTTCGTATACATATGTACATATGTATACTATATGTGTACATACATGCATACAATATCGAGCCATAACCGCAAAAATAACTCAAGCGACAAAAATGAAATTTTACAGGGGAAAGTTTTTATTATTTATTTCTTGTGCAAATTAAGTTAGAAAGTTAAACTTTTTTTTGTTATAAATTCATAACGGTACAGAGTGTGACCCTGAAATTTTTACAGATGATGCAAATGATGCCAATGAGCAGTCGTCAGCACAAAGAGAACGTATGAACATATAAAGCCGAAGAAAATCTTCCCCTGTGGGACATTGTTGCCAACGTCTGCAATGAGTTTATTTATTACAAAAAACGATATATGAAAAATATGTCGCTTGAGATATTTTTGCGGATATGGTTCGATATGTTGAAATATTTTTATTTATTATTTAAAATATTCCATATGGTTGTTGCCGGAAACGTAGTTAAAAAATATTGCAAAATAATTGAAGAAAAATAAAGTTTTGTACGTACTTATGTATGTATGTATAAATAATGAGAAATATTCTTTATGAACCTGTACAAAAACAACTTAAATGTAAATTTATACGATATTCTTTTTATAAAATATTTTTCGCGTCTGTACGTGTGAGTGTGTGTGTGCTTGATTTTAATGGTGAAAATTAATGCATTAATTAATTAATGATAGTTGTACACTTGCATAACTACATTTAATTTAGTATTGTTGTTCTTTTATTATTATTATTATTTATTTTATATTATATTTTATAACATTTAGAATTGATAACGCTAAACCTTTGACACAATTTTTGTTTTTTATTTACAATGTAAAAATAAAAAATTAAAAAAAAATTAAATGAAAAGCAAAGTAAAAAAAAAATTTAAAATACGATTTTTTTATGACAATTTTAAGTGTGTGTGTGTGTGAGTGTATGTGTCAGAAATTATGGCTTTTATTTTCGTTTAATTATAGTACATACAAACTTACCCACAATGTTAACTTCGTACCTCGTTTGTTTACACGTGTCTGCATTCAACAAAATTTTTTGCGCAATTTTATTGAGTCGTCGTTTGTTTATACATATTTACTTACATTTTAAATTTATTAATTTTTTTTTTTAATTTTTTTTAGTTTTTTGCGGAAGTAAATACTACCAGTGAGCGTGTGTTAGTGATTTATGCAGTTTGTGTATGCACGTATTCGTATGTGTGCAGGTGTGTGTGGGTGTATGGGTATGAGAGTATTCATTGTATTTTAATATTTGTTTCATTAATATTTATTATCTATATGTATACGTTAAATTGTTATTTCATTTTATACTTTAAACTTATTATGTTTTCCTTGTCTTTTTTTGGCAGTTATTTTTTGTTTTTTTTTTTTTTTTCTTTAGTTTAGTTTAGTTTCAATTAATTAACAAATATTTTTATTTAAATGATTTTGTTTTAATATTTTCGCGTATTTTCTTTTGTTTATTTATTTATTTTTTCTTTTTCTTTTGTTCTTCAGTTATAATACTAAATATACAAATACATTTTTGTTTTATTATTTTTGTTGTTGTTGTTGTTGTTGTTGCTGATTATAATTTAATGCTAAAGTTTTTTTTTTTATTTTTATTTTACAAATAAACACAATTTGTGGCGTTCTATTATAATTTTTTGTTTGTTTGGTTTTTTTATTCAATTAAAAATTTATTAAAAATTATGATTTTTTTTTAAACTAAGTTGTTCATTGTATGTATGTGTGTGTGTGTAAATGAAATAGAAAATTAATGTGTGAGTGAATGAAATGAATTTTAGGAAATATTTTTGTTACAAGAAAATTTCAAAATGAGTAAATTATCGTCTTTTTAATTATTTTTTCTATGCCAAAAGATATTATTTACCTTGTTTTTTAATGTTTAGGGAAGAACAAAAATAGTGTATTTAAGAGAAATGGTGTTGTAATATTTTTTTTTTTTTAAACATTTCCATTTTTATTTATCTAAAAACACAACCAATGAGAGCATATTTATTGTAAAGTTTATAATTAATCATCATTTAGTTAATTTGTATTTTTTTTTTTTGCTTTTAAATTATTTTTTTTTTGTTTCATTTCATTTTTAATTTTTTCTTTTTATCTTTTGTTGTTTCTTAATGCATTTTCAAAACGTGTTCTTTGCTTTTACATTTGTTTTATCAATATTAAAAATAATAATAAAACAACAAGTAAACAAATATTAAAAAAAAAAAAATTAAATTAATTTAGTGCAAGTGAATTCGATTATTATTCATATTAATATTTGTTTTTCAAATAGCGTAATGATTTCCCGAACGTTTGTTTTTTTTTTTCTGTTTTTTGGTTTTTTGGTATGCAAAGTATAAAATCAAAAATTAAATTAAAAATTATTTTTAATTTATAAATGTGTGCGTGTGAGTAGTGGGTGTGTCAAAGTTTTTTTTTTATTAATCCTTTGTTGTTGTTGTAAATGTTATTATTTTATATTTAATTTTACTTTTTTTTTTTATTATTTCCGCTGATTGTCTAAAGTTAAAAAACCAATAAATCAATAATCGAAATGAAAAATTTTCTTAATGAAGCTCAAAATAAAATCGTATTTTTTTTTTCTTCTTCTTCTTTTCATACAAGTTGACTAATTTTATAATAAAACTATCATAATTGTTTTGTGTTTTATTTTTATTTTGTTTTTTTAATATATAAAGTATTTACAATTTTAATTGTTGCATTTTTTGCGCATTGTTGGATGACAACTACATATTTCTGTTCTTATCATTTCAATTTTAACCTTTTTTTTTATACAATTCTTTCCATCTTTCTTTCTTTGTTTTGTTCATTTTTTTTTGTTCGTTTTATTAAATTGATCATATTGTTTTTGTTGCTCTTTTAATGGAAATTGTTTGGTTTTTTCTTTGTTTCTACATCAGCCTTTGCTTAAATTTATTAATTTTTAAAAAAGTGTGTGTGGCTTTGTGTGGTAGTGTGTATAGAATTTTTGAATATTTTTTTACTTTTTTTTATATTTATTTTTTTTTATTATTTCTGCAACAATTCCTTGCCTTGTTTTTAAGTTATTTTTTTTAATGTTGTTGTTGTTTTCTATTCGTACTGTAAAATATATGCTGGTGTAAAATTGTTAATGATTTTCAGATATTTCCATCAGATATTTAAGCTCAATTTGAATAGTTATTTTCATAAACGTATTTTTAATACTTTTAATTTTATTTTTTTTTTTTTTTTTTTTTTTATTAAACACCAATTTAAACAATTGTGTGTTTCTTCTTCTGTTAGTATAGTTTTTTGTTTTTTAATTTAATTTTGTTTGAATTTTTGCTGTGGTTTTTTTTTTTTTTTTGTTTTTCTTTTGGTTTTTATATTGTAATTTCAAAAAGTGTTTTTATAATTTACTTACACACTTACATATCTATTTTACATTTTATTTGACTTCCTATTTGTTAATAGTTTTGTTTTGTTATGTTTTTGTATTTTGTATTATTTATTTTAATTTTTAATAACTATTTTATTTAAAATCTAGTTTTTATTTTTATTAAAAAAATGTTAACTTTTTGTCCACTTTACTTTTGCATTTACACTTAAAAGGTAATTTAATTACTTATTTTTCTTTTTTTACTTTTTTTACTTTATTTTCTTCATTTGTGTTTTACTTTTCATTTTCTCTTGTTTAATTCAATTTTATTTTTGAAAATTATATTGTAGTTTGAATGTGTTTTTTTTTATTACAAAAAATCGCACAAATTGTGTGTGTAACAATGAAACAGCAAATGAAAGAATATTAATGTCGATAAATAAATTGAAATCCACATATTTTGTCATTGGTTGTCATTGGTTGTTTGCCTGTTTTCAGTTTATTAATTGAAATTGAATTCAAATTTTAAAATATTTGCAACTATAAACCAAAAGAAAAGCCTTGTATCAATGCAGATTTTTTATATAATATTACTCATACGACACTGTCTCTACATATGTACATATTAGGGATGCCAAACGGGATTGATTTTTAAAAATCCCGGGATTCGGGATTTTGTAATCCCGATCCCGAAATCCCGGGATATTTCGGGATAATTCGGGATCCAAAAATCCCGAAAAATCACGGGAAAAATCGCGATTTTCTCTTAATAATAAAAATGAAAAAAATATATTTTGTTCCAATTATATCGGAATTATATGTCATTAAAAATAAAATATAAAAAAGCAAGACAAAAAGTTACAAAAAAGCGTAAATTAACAAAAATAAAAATTATTCATACATATGCAAATGCATTAGTTTTAAGAAAATCATTTGGATTCCAAAAAAAGACTAGGCTTGGACGAATTTTGTTGTCAACATACGCTGCCGTTGAAAAAAAACTTCTCGCAATCAACATTTTTTGGTAAAATAGTTCCAAGATAGCTATATGCAGCTTGTAAATATTCACCGCTACCACTTCCTGATGTAAATAAATCTATTTCTTTGGACAGTTGAGTATCTAAATCAGTTACCCTATTAATTCGTTTTATAGGGCTTTTACATTCTTCGATGGCATCAAATAACTTTTTAGCAATGGAAGTAGGGTTTTCCTCATCTGAGATGCTATTATCGAAGTCGAGTGATATAGAATTTTTTTTCAGGACTTTTTGCAGGGTCAAAATACATATGAATTCACAATCCCGAAAATCCCGGGATTTCGGGATTCGGGATTTCCCGATTGGCATCCCTAGTACATATGTATATGTACAATGCCCTTCTTTAGTGTGAGTATGTTTGTTCTCTCCCTCTAGCAACTAACTTCCCTAGTTGTGTTGTAAATTGTTGACATGACTGAATTTACATTTAAATTTGAATTTGGAGGTATTCATAGACGTGACAAAGGCTTAAAAAAACCAAAACAAAAAAAAAAAAAACAAAATTGCACGTTGACTTGTACACGTACGATGAAATGAAATAAGTTGTTATGGTCGTCCCTAAACGAATTCAAGCGTTTATTGCTCTTATTTGAGTAAGTTTATGTTGTCAGTGGCTGTCGTAAACTTACATTTGCTTGATAAAAAAGAAAATTAAACTATTTTAATTAATTTCCATTGAAATGTAAAAATAATATGTACGAGTACCAGAAAAACAAGGAGTGTAAGCAGAAAAAAAAACCGATTAGAAATTTTAATTAAAGTTTTGCCACTTGAAAAATTCACAAATTCAAAAATTCACAAATTCACACTTTATTTGTTTAAGAGCGACCAGAAGTCAACCAGCAAAAGTTGAGATCGTAGAGGCAAGGCAAACTCAAACTCATAAACTTTCATTATCATATCAGTGATAACGATTTTGTCTTTTTTTTCATATAACGAAACAGAACAGTAAAAGAACACGTTGTTGACAGTATCCTGATTAAATGTGAAGACACATAATGTATGCGTCTGCTTCAAATTTATTTAATGTATGTATGAATGCATGTATAAATGTATTGTATGTACTTTGTTGGACAATTTTTTTGAAAAGAAAAGAAAAGTAAATTAAAAAGGATAATCCCTTGAAAAACAGCAGGAATAAAAATTAAAAGAAAATTTATCTGTGCATAAATACTAACATACATATGTATGTATGTATGTGTGTATGGAATTAGAAAATAGAGAAATACTTTTTTTTTCTGCTTGACAAATACACACTTGCTCAAATGCACACTTATACATACATGTGTATGTATGTCCACGATAAATATTGTTTATATGTGTGTTATTGCTTTTGTTATTTGTATTTTACAAAAATTCTTACATACATTACCATACGACAATGAACTTATTTTTGTTAAATTTATGGATACCATTTGAAAACTTATATCTTTTCTGACGTCGTCTAAAAGGACATTGAAAATTCCAATGGATGAAGTTTTAAAAATATTTTCAATAAATGATTGACTTTGGGTCGGTAAGTAGGTCGGTTGAAGGAGAGGAGACAAATTAAGGGTCATTATTAGGAATACCACCTTACTTTCTATGTATAGTACGTCTGTATCGTGTTTAAGCTTTCTTAACGTCTTCCAGTCCATTCCTCTGAGATGAGTTATGTCTGGTATAGTGTCATTTCTAAAATATTGGGATCTGGATCTTACGAAAGCTTCACAATGACACAAAAAGTAATCCATCGTTTCGATATCTCCACCGCATGCTCTACTTTAACCATTTTTCACCACCCCAATACGGTTCAGGTGTACATTTAAGGAATAGTGTCCCGTAATTACGTTCATTGGCGTGCTCACGTCGCTATTATTAAATTTTTGGATTATTAGCTAGTGATTGAGTGTTGAACTGTCAACAATAGTACATGCATTCAAAAGAGCTCAGAAATGTAAAATATGATATGAATACAACATCTCTTTGAATACGAATATGTGTGAACGTGTGAATGAAGGTGCTTCTTATAATTTTTTTATTTATTTTTTTTGCATTTCATTTTAAGAGTTTGAATGTTCGAGGGGGGTAGAGTAGGAGAGAGAGAAAATAACAAAATTTCGAGTCTTGATTTTGTATAGAAATCGTTGATGTGCTTAAGCTTTCTTGCTGTTTGTAATTCATTTAATTTAATTTTAGTTTTAAGATTTTAATTATTTTTTCTTTCTTTTTGTTTTTAGTATTTATTTTCTCATAAATATCTTACGATATACTAATTGATTATTGATTAACTAATTTAGCATAAAACAGGATTTTGTGAAAGTGTATATTTGGGGGGTAGGTGTTTGTTTCTTATGTTATTGGGAATAGAGATTGTGATTAAAATTGAATTTAATTTGGTTTTTATTTCTTTTGATCAAGACTCCTCTTGTATATGTTCCCTCTAATCTAATCGGGTCTTTGCATTTTGTGTTGTTTTTTGTTTTCATATTTGCATTTTTTCTTTTTTTTTGTTTTTTTGTAAAGGAACTTGTTGTTTTTATTTAAACTTCTTTGTTTTGTTTATTGAAAAAAAAAAAATTAGAAAAGATTGTTTATTTTTTTATATTTAATTGCAAATAATTCTAAATTATATTGTAATTTTAATATATTTCATTTTCAATAATTGTTTTCCTTGTTGCAATACATATTAGAATTTTTGAATTAAAAGTGCTAAATTGTTTTCGTTTTTTTTTTATTTTTGCTGTTTTTAACATTTGTTTACCAATTTATCGTTTTGCGAGTATCATTTTGTGTTTTTTAATGATCTTTTTAATAGTTTTTGTATTTCTTTTATTTTTTTGTTGTATCTATTAATTAATTTTGAATTATTAAACTATTTTATATGTATGCGTGAGCGAATGATTGTGTTATTAAGAGAATATAAATGCAATGATGTGTAGATAGGTACATGTACATATGTACATACATATATAGAAGAAGTACATGGAAGTTTAGGCATAGATGCCAGATTATTTGGAAAAAGTACTGTTCCTAATTCAGAAATACATATATGTACATCAAGGAAATTTAATAACAAAAAAAGAAAGAAAATGTACACATTATAGTCTCAAATTTGTTGTTCTAGTGATTAGTACTCGATTCAAATCATGATCGACTACAAATTATTTATTAAAAAAAAAAAACAAATAAAAACTGAAAACAAACTTTTGAAATACATAGGTATGTATGTCTCAATCCCCAAAAAAAAAATTTTTTTTTTGATTGGATTTGGTCCGTAATCTGGCAACTGTATATTTGTATGTGTGTGTGTGCGGGTGAGTTTGTGTCTGTATGTGGAGAAACTTTGTTGAAATATTTGTTTTGATTGAAGGGAAGAGAATATGAATTGGTTTTTCATCAACGAATGTTTTTGTTGTTGTTTTAGTTACTGTTGAAGTGATTGTTGTTTAACTACAATTCTTGTAATAAAATTGTTTAAGTTTTTGTTTTTGTTTTTGTCTATTTTTTAAATCATACCTGGATGGCTCAGTATTTGTTTGGTTTAAGTTTTTTTTTTTTGTTTTTCGTTTTTTTGTAATATATCAGACACTTTTATATCGTTTTCTTTTTCTTTTCACACGTTTTCAATTCTTTCTTTAACATTTATTATCGATTTCTCTTATTTTAATAAGTGAGGATTTCTCTCATAATTAGTGACATATGTACATACATATGTATGTACATCCATATGCTGTTCATCTTCAACCATGTCCTCAATGGCATCATCGTTATTATGATCTTCATACGTTTAGTTACAACAACTTTATCATTTTTAATTTTGTTTTTAATTGTAATTTATTTAGTTAGTTTGAGTCATTATCAAATTCTATTTTGATCACTTGCTCTCCTACTATGCTATCCAAATTGAAAGTGCTATTTGTAGCTGGCTCCGCGTTCACCTCCACGATGACAGCTGGATATTATCCACGATCATCATCGCGAGCGGCGAACAGGGTTCGCAAAGTTCTGGTGATGATGTTCCACCAGCCCTCTGCGAACCCAAGTGGACGCTATAAGCTTGTATCGCTGCCCATTTTTAAAAGTTCGAATTTCTTTTTGGCGATCTTTGAATATAAGATATCGATAGGCTGCGATTGATCATATAAACTAGGCGCCTGTAAAATAATCCAGGCAGTGCCTACCACACAAGATATGGTAAATATCCACAGGAACAAACGGTCTAACACCATGGCTACGTATTTCCAATCCTCTTCAACCTACAACAACATAACACGAAGAACAAAAACAAACAAGAAAAAAAAAAGAAAATAGAAAAATAAATCATTCAAATTAAACGTACTTAAATCAATTTCAATTCAAATTCAATTTCAAATCCAAATCTAAATCAAATTCAAATTCTATTTTTATTTCTAATGATAAGGCCAGTAGTCAGTTGAAGGGCCAATTTACATAGAAAATAAATAAAAGCATTAAACAAATACACAGAACAGCAGCATTTCTAAAATGAAATCTTCGAGTAAATTAAGAGGAAATAGAGCATGGCAAATCCTTAAATAAACTTTTCTCTCTTCTCCGAACGTAGTATACTGCCACTTCAACCATTAGCAATTCTACCAATTTGGCCTTGTTATGTATTCTTCAATTCACTTTATTCATTTCGATTTCTGCTGTTTTCGATAAATTTTAACTAATTCAGTTTAAATCATACTCAGACTCAGAACTAGTCGCCTGACACGTCGACATCGACATTAGCATCAGCCCATAAAATAATAAAATATAAAAGCGAGAGCAAAAAGTGCATAGAAGTGTTAAACATTCTCTAGAAAAAAAAACCAAGAGTAGTTGAACGAAAGAGTGGGGAACGAAATAGTAAAAACTTTACATTAAATTTGATTTAAACGAGATTTACCACAATCATCAAATGATGACAAGCACAACACAATCGAATCGAATCGAATACCCCAACTCATATGACAACTTATACGTCAATCCATACCCAACATGCCCATATCCCCAACCGCAACCAAAGGCAATGCTACAGCCACAGCCACAGCCACATCCACATCCACACCAATTACATTCATTCATTGATTGTGTCAATCGTTCATTTAGTATGCATGTTGGAGTAGAAAAAAAGAGAGGTTCGGGTTCTTGTTTAAAGTGTGAGTGTATGTGAGAGCAAAATTGTCATTATGAAGTATGGCACCGCATAGCGTTGCTGTTAATGATGATAGCGTTGATGTCGTATTCGTCGTCGATGGTTTCAATGGAGAAAAAAAAAACGAGTTGGAGAGACATTACTTGGGCGGCTAATGATTAATTCGGTAGGTGGTGTGAAACAAATTTGGGTTATGACAACTCAACTCAGATACAAATAGTGATGGGTATTATTGGTCTGACTATGTGCGGTATTGGGTGGTGTTGCTTTGTTGTTGTTGCACTTTGATTACATGCTTCATTGAAATATTAATTTTGTTTTTTTTTCTAGATTAGATTAAATCTTAGTTTTACATTAAAAAATGAAAATTACAAATATTTTCTCAGTCACCATTAACAAACACTTAACACCATATTGTTGATGTTGTTTTGAAGCTTCGTTACTATGTATTTTCTTTGCTCTAAACACTTTTAATATTTTATTTTTATGGTATATCAGCTGAAACAACTTTTTAAAGATACATAAAAATATTGTAAAGAATTCACTCCTATCTTTTGAGTGGGTCAAAGAAAAAACAGATAAAAAAAAATAAGATATTTTCTTGTTAAATTTTTTATTTCTATTGTAAATAATATATTATCGTGAATGAATGCTTCGAATATATGTATTTGGTATATCAAGAATACAGAGAGAGAGAGAGAGAGTCTTAAGTGAACAATTACATTTGGAATTTGTGGTAAATACTGTGCTATATGTTAAAATTATTTTCAGAAATTCTCTTGAATTCAATGTTCAAAATAATACAGAGTAGATTGGCTAAGAATTTTGTAGAGTTTCGATTTAGAAATAGAATAGAATGGAGCCCTTTGTTTTAAATTGATTTAGATTTTTAAATGCAATAAATTTTTCAAGCTCATATTTTCAGTTGTAATACTTACACTTTCGAATTTATCCTTATTTTTCATATGCTGAGCTATAAATCGTGAACCTTCGATGGTTTTTTCCATTTCGCCCACATATGGTTTGTCGAATGTGGGACTTAGGTCGGCCTGACAACAGCTCGGGCTCAGATCGCCATTAACAGTGGTCGGACTGAAAAGATCATCATCCGCGCCAGGCAGTGGCAGTGCAGAAGGCAGGGGCGGATCACCAAAACATTGTGCTATACCAGCCGTACCAGCAAATTCACTAAAACGTTGTGCAGGTAAAGCTGAAAAGAAAAACAACATATGTTTTCTAAATAAATCATACATATTCTTTCTATCATTTGCGAGTTGAAGAAAATTAACTTTAAAACGAGTTGTAAGATGAGAAAAAAAGAGTTCTAAGACAAGAAAATTTCGTATGGATGCTGGGCATAGCCGAGACTAAGCATAGAAACTGTTGAAGCAAGAAATAAAATTAAATCAACTTTTTCTTTTTATTTTTTATTCTCTTCTTTCTGTTTAATTTTTCTTTTACAGCACATTATCGTAATACAATTCTTAGGTCGTTACAAGTACAAAAAGGGTATGTGGTGGAAAGTACAACAAAAAAAAAAAAGAAATAATGAAAAGAAAAACTAAATAAATGAAGAACGAACCATGATGTACTCGTATTATTGAAAAACTAAATCATGAACTTTTATTTGCTTCCATTGGAATATTTCCTGTTGCCCCAAACATCGTTTACAGCATGCTACATACGAAAGAAGTCCAAAGGAGTTGAATGCTTTGGCGAAATAGAAAGCATCCAAGCGATTCGTTAAGGAAATAATGTACTCGTGTTGATTGTCGTCAAATAGGAACGGAAAAAAAACGAGAAGTTCGGATAGCAAAAAATTGAAACAGTTGAATACGTGTCTGGACTAGAAAGCGGAAACGGAAATGCGACTATGTTTTCAAAAAACGGACACATCCACATGCTTCAATTTTTCTTTCGTTGACTTAATTCTATAATGTCAAAAAAAAAAAAAAGAAATGACAACAAAAACTCTAGCGTCCGTAAGATCCATTAAGAATTTCTGATTTCAGAGTGTGCATGTGTGTGTGAAAAGTTCATTTGGTTTAATGCAAGACGGATTATGTTTTCAAATGCAACAAAAAGCCTTTGTCGTCTATTCTGTATGCTGTCTGTGTATGTTTTCAATTCCTGTGCTGTGAAATTAAGTATGTGAGTTGTAGTGAAAACGATTTATGCTCTCTTTCGTTTTGTAACACGATTTCATTTTCGTTTTCTTTAATGTTTTTATGTTTATTCAGCGACAAATGAAAGAAAGCTTGTTTTTAATTATTTTCAAACCAACATTTGAGTATGCACCTGAATAAATAAATTTATTAGCTCCCATTTAGATCTATCCACCACCTAATATGTATTTGTATAGAAAAATTAATTCACAACGGAAAATTGAAAATTAATTCATTTTATTTAATATTCGTGCGTCGGTTTTCTTTTGCTAAAGAACATAGGCTTACTTAAACATACTTTTATTTTTATGCTCTATTCTTGGTACGGAAAATTCAAATCATTACGTTTTGTTTACTTTAGTTTGAATTTTTACTAGTTTCGTAAGAAATAAAACAGACTCTGATAAGAATTTAATATTTTTTTGTATTACTGCTCCAATGTTATGTGTTCTTTTGAATAAAAATCTTACAATCTTAAGACATATATTTACATATGTATTCGTGTATTTCAGTGAATAAAATTACTATTTAAACACATACAATCAAGATATAAAAAATAATGCTTGCAAAAATTCCCAGATCATCGCAAATATTGAAAAAGTCAAGATTTTTTCCAAATTTGGTTTCATAAAAAATAATGAAATACACTCAGGTCCCGTTTTATGCGATAGATGCGTTCCAAAAAAATCGCATAAATTGAATTCGCATAAAACGATACTCTAGCTTCATATAAAAATTAATGATTCGTTCCAAAATCCTGAAACACCGCATAAATTCAAATTTTAATTGAAAAATCAAAGCAAAATGGCATAAAAAAAATTAACAAAAGTATATTTATTTCATTTTCTTAAACAATAAAAATAAAAACTTCTAAAAAAAATAAACAAAAATAAAATATTAACTCATTATTTACAGAAAAAAAAAAAAAACAAAATGTTCCAAAAAATACTAAATAAATAATAAACTGAAGTTAATAATTATGAATGTATGTACGATCAATCATTCTGCATCGTTTTGGAATTGGTTCGATGTCACTTTTATCATTACATACCTATCAGGTAGTGCATACATATGTAGGGGAGTAGATCAACGAATTTTTAGAAAGTTTAATAGTTTCTGAATAAGAGTATTAAAGTGCCAGTTATTAAAAAGGAGCAGCTCCTTTAAATAAAAGATTCTTTAAATCATTAGTAAGGATTGACATTTGAAGTCTTTTATTGGCATAGCAATCTGATGCTAATCAATCGCCTTCCCAATTGGAAACAAACTAGAACGATTGATTTTCACAAGCTATTCGGCATAGAGATCTGATCTGAGTATTAGGTGTCAGGCTCAAACTACAGCGTACATTCACAAGAGATTTACATATAAAAAAGCTTTTCAAACCGCAGGGAAATCACTGACGCTTTCTGAATCAACAGCTTTGGTCATTACAACCCTTCAGTTAGGATAAACAATACTGATTATATCAGTGGTGCAAACTTGGTTTAATTTAAAAATGATGCAAAAGTTTAATAAGTATCATAACATTTTAAAATCTATAAATAATCTAAAAAAAAAAAAAATTTCATTTAAAATCGCATAAATTCAAATTCGCATAAAAAAAATCCGCATAAAACGAGACCCGAGTGTACGTTATTTGAAGTAATATTTGTAGGGCTATTAGAACTTTTTAAGTCCATGTGGAAAAATTATCTTATGTGTTCCCAAGTATGTATAAATACCCTTAAATTCACATAATTGGTCATAACAACCCTTCAGTCAGGATTACGACCTAGCTTCTCACACCACTTATGTTGTGTTCGTTAATTTTTGTACATGAGTGGCAGGACCTACAGTTTAAAGTCGACTCCGAACGACAGATTTTTGAGAAGCTTTTCATGGCAATTTTATTTACTCTCAGAGTTTTTGCCAGAAATCTGCTGAGAGGAAGTCGCCGAAGAAATATTTTCATATTTTCGTTTGATGCTTGACCTGGGATACGAACACGGGCCTTCAGTCTAATAAACCAACACACTACCTACTAGACTACGGCGACTTTGAATTCCCTCAACACCAACACCAATAATAATAACAACAACAACGATAATATTAATATCAGCAGTAAACAAACATTTCACAATGAAATTTGAAAAATCGCACATAATAAAAATCCCCATTTGGTATAACCACAAAAATGGGATAGTAGTGGTAGAGGAAGTATTAAATAAAAATTTTCAAATTAGAAACCGGAATGTATTCACTCTTTTACACACATGAATGCACGAATAAATCAATGAAAGAATGCATTTTATGAGAGTGTGTAAGTATTCGTATACTCGTACATATATGTAGAGCTGCCAACTGAATTTCATATCGAATGAAAATGTTCCAATTTCATCATTCATGCGATGCTGGCAGCATTGGAGGATGAACAAATTTTAGTTTTTAGTAATCGCACCATTAACTTTCCAACTTATTTTCTTGGAGCGGCACCCACTGCTTTTGGCACTAGTGTTGTTGTTACTGGTATTGTTGGTACAGTCAGTAAAATACAACAGCCAATGCCACGACGGAAATATTAATAAATCTTGTACAATCTGAAAAACAATAATTCTTTTACGCATTAACAAACTTTTTAAAATTATTTACGCTTCAGAAATCTACAACTTGACAATGAAATTCATGTGGACTACGAGGACTACGAGGATATACACAATAATGACTACGATGATGATGACTATGATGATGATAAATTTGAAAAATAATTTGAAGTTTCTTGTTAAATAAAATAAAAATAAAAAAAATTGTAAAAAACCAAAACTAAATTAAATTGATTCCAAAAAGTTGAATTAAGCAAGAATAAAAGATTTTCTCTGACTGTTACTGAAGAGCCCTTTATTTTACTTTTTATTAAAATACTTTGCTCTCTTGTTATATCTTTTGATATCCTTTAATTGTTTAATGTAAAAATATTAGGGCTATTATTATACCTTGCCGTTAAAGTTCGGTTTAGTAAAAGGTAACTTTAGTTAAAGTGAACTTTAAATTAACATTTAACTTCATTTCGTTGTTGCAACCTAATGATAAAATAAAGTTAACTTTTTCAAAAATATGGCAGTGCCGGAGCAGTGTCGATAACATTGCTCAATTAAAAAAAAATTTGTTTTAAGCGCAGTGGCCATGACGGGCTTCTTTTTTTGTTGTATTTAATAATATGGCAAGTTCAAACATAAAGTTAACTTTAAAAGTTACAGGTAGGATGATTTTCTTATCCACATATATATAATAACGAAAACCAATTTATCTGCCCTTTAAAATCCTCCCTTTAGTTAACGACTAGCTGTAATAATGGCCCTAAAAGTCATTATTCGCTTTTATTTATGCGACTGACTTTTAGGTTTTGTAATAAATTTTACTTACCTGGTATGCCATAGTCGCCACTAAATCGTTTCGTATCGTAGTTAACGAACTTATCAACATCGGGTGGCAGATGAAAAACATCTGTTAACACTTCCTGTGGCTGATCGTCTTCGTCATCATTTGAATCATCTTTTTTAGGACGTTCGATGCACAAGAGCTTCGGTAAAATATCTATGAAAACCCTTTGGACCCAAGGGGCCATTCTGTGTGTTACAGGAGACCTTAAAATTGTAATAAAAATAATAAATAATTATGTATTATAATTGAATTAAATTATCGATTAGTACTTATATTGATTACCTAAAATTAACGTTTAGCACCGCAATGGTGACCACTACGGAAAGTGTGACCAACATCATGGTGAAGAGTAAATATTTTCCCAGCAGAGGCACCGTTAATGATGTGGGCGGGATAATTTCCGCAAGCAGGAGAAAAAACACAGTTAACGACAGTAAGATACTTATGCACAATGATATCTTTTCACCCGAATCACTGGGCAAATAAAAGACTAAGACGGATAGGAATGATATGCCCACGCAGGGTATAATTAAGTTTACGGTATAAAAGAGAGTCTTTCGTCGCAACGTTAAATTGAAAACGATATCTAAATAAGGTTCCTCACAGCAGCTGTAAAATTTCTCATTACGCACAGCCGGCACGCGCATTATATCCCATTCCACCGAAATATAATAGTCCTGAAGGTCGATGCCAACTTCAATATTATCAGAATCTGGCGTTTGTTTCAAATGGCGTAAGTCGACCTGCAACGAAATAAAATAAAATTTGGTCAAAATCATTACTCTCAAGATATTTAAAATAAATTTAAAGTTTTCCAATACATAATAATGCACGCATTCATCTACATGTACGTACGTATGTACACATTATGTACACATTTAAACGTCCTTATGGTATGATTATAACATATTTCGAAGCATTCTTCGGCATTTGGAGCCGTTTTCTATGCTTATAAATGTTAAAGGAAAATGAATTATTTGCAATGACGACGATTAACAAAAATAAATCAGTAAGATATCGTGTGGACAAATAATAAATACGTAGGAAATTACAAAGATCAAAAATCGAACAACAACACTTAAGGAAAGATGGCGAAGTTACAAGACGTGCAATATCGCAGTTAAAAGGGAGAACGAAGATCGATGGTGCCAGTGAGTGATAAATGGTTAGTTAGTGATGAGATGTGAGTCTGTGATTAGTAGGTAGCTAAAGCCTACTGGCTGTACATCCTAGGAAGTCATATTGACATCATTTGGTCACATATGTAGTACCCATAGCAATTCCACAGTTTTTCTATTATCTCCTAGTACTGGCACAACTCGGAGCGACTCATACCACATACCTCATACCTTTGGCCGACATCACGTTGGGCATCACGTTGGACCTCAGTGCCCTGATAACCGCTTAAATATTGGAAAGTATGGTATTGTCCCACAGCCTTTTCTACCTGAAAGATGCCATAGTGATTCGGCAGGGCTATTCCGATCGATTCTGAACAAATTCTGCTCCCAATGGTTCCGTTTAGTTTCGATCCATTGTCCTGAATTTTATTGAGAAATACCGAGATACGGTATCATGCAGTCAATGTTCCCGATAGTGCCAAATTCCTTCAGGATAGTTGAGTTGCCATTGTCTGACACACGCCATTGCCTAGTCGCGCAGAGACGCCTGCTAATCCTAGTCCCTACAATAGAAATCAAGCGGTGGGAGAAATAAAACTATCTCCAGTGCCAACGTAGGAGTAGCGCGCAAGACATCCACTAGTAATCTTTGTAGACATAGTTTGCATTTCGTCCCATGCATTCTTAGTGGACGAATAGGAGGCGGATTATACTTCCTAATGAAGAGTACCATCTTCGTTTTACAGAAAATAAGTCTCATGCCGCGCTTAAATACCCACTCCTTCTTCACAGTCAGTTGTATCGTATCTCTAATAGAGTTTACATGTCTGCATGAAAATGTAAGAACCACATCATCTGCATAAGCAATAGCCCCACTTTCAATATGTTCCAACATCACTAGCAGCTCGTTCTTCCACTGAGTAGGATATCCAGTTCACCATAACGTCCTGTATAGCCAATCTTGACAGTGCGCCGGAAATAGCGCTTAGTTCCGCATTATTGAAATCACCTTCGATATCCAGGAAGGCAACCAAACTATTCTCTTTTTGTGTAAACAACTTCTCTGTCCTTTATATTAAGCTATGTAGGTCGGTTTCAACAGACTTCTAATTACATATGTACTTAGTAATCCCTAGGTGAGGTGTGTTTTGCCTGATAATGGCAAGGAAAATTTTAATAATCATTTCGATGTGCTCCATTCTGTAGAAGGGCATGATCTATTCCATCCGATCCCAGATACTTAAACGGTTTAACTCGTCTATTGCACATTTAATGACTGCCCGCAGTCTCCTGGCAGTTCATCTTCTAGTTCTAGCTGGTAGGCTACTTCGTTCCCCTGACTACTCTCATTGGACAGGCCGTTTTAAATGCGTAATGTCATGAAACTAGTAAATTTTTAGCTGTAGCAGCTTCGTGTTTCGAAATACTATCAATTCTACAACAAGTAGAAGTCGCCGTGGTCTAGTAGGTAGTGTGTTGGCTTATTAGACTGAAGGCCCGAGTTCGAATCCCAGGTCAGACATCAAAACGAAAATATTTCTTCGGCGACTTCCTCTCAGCAGATTTCTGGCAAAAACTCTGAGAGTAAATAAAAATTTCCATGAAAAGTTTCTCAATGAAATTTGGCGTTCGGAGTCGACTTTAAACTGTAGGTCCCGCCACTCATATATAAAATTAACACACACAACATGAGTAGTGTGAGAAGCTAGGACTGAAGGGTACGGGCTTCTTGGGGACGATTGCTGTCGACTGTCTAATGGTGAAGGTATAGCACTGGCCATTTTATAGTCACCTGGCAGCAACTCGTTTCCTTGCCGTTCGCATCTTGAGATGTCCACAAACACTACTCCCTCTCTTCCACCTTTCTATAACCCATTTTCCTAAAATCTGCACAATGCACTGCATGAGTAGGGGCCATCCCCTGAGTGCTGGTTTCACAAAAAAAAAAAAAAAAGTAAGTGAGTCCATACCCATAAGCATAGCGGCATTGAATACGGACAAGCTTGATCTTGATCGTGAATAAAACTAATAGCACAGTGTTATCAGTTAAAGAGTGTAGTTATGTAACATGCACACACATTCGACATTTATGTGTGTACATGTACATACATATGTAGGTATGTATTTATACAAAATATTCTGTTAATATATTTTAATCATCTCTCTACCTTATATAAATGTACATACAGATATATGTACACATACAGCTTTGTGTGTTTCAAAGTCAATGATGCGTGTTTGAAATTTGTTAAAGAATTTTTGAGAGAATAACTCAAGAAAAAAAAATTGGTTCTCAAATTAAATGGGCGTGTGACAAAAGATTGTCGAATGTAGTCACTTCTATGCATCTGTTTCACTTTTTTATTCATAGAAAATAATTGTATTTGTTAGAGGGAAGATAAACAGACATGACGTGAATAGATAGATCAACGTTTTTCAAATTAAGCAACAGTTTTTCATATGCTTTCTTTTTTTGTTCGTTTGTGTGTTTTGAAAATGAACTTTTTTTTTTAGTTTAAGTCCATTTTAATACAAGACTGTAACATCCACTTACTCATCATCCACTCACAGCAGCCATCTGTCAGTTTTCGCTTAATGGCCACCATTTTCTTTTTATTTATTTGACAGCTGGGTTATTCTTTAAAAAGTCATTTATTGTTGTTAGTTCATTAAACACACGCAGTCCGCACACATTCGCACATACACATTCGTTCCGTTCACATTGTGATTCATTTGGTAGAACGCCCCTAGTGCGTATGACTGACACATGATTCATTTAACAATAGGCCAACATAACAAGTATACGCACCGGTTGACAATTTAGAATTGCTCGCTCGTTTTTATCAATCTTAATACTGCTGCCACAAGTTCAAAAACAAGAATAAAAACTCAAAGTCTGACTGCCTGCTTGGCTGCCTGCCTGACTGTCAGTCTGCCTACGACTGTTACCCGTTACGACTCGCTTATTTCAGAAAACAGTTGGTGGCTTTACAAGCAAACGGCAATGAGAATGGTACAACAACAACAACAGCAATAATAATATTGGCTACAAAGGGAGACTGTAAATTTGAAATCAACTTGGAATATGTATGTGTACATATGTAGCGAGTGGGTAAGTGTTTTATTTTTTTTCTTTCAAGTGAAGCCAAGAAAAAACCAAGATAAAAATGCTGCTTGCTTCACATGTCAATAGGCCGAAAGAATATTTTATTGTCAAAATGTGTTGTTGGTTTCCTTTTTCTCTGATCATTTTCAACTTTAAGCTCAACCATATTTGATGTGGAATTGCGTTTGTGGTAGTGGTAGTGGCAGTGATAGTCGAGTTAAACTCAATAGAAAGTGAAAAATGCGAAATGAAAATAGAGACGACAAAAAGTATGCGAGAGTATTTTTTTAGAAATGAAATGCGTGTGAGGAAGTTTGATAAAGATTGTTAAAAAGTAATTTTCACAAATAAATCTGACAGCAACAAAAAAAAAAAAACCGATACACATACAGATAGATGCCCCCCTTCATAGACAGTGACAGTGATTTAATGGATATAAAATTGAGATTAATGTCGTGTTTATTTTATTATAAATTGTAAAAATTATGTGAATTTATTGTATTTATTCTGGTTTTGAATTTTTTTTTTTTTTTTTGTTATTGTCTACTATTTTCATTATTTCTTGAATATGCGCTCAATTTTGTTGGAATACTTACCATGTAACCATCATACGTCCATGAACCGAATTTCATAAAACATGTCTGCTCATCGAATGGAAAATATTCAACGTCAATTTCACAAAACGATTTATAAATGGCAGGAGGTTTCCATACCACTTTGCCGGTATGGTGAAGGATTGCTTTTGTCATTATTGTCACTTCATAATTACCATCAGCACTGTAAAAAAAAAAAACAAACAAACAAATTAATTAATAAAAGTACATTATTACTAATATACAATAACTCTTAAATAATTTTTAATATTTTTGAAATTGTATAAATTTATTTCATAACATTGAGTTTAAATTTTTAATGTACCAACTATTGCACTATTTAAACCATTACTGTGTCAAATACATATTTACATACGTATAGTATAAATATGTGAAACCAATACTTTTCTATTGATTACTAATTTTTATCTTTCTACCACACTATCTGATCAAACTTTTATCACTGACTTGAAAAATCTATGTGTTTTTCAAATTTCGAAATACGGCATATTTACTGAACTATGAACATATGTGTCTTTATTTTGCTGCTTCAAGATAAACATACTTTGAAAATAAAATAATATTAAATAAAATAATTAAGTTTTATTGTTTTAAATTTTAATTAAATTTTACAATATTTTAACGTCGTTTAATGACGTCGTTTATTGAGTAGGAACTGAAATAATTTCTTAAAGTGCATTCAAATAGTATGTCTGTATGTATAGTGTTTAATGTGCGCATTAAATTGTAGTTAAAGTCCCTTCATTATAGGACATTGCATTCGTTCAATCGTTGACTACGAGTGAATGCTTGAGAAGAAACTTTTGATATTAATTTTACTTGAGTGTCCTGTCCTGTCTTGTATTATTTACTTGTCATTGTTCATGTTGTCGTTGTCATCATGATAATGATTGCTTTTCATTCTGCCTTTCTCTCTCTCTCTCTCTCCCCCTCGCTCTTTTGGGTTTAGTTTGTACATGATATAGTTGTTGTTGTGTATTATACAATAAAAAGCTCTTTTCGAAAATTGTAAATGTAGGAAAAGTTTTAATGCCGTCTGTTTGTAAAAGAATGAAATAAATACTTACACAGCGAACAACTCGTAGAGTTTTAAAGTTTACTTAGTTTTGCTATTGCCAATGGCCAAACACATGCACATATACATACATACAGACTACCGCACAAAGGATACACGAAAAAAAAAAAAATGAGTGAATAAAAGTTTTCTGGCTCCTTGCCACTTTATGTTACATTTTCAATCTTACAAAAGATGTGATTGTAAAATACAGACAATTTAAGTAAACGTCTCGTATTAATATACCAGAGCCTAAAATATAAAAAATAAAACAAAAGAATAAAAGGAAACGAAAGAGCCCAAGTCTAGAAAAAATAATGTTAAACGAAAAATACAAATACAAAATATCTCGTTCATACATTTTTCGAAGTGTATGTATTGTATATGTGTATGTGTTTGTGTATGCGTGTATGCTTCTTAATTCCAGCAATTAATTTTTATGATGATCTCAGAAATTAAAATTCACTCCAGCCAGATATAAACGAAAACAACAAGAAAAATTAAAATAAAAACAAAAACAAAAAGTAAATACTACTTAATGCTCTTCTACTTTTCTATGTCGCATTTGATGCCAGTTCTCTTACACCGTCAGACAAGAGCGGCAGCAGACAATTTTATACCACCGCACAATGTTTATAACGAGTGCCAAGCATTTGCTCATTAATGCTGCCATGTTTTTATGTGCATGTCAGCCTATGTTGGAAAGTAAACAACATTAATGAACCCTTCCTACGTCATCTATCTCTTTGGTTTTTCTCCTACGCTCTATATTTGTTTTTGTTTGTTTTTCTCTGTTTTTTCTTTGTTTTATTTTCATGTGTCTCAGTGTGAAAACATCTTGCCATGCTAAGTGGTTAATTTCTCAAACAGGGTAAATAAGTATTTACTGAAATTTTACTTTGCCTGCACACACAATCAATGTGAACAAAAACATTTGATTGAATGGAAATTGATACAAATAATCTGGTTTAATGATAATTGTTTCAATATTTCTCTTTGAGATTAAAGTCTTAAAATTCCCCCCCGCCCCGCTAGTTTTCTTTCACAAAGTTTAACATTTTAATCAGTAGCCCAATTAAGTCAAATACTGATGGATTTTATGTAAGTCTTTTGCCCTTTATCAGTGAGTTTTTTAGTTTTATATTTCCTTTGGCTATGACACATGCTCTCTGTTTATATTGTATATATTTTATTTCATTTGATAATATGTAGAATGAAAAGAGCCCTCTTAGATAATAAACTTGTCAGCAGCAGTAATCATTTAATTAAAATGTTACAGAATTATATTCATAGGACAAAAGAAGCAAAAAAGCAAAGCATTTTATAGAGTATAAATTCATACAATAACGTCAATGACATTCAAACAAACATTTAGAAATTTATAAAAGAAGCCACGTTCAGGCCTAATGTCCTAGCTATTTATGCGGCCACACAAAGTCATATCAAATGACTAGTCGGACAGACACTTTCAGAATTTTTGTTTTAGTATTGTGCTTTGAAAAGAAGTTTGAGAAAAAATATCAAATAATTTTGGCCGATTTATAGGCATGTGTGCAAGCGTGATTGTGTGCGTAATGCAGGATTTTATTTGACCATTAAAGACTTACTAAAGCTAAGTTTATTTAATGCTTCTTCTGTATTATCATATTCCATTTCGTTATAAATACCAAACCCACATTTATTTAATAAAACAATAGCTAATATCATGAGAATTTTATAAAGCGTTGCAACATGTTGAAAACATGTTCAAGCCAAGACGTCGATTTGTTTTGTTTACTTCATAATCTGTTTAATCAAAAATTATCAATGTAAACATAAATATCCTGTTACTGTAATAGCAATCAATCCGGAGCGGTTATGCTTTTGATTAGTTAGTTAGTAATACCATTATTATTGGCTTAGAATAAATGTGTAGCGTCTAATGAAATCATTTAAAGGCTAATTTAAAAAAATTAAAAGCTTATGTGGCTGGTGACAGTATTAGACGCTTACTATATGTTTTACATAAAGCAATTTTAAATTCGATTTGTTCAAAAGAAAGAAAAAGTCAATTACACCCAAACCTGTTTTTACACGGTTTATTTTTACGCGAATTTGAAATAACACGGTTTTTTTTTAACAAATTTACCATTTTTTTTAGCGCGAGAAGTTGGAGGTGAAGGGTTTGATAATCTTAACATTGAAGATATAAACGAAATAATTGTTGATAAAGCTCTAAATGAAGAAGAGATATTGGAGGTGGCGCTGGGAAATGAAGATCAAAATGTCGAAACTGATGAGAGTGAAATTCAAAGTCCAATAACTGCCAAGTTGATACTTGACGGCCTTCAAATGGCAAATAAGTTGGCAGAACACTTTTTGACATGTGATAACATAATTGAAAGAGCTGTGAAATTTAATCAGACTTACAAACATGTATGGCTAGATACAGAGAGCTCTATAAAGAGCTTTCCAAAGTTGGATCACAACGCACTATAACAGAATTTGCTGTTAAAAGAAATAAACCAGCGCCAGAAGCAGCTTCTGAAGATGTAGAAGTAATAAGTATTTCTACTGACGAGACTGATATTGAGCCACCCCAGCAAAAGAGAATGCGCTTGCTATCAGAAACTGAATCCCAATTAAATTAAAAAAATTTTTTTATTGAAAATAATTCCGTTCCTAATTGTCTTAAGAGTTTGATAACTAATTTTATTTTTATTAATGTAAGAGAATTTTTAAGGTTTTTCTTTATTTTTTTTATAATCATAAAATGAAATAAAATAAAAACTCTGTGTATACTATTGAACTAAATCTGTGCGTTTTTATAAAGTTTTTCAATTTTATAGGCATATGTAGGCTGCTGCATCAATCCTATGTATATCTTTTCAGTTTGTTTATACACTTACATACATACATAATATTTGTCTTTTTTTACGCGTTTTTTTTTTACACGGTATCCACTGGAACGTATCTACCGTGTAAAAAAAGGTTTGGGTGTATTAAATTCTACATATGTATTGTATTGCAATACAATTACAAAATACATATATTTAATTACACCCAGCTAGCAATTGGAAGTTTGTTTTTAAAAAAATCACCTTGCTGAGTCTTTTTAGAGTACTTTTGGTGATCAAAAACTTATTAGTCAGTTACACGATTAAAAAAGGACTCAAAAATGATTCGCGTCAATGAGTAAAATGAGTTCGATTTAAAATACAATAAAAAATTGTATAGCAATCGGAAATTAATCATCCAGACGTTTAAAATGTGACTATTATTTCCGTTATTTATTATTATATTCTACTTATGTATACTGAAGATTGAAAAACGCTTAATCAAAAACAGATCATGCAGGTGTTTGAAAATTGATTGTAATTACGCATTTTATGATCATATTTTGCGCAGATAGATGACTAAACACTGATTTTTTTCATATCCTCTCTGTATAAATTTTCATTTATGTAAAAGGTGGCTATGATATAAAGTACAATTTTGTTTTGAATAGAAAATTTTTCTTTGTTTTTTAACGAAAAAAAAATATATTTGTTTTAAATAAACTATATATAAACTATATAATAAACATATATTCCTTATTTGTTACTTAATGTTCATGCGAAAGTGATTTTTGAAATCGCGGCAGTGTAAACGTAGGACTCAGAAAACTGACTAAAAACACTTGAAGAGAGTAAAATACATTTTTAAATACGACTAATAAATGACACAAATTATAATCATAAATGAAAGGTGTCCAAATTAGTACAAACATGACTGATAAATGACAATAAAAGGACTCCTAAACATACTGATAAATTACTCATAAAAGACTCATATGCGATTAAACGATGACTGAAAGACGACTCGAAAAAGAATCATAAACTAAGGTAAATAAGACTAATAAATGATTAGAAAGCGATTCGAAAATGATCATAAAACTACTAGAAAAAGGATCCAAAAAATTACTCTAAACTAATAAAGAAAATGACTCACAAATGACTTTTTAAGAAGAGTCGCTCGTAGTCACTTTTTTCTCCCGACAAAAGAGTCTTTTATGATCAGAAAATGAACGCATATTCTAGCTTTTTAATCGCGCAGAAGAATCAAAAAAGACTCGAATTTGATTAAAAATTTTCAAAAATGCTGACTGGGCATACGAGTGGAGCAACATCGACAATTTATAGTGTCAAGGAAAATATTAGTAGCCAAAGTATAGTGCACAAATGATCTCTGGCATAACTTGAAACAATGTAAAATCGTAACGGGGTAGATAATCAAATTAATCTGTTATGATTTCATAAATTTATCGATTTAATAAAATCATATTCCAAAATTTAACCTAAACTCCTGAACAGTTTGGTTTCGTTCTGTGCAATAATAAAATCTTAAATACTAATAAAATCAATATAAAACACAGATAAATTTGGTTGACATTCAGAAAACATGCAAAAGACAAATAAAAATATTTACACAATTTATTTAAAAAAAAAAAAGAAGAATAAAAATTAATAAAAAAAAAAAAAGAAAACGAATAGGCAAATACTCGAATGTACATATAAAAAGAAGCCATAACATATGGGTTTTTTAACACAATAAAATCTACTTTACACTGACAATATGCATACATTCATACATATGTATGTATGTATGTATGTAATAGACGTACATACGTATTGGGTAAATTGTAATCTGGTGGTAAACAGACATCAAAAAAACAACAAATAAATAAATAAAATACACTAGAGCCCCGACTTGCGTCGTTAATGGGGACCGGAGAATTGCGACGCATATCGAAACGACGCAAATCGAATCAAATTTTTCTATACAAATGCATTGAAATTCATCAAAATGAAGCAGAAAAACTTAATATTTCGGATAGAACAGAATTATGAAAACATTTTTCATTATTTTATTAAGTTCAGTAAAGCTTTCTCTAATTATTATAAAGAAATAGCAAAAATATAAATTAACAAAAAAACTTAACAAAAATCAATAAAATTCATTTATAAAAAAATAAATTTTAAAGAAGAAATTTTGCTTTGTTTAGTTTATCTGGTGCTTTCTTCAGATAATAAATTCAAATCAACAACACTCCATTTGATTACGTGGTCTTACAGGTTTGTTAACAAAAAGGTTTATTGAATTTTTAGAGATTTTTTTGCTGATATGTTTCCTTGTAACAACTAATGGCTTGGTCAGCAGATGCTGCTACGCCCTCGCAGCGATTTTCGTCAGGATCGTTTTCAGAAAATATATCCAATGCATGGGAAATAAATTGCATCGCTTTCGAAATATTGGAGATTGTTATTTTTTTTCTCTAATGTATTATCAATTATCATAACATCATCTTCTAAAGCATGCTGAATATTAATGGATAATAAATTTTCATTATCAAGCTCCTCATCGTGAGATAGTAAAAGTTCATTAATGTCATCCTCTTCCATTCCTTCAAATTCGGCTAAATTTAATCGACGCAAGTTGAAATTGCAACAACGCAAGCTGAGTTTTGTCAATTTTTAAAAAGCGACGCAAATCGAAACGACGCATATCGGATCGACGCAAGTCGAGGCTCTAGTGTACTCGCAAACACAATCATTCACTATTTTTTTGCAGTAAAATAATTTATAAATATACGTTTCTCTTTTACTTTTATTGTATGACAATAAAATATTGTTGCAAAAAATAATGTTTTTCGCATACAATTGTTTGTGTACTTTTTGTTTTGTTTAAACATTAATTTATTGCTCTGCTAAGTGTTTGTTTGTTTTGTTTGTCATTGTTGTTGTTATTTTATTTCTTGTTTTTTTTTTTATAGATCCATTTATTGAAAAGCTTTTCTTTTTTGCTGGAAATTCTTTGTCATAAATGATAAAATAAATTAATGTTTGTATGTAGTTAGCGATGAGCAAAAAACGGTATATTACCATACATTCACTCACCACTCATTCATTTATTCAACCGCAAAATCTTCTATACATTATTGGGGCAACGTATTTTCGGTCGATCCGAATTTATTTTTCTGCATTTGCACTTAAATGAACAGTTGTTTTGCTCTCACTTGTGCGAGCAATTCAGAAACGTACACACACATATTCTGAGAAAAGTAAGCAAGAAAACGACTAATTGTGCGAAATTCATTGTTTTTCGCTAACGGGTCTCCAGAGTTGAGCTAACAGTACGTGACAGTGGCACCAAACCAATAAATTATTATGCTTTTATTGTGCATCTCTGCTGAATACAACAAACTAAATAAAAACCGTTACAAAAAAATACAAAGAAAAAAAATGAACCAAAAATGTAACGGAACAAATTCCTGCCCCCTTCCTCCTTCAAAAATACGCGCATACTTTAAAAAACCAAATGTGCATAAAAGCCGTAAAAACTTGTTTAAACAGAATGTGTAACAAAGGCGGTGAGCAAAATAGAAGTAAACCAGAGCGAGAGATACAGAGAGAGAGAGAGAGGGAGAGAGAGAGAGAGACATGATATTGGAGCGTGTTAAAGTGTTTATGCATTTGGTTATTTGCACTTGGGACTGTTTGGACTGGCGAGTTTTATAGCTACAGTAGGTTTAGTTGCAAAAAAAAAAGTAAAAAGAAGACAAGGTTAAATAAAAATATTCATTTTAAATTGGATTTTTACTATCAATTGCTCTTTTCTAGCTAAAATATTGTCGATTTTTAATTCGGGTTTACTAGATTACGGTTTTCTAGACAATTTGTTATCCTTAAAGACGAGAATTTCAATATTTTATGAAATTTTTACTTTAATGGTATGGCATTTCGGTTACGTTGTGGTGATGAAATTTATATAAAGGGCTATCCATTTCGTGGTTTCAAAAGTATGGGACTGGAATTCGACATCTGTCAAACTAAGTTGAGAAACCAATTTTTTTCTTTTCAGTTGAAAGTCTGACATTGACGAAAATGGATCGCTTAACTATCACACAACGCATAAAAATTATCAAAACCTACTACAAAAATGGTGATTCTGCCACAGCCACGTATCGTGCGTAACGGCATTTTTTCGAACAAAATTTTCTTCAGCGATGAAGCACATTTCACACTCGGTGTGTATGTTAATAAAGAAAATTGTCGTATTGGGGGTTCTGAGAATCCTCAAGTAATTGAAGAGAGGCCATTACATCCAGAAAAAGTCACTGTTTGGTGCGCTCTTTGGTCCGAAGGTGTGATTGGACTTTACTTCTTCGAAAACGACGATGGAACGACTGTCACCGTCAATTCGTAACGTTATGGTCATATGATAACCGACTTTTTTTTCCTGCTATTGAAGAATACGACTTGGAGAATATGTGGTTTCAACAAGACGGTGCCACATGCCACAAAACTCGAGCGAATATGGCTTTATTGCAAGAGACATTTCCTGGCCGCGTAATTTCTCGTCGTGGCGATATCAACTGGCCACCAAGATCATGCGATTTGACACCATTAGACTTTTTTTGTGGGGCTACGCGAAAGACCGTGTTTATGCAGATAAACCTTCAACTCTTGAGCACTTAAAAACCAACATTCGTCAAGTTATGGCTGAGATACCGCCCAATATGTGTCAAAAAGTGGTCGAAAATTACCTCAAAAGAATCAATGCTTGCAACACTTCGCGTGGAGCTCATTTAAATGATGTAGTGTTTCACACATAATGTCAACGTTCTAACTTTACAATAAAAAAGAAATATCATGAAAAAAATATTTTATATGCCTTTTATTTACGTTTACTTTTGAAACCACGAAATGGATAACCCCATATGTATATTATAAGCCAAAAAATAACCCACATCGATACTCAATACCTATCGCCAACGGTTTTGAATTTCATTATGCGAAATAAGTGTTTTTTTTTATTTTTTCTAGCGAAAAATGTTACTGCCAATGATAGGTTACACCCCCCCCCCCCCCGCCCCCATATGCATTGTTTGGCGTGTAAATATGCGAATAACATGGGATTTATTCGAAGTATACAAACAGACGGTCAGTTTTTGGTTTACAAATTATAACGGTTCGCCATAAGCCACATCCTTTATATCTCTTTCGTTTTTATCATTATTTTGTCAATGCCTTTGGCTAAAGTAAATAACTATGTATGCACGTATGTATGTATGTGTTTGAGTGTTTGTAGAAGAGAATTTCTCTGGTATTGTTTTATAAACAAAAGCATTTTTATTTATTATTTATTTTATTTACAATGTTCGTATGTTTTGTTTTTTTTTTTAAATTTTCTGCGTTGCTACTGATATTGTTGGTGCTCCTGGTGTTGTTGTAAAATAATCTAAAATTTATTATTGCGTTGGCATTTCGCTTATTTCTATTGTTTTTTTTTTTTTTTGGTTTTTTATTGCCTCAGGATTTAATTACATACATACCAACTTTTTTTGTTTTTAATTGACACAAAGAGTTATAATTTATAATTAGTTGCCATAAACCAATATTTATTTATATTTTACGTAAGAAAATAGATTGTACATAACATCAATTCGAATAAATAAACATTTTTTATACATGCGCTCGTATAAAGTAATTGAAAATCAAGAAAATTGATAAAATTATGCTAAGTAATATTTATGAATGTTGATACTATTAAAAGTACGAAAGCTAGATTTAATGTATGTATGTATCCTGAAATTAAGTGCCCTCTACCATCACTAATGGTAGACAAGAAGACAAAATTAATTAAAATTCCATATAAAGGTATCCCTCCTACAACACGGTCGATAGGTTCCTATAATATGACGTGTTATGTGAAACCGTGCTATAGGAGACTAGAAGCTGGTACAAAAACAGCGGTTAAGTTCCAACAAAATATTTTAATGCCACAGAAGAAACTTTATTTCTATTAAAAATAACAAAATAAATAAAAATCCAATTAAATATATAAAAAAAACAAATATAAATCCACGTAAATACATAAAAAACAAACAAAAATCGGAATAAATATATATGAATGTATATTATGAATTTAGTTTAGTAATTTTCTTCATCATAGCTGCTCAATTCAATTAAATGGGAACGTTTATTCGGCTGAATAATATCATCTTCACTTTTTGAACTTGCATTTATATTTTGTTCACCTGCTGATATCTTTAAAAAATCCGTAATCTTGCTTTGTTTCCTTGTCCGTCCAAGGTTGTTGTAAATTTCTTGATATGGTGATAGGCAATTTTGTAATTCCCTTTTGAATTTTCGGCTTCTTTCAGCACAAGGGTCTGCATCCAAGAACAATAATTCCTATTTTTTGGACAAGTCTAATCCTTCCTGTAATTTTTTTAGTGTCAAATTATTAACTTTATTATCTTCATCAGAGCTAGAATTGATTTCATTCACTTGGGGTTCGGATGCTATTTCTACCAAATCTGTTTGTTCAAATTCTTGTTAAACTTATAAGTCTTGCACATCTTCAATAGCCATATCCACAAACCCTTCTCCTCCGATCGACCTAGCAAATTCTAATATGCCACCAATTTCATTTTCTCCTGATTCATGCACGTTTTCTATCTCAACTACTGCTGGCCATATCTTTTTCCAACATCTATTTAATGTTGTAATTTTCAGTTCTTTCAGCGATAAGGATATGATATCGATGCAGTCTTTAATTGAAAATTGCTTCCAAGCTTCCATTACATCAATAGATTTTGAATCAGTTATGTCTAAAATCCATTGTAATGATCTTCTTATGTAATAATTCTTAAAGGTATAAATACATATTATAATTTTCTTAAAAAAAAAAAAAAATTGTGTTGTAGAACTAACGTGTTATAAGATGTTTTCGGAAATTTTTTTAATCGTGTTAGTGTGAAATCTTGTTTTGGGATACCGTGTTGTAGGAGGGATACCTGTACTCGTATTGTATAAGAAGATTGCTATAAATAATTGCATTTGTTCTTATATTTCCTTAAGGAATTCCAAGATTTATGATTTAAGATTTTAGATTAATTAAGTTTTTTATTCTAAGAGGTAGAAGTCGCCGTAGTCTAGTAGGTAGTGTGTTGGCTTATTAGACTGAAGGCCCGAGTTCGAATCCCGGGTCAGACATCAAAACGAAAATATGAAAATATTGCTTCGGCGACTTCCTCTCAGCAGATTTTTGGCGAAAACTCTGAGACTAAATAAAATTGCCATGAAAAGCTTCTCAAAAATCTATCGTTCGGAGTCGACTTTAAACTGTAGGTCCCGCCACTCATGTATGAAATTAACGCACACAACATAAGTGGTGTGAGAAGCTAGGTCGTAATCCTGACTGAAGGGTTGTAATGACCAATTATGTATGTATTCTAAGAGGTAGTGTGTTGTTGGTTTATTAGATGTGAGGACTTTATATTTTTTGATTTTAAACAGAGCCTTTTAGTGCAATTCTAATCATAATTTCTGATTATAATACACAGTCCATTTTTTTTTCTAAATATCTTCTTAAATATACAGTGGTAATATTATCTAAACGATTAGTTCAGCATCATATTTAAAAAAATAATTGCAATTAAAAAAATTTCAAGCAGAACAAGATGCGTAACTTGAAACTTTTGAAATGTTCATGTTTAAATAATAGGCACTTTCTAGTCTTGCGTTAATTAGTTATAATTTGTTACATTATAATTAGCTTTCTCAAGTTTAAACATAAATTTTCGTTGTAGAAACATTAAATTTAAGCCGAGTCTAAGTTACGCTAATTTTAATAATTTGTTTGAATGCTGTTTCTGGATTCTCTCTGCTGCCATTGCCATCACCAACAACAATCACTTGAACCGAATAGAACAGAATCGAAACGAAACAAACCAAACTCTATTCCATTAAAAATAGCAGACTAGTAAATAAATATGTATTAAAAGCTGTAACAATGGCCGAAGCAAAGCTGTTGATAATGCCGACTAACAGCGGCACTGGCACTGGCATCGGCAGCAATAACGGCAATGGCAGCTGTGTAGTAGTGGCAGCAGTCAGCTTAACATTTATAAACACAAAAGCCGCTAATATAAATAAAATAATGGAATGGATCTACAAACAGACGATTATCATTCTAAGAACACTTACTTGAAAAATTAACCAAACGACAACAACAAAAGAAAAAGAAAAAAAGCCAGGCAAACAAGGGTATGAAGGAAAACAAAAATTACGAGATGAAATTGAAATTGTATACTTTCAGTATCATCGAAAAACTTTTGATGTTCCTCCCATTCACACCACACACACACACACACCCCTGCTTCCATTTGTACCTTTTGCGTTTGCAAATGTTCGCTGTTCATGTGGATTAAAAACTTGTTGTTGTAAAATGGAGTTGAGACAAATTATTGTGTTATTGTGTTATAACATAATTGATAATTATTAGAGGAATACAACCACTGCGATCAAAGGAATTTTATTTTATGTTTTATCTTGAACGAACTGAAGGTTCGAAGGATTGATACACCATACATATTTGCCTATTTTAATACAACAGTATGTTTATATATTTCAGTACATATCTTAATACCGACAGATGCTACCAATCTTTGAAAGGAGCCTTGTTCATGTATTTTTCTTTAATTTACACTACTTTTGACATGTTAGTTTTAAAATTATATGGAGGGAATTAAAATTTTTTTATAAATGATTTGTAATCATTCCGTATTTTATGTTTAAATTGATATTTACATGCGTCATTCACTTAATTACCTATTATTATTTTTTGTTTATCGTTTTTTTTCTTTATTAACTTAACTGACGAGCTTTGTGCTGTAAACACTTAGGTATACAAGATACTATAGATTTATGTGAACTTTTAAAACATAATTACAATGTACGTTTATTAACTGTGTTTTTGTATTTAAAAAACGGACATAATAAGGAAAGAATTGTTTGAATTGCTTCCATTGTCCAATTGTTTACATTCTTAGGAATGCAATTGTTTTGATTTTTTTATGATTTAATTTTTGTTTAAATTAACCATTGCGACACGGTTTTAAAGAAATTCATTCTACTCACTTGTTATAAAGAACAATGTCCGGCAACCAAATATGTTCAGAAGGTACATGTAACGTGTCAACACCACCATAATCATCGGGATTCCATTTTAATTTATAATCGTTCCATTCCTATAAAAATTAGAAAAAAACAAAGAAAATCATAAAATATTTATTCAAAAATAAAAACAATACAAATCTAATTAAAACATTTGAATACATTATTGCAAAACAGAATTCAAAACAACTAACAAACAAATGTAAGCATTTTACAACAAATGAATAATAACAAAAGAACGAGAAAACAAAAACAATGAATAAAAAAAAAAATAATAATAATATAAAATAAGAGAGAGCGCGAAACAAATTTGTAAATGTACACAAAAACTTTTAGTTTTTCTGTGTATTTATTTGACTGCTTATTTATTTATTCATTTATGTTTGTATTGTTATCCTCACACTCTCAGACGTATGTATGTATGTACATACATACATCGTATTCTACATTGCAGTACAATGCAGTACATTTTATACAATGCACTGAAAAAATGGCAGAGAGAGCATGCTAGTGATCACATTTGTTTATTGTGTTTAAATTTGTGTTTACTTATAAAAATTCTTGTCATTACACTTAATCGAGAGTATTGAATAGAGCATGTACTATGTACATATGAATTTGAAACAAATTTAAGTTTTTGCTTTTTAACTATAAAGTGTGTTCTAACGAATTCCATTGATAAGATCGAATGCAAAACGACAAAATTTTTTATCTCTATCGCAATTGTAGAAATTGTTTATAAATACATACGATATAAAGGCGATAATAACAATAGCGAGATTGCATTTATACGCATAGCTGCCAGATTTGACCAGATTTATCGTCATTTTGACGATTTTGAGCTCCAAAAATATAATATTGACGACATGACGATTTATACCCTTATTTTGACGATTTTTGATTTGATTTGATTTTTAGCAAAATTTACATCATTTTCTTTACTTTAGTACATTAAAAGCCCTCTTTAAGCTTTGTTTTTCCTTTGTAGTTGTTACCGTTGGAAATTTATGCTAGTAATAACAAGGAGTAAAGTATTATATTTTTAAGTTACTGTCGAATACCTGTGATGATTTTTCTGTATTTTATGCCTTTTTAATCCCTTAATAGTTGAGCATAAATTATCATTTGCCGTTGAGCCAGTCACCCCCTAGAATTAAAGATATGTTAATAACGTTCCCAAAACCATAAAAATAATTTTTTTGCCACGCCTAGAAATACCGCCCTTTTTGTTTTTTATATACTACGTCGCCATTTTAGGTCCGATCGTAACATATCATATATCAGTGTTTGTGGCTTGACGGCAGCTACATTTCACTCTATGACGATTTTTTAATTTGACGTCATATTCTATGCGCGACTTCTGATATCTCGGATCCTTCCCAAAAATCATCACATATTTTTTTTTTTAGAAATTTACTTAATGATGTTTTCGACACATTGTAATGTATTTTTTTTGTTTGTTGCGAGAAAGGTTGTGAATGAATATTTGAACATTTTAAAATATCTGTAAAATAGCTGTTAATGCATAAAAGTGAACATTTTAAAAGCGAATATTTTATATAATTAAATGCTCTTTATTCCTGCATAGCCACAATTACTGATTTTGGGGAAGGATCCGAGATATCAGAAGTCGCGCATAGAATATGACGTCGAATTAAAAAATCGTCTTAGAGTGAAATGTAGCTGCCGTCAAGCCACAAACACTGATATATGATATGTTACGATAGGACCTAAAATGGCGACGTAGTATATACAAAACAAAAGGGCGGTATTTCTAGGCGTGGCAAAAAAATAATTTTTATATTTTTGCAAATGTTATTAATATATCTTTAATCCTAGGGGGTGACTGACTCAACTTTTTTTTGTCCATAGAGAGCGACCCGCTCTATTGCAGACAATTTTAAAAATTCGATTATAGCTTCTAATATTACCATCGGAAAAACAAAGGCAAGTGACATTATTTTTTTCATACTACTAACACGCAGGGGATGGATGGCATTGTGTTTGGAACTAGGAAAATATATTATGGGGAAGGAGGAAAGAGGTAGCAGTGTTTATGGACACTAGGTTTGAATATTTTTATACCATAAGTAACAGGAAAGATCTCTGCAGGAAGGGAGATCCACACATGAATAGTCCGTCTAACAAACGAACTTTGTCTGTAATGCAGTGTGCGATACACTGGCCAATCGACCACATACGGATGTGCTGGTCGAGAAAGACGAGTGTTACATAGAAATACATGATTTTCATAAAAAAGTCCCTTTATTTCGCTCGAGCAATATCCGTTGTAGTAGCGATAGAACAGTGAAACACAAGGCACATTGCAACGATGATCCAATGAATCAATGAAGTTGGACACACGAGCTACTACAGCCTTCTCTCCTGCTAACGGTCGAGAAGCCTTAAAATAGACGTTAAAGGTCAATCCATACATGAGAGTTATATTCCATTCTCGGTCGGTTATAAATGGTGTAAATGGTAATATCAGATGAATTGAAGTATTTATTGCACCGTCTTAAAAAACCAAGGCACTAAAAAATGTGTCAGTTTTAATGAACATCACACTGAATTTTCATGCCCATAACGTCAAGATCTTCTGACTCCCTAATATTTACTTAACATTGACTTTATATGTTTTTGTTTTTAAAAAACCTTTCAATTTATTTATTTATTTTTCTGACGATTTTTTTACGATTTCAATAAACGTCTTTGACGATTTTGACGATTTGATGATTCATTTATCTGGCAGCTATGGTTTTACAGAATGCACCTCATTAGTGACCGCTGTTGAGTGTATGCTCTTTTGTATCAAATATTATCACAAATTATTTGTGAATTTATTATAAATATTTTTGAATGGTCTTTTGTTTTCTTAATTGTTATTTTCTTTCTTTTTTATTTTTGTTTTTTTTTTTAATGCCACAGGGTATTTTGTTGTGTTCAAGTACATACATACTCGTATGCGAGTATATTTGTATGTTGATATTGTAATTAATAAAACAGTTGTTATTGTAATCAAAATATCAATAATATGCATTAATTTATGTGGCGTTAATTTATTTTTGTGTCAAAAATAAAATTTTCATTGCTGACAGATAATTGTGTTAAATTTAAAACCACAATTATTTTAACAATAAATGACATATTGATACACTCTAGATACATACGAGTATATTAAATTCATTCATTCACATGCAATGCAGCCAACCAACGGAAAACTAATGCTTTCGAAATATGTATGCATGTATGCACTGTTGTGCATTTTTTATGTTATACATTAAGGTCTTTCAATTTGATCTTAACTTAAATATAATGGAAATCATATTTTTATTACGTTTGAAATCAAAAAAAAAAAAATTGAATGTGAAATGTAAAGTAAAAGTATCTCAAAAAAAAAAAACAAAAATTAAAAATTAAAAGAAACATTATAATTAAAATAGCATATAAAAACTTAATATTAATATAAATTCGTTTTAATTAAAGTTGTCACTTTAAATTTACCTGTTCCACCCATACATTTGTCGTCATGATTTGATTTTTTAAATTCTGTAAAATAGTGAACATAAAATTTTGTATTATTACTTGAGAAATGCAAACATATTACTATATTTTATATAAAATGGTGATCCAAACTTTGTAATATAAAATAACGTAAAGGAATTTTAAAGGAAATGTTTTCTCAAATTTTCAAAGAAATATTATATTTTCCTTAAGAAATATTGCGCAGCGTGTAGGAAATAAATTTTAATGCCACAAAGTATTAAATAAGACGATTGCAATTTAACTCTTTAGAATTCGAGCTGTTTGCAACGAATAGTTACATCAACCAATTTCGGTATTAACTAAAAGGGTGATTTTTTAGCTATTATCTTTTTGGCAACACTGGTTTAAACAGCTCACGCACGTTTCGTGTTTTGTTTCACTGTCAAACATCTTCAGTTTGGTCTATAGTTTAACCATGGATCGTCTTACAAACGAACAACGCTTGCAAATCATTGAATTTGGCATCATTGGACCGTACTTCTTCAAAGATGCTGCGAATCGTAACGTAACTGTGAATGGTAAGCGCTACCGTGAGATGATATGCAACTTTTTTTTGCCCAAAATGCAAGAGCTTGACTTGCATGACATGTGGTTTCCACAAGACGGTGCCACATGCCACACAGCACGCGTAACAATGGACTTATTGAGAGGCGAGTTCGGTGAACATTTTATTTTACGTTCGGGAATCGTGCGATTTAACGCCTTTAGACTATTTTTTGTGGGGCTATGTGAAAGCTCATGTCTATACAGACAAGCCCGCTTCAATTGACGCATTGGAAGACAACATTGAAGCATTTATTCGTGAGATACCGGCCGAAATGTTGAAAAGAGTATGCCAAAATTGGACTAAGCGGATGGACCTTTTGAGGCGCAGTCGCGGTCAACATTTGCATGAAATAATCTTCAAACATTAAATTATATGGACCGTACTATCGATTCAAATAAAGATTTCATGCATATTTCTGAATTTTATGTTTTTTTTTTTTTTTGAAAAATGTTCCTATAGCTCTTAAAAAATCACCCCTTACTTCTTCTCTTATCGTGTATTCTTTTTCAACAAATGGCGAACATGGCACATCGTGTGTAAATCTTTGGCGTAAATACGACAGTCTGAGAGACGGGAAAACAGAAAGACAGATAAAGGATTTTAATTTAACAAATGAATACATACTGCAAAACTATGTATTCTTGTGTGCGTATGATTCCCCTCATCCATCTATGAGGGAAATCTTCAATTAATGACTGTGTTACAATTCGATGTGCATAAGATATCTTCAATTGCTGATTTTCAAGTTTAATTTAAAGTTGTTTTCATTGCTGCCATTGCTGCCATTTATCTCTTAAATCATTCAGCTGCTTATTGCGATTGTTTAATTTACATACTACCAATACCAATGCAATTGTATATTTCATTACATTTCATTTCTTTTTAACATTCAGACAGACATTCATGTCTGCTTGTTTTTTTTTTGTTTTTCATTTAGTCACTCATTTCATTTCATTTCATTCCAATCCATTCCATTTATTATTGTCTGTTCGGTTGGCTCGGTACGTGATGAAGTAGGAATGGAAGTGGTATTGGAGGGGTGGGTACTGCTGAAGGAGGATATGAATTTCGTATTTATTTCTCATTCTGTTGGAAATTAAATGCAATAATTCATGATCTTGTACTCTTTGCCAATTCTATTTGTTACAGAAGATATCGTTTAATTTATTTCCTTAACATGTTGATACACTTTTCAATGCAGAAATGAATGTCTTGGTTTTGTAAATTTTTAATGAAATTTTCGATTTGGTAATCTTTTGTGCTTTAATTTAAAATAATACATTTCGCCAATTAGTTTAAAAGAGGAAGTATCAATCATTAATCTTACTGCAATTCTAAAGAAGATGTTAACAATCAACGGTAAACATATTTTAAAAATAATATGTGTGATTAAACTTTGTGACTTGCGTTAAGGCATCCATACATACATACATACATACATAATTGGTCATTACAACCCTTCAGTCAGGATTATTGACCTAGCTTCTCACACCACTTATGTTGCATGTGTTAATTTTATACATAAGTGGCGGGACCTACAGTTTAAAGTTGACTCCGAACGAAAGTTTTTTTTTGAGAAATTTTTCATGGCAATTTTATTTGCTCTCAGAGTTTTTGCCAGAAATCTGCTGAGAGGAAATCGCCGAAGAAAATACTTTTTGTATTTTGTTTTGATGTCTGGCCTGGGGCTCGAACCCTGGCTTTACGTCTAACAAGCCAACACACTACTACTAGACTACGGCGACTACGTTAAGGCATGCATTGCCACCATTTCGTGCAATTTCTTTGCATACAAAAGCATACAACGCCCACTTTTTATGGTTTCATTCGTATTGTGGAATACCTGTAGTACAGTGGTCGATTTATACAATGCGATCACTCACTTGCAATGTGTGTGACCGATATTGGCAATATTGTTAGAGTTTGCTGCTTTTCATTCAATCCTTGAATACAAAAAGTCATAAGAACGTAAACAATCAACAGTGATTCCTTCTTCGGAGGATGAGCATTGTGCCTGCCATTCGACTAGACACATGCAAGTCATTGATATAAATAAAATAGGACGCATTGTGATATTGGTAATGGTCCTTATAAAGTTTATAATATAAACGTACAGTATTGGTTGGTATGCAACAGTGTTGCAAAACTGAAATTTTGAAATGGTACTGAATTATAACTGCAAAAGTACTATTTTGCATCAAATAGTACTTTTGTAAAAGATCATTACAAAGAAAGCATTACATTTGATCATTACAAGCTTTCAGACAGGATTACGACCTAACTTCTCACACCACCTATGTTGTGTGTGTTAATTTTATACGCGAGTGGCGGAACCTACTGTTTAAAGTCGACTCCGAACGACAGATTTTTGAGAAACTTTTTCATGGCAATTTTATTTACTCTCAGAGTTTTTGCCAGAAGGAATTCGCCGAAGAAATATTTTTGACATTTCGTTTTTCATTTTTCGAATCGTGGGCTCACAGACGTGAGCCAGCGAGATAGGTATGTTCTCGCTAGAATGCCACAGACTATTTATTTATATTTAGTACATATGCAGGCCAAAAACAGCTGATTCGGAACATAACAAAACGTAAAAGCCCCGTCTAGTCACGTCGATGGAGCGTAATGTAACAACATACGTTCGTTTAAAGAGCACTGAAAATGCTTAAGCCCACTTCACACGGTAATACTTTACGTACGTAAAGTCTAATGAAAAAGTAAAATGAAATTCCATCCGTATGACAAAAAATAGAACAAAAGTCGTATGATTTATAATTTTTGCGTTTACATGATCGGTATAAGACAATAACAAAGTAAAATGAAAACAGCTGTTACACTTTTTTTCTATGTGTTTACATAAAAATACATCCCTGATCTAATGCGACTTGCTTGTTTTTTGAATCATTTCAAAAAATGAAGAGAGCCATACGACTGTCAAACTTTTCATCCGTATTTTCTCTCAATGTGTGATGGTTTCATTACATAGTTCGTTTAGACGATCACATCCGTACTCTTCTACACAAAATTTTGACAGATCATATTACTTGTGGGACCCTGTAAAGTAGGCTTTACCGAAATTACATTACGATGGTTCGGCAAGCGTTTTCATTGCTTTTCGTATTTTAAAAACGAACGTACGTTCCGTGGACGTTTGCCTAACCGGGGCTATTAAAGCCTAATTCTACTTTAGCATTGTGTTGAACGTGCATTAATAGTTGAAAAGCGCAAGACATAAAATATGTAAAAGAAGTACTGAAAGCGTAGCGAGGGTATTGTGGTATTTTTGAAATGAAAAAATACTGAAAAAGTACAAAAGAACTGAATTTTTCAACACTGGTATGCAAGTAATTATTTTGGAGAGACAGCAGGAGTGAGAATTTATTTGAATAATTTTCTCTATTTGTAGTTACGGTTATTCGTTTCTTATTTTTTTTTTTTTGTTTTTTTTTGTTTTAAGTTTTTGGAATTTTTTATCACGGGTTCGTTTTTATCACTTGTGAGAGGGGATTGGTCGTAAAGGCGTTAAATATTAAATTGCTGTTGAGCTTTATTTTTAAGCACCATTCATTGGTATTGTTGTTTTTGTTGTTTGTTACCTTATCCTTGCCCCATTGACTGTTATTGAAATTCATCACATTGATTTATTTATTTTTAGTAATTGCTTTCACGTTCTTTGTTTTTTTTTTTTTTTTTTTTTTGTTTGCACTTCCTTACTTTCTCCTCTTGGCTCTCACTGTATTTCATGCTCTCTCTCGCTATACACCTGCTGTCGGATAGATTGTTAATTCAATTTATCAATGAATTTTATCGAATATGACACTGATAATGAAACTACAACAACAACAACGATAACAAGAGTATAGATAGAGCTGAATAAGGAATTATGAAATATAATGAATACAAAATGTTGTTTTTTTGTTGTAAAAAAAAAAGAAAACATAAGAATTCTATTTAAAGCTTTTAAGTAATTACGAAGATACGAAGCAAAAAAAATTATCGTTCTAAGTATTCAGTATGTGGAACTGAATTACAATTAAATATCGACATCTACACACATTTGCAATGTAAGTACAAACTATTGATTGCTCCTTTCTGCACAGCACTGTACTCTGGCATTGGCATTATAAATCGTAATAAAAGAATATGCAATACTGAACCAGTTAAACCCAATTCATCAAAATGTTCAGCCTACATTCATGAGAAAAGTATACAATTATGTTTGCATGTATGCATCTGTTGAACGTACGAGGTGTGGAGAAGACAGTGGCGTACCAAGGGGGGGCGGTGTGTGCGGTCCGCGCCGGGCGACATTTACCTTGGGGCGGCATTTTTTATATTTACTTATAGTTGTAAAAAGCAACTTATTCATTTCATATTATTATGATTATTATAAGTTTAATATTTGGTTTGTATAAATTATGATTAACTATATGATTTCGAATATTATTCCTCGGTGTAGGTATATAAATGCATTTTAGTGTAAATTTTGAATTCTAATTCAAGAACAAGATAATAATTTTATTTTATTTTATTCATTAAAATTCGTTGAATTCGTAAAAGGATCTTTACGATTTTGTTCGGCAATTTTTCCTAACTAAAATTTTTTGATATCAGTTTATAAATTTCATTTCTTTTGAAAAGTTTATATGATTACTTTGAAGTGATATATCAATATTATTTTAAATCATCGATTTTTCCACTGCACATTCGATCATATTCCAAATGGAAGGAATTAGAAATAAGACTTGGACGCGGCGCAACAATTGACAAACTACAACAACAGAATATTGATAAAGAAATAAAAAAATGGAAGGAAATTCTAACAAGAATACTTGATATAATTAGATTCTTAGCAAAACAAAATTTGGCGTTTCGAGGACATCGTGAAAGTGTTCATCAGGAAAACATCGATTCAATGGAAAATAGAGGAAATTTTCTTGAGCTTGTTGACTTATTGGCTAAGTACGACTCAGTATTACGAGAACACGTAGTAAAAATTAAGATGGATAATAAATATAGTATCTCTTATTTGTCGCCGAAGATTCAGAACGAATTCATAGAGCTATTGGGAGGCGCAGCCAGAAAAACAATTATGGATCAAATAAAGCAGTCTAAATACTTTTTTATTATATTTGACAGCACTCCTGACATTTCACACAAAGATCAAACCAGTCAAATTATTAGATATGTAGTTATTGATGGTAGCGAAGTTAAAGTTGTAGAATCGTTTATTGACTTTGTAGAAACTAAAGTAAAAACTGCTGGTGAAATCACAGATATGATTTTAACGAAATTAGAAAATGACGGTTGAGACATAAAAAATTGCAGAGGACAGTCTTACGATAATGCTGCCGTCATGGCAGGAAAGTACAGCGGTGTTCAAACTCGTATTAAAGATATAAATCCAAATGCAGAATTTGTAGCAAGTACAAATCATTCTTTAAACCTGGCATGTTTACACGCAGCTTCTACAGCAATCAATTCCATCACATTTTTTGGAACTATCGAACAGTTGTTTTCGTTGTTTTCTTCTTCCACTCATAGATGTAATGTTTTACTTTCTGTCACTGGTCAAGGTGTTAAACGCAGTGTAGAAATTCGCTGGAGCGCTAGAGCTGCCGCGGTAACTATAGTAAAAAAAACGTTTTTTTTACATTTTAAGCGCTTTGGAAAAATTGACATCTGAAGAAGAAAATAGTAAAACGAGATCAGATGCTACTCAATTCTATGCAATCTTTTTCTTTTCTATGTTACCTTCATCTATGGGAATACCTCCTTTTGGAAATTAATGACGCTCAAAAATACCTGCAAATAAAAGGGTTAAATGTCCACCAATGCCATATAAAACAAAATTCTTTGCAAACACATTTCATGGAACAAAGAGATACGCTAGTACAAAACGCTGTTATAGCAGCCAGAATAATTTGTGAAGAGTTATAGATATCGACTGAGCGTCGAGTTAGAAGGAGAAATAATATGAGTGGGGAAAATTGGCGAGACGTGGGGCTATCCTTAGAAGAAGAAGTACGAAGAGAAATGTTTTCATCTATGGACAGAATTATAAAGGAAATAAAAGAACGCTTCGATCAGTTGCATGGCCTTGTAAGAAAATATTCGTGTATAATACCGTGTAACCTACTAAATGAAGAATTTGAATGTCAAATAAATGACTTGATTGATATTGATAAAGAACAGTTCCATATTGAAAGAAAAAGGATCCAGGTTGTTATGGCTGTAACTACACTAAATGAAGAGGCAAAACATTCGAAAAACGGGGAGAAGGGCCCTCTTGATCTGCTAAAATTTATTCAGCAGTATAGGTTGGAAAATTCAATTTCAATCAGTGTCGCTAGTTGCGAAAGAAGCTTCTCAAAAATGAAGTTGATAAAAAATTATCTTCGTTCTACAATGAGTCAATTAAGACTACAAAATCTTAAAATAAATTTTGAGAGCATTATACACGATTTTTCTAGTATGAAAGCTAGAAGAGTAGATATTATATAAATATGTTTACGAGTGCATACAAATATGTCTAAAAAAATTTACTCTGTGTATTAATTAATATTGATTAAATAACTTAATAATTTATTTATGTGTATTAATTTATAAAAACTACTATTTGATTGACTTATAATAGAAAGGGCGGCAAACTGGAGATCGCCCCGGGCGGTAAAAGTTCTAGGTACGCCACTGGGAGAAGATATTCAAATAAATGAGATTTAAAATTTTAAATAAGTATACAACCACATATATGTATGTAGTGTTTGATAATAGAAGATTATTTCTGTCATTAGATCTCTGGTAAAATAGATTTTTGAAAAACGAAATCAAAAAAAGCAATAACAACATAAATTGAAAGTCATCATTTAAGTTGACATTCAACTTTGGAGATCAAGTTAAAACGAACATGAAATATTCATGCATGCTCAACCGCAATATTTGAACAGCAACGTAAGAGACTAAAATTTACACACACATATTGAGTAGTTCAACCTTAAATAGTCGATTGGATTTTAATCAAATTTATAACCATCACACCACAAGTAAAACAATCAATATCAATGCCTCACATACAAAAGTACTTTTGTATCGTATACAAAAGAGTAAATAGTTTAAATGAAAAAAAAGAATTGAGAAACTGTTAAAATTGTTTGTCAATTTAAATTCATTTGAGTTGAAAGTAACTATTGAGTAGTGTGTGTGCTGATACATATTAATTGTTGTTTAAATTTTAACGACATCAGCATCAACATTAATGTCAACAAGAGCCGCATTAAGCCACAATAATTTTATGAAACGAGTATAGCTCAACAGCCATGACGATGCATTTAATTCTGTTGAGCAATTACTAAATGGTTTTAAAGGATTAAAAGGTCTTTCCAATATGAGTTTTGAAGCGAATGAATTTTGATTTGAATTCAAATGGCATCTAACGAATAACTTGTGGTTGGCCACCAGCTGGCACGTACATATGTATGTATATACATATACAGAAGAGCAAGTAACCAAATACAATAATAATAATAATTAAAATTAAAATTAACACTTCATTATAACATAACATAGATAGACTCCTTTGCGTTAATACATTCATTAATTATGTATGTATGTATGTACGTATTAACGTTTGTCGACTTGAGTAAAGGACTTTAAATAATTTTAATTACAATGAAATCTCACCATTCCGTATTCTCTTCTATCTAATTTGTTTTCGTCCTTCATTTTCTAAGGAATTGCAAGCATTACTTGTCAATTTTCTGATAAACAGAACTTTCTGACATAAAATGTCCAGGAATTTATTTGATTTTAATGCGTTCTAAACTTTGTAAAGAGAAAGCAAAAATACAATGTCCTTATAGTTATTTCTACAGTTTTCACTTATTTTAATATCATTCGGTTATGCGTTTAATTTAGAGCGCCTTTATCCGATTATATTAGAGAGTCACTGCTTGCAAGGCATTGATGTTGATTTTGATGGCAACAACGGCTATAACGATTTTAATGATTTATAATGAACGATGACGTGTTAAAATTTCAAAGTTTTCCTAACACGTTTCATTAAAATTATTTCTATCCATTAGTAAGTTGTTGTTGTTTTTTTTTTCTTTTTGTTTTCGGTTTAATTGTCTTTCCATAGAGTTAGTTTCATAGTTTCAAGTATTCGTAAGAAAAAGTTATAGAAGTTATGTACAATTGTTGAGAATTTCAATCACTTGTCAAGAGTTTGCAATTAAACTTTCGTAAGTGAAGCACAACGAACAGTGTTTGTAAATGATTTTCGTAAATAATAATTTGTGAAAAGAGCTTGACAGAAAGCAAAAAAAAAAAAACGACTACAGAACTGACCAAAATAATTTTTAAGAGTCTTAGTAAATTTAGATTTTTTAATTTAAATATTAAGGACCAAGGCTCTGATAAAAATCATATGTTATAAGCAATATATATACAGTATTGTTCGAAACCTAAGCAACTTTTTCCCACTAAGTAATAATAAATAAATAAATAATAAATAAATAATAATAAATGTTCAAAACCTAAGCAACTTTTAATGTCCAAACAATGTGATGGTTTGGACTTGTTTTTCGGCCAGTGGTGTTGGTCCCTTTGTAGAAATTCAAACAAAAATGGACCGTTTTGTTTACAGAGACACTTTAGCCACTCACATGCTTAACTATGCTGAGTGGGAAATGCCACTTCGATGGTTGTTTCAACATGACAATGACCCAAAACACTCATCGAAGTTGGTCAAGGATTGGTTATCAGCTAATGGGGTTTAAGTCTTGGATTGCCACCTAAATCGCCAGACTTGAATCCCATAGAGAACCTCTTCGGCATTTTAAAACGGAGAGTTGGAACTCGACGCTTTAAAAACAAACAGGAGTAGATGAACTGTCTAAAATCAGAGTGGGAAGCTATATCAACATCTATTCTATCAAATCTTGTTGAATCTATGCCCAAAAGATGCGTTGAGGTCGTAAGAAACAAAGGATATCATACCAAATATTAAAAGTTGCTTAGGTTTTGAACAGCGAATTTCTAAGTTAATTTTGTTTTTATTTTATTACAACTTCCAAAGGAATAGAATTTAATTTTTGTTGTTATTTTAATAGTAAATAAAATAATAATTTTCTATAAATTTATTTAAAGAAAAAATATGAGTCTATTATTACTTAGTGGGAAAAAGTTGCTTAGGTTTCGAACAATACTGTATGTAAGTAACGATCTATCTTGATTTAAATGTTTGCATTTTTATTTAAATCACAAACTTAAGTACAACTAATGTTATAGAATTAGTTTAATTTAAATATTGAACAAAAAAAAAAAAAATAAATAAATAAAAATAATTACAATAATGAGCATGTAGGATGATAAAATTCAATACTTACAACATCGATTAATTGTGATAAACGTAAACCCATTTTGACCGTTAAACGATCAGAATTATTACCAACAGGCCGTATCAAGCGATTGTAATTACTCAAGAGATCGTCGTATAAACGTTTTGCATCTGGGTTGGCTAAACCGCCGGTGACAAAATGTAACGCTATGAACACAGCTGCAAACAGCACGCTCCCCATCTTAGGCCAGGTCCACCCCTGAAAAATTTAAAATACAATTCAATTTAAAATTAAACACGAAGAAAAAGAAAAAAAAGAAAATCACAAGTAAAATGATTATTTTAATGTATCCGCATTAATACCAATTAATTGTGAATGAGTTTACAAAGGTACATGTTCGCAAGACATGAAATTTATGGACGTTATGGTTTCATGACTGTATTAATCTTTTTAGTCGCCATTGTACAAAAAGCAAATAGTGGTGTTTTATGTTTTTTGCGTGCGGATAATGCGCACCCTTCAACGTTTATTTCATGAATGATCTTTGAGGAAAATGTCCCTTCTTTTATATTAAATTTTGGCTGATTTAGCATTTCTAAATCAGCCCCTTAATTCTAATACAATTCTTATGCTTTAACAATTGTTTATATGAATATTCTATATTAAATAATATTTACTTAATGCTTTAACAATTGTTTGTGTGTATATTCTATATTAAATAATACTACATTGATTTGTATGTATTTTTATTACGGGACAAGTGGGTGCAATTCGACACGCGCCCATTGTCCCCATATAAAATCATAATTCCCACGGTAAAGTACACACGACCACAAGAAGTGCAACACAACAACAACACTCATTGCGCATACAATATGTATTGCATTGGAGCCAGCGAGCCGCCTAAGAAAGCATCAAATGACCATCGCGTGTGCCCCCAACTATTATAGCAACACTGTGTCAAGTGGCCGCCGCTCATATGCAATTGGGTATTCTTTTGTTTATGCACATGAAATGTTGTGCTGGTATTGACGACTGCAAAATCATGCTACACCATAGTCTAGTGTAGGTAGTGTATTGGCCTATTAAAAATGAAATATGAAAAAATATATTTCTTTGGCGACTTCCTTTCAGCAGATTTTTGGCAAAAACTTTGAGAGCAAATAAAATTAAAATTACCATGAAATGTTTTTCAAAAAATCTGACGTCCATAGTCGACATTAAACTGTAGATCCCGTCACTCACGCATAAAATTAACACACACAACATAAATGGTGTAAGATGTTAGGTCGCAATCCTGACTAAAAGGTTGTAATGACCAATTATGTATGTACGTGTGTGTATGCATTAACCTTTCTAAGTTCATCTTTAATGCAGTTTGGTGTAAAATGCTCTCTCACAACTTCAAATAGTTTCTAACAAATTCACACATTTCTCTGTATTTACTCGTTTACATATAAAATTCTTTATGATTCTCCGTCTACGTTGCTTCCCTCTTTCTCTAACACTGTCTCCCTCTCTCCAGTACATACTCGTTTTCCGGTTAAGGACTTGAAATTAGTTAGCAAAACATGTGTAAAGGGTTTGCGGCTGTTGTTGATTTCTAGTTTGATTGCAAACACCACAAGACGAATACATATGTGAGTGAATATCGTTGGTGTATCTCTCAACAAAACATATGCAAAAGTACAGCACTTGTTGTTGTTTGTTTGTTTATTCATATTTGTTGTACGTGTAGAATTTTTAACTCGTAAATTTCTTAAACTGTCAAAACTCTTGCCACAATAAAATCCAATCCATTTTAAGTGTGTGCGTGTGTATTTTCTGTTTTTGTTTCTGTTTTTGTTTTTGTTTTTAATGAATAAACTGTTACCATGTACCAGATGTGGTGGCAGTGTTACAGTGTTGCAATCATTTGAATTTGAAAATAAAACCAAAAAGTTTTACTTGTGTTTGAAAATTTAATTAAATAAACTGAGAAAAGAAAACAAAACAATTAAAAAATAAACCTTTTTTTTTTCAAAATTTTTACTGTGTCTGTCTGTTTGTCTTGAGTTGAGATTTACAAATCCATTGAATATCTGTTCTTCCTACCGATTAACAATGGGTTTACAATGATGATGCAATGTTGAGTTCACCTTACAATGTGATCAATTATTTAATGTTTATTCGTTAATTCGTTTTGCTTGTGGCTATTTTCACTTCAATGCAATTGCCTACCAATCAGTCAAGGAGAAAAAATTCGCAACATTTTTATATATTTTGCTGCCATTGTAATCTTATAGTGAAACTGCTTTAAGCTCTGAAACTATTTAATCGAATTAAAATTGTTTCAAAATAAATTATTGATTACTTAATGGCTTTTGTTTAAGGCCATTTATTTTTGTTGATATTTAATAAAAATAAAAATAAAAAACCACTATCGATAACTGAGGCTATTAATCAGTTTGAATGATTATATTTATGAGAGAACTAGCTGTACCCTGCGCGCGTTGCTGCTCCACCAACTAAAATAAATTTGAAGGAAAGACATTACACAAATATCCAATTAATTTTGAATCATTTTATTGAATTTGTTCCCCGTTGTCCAGATGATTCAGACGAACGGGCCTGAGTAATACTCATTCGTTCATTTTCTAATCTCACTTCTCTCGAACGGATCTCAGCGGCATGTACTCGAAGATTTTCCAGTCTCAATGCTCGTTGCTAGTCTGATTCTGAGGCTCGTAATGCTCTTTTCTTCCGTGCTTGAGGTGTAGGTCGACCAATTACTTGTCATTCATTTTGAATAATTTTCAGTGGCGCCATCTATCGGAAATTAATCGCACCAACTTAGAAATCCCGTCGACTCATCCGCAACAACTTTGCTAAAGATCATATCATGATCAAATACACAGTTTACGATTTAATTCATATTTTGTAATTTTCAGTGGCGCCACCTGTCGGATATTTTTTTTATACCAACTTAGAAACCTTCGTCGGCTCATGCGCAACAACTTTGGTAAAAATCATAACATGATCAAATGCATAGTTTACGATTTAATTCATTTTTAGTAATTTTCAGTGGCGCCACCTGTCGGATATTGGTCATACCAACTTAGAAACCTTCGCCGGCTCATGCACAACAACATTGCTAAATATCATAACATGATCAAATCCACAGTTTACGATTTAAATCATTTTTAGTAATTTTCAGTGGCGCCACCTGTCGGAAATTGGTCATACCAACTTAGAAACCTTCCCCGGCAGATAACCTGCACCGACAAAAGCTCGATCTATATCCCAAATTTCAAGAAAATCGGTCCAGGCGTTCAGGCGTGATTGGCTATGCACTCAATTTGCCCGTTTTTGGCCCCTTTCCCCCTTTTTGGACCCCTTTTGGTTCAACTTTAGAAACGGAACACCTCCAATAGCTATTTGGGAAACTTAACCAAGCTAAATCGTAAAAAATTACCTATAAAACAGATAAAATACAGTATTTATGCATAAAAGTACTAATTTTTGCCCATTTTTTCTCCCTTTGTCCCATTTTTTCTCCCAAGATTTATAGCCTATAACCTGCACCGACTAAAGCTCGATCTATATCCCAAATTTCAAGAAAATCGGTCCAGGCTTTCAGGCGTGATTGGCTAACAAACAAACCAACAAACAAACAAACAAAAAAACAGAATTACAGAAAGATTTATAATATATATTAGGATAATTTCATTTCACTTATTGACCGAATGTCTAATGTCCACTGCAATACTCTTTTCCTTCCTTCAAAATATTGGCCCTGTGCAACAAAGTTAACATATTGTTTTCTCTTTTTTTTAATTTCTCAAAGATGTAACATTGGCTTCTGAACAAACGTTACCGCTTAAGCCAACGATAGGAAAGCTTAGGTAGGAAAGAACTTAATATGCATTTAATGGCAAACATTGCCATGCAATCGTAATTGAAAAAATAAATACAAATTAATCGCCACGAATAAATATTAATATTTGGTTTTATTTTTTAATTTTAAAAATTTATTTTTTTGTGTTGCTCATGCAATGTGATATAGGAATTTTAATGAAACGCTGAGGATTTTTGACACTGGCTTCGAAATGTTATGGGAAAAAAGTGTAACAATTAATTTGCACACACAGCTCAAATTGAAGCTGATGATGTTGATTTTCAGTGAATGTTTTACTACACAAAAAGTGTAGTTGATTGAAAGTATTTTTGTTTACTGTTATTTCGAGTTATAATATACTCGGATTATGGAGGGATTTTCGTATAGTAGTTGCAGCAACAATTTCATGAATCAGCCTGCAGAAGCATGTAGAATGCAGATAAAACAATTTACCGTGAATTTATTCATTTATTTTCCAATGCAACACTTGAATGAAAAACTTTGTTCATTAATACCTTTAAAATGTACGTACGTATGTACGTACTTTCCTCTGCAGAGCGTAGTAGTGTTAGTGTTTGTTGTGCATGTAATTGATTTATCGGCATTACATTGTTCGAAATTTGTTCGACATGACGTATGATTAACTTTTAATTTTATATCGTCAAACATGATTGAATCAAACAAAAAAAAAAAAAAAAAATAACAATAAACCCAGAAAAAAAACGTTAGTATTTGTAGTTGTACTACCCTGCAGGAAATGCCAATAGTGAAACTCTACTGATTTACTATTGACACAGTCACCAGTACTAGTGACATTTTATACCCCGGCCAATGTTATTTACTATAGACATTTAACATGTGCGTCTCATTGAAAATCTACTACTGACGTTAGTACTATTGACTATATAGTGAATAGATACTCCTTTTGGGACCATATGTAGACATTGGAACCAGTGAATCAATAGTACAATTTAGCATTTCTAGTCTACACTTTTGGTACTTTTCTGTAGTAAAAGACGACAATAAAATTTAAATTTTTGTAAATATTTGATATTTTATTAAAAAAAAATGAAAAGGTACGATTTCATTGTTACAGCCTTTTTTAAATTTAAATATAAAAACTAAAAAGGTACTAATATCTCTTATTTATATAGGAACATCAAAATAACGTTTTTATTTTATTAAAATTAAGTAAAATTATTAATCTTCTTTGGGAGAGTCGTCTTCTTCACGATTTTCATTATTTTTGGTTTTGAAATGCTGTTCTAAGTTGATATTACATCTGGATATTAAAAAAACGAAACAAATTTTTAAAATATTACAAATATTTATGAGAAGACAAACAAGCATTTATTACCTATTAGGGCTTTAAAAACATTTGAGTATCCGCGGAACCCCTTTTTGCCAAAAGAGCCATCAACATTAAAATTCATGATAATATTTGGCCAAATATTTCATGAAGGTTTCGTTCTGAATTACCCGCAAGGAGTTATTTCATTTGTCGAATCTATTGAATATAAACAAAAAATGCAATTTTATTCGTTGAAGTAGTTCCACAATATGTATAAGTAAATACTTACGTATGACTTTTCAAAATAGCATCAAATTCTCGCGCAAACTATATTTTGGAAAATCAATTTGAGACGACACAGAACATTCAGGCTCCACAAAATTTTCACAATTCACACTTGGACTTATAATTGCCTCATTTTCACTACTTCTATAACATTGATTGTTTTTTTTTTTTTATTAAACGTTTATAATATCTTGACAATTTGACAATTGACGATTTTTTTTTTAACAAAAGGCAAATTAAATAATTGTTGACGCTTCGATCACAACGTCACCATAAAGTCACCAATATAGTCGACAAAACTGGTGACTTGGAGACACTTGTCGACATGTTTCCTTCAGGATAACAACAATATATTTAATAATTTCAATTTATTTAAATGTTAAGAATAAAAGTAGTCGTACTCATGCAAGAGAATGATTTTGCAAATTATTAAAAAAGAAAAAAGATTAGGAATACATAGTACATATATGTATGTATACATGTGTATGTCAAGTATAAGTCAAGACTTGAACACATTGTTCATATTAAATTTAATTTAATTTCATTTTTGTTATTGCAAATAGTTCTTGCACGCGTTGCTATTGAAATAAATTACACATCAAAGATGCTCTTACGCTTTAATGACCGAAAAGAAAGACGAATTTTACTTTTTAGAGAACAAAATTTTCGTGTATTCCGCCGAGATCATATTAGAGCCACATGACTTCCTCTCTTTATCAATGTCGCTGGCAATAACAAGTCTGAGGATATGCGAGCTGTATGAAAATGATTAAATGTAAAATGAAGAAGAAATTTGCTTTACATTGACGCCTAGAAATTTTAACATTTTCTGCATCATAAAGTATGTATATATGTATGTGAAATTGGAATGTTTAGCATTACAAAATAGAAATTAAAGAAATTCAACTCCGCAAGATAAAATATTAATTTTTTGCTTACAAAATAGAAATATTATTCATTAGCTATCGTTTATTAAATCCAATAATTTTATACAAAGCGGCTAATCTCAACTAACAACGGTCTTATACGCTGTAATTATAAAGTAAGCTTCCACTAAATAACCGTCGAATTGCAATAATTGTTTCCTTTGTTTGAAGTCGCCGTAGTCTAGTAGGTAGTGTGTTGGCTTATTAGGCTGAAGGCCCGAGTTCGAATCCCAGGTCAGACATCAAAACGAAAATATGAAAATATTTCTTCGGCGACTTCCTCTCTGCAGATTTCTGGCAAACAGTCGACTTTAAACTGTAGGTCCCGCCACTTATGTATAAAATTAACACACACAACGTAAGTGGTGTGAGAAGCTAGGTCATAATCCTGACTGAAGGGTTGTAATGACCAATTATGTTATGTATGTTTCCTTTGTATTGTATTAATTTATTTAAAATGTTAACATTAAATAATTAAATGTGAAAAATTCTAAAGACAGTGCTATATTGCTACTACTGTTTATTTATATAATTGGTTGTACATTCATACATATATTGGGTGGAATTAAATCTACAGATCTAATCAAAAATTCCGAATTAAATTGCAACGATTATGTTTAATCGCTTATAAAACGTTCAATTCATTCTGAATTTTCAAAGGAACGTATGAGATAGTATGTCAATATTTTCATGTCCTAGCCGACGACACTATAGAAACGTTTATGTCTATTAGGTTTATGGACATGCCCGCAGTTATTATGACTTAAACTCTGTCGTCATACGACACACGTTAGCACACACATAGATTTTTCATGTTGGTTCTATACCAAAGATCAGCAATGAGTATTCAAAAAGATAGTAGATAATAGAATCGAATCATACTCATAATTTCTGATACTTATTTGCATTCATACTTAATTTAATAACATGGAACCCCTACTCATATTCAAAGTTCGAATTACTCATCATATTCATACTTAACAACACGTATGATGTTATTGATTTCGACTCTCCACAACTCAACATATACAAGAATCACAAAATAAATATGATTCGCGTACAAACACTAAAATACTCACTAGATGGTTGTGTGTTTTTATTCTGCTTGTTGTGTGTTTTTGTTGTTGTTGTTGCTCTGTCTTTTTGCTTATGTGTCTTTTTTCTTTTTTTTTTATAAGTGCAACAACAACTTAGACTAAATTTTGATGAATAATTCGTCACTCGAAGTCTTTATGACCAAAACAGAATCGCTAGTGAATATAGAAATTGATATGTATTGGAGACAGCACAGGTTACAGGCACGATCGGAAGGCAAGGAAAGTATATCGAATGTTTTGTGTAATCGTCTGATAATCATACAAAATTATCTTTTGGGATAGAAAACATTTTGCTATCATCTAATTTGCGGATTCTAATGAATTACAAGCATGTGAAGAAGGTATGGACTTTCTGTAAGAGTATTATCGTAACCTTAATAGCCTACTACTCTACTAATGAAGTAATAATCACCTAACCCAACTCAATTCATAGCTTGTGTTACTTTATATCGGGTCCGCCATTTAACGTTTTTTTTTCAACTAGTGCTTATTTCGTGAATGGCAGCACTTAACTCATGTCTGATTTGACAGATAATTAGTTTTATCCTTCCGCTGAACGAATATGGTTGTGTATACGCTTGAACAATTGACCATCCAATTCGTTTTCGTTTCGCTAAGTGGGCCTGCGATCGACTTACAGAAGATGTCGATTTTGGCAAAAAAATCATCTTTTCAGATGAAGCTCATTTTGATCTTGGCGGGTATGTAAACAAGCAAAATTGTCGCATTTGGGGCACAGAAAACCCGCACGCTTACATAGAAAAGTCGACGCACCCAAAACGAGTCACTGTTTGGTGCGGATTTTGGTCCAGAGGCATAATTGGGCCATTTTTCTTCGAAAATGAGCAAGGAGTGGCCGTTACAGTCAATGGCGATCGTTATCGGGCCATGTTGAACGAATTTTTGTTCACAAAAATTGAAGAGGAAGATATTGGCAACATTTTGTTTCAACAGGACGGCACTACGAGCCACACAGCCGAAGCTACACTCCATGTTTTGCGCCCTGTTTTTGAAGATCGCATTATCAGCCGTAGAGCTGATGTCGTTTGGCCACCTCGGAGCTGCGATTTGACACCGTTGGACTATTATTTGTGGGGTGCCGTCAAAGATAAGTGTTACGCCGACAAACCAGAGACAAGTGACGCTTTAAAGGACAATATTCGTGTAGCCATTGGTGAAATACAGCTGCACACAATCGATAATGTGCTTAAAAATTGGACCGATCGTGTAAGCTACTGCATCTCCATCCGAGGCAGCCATTTGAATGAAGTTATTTTCCATTATTAACCGGAAGGATTGTACTTTCAAATAAAAAAAGAAATTTGAGAAAATATTCAGTAGTTTTTTTTAAAGCATTTTCAAAAAAAAAGAAGTTATTTGGCGGACCCTATACATATGTATAATAAAATAATACGATCTTAGCTCGTCATCAGCAAAGACAGTAAAAGAGGGGTAAACTCTGTGATTGTCAAATAAGGCAAATGGAACAACAGCTGCTTTGGTTTGAATACATACCATAGACCTGAAATTTTCATTCAATTCATTCATTTAGTTTTTCTCTCTTGGTGGCTTATTTTTTCTTCATGTGTTCTTATATTGTTTTTGCTTTTGTTATTATTCCTTGTTATCATGTTAAATAAATTCCTTTGAATATATTTAAAATGTAAATAACGGAATATATATGTACATATGCACATATCTATGTACGAGTATGTATGTATGTATGTATGTATCCGATGAATACAGTTTGTTTTGTTTTTTGAACAGGAAGGTTGCTGTTACATTTTGCTTAACATATTATGTTGTTATCGTCGCTTTCAAATAAAAGTAACACACACAGTGCTAATGTGTTTATTTGAAATGTGTTACAAGTTCGTAATGAATTTCATTTTCAGTTGAGTGAATCCCTTTTAAATAAAAATCTTGGATTTTATTTCAAATGCCATCCATATATGTATGTATGTACATATTATGCACTTCATTTTTGCCACAATTCTGTATTTTTCTAATTTTTCCATTTAGTTTCGTTACTGACTTACATACATATTTTACCCTTTATTTCTTTTTCTTTTCCCATTTTCAATCTGGTTTTTAATTTTTTTTTTTTTTTTGGTGTGTATCTTGAAATTAAAATGAAAAAAAAAACATTTTCTTTTCACAATTTGCTTGGATGCAAGAAAACAAAAGAAATACAAAAAAAAAAAAAAAAGATTCTTAGGCGTGTTCTTTTTCGTATAAAGAAAAAAAAAAAAAGACAAAAAATTAGAAAATATTGTTGTTGGCAAAGAAGAACAAGCCGAAGAAGATGGAAATGCTTATAGAGAGAATAAATGGATGAAGACTGTTGTTGTACATACTTATGGTACCTTAAGGCAATATGTACATTGTATGTACGTACGTATAGAATGTAAAGAAGCATAACATTTCATGTTTTAGTTTAAATTCCTTATTACCTAATTGTGTGTAGAGTATGTGTAGATGTATGGTTATAGAAATTTTTATGAGTGTGCGTGTAAGTGTTTTTAACATTTCCCATTCACATGTCGTTGTGTAATGGTTTATTAGCTTCCATTTCATTTTCTTCCTTTTTTTTGTATTTTCTTTCTTTATTATTTAACGTTTTTAGACCCGTTACACGAGTATTTCTTCTAACTTTTCTTCATATGTATTGCACATACATACATATGTATGTACATGTGTATATGTAGGTAATATCAGGCAATTTGTTTTCCCCAGCCAATTCAATTTATTTTCACACATGAGTTTTCAAAAAAAAAACAAAAAAAAAAAATATGTTGAATTCACACACGTACATATACTATACATATACTTTTGTGAAATATTTTCATGGCAATTTTTACTTGCTCTCAGAGTTTTTACCAGATATGTATCTGCTGAGAGGTAATCGCCGAAGAAATATTTTTTCATATTTCGTCCTTTTGGAAATATGTATCTGAGCTGGGGTTTCAAGCGTGGCCTTACATCTAAAAAGCCAATACACTACTTGCTAGACTACGGCGGCTACTATATACATATACATACAGCCATGGACATTAAATTAGCACAAAAATTTGTCATAAAAACAATCTAATTTTTTATAGTATTTTAAGTCTATTTACAAAAAAAATTTAAACATAAAAACATAAAAGGCATATTCTTCTTTAAAGCATAAACAAAAATTTTGTCTAAATTGCTGATCGTATGCTCATTAAGTCCTGCAACATATCAAATGCTAGATTTTAGCTGGACAGTAAAATAGCACAAAATTAAAATTTTTGAAATAAAAACAATATATTTTAATAAATAGTAAAAATATTATTGTTTTTCGTTTACTTGGTCAATATTTGGTAGAATAGACTTTATTTTTAAGCACCGTGTGGCATCTACGGGACATGCTTTCAATCAAATTCTGGCAACGTTCTTTGGGAATCGAGTAGCAAGCGTTCCGTATTCCAAGCCACAAATCGTCCAAATTTTTGTACTTTTGTTTTTTGGTTTTCAATCGGTTTTAAGTCAGGACTTTGCGCCGGCCAGTCTAAAACTCGAATGTGCTCTTTGTAAAACCAATCCCTTTACCAGCTTAGAGACATGTGTTTGGGATCATTATCTTGCATAAATATGTATGAAACTGGCATGTTTTCAAAAGCATATGGTTCCATTTTGTTCTTCATAATGTCCAAATACTTGTAACGGTCCATTTTTCAATTAATTTTGACGATTGGACCCACACCATGCCATGAAAATGATCCCCACACCATTATGCTTCCTCCACCATGCTTTATGGTCTTTTGAGTTTAACGTGGATTAAATGCCTGACATTTTGGCCGTTGAACAAGGACTCTACCATCCGCTCCCAAACGATTTATCTTTGTTTCATCAGTCCAAAGTATTTTTTTCCGGAATGAGAGGTCTTTATCCTTGTATGAAAAAAATCATAATCAAACTATAAATGGATTTTGTGCTAATTTAATGTCCATAGCTGTATGTATGTATGTATATACAATATACAAACCCAGTCATTTACTAATTTTCTAAGGGTTGACTAGAATGGAACGAACAATAAATTGCAAAATTTTTTCAAAACACTAATTTTATGAAAAATCATTTACCTTGAAATTTCCAAAAAAAAGGAAAAATATCCATTAACCAATAGCATTTGCAAGTAATTGATTAAAATTAAATTGATTACCGAAATCATTTCATTTTTTTATTTAACCTAATCTATACAGACTTCTAATGAAAATTTAATGTCATATTTTATAGGTTAATGAATAATTTTGAATGAATGAATGAAATGAAATAGATTCACAAATCATTGTATTGAGAATTGTAGAAATCGACTTTATGAATATTGATTGATTGAAATGAGAATTCAATTCCATAGAAAAACTTTTATTTTATTATTTTACTATTAAAAAAAGAGTAATAGGAGTTCAATTTACAAAAAAAAACAAAAGTCCGCGTACAAATTTTTCATAAATTATACGACATAATACACCTATCCCCCGTTTTACACGGTATTCGTTTTACACGTTTTCGATCTTACACGGTTTTTGAAAATAAAAAATTTTTTAACGAAATTTATTAATTTTGCTTTTACACGAAATTATAAACACTAAACTATAATTTGCTTATATCTACAATAACACTTTCATTTTTTTACTGTCAAAATATTTTACTGTCAAAATACAACATTACAAAATGTATGTTACAGTTACGAATTATTAGTAGTCTATGTCTATGATGGAAATAGATAAGATGGGAACTCCCCGTTTTATGATCAAAACTAAATTTTATGTGTGTATAAGCTAGTTTGTTTGAAATACCAAAACAAAGAGCATCATTGTTTTTAAACTTTGTTTTTAATTAGTGTTTATATATAATTGATAGCGTAAATTTATTCAAGGTGAGCAAATAACAGAATTATTTTTTACAAACTCTATAATTTATAAAAATGTGTTTGTTATTCATCATATTAAAAACTGACAAAAAGCGCTTTTTTATAGTGATTTTCGTTTAGCACGGTTTTTCCATATAAGAGTGAATTTTTCGAGTTACACGGTTTTTTATGGAACCTATCTTCCGTGTAAAGCGGGGGATAGGTGTAATTGTAATGATATGATGATAGCCATCACGAGTAAGAACTTCAGTTAATACTGTTTAAAGCATTTCATTCCAGCACTCTATTGTCAATGAATTTTTGGGGTCTGGTGATAGCATAGGAGTACTTAATTAAGTTTTTACATTTATGAACTATGCTTTGAGTTGTGGTCTTGTAGAAATATGTAATCGTTTTCAATGCCCAATTTCGTAACAATTTCGGTGACATTCTTTTTTTTTTAGAATGTTCCAATATACATACCCTCAGATCTATTATCATTAGTATAAGCCAAACATCGCCATACCACTGAGTAACCATTAAAGTGTTTAGCTGTTGGCTTTACCTTATTGGTGGAATAAGTTTTCATACTGACAAGTAAAAGACTTTTTGTACCAAAGGAACAGTATTTACTTTCACCCCTAAATAGAATTTTGTTTTCGGAACTCTGTACGACCTGAAAGCGTCCTGGAGACTAAATGTGTTGTGTTATTACAAGTTTTCGGTCCTGTATGGAGGAGCGAGTCTGTTCATCTATGTAATTAATCGTATATGCATGAGAAAATTTCTTGTTTGCATACATAAGTGTTTAATTAGTGTTTGTTAATTAAAATTAATTAAATTTTTCAGTTAAGCATGTGTTTAGTTGCACGTAGAATTAAAGAGTGATCGAGAGATTTTCTTAAGAAATAGAAAATTCATAAATAACTTAACTTAGTGTTAAGTATGAGATATTTCTGACTCATACTTATTAAAATTAATATTTCGAAAAAGAAAGGATTACAGCTGTAATCATCTTCCTTTTCTGTTGTTATTGAAGCTTTTAAAGTAGATAGAAATTTTTCTGTTTAATTTTTGAAATCTATTGGTCGTTGTCATATATTTATAGGCTGCCTATTGGGGTATTTACTTAATATTTGTATAGAGGATAGTGGTGTCTGCCTGTCTGTCTGTTTTCTTTTATTTTACTATTCTACTACAATATACTCGTATTGTTGTTGTAGTAGTTTTTCTATTTTTACCACAAAAAACTTTCTTTAGTAGAGTAGTCGCTCACAAATTAGAACCGCTTTATTTTTGAGGCAATTCTAATTTCTGAATTATTCTAATTTCTGGACGTTTTTTTTTGTACACGCGTATCATATTTCACAATTAAACTAGCCACAAAATACATAAATGCGACAAAAAAAAACATCAAATACGGAAAAACGTATATAATTTGGTGATTCCTCTTTTTAGTTTTACAGAATAAAACGAATTTTAGGATTTATTGTGTTAAAATAGCAAAAAAAAAAAAGAAAACGCTCAGAAATTAGAATTTTAAATTCGAATTTTAGAGCGTATAATGTATTGCAAGCACTGATTCTAATTTCTGGAATTTCTAATTACTGGAGGTTCTAATTTGTGAGCTTCTACTGTATTTGTGTTTGCTATTATTTTTATTGATATATTTGCCAATATTTTGATGTATGCTGACGATGTAAAAGTTTTTCTCTCCTTCAATAATTTAATCGATCATATGTATCTTCAAGATGATCTCAATAATTTCTTTTTGTGGTGCGAGTACAATATGATGGAGCTGAATATTAAAAAATGCAAATGTATGCGGTTCTCAAGAAATAATTTTATTACGGTTAATTACTTGCTTGGAGGTCATCAATTAGAAAATGTTGACTCTTTTATGGATCTTGGGATCCTATTACACCCAAAATTAAACTTTAATGATCATATCGCTTTGACTGTAAATAAGGCAAGGAGCACCCTTGGCTTCATAAAACGTTGGGCAAAAGAATTTTCTGATCCATATATTACGAAACAGCTATTTGTATCGCTTGTCAGACCAATTTTGGAGTATGGATCCATGGTATGGGATCCTCACTATAATGTTTACAGCGATCACATTGAATCTGTGCAGAAACAACTTCTACTCTTCTGCTTGCGTGGCCTGAGATGGAATTATTTGGATTTGCCTTCATATACTAGCAGACTGGCATTAATAAAACTGCCTACCCTTAAGAGTCGTCGAACAATGCTAAATGTATCCTTTATGATGGTAATATTTGCTGTGAATTTCTGTTAAAATCGGTTAAATTCAATGTTCCTTGTCGTAACTTCCGCTGTTATAATCTTATTTATATTCCATTCTGCAGAACTAATTATGCTGTTGCTGATCCGTTTACTAGAATTTGCCGTCAATTTAATTATTTGTCAGACTTTGTTGATTTTTCTTTAAATTCTTGTGTTATAAAACGGAATATTATTGTTTTTCTCAATTCGTAACTTTTTTTATTTTTATTGTATTAATTAATTGTATTTTTGAAACTGTTAGTCATTGTATTCAATTTTTTTTTCTCGTACCTATTTTTGTTATTAGTCAGTAAGGAATTTGACCATTGACTTAAATAAATAAATAAAAAAATAAAAAATAAAATAAATAAAATTTCTCTTGCAGTATAGCATTAAAGATACATTTTTATACAAGTTATCCTCTCTAATCTCAGGCGGCACAAAATCTTAATCAACCAAAATCGAAATTACAACCTGAATCTTTTATTTATTATTCGCGCAATAAATATGTCATATTCATACTGTGAAAGATCTTCTATACCAAAGACATAGAATGAAATACATTTTATGTTGCCATTATGTGTTGCAAGTCGTTCATTATTTTACTTTCATTGTCTCTGTCTATGTATCTCGGGCTCTCATTCTCACTCTCACATAGAGTTAGTTTCCTGTTTGTTTATTGTGTGATATTAAAATAAAGTCAATTTCGTATCCATATTGTAGAATTTTAAAATTGTTGCTGTTGTTGTAGCATATAAATAAACAAACATTTACATACTCGTTCCAACACAAAAAACTTACAACTTACCCTTGTCGCATACACACATACATATGTACGTATTTACATATTTCATTACTTGATTGTACATAAAATATGTATGTATGTTCGAGGCATACTTGTTGGTCGTGTTGTATTGTTCTTATTGTTGTTGACAATGACATGTTGTTGAGTATGACAGCTTAAACAAAGATTTTTCTCTCATTTTATCCATTTCTTCATTGTAAATCATCTAATATTTTAGAATCTTATTTTATTTCTCTTTCTTTTTCTTAGTTTTTTTCTATTATAAAACCGTTCTTTAGTTTCAACACATCAGAAACAAAATCAGTTGATGCTAAAGTATCCCTAAACATTAGGTGTAGAAAAAAAAAATTCATTATTTTAAAATGTTTTTGTTTATGTTTTTAAATTTTTTGTGTACCAACATAAGTTTTGGTAACAATCCCAGGAACCATCCAAATCTTTCTAAAAATTTTCAATTCAAAATTAGAATAGCTGGTGACAAACCTTACGATACGATTTTTAGGCATAAAATCTTTTTATTTCAACCTCTTGATAATAACATTCACTGATCGAGGGCATTTTTTCGAAGTTATGATAACTTCTTAATAGATTTGTCTTTGAACCAGAGATCAGCAATGAATCGTTTTATCGCTGCTCATAAGCAATCATGAAATTTTGTGAGTCAAAAATATTGAAATTTTACTACTCTGGTCTGAATTAAACATACTCACTACAACGTTGATTTATAAATACAGGTTGCAATGAGTACGCGTACAACGTTGACATCAAACTCATACCATTCGAAATATGTTAGATTCATAAGCCTACTCATTCAGATTCATAACCTTAAAGGGGAAATCGAATTATTCATCAAAATTTACAATCTTAGTTATTGTTACGCATTTACAAACAAAAGAAAAAAGACACATAAGCAAAAGAGACAGAGCAGCAAGCAGAGCAAATACACAACCTTTTAGTGAGTATTTTAGTGTTTGTACGCGAATCATAATTATTTTGTGATTCTTGTATATGTTGAGTTATAGAGAGTCGAAATCAACAACATCATACGTGTTGTTAAGTATGAATATGATGAGTACTTCAAACTTTGAATATGAATAGAGGTTACATGATATTAAAATAAGTATGAGTGCGTATAAGTATCAGAAATTATGAGTATGGTTCGATTCTACTTATCTTTTTGAATACTCATTGCTGATCTCTACTTGGAATACGGTAAACCCTTAATTATCAGAGAAACTTCGTTTTTTTTTAATGCCACATAGCGATATTCTATTTATTTCTGCAGCCATCTCTAGCAAGTTTAATAATACTTCTGTTTATTACACCTTATATTAAACTACTACATAAATTCATATGTAAATATAATGTATGTATATGTAATGTAAGTGTCTAAGTGGAGATGTAAAATTGTGTTATTTTTTGAAAACCTTGTTTTTTGTTGTTAACACCAACCAACACCAATAGATGATGAATGTGAAATAGTACTTATGAGAAGAATTTGCAAGTTGCTATGAATAAAGAATGTAAAACGAGCAAAGAATTACAGTCAAGGGTGTGATTACATAGAGTTTCACATATACAAGCACGCGTATATACATACATACATACATACATTTGAGAGAACTTTGTGATTTCTGATTTAATTTAGTGCGACAACACTTTCATAATCAGAAGCAAAACTAATAAAAATTCGCATTAAAATTTATCTTAAGAAATCTCCGACATCATGTATATTTAAGAAGGTTCTGATTACTTGCATGAATATCAAGGATTAAAGAGTTCAGCCTTACAGATTTTTCGATTATAAAAAAAACATAATATTTAGTCAAAAAAGTGGGTCATTTGGAAAATGAATGCATATGTATATCCCATATGACAAGAAAAAAAGAATGTAATATGTACGTATGTACGTAATTAAATTCATGAATATTTCCTTTTCGTTTCTCTTTCCTTTTTAGTTGTTTTTCTTTTTATTTAATTTAAAATGTTTTTAAAAATCATATCATTAGAGCCATCATACTCTTACTAATTGATATTGTTTTTGCAAATGAAATGAAAACTTGCCATAAAGCATTTAATTTCATTTCGGATTCGCTTTTTAGCCAAATTTGTACATTTTTTTCAAATTCTTCCGTGAAATGTTTTTAAGTTTTTTCTTTGCTTCCTGTAAAGATAGTAGCCGGGAAAAAAGAAAATAAAAATGAAAAATTTAAAAATAAAAATATTAAATGAAATTTAAATTAAATAAAGAAAAGTTTGCTTACAAATGAAATAACGTTTGAAAAAATCCTCACATAAGACAGTTGGGCTTTATGAAGTGTGAAGGAGTGAGAGTAAAATAAAGCAACACGATGGACGACAGCAAACCTATTGAGCTTTTAGAATGCAGTTGAAATGCATTCGCATATAACATACATACAGTGGCTCCCAGCTTATTTCAACCAGAACCTTTAAAAAAAATTAAGCTCGTATAATTTCGAAACGAAACAAGATATTAAAAAAATGTGAATAAGAGTTTATAGAATATGTTTAAAAATTAAGAAAAAAAGTTTTATTCAGTCTCAACTGTAAACTTACAAACTAAAAACCAAAAATATAGGAACCCAATTAGTCACAGCTTATTTCAACCACTTACTATAAACAAACAATGAAATGGTTAATTAACTGATAGTTTTAATTTCAAAATTTAGTATGACCTCCTATTTGCTTAATTACAGCTTTCAGCCTTTTTTGCATTGATTCCACTCTCTAGTGGTTTGGGAAGTTATTTTTCCCCATTCCTTTTTCAGAGCTGCTAAAAGGTCAATCTTGTTCGAAATCTGGTGTTGGCGGACGTTTTGATCACAAATTGCCCATAAATTTGAGACTGAATAAAACTTTTTTGTTTAATTTTTAAACATATTCCATAAACTCTTATTAAATTTTTTTTAAAGGTGCTGGTTGAAATAAGCTGGGAGCCACTGTATGTATTAGTGTTGTTGTTGTGTTCACAAACTTAGTTCTTAGTTGTTTTCGTATTGTTAGTTCAGTTAACGTCAGCCAATTATACTGTTACTTACTATATATTCAATAAAAAATAATTTAATAAATTCAATAAAATATTTTAATTGCAATTATTAAAATTATCGCATATTTTTAGAAAAGCTTTAACTTTTCAAGTTGCTTAGGTTATGTTTGGTTAGCGGGTAGTTTCACGTTCACAGGCAAGTTCACTCTGTGGCCCATATGGCCCATTGTGTTACCCAGTGTGAGGTAAGCCCCCTTGTCATAATCTGTTAGTGGTGGGTTTGAAGCACCCCGAGCTGTGGATGATATTTGCCAGTGGCACTTTCGCCACCATGCCCAGACTTTCAAATGTTCTGTCATCCAAAAGCAAATGGCGTCTCTTTTGAAGCGCAGTGCACTCACATAAAAGGCGTCGAACTCAAGCAGTTCCTTGGTTTTTCTGCTGTCGACTGGTGCACATAGCAGTTTCGAAGTTCGGCAACCAAGTATGTTGAACCATCTACAGTTTGTTGAATTCCATGCTACTTTTTCCAATTTCGAAAAGTATTCTCGTAGGGGCGCAATATCGTTTACTCCTCAGACATCTCCGCCGGAACTACGATGACCAGTGCCTTTTTATCAGAATAGACCCCAGTTGCTTTGTTATTGTAGGTTAGGTTAGGTTCGAGGACGTGTACTTTTTATTTATTTATTTAAAAAACATCTATGGATCAAAATCCTTACAGACTATTTACATTTACAAATTATTAATTAGAATATACATTTTCAAGTGTTCAAAGAAAGTATAATATTACGTTTTATGATATTAACATTCAACGAGTAATCAATATAAGTGTAAAAATAATTAAAGTATCTACATAATCTCCTTAATGGATCATTGTTACCATAATTAGTTTGATGATATTTATTTTGACGGGGTACGAAATTTCTTGTTGGTCAGAAGGAACATTGAAGATATTTCCCAGTAGAAATTCCGAACAAATAGAGCCATTCAATAAATTTATCAGAAAGCTTATATTCAGTACCAAGCGTCTACTTTCCAACGTAGGTAGTTTAATTAAAGCAAGTCGTGAAGAATAAGATTGTAGGTTCACATTTGGATTCCACGTCGAGTTTCCCAAACAAAATAAAAGAAACTGCTTTTGAACAGATTCTATATTGTTTTTCTGATAGGAAGTAGAGGGATCCCAAATAACCGATCTACTTGTCAAATGAGACAAGTACAATACCCGGAGGTCAAGTTGACCCATTGTACAAAACGATAAATAAGCGGAGAATTGTAGAATTTAATTTATTACAATAATGTATTATGGTTCGAGGAGTATTTCTTATCCTTTTTTTCATTTCCAATTCATTTTTTCATTTTTTGACTACCATTTTATTCTCTTCTAAAGTATATAAAATAATGACTAATGATTTAAGTATTAAATTTCTCACTTTTATTACGAATTTTTTTAATCTGATTGAAACAGTAGTTGCTTGAAACAGTAGGTAGATAATCTCTACATTAAGCCAAAAAAGAGACGACATTTTTCAATGGCTATTAATCATTATCCTAAAGGTTCTTTGGGCAAACATTTTTGGCAAAAATAAAACCACAACACAATGATCACAAGGCCATTTCATTTTCTTTTAGTTTTTACTACATACATACGTTTATAAAAGAAGTTAAAGAAAGAACAGAACAGAACTGAATTGAATTGAAAATGGAAAAAATCAAAATTCAAAAACTTATCTGTCTTCTTCTACTTATTCCAAATCCATGGTGGAAAAGCAGAACCATGACAGGAAATACTAAGAAAACGAAAAAAAAAATTTTAAATTAAAATGACAAAAAAAAAAAAGATTGGCAAATAAAACATATAGCGCTGGAGATGATGACCAAAAAAGAAAGAAGAGAAGAACTAAAAACTGAATTGAAAAAGTGGTAAAAAACCGAATATGAAAAATTTAGCAAATACAATAGAAAAATAGTTGAGAAAACGTTTGCCAACACAACAAAAATTTAAATTATTACTGCATCCAATGATGTAAAACTTTTCGTTATTCTTTAAACATTTTGGTAGTTTAAGTAACAAAAAAAAAAAAAAAAAAAAACAATAACAATAACAATATCTGTGACAGTCTACAAGCATTATTTTTAATATTTTCTGTCATATTTTTTTATTTTCTCTTTAGTTTGGCTTTTTTGGATCTAAGAAATCTGAATTCAAAAACAGTATACAGAAGATTTGTAACTGGCTTGTCATGTTTAAAACTTTAACGAACATAAATCAGAAGAAATTTTCTATACATTATTCCAAAAAAAAAAAAAGTTGAATTTTATAGAAATAACTACAACTACCACACGTACACACACACACACACACTCACATACGCTTTAAATAATCTACTACGTCTACTACAAAAGGTTAGCTTTTACAAAATATTTCAATTTTTATTTTTTGGTAATTTTTAAGTGTTTGTTTCATTTGAAACTGACATACAATTACAATGCGAATACATATCGTCGTCGAAAATCCAAAAGTACGTATCATCAAAAAAATCAAAATCGAGTTTTTGATTTGATTGATTATGATTCGTAAGGTTATCTAACATGTCTCTACCAATTTTTAGATTTTTGTGACCAAAAATAACGTTTTTATATTAATAACTAGCTGACCCGGCGAACTTCGTCACGCTCAAAATTGATTTTTTTTATTGCCCAAAACAGGTCACATTATATATTTATTGTAATACGCTGCATAAAAATAACTAACTTACTATAAGTGTGTGGATCTATCTATCTAGTTCAAAATTTAAAGTCGGTACGTTATTTAGGTGAGAATAAATAAAGAATAACAATAAGAGGTCCGAATCATGGGTAGCGCTGACGAAGTTGTAGTTTTTGTACTCGCTCCAAAACAAAAACTAACAGACATACATGTTATATACTTATGTACATATGTAGTTATAAACCATATTAGCCGACTTATAGGTATCTTTTAAAGGGGGAGGGTTTGCCACGCCCATTTTTGGTGAGTTTGTCGATATCGACTCTACGAACTTATCCACCAAATTGCATTCGTCTACGATCACTATGTCCCTAAATATTAAATTTTAAAGGTTTGCCACGCCTACTTTTTGCTATATCGAATTTTTTTTAAACCATCTAAACCTGATAAGCTTTCGAACAAAAAAAGAATGGTTAAAATCGGTTCAGTAGTTTAAGAGTTATAGGTATCACTTGAAGGGGGAGGGTTGCCACGCCCAGTTTTGGTGAGTTTGTCGATGTAGACTCTATGAACTTACCCACCAAATTTTTTTCGCCTACGATATATAAAATAAAAATATTTAAGAATTTTTTTTAAAAGAAATTGAAAACAAATTTCAATGAAAAATTTTCTAAAAAAGAACATGTACTTAGTTTGGGTTCGATATAATCTATCCATCATTATCATATTATTGATAAAGTGAAAAATATAAAATAATAATTATTATTGCTTTCCGTTTTACGCAACACACATAGCAGCAATAATGTTCTCCATTACGTAGATGATACTATGTATGTATGTACATATGTATGTATATTGTACTTATAAGGAAATAATTAATACATATTAATAAGCATTTCATTTATGTATCATCTTCGTAGTAATCATGCCATCTTAATTGGTATTCAATTATTTTTCTCATACAAAGGTATTTTAGAATAATTTTAAATGAATTACTTTTAAAGAGAGTATTTTTAATACATTATAGATCACAGGATGTTTGCCGATAATGATTTAATTTTTATTTTATTAATTTTGTCGGGAATTGATTAAATTTTAATGGAATTTGTTTGATTGTTCACCACGTAAACCGTATTATACTATACGCAAGCATTTAGTAATTAATAATTTTATGTGTTCAACGTAATGACATTGACGACGATCCCATCTGTTGTTATAGTCATCCAAAACAAATTCATAGGTTTTCTTCACATATATTTACATACTTTGTGTGTCCAAAAAATACATAGAAATTAATAAATGTTGATATAAACTAGTATGCCAAAATAAATTTATATACACGTATGTATGTATGTGTGTATTTAAATATTATAGTAAACAAAAATAAAAAGAAAAATCAACACCCTTATAATATACATACATACGTAGATATTGTATGCACACATACCTACATACACATGTATTGGCAATTTACCAAGATGGAATGGAAAGAAAATATTACATCGAAAAAGAAAAGAAACTAAGCATAGGCGAAAAAATAGAACTCAAGACGCAGACACTGTTTAACCGTAGATCGAGCTTTGTATCAAAAATGATACATTTCAATTTTTGAGACTATATAACTTTAATTCAGAAAAAGTTAGACACCTGATATTTTTTGAATTCGTTAGTATTGTTATTGTCATTATTTTAAAACAAATAAAAAAAGAAAATTTTAAACAGGGGTGAAAAAAATCGAAAACTTCATAATTCTGTCTTTGTATCATTTTTGATACATACGACTTTCCTAGCGATTCGTTGGTGTTGTGTAAGTAATTTTTTTAGGTTTTTAAAGATTTTGTGAAGCTTTATCGTAAATAATACATTATTTATGGTATTTAAGAAGGAATTGAAAGATAAGTGTTGGAGGAAAGTGAAAAGGTTGAATTTTCTGTTCATGATATATCCTTGATATTGACGGTAGTAGTTGAAGTCTAGTATGTAGTGTGTTAGCTTATTAGACGTCAGACCAAGGTTCAAACCTCTGGTCAGTTATGTCCCGATTATATATGTATTTATGTAATATTCCTGCTGCTGGAGACTCTAAAGAAGAAGAAAACAGAAGCTCGTCTTATGAACTGACGAAAGTATTGGGAGCAACAAACGTTACAATCAGATGTTTATCGCCAAATATAGTCCTACTTTAGTAGTTTGGTAAGAGAAAATACTCACAATTTTCACGCAGATTGCTAGCAGCTGTTTCTTGAAATGTTGTAGAGTCTTTCTTACTGCTCTTTTCATATTTATCTCACGTGATAGACAAACATTATAAAAAAGTATTTCGTCTTATATTTTATTTCATTGATATTACAGAAGGATAATATTTCGGTCAACTACGAACGTATGCGATAACAGAATCATTCGGTTTGATAATGTGCTGTTCGGAAATAATGATAAATTTACATCTATTACGCCTTTTCGAAAAACGAGCTAAAAGTCTTTCAGCTTTTAATAATCCCAATAATTTTGTCGCTCTAGATTAGTAACTAATTGAATTTTATGGTCGATATAAATTACGCGGTCCACCGAAACGGAATTGGCAGTTTTACATTCAAGTACATGCTACGTGCGTAGCAACTACTTACAGCCGTATTTGTAGAAACCCGCATCCGGGAAAATAGAGAGGAAACCAAGACAGAGCCTTGTTATTGATATAATCGGCGTTCTATTGCTACGGGAAACTTTCTACCTCACATGACGTTGAAAACAATGGTTTGTACCATTTGGTTTCAGCCAGCCCTCAATTGAGAGTGTTACTGATGCGAGTGACAATAAACTGCCCCATCTAAACAATTGGAAACTTATAAATCGCTGCAAAGCAAGGATGCTAGATGCCAAATTACTGCCATTTAGACAAAAATAAAACCAATCTGACATGAAGTGTTTGATTTTTACGCAAAAGACCATACTTCAGCGTACACCATGTCATAAATTTTGGCGTAAATTTCATAAAAGTGATAATAAAATATAATAATATAAAATAGTTTTATTAAAATGAATTAAAATAAATTAAAATATTAAAATTTTTTAACAAAATCTATCAATAATCGTGAAAATATTATGTACTACAAGTATGTATCAAAAGCGATACATAAGCTAGAATTATGAAGTTTTTTTAAGGCTCGATCTACGGTTAAATAAATAAAATGTTAAGCAACCAACAAACAATAATCAACAAAGTAACAAACGAACACACAAATATTTCAACACATACACAAAAAAAAGAAAAGATTATTACACTACATAACTGTTAGTGGACGTATAGTATAGCATAGACTGATTGACTAACTTACTTTTAGTGGATTGGACAGACATACTTTCATTTTACGCTGCACACAAATGAACAGTTTACTAAATTAAATGTCATATGTCGTCTTTAATCTACGTACAAGAATAAATGAATGTATACGGCTAAATATGAACGTATGCATGAATGCATTCCCTACTTGTACCATTTATTTGTTTGTATGAGCTTATAGGTGTGTTATACGTATGTATATACTATATATGTATGTATGTATGCATGTATGTGTAAATCCGAGTACTTAAGTTTTGTCCTGATGTTTTGGTTGCTAATATTAATGTTTCAGTTACAGAATATGTTGTAAATCACTGATGATACTGTAGTATTATGTGCTTTTGTTCTTTTTTTGTATGTTTTTTTTTGTTTTGGTTTTAATATTTTTGTAGTGGCTTTTTTTTAATTTTAATTTAAAATATAATGTACTGCCTGCCTGTCTGCTTGCCCGATGTTATTGTTGTTGAGCAGTTTAACTACAAACAAGCAGATGGAAATTTAAAGTTATCGCTCTATTTATGTTATTTTGACTTTTAAGTCAGCCACAGTTTAGACTGTACTCATCTACTATTTTGATTAAAATCGAAATAACTTGTCATGAAAATGTTTACCGACAACATGATGATGCGATCATGAGTTTATAATAAAATAAAGAAAAAAACGAAATATTTATACAGTAGTTTTCCAATTTAACGACCATTCGTTTTTACGAACATCGCATTTAACGAACAGGCAAATTTTTCGTATTGAATACCTTAAATAGCGAACAAAAATTATTTTTTGTACTCAGTTTAACGAACAAAAATATTATTTGAATGAAGATAAAATGACATTTGACAAATATAACACAAAAGCTAATGTGTAGTAAAAAAGTTATATCCCGTTGTTTTAAGCAGTGTTTTTTGTGTTCTTTTGATGTTTTTGTTTTTGATGAAGAAGAAATTGAGTATGATGGTGACGAGGATGTTGTCGAAAACATGGATCCCAAATTAAGACACGAGGATGCAGTCAAATATTTTGAAAGCTGCATTAAATGGACGCAGCAAAATAATGTTGATTTTTCAAAATCTATGATTTTAAGAGAGCTTCAAGAAGAAGCAATAAAAATGAAAATTTCTACACCAAAAAAACAAATATTGCTAAATCAATTTTTTAAATTTTGAATTGATTATTATTATTGAATGAATTATTATTTTGTATTATTTTTATAAAATAACAATTAATTTGTGATATGAATTGTTTCCTTTTTTGTATTATTTTTATAAAAAATAATTAATTTTTATAAAATACATTTAAAAAAATATTTTATGTACTTTTAACTTATTCTAATACCACATTTAAGCTAGTACTGCATATAACGAACTTTTCGATTTTACGAACAGGCCTGACAACATATAGGTTCGTTAAATCGGTAAACTACTGTATTAATAAATCCGTATATAAATGTTGAAATAAAATTCAACTTTTAAAAGTTCATTATTACATGTTACACTAACTAAAGTGAAATATAATTTTGAAAAAAACTCATAAAACAACAATAATTAAAATGTATGCATAACTTTAAATGAAATACTATTCTACAATTTCTGTGTGCGTAATTACTTTCACTTCTGCTTCTGATAAAAAAACAAAAAAACATGTAAACCAGTTTATATCACTACAGTATAAATGATAAGTTTGGATTATTTAACAAAGTAACATACGAGTATATATAAGTATTTAAATGAGTAATCTGGCTATTTTGTTTATATCTTTGTACATATGTATAGCACAAGTGTAGGAAGTTGTAATGTCATACTTGTATTTAAGTTTGCATTTGATTTTAATGAACCACATTACCTATGACGGTTAATTAATTGCATTTTTCTATTTTGATTTCACTATGTTCTCAGTTTTAAGAACACTTTATTGAATAAAATTGTTAGTTTTTAATTATTTTTTTTATTATTCGTTTTCATTCCTATAAAACAGACAAGGATGTCATTAGGTGTCTCTCTCATGCATACGAATGTATTTTTTACATTCATTACATTTTTGGATATGAATATAAATTAAATAAGTCTAGTATTACATACGATGTTACATCTCTAACCGTATTGGTCTGATAGAGGATACAAGCTACAAACTTAATTATAACTTGAGGTCTATTTTAAAATGGGCTGAGGATAATAACATTATGCTCAATCCTGGAAAATCTTACATTTTACCAATCAGTAAATGGGAATATGATTTGAGTTATTTTCCGACCATTTACTTGGGGAACACATCTCTTGTGTACGTTAGTAAGATTAAATACTTAGGATTTTGGATCAATTCCACCTTGTCATGCACTGACCATATTAATCATGTTGTGCGTAACGTATACCTCTTGCTTCGTAATTTACGAATGTCGTCTAACTTCACACCAGTTGAAGTTCAGAGGAAACTTACTTACTTAATTACTTACTTAAGCCAATTCTCTTTGTTCACTGAGCATGCAGTGAAGTGTTGTTTGTGTTCGCTTCAGTTTTTCCTAAAATCTTGTACTCGTAAATTAATTTAATTGAATTCTCATGAGATATGCATATTTTTATAATTGAAAATAAATTTTAATCGACGATTGTTGTGGCTAATATTTTCGTTTAAATTTTAAAAGTTTAATTGATTATGTTTTCTTTTTTAATAAAATAATTGAAAATAATTTATCAAAGCAATTGCATTTCACTCTGAGCATCATTCTGGCATACTGGAAAAAAGGAAAATTCTTTTTTATTGTAAATTTTTTAGGCGATAAAAATCCAACAATAATGTACTCGATATGAAATTCGATTTTAATTCGTGCTCAGTTCTCAAAAGTAATGAATGAATGACAAGATGAATGAATGAATGAATGAATGAATGAATGAATGAATGAGGGAATGATATGAAGAAAGAATTAATGGCTGGTTAGTCATTGTTGTTGGTTGGCTCGTTCTTTATGCCCCATTTACAATGTTCGGTGCGCTTTTAAAATGTGAATCGTTTAATGGAAACAAAAGAAAGTGCTAGAGAACCCAACAACTGCCACACAGCAATTAGCCCAGCTTTTATTTTTATTAAGTACATAAGGATGTTTACCTCTCTACCTCTCCTCTTTATTTATTCATTCCATCATTCTATTTCCATGGCATTTTTCTATTTTATTTTTCAATATTGATTTATAATTAAAAACAAAAAAAAAATCATTGAATTATAGAAATGAAATCAAAGAAAATTGAAAAGAAAAAAACAAAACATAAAACGAATAATGTAAACTAATCCAAGTGCATTTTTCATTGTTAAAATATTGAAGATGATGTAAAAATCCATAATGAAAAGAGAAAGAAATTGGACAGATCGTTTGCATTGGACTTGCAAATCAAAAAGTGAGACTTGGTTAGACTATAAACACAATGCTCCATTTTATTTTCAAAGGCCAGTAGAGTATATTGGAAAAGAAAATACTTTTGGCATTAATTAGAGATTTTTCTTGAAGAAAATAAAAAAAAAATGTTTGGAATAGTATAGGAGATGGAAAATGATGTGTGTGAAGTTAAGTACGAAAGTAATACAGTAATCCCTCGATTTACGTCGTCTCCATTTACGTTGTTTCGATTAACGTCGTCAACAATTTTGTTCCCTTCAACATCGATTTGCGTTGTCATTCGATTTACGTCGCCTTTTTTTGGAACCAACTGTGACGTAAATCGAGAGATTACTGTATCTTTTTTAAGTTCTTTGTTAAAAACATATTACTTTGTAGTATGAGCAATTTGAAATTCGATTTACGTCGTTTCGATTTACGTCGCCTTTTTCCGGAACATTCTACGACGTAAATCGAGGGAATACTGTATGCTTGTTTACAGTGAATATTATTTTTACTAAGTTTTGATTTTGCTTCCTTTTCCTTTAAACTTTTGTCCAATTTATCTGTGTTTTTATGATTATTTAAGATTTACTTTCGTCACTTTTCCAAAATTTTACAACTATGTTAACTTAACAGTCACTGTAAAACAAAACATTCACTGTAAAATAAGGAAAAATTTGTAGTTTATGAATTACTTTAGTAACCAAAAAAATTTAGTTGACAATAATACTCTAAAGACTGTATGTACATACATATTTATGAATTGTGTGATAACATTTAGGTCAAGTGAGTTTAATAATAAAAACTAAAAATGAACCTTAAGTATCTGTTTCAATTATTATATTTATTTTTTTTACGATTACAGAAGCATTATAATTGATTGAATTTATGACGATATGACTTCTCAATGAATTTTAGGACATCCATTCCGAAAAGGGAGGACTGGAGAAAGGGTGTGGCGCACCTCACGGGTAATGCCGCACAAATCTACAGCGATGGCTCCAAATTAGAAGGAGCCGTTGGTATTGGTATATATTCGAAATCAATCGGAATATCCAAGTCTATGAGGCTACCAGATCAGTGCAGCGTCTTTCAGGCGGAAGTGTCAGGAATTCAAGCTGCGGTGAAAATTATTGTGAACAAAAATGTTCGCAAGCGAAGGATCGCTATACTTTCCGATAGCCAGGCGGCCATCAGGGCACTGGATTTCAATGTGATAAACTCCAAGACAGTGTACGACTGTCGCAGATGTCTCAATGAGATGGCGAACCGATGTGATGTTTGTATCACATGGGTACCGGTACATAGAGACATTCCCGGCAACTGCAGAGCGGATGATCTGGCCAGAAGGGGCACGACCATCGAGCTCTCTGATGAATTCTCTACATTGGGGATCCCTTTAAGTACCTGTGGGCTTATAATTGACAATGCAATCGTGGACCTTGTCAACAGTAGGTGGGCAGCTTCGGATAAAGGCAGAGCGGTGGAGAAAACATATAAAATACAGATATACATATAAAATACAGATATTCCTCTGTGATTATCGTTTTCATTTGTTTTCTTTAAATATCAATGGAATTTAGGCAGATTCATATAAAAACCTTATGTTTTTGTAATATTTTTTTTTTTGTTTCTTTTTGGATTCCTTTTTACGCTAGTAATTATATAACTTTGGAAAATGAAAAGTTAAATTTTGTTTGTTTAATATTTTTCTTTTTTTGTTTCGATTTCCGGCTCTCATTTTAGAGCATACCCTTCTTACTTAATTGCTTATACATACATACGTACATACATACATACATACATACATATGTACATCTTTTTATTTTTAAACTTTTTCTTTTTCTTTTCGGTTTTCTTTTTCATTTTTTTTTTTTTTAGTATTTGTATTTGCATATACTCGTACATTCTATTATGTCGTTGTTATAATTTGTTATTTTTGTTGCAATTGTTGTTGATGTTGTAGAATTGGAAAAAGAAGCTCGAGGCAAATGATAAAATTAAATGGAAAAACTTTCTTTTTTTAGTTCCTCCAAAGTCAGTGTATGTATATAGAGTAAGTTTTTTTGTAGAATTGTTGATAAATGGGACTCAATAACCCAGTAAACAAAATGTGCTGATATTGTAGTTTTAAACTTGCGAACATAGAGAGACACGTCATTGTAATTAAGATCAAGTAAGGAACCTAAACTTGAATTTATACTGTTTAAGAACCTTATAAATGTACTTTAGTATACAATATAATGGTATGGTTTATGTGATTTAAATGCGTATCATTTTTTAGGTTTTTAAAAGAAACAGAGTTGAAACAAGTGCTGTTGAGTTGGAAAATTAAATCGAAAATAATAGTTTGAAGTGCCATCATCATATATATTATTTCTAAAGCACTTTTTTTGTCGGTTGCAAATATCTCCCATACCACCGCATCAAATTTAATGAATGATATCTCATTTTAAAGCTTATATCTAACACTAATGACAAAAAATAATTAGAAATTGAAAAATTTATATTTTCATTGAGAAAAATTATATTTTATATAGAACTGCATGATAATACTGATATCATTATGATTATATGTTTTTATTCAAGTGTGGTAATACAGGGTCGTTTAATAGTAATGCAGTTTACATAATATAGTATGTATTAAAATCCATTCTGGCAATACCGCTATTTACTATAATGCCGTTTATTACTAAGTCAGTTATATATAATATGCATATTAAGTTGTAAAAGGCTGTTTTGGCAATACTTTGCAGTAGTTGTTAGATCAAGTGCGATAAACAGGGTCGCTTAATTGTAATGCTATTTCACATAATATATAAAGTTGTAAAAGCCATTTTGGTAATGTCGTTATTGTCATGGCATTGTTTGTTTTATGAAGTGTAGTAATGCGGTGTCTTTTAATATATACATATATATAGTAGCAGCTGATACTTAACAGTTAAAAAGGTTTTAAGAAAAACAAGGTCAAACCCTGCAAAAGGATTGTATTTACCAGAACCGGTCTTTTCACATGGGCGGTTATACGTGGCTTTTTCTCGAGTGCGTACGTTTAAAGATATTTTTGTTTGTATTAAGGATTCGTACGGGCAAAAAGTTAACGATGATCATGTCATTACCTCTAACATTGTATTCAAAGAAGTATTGTAAAAGCATTTAAACATATGTATGTATGTATGTAAATATGTATGATATATTATGATTTCTAATTTTTATACTTTTAATAAAATTTCTATTAATTATTTTCATTTTATGTTACAAAAATGACAACTAACGGTGCGAAATATTCGCACGGGTCATCTAGTTCATATATAATTTTATTCTCAAATAATATTTTACATATTCACTAATCTTTGCTTATATTTAAGTATACTCCTCACCCCTACGACCAGTACTGCCCTCTTGCAATGAGCACTTCAATTTATTATTAATAAATGTTTGAGGATAGAAAAGTTTTGTACAAATTTATATAGAAAATATCTATGAAATGAAAAATTCTTGCAACAAATACACGCAGCGACATTTTAACAGTCACACATACATATGTACATACATACATATATAAAAAATACATTGATACATACATATGTATAAGTATACATAAATACATATAAAAATTAAAAGTTTCTAACCACAGATAATAGAAAAGGTTTTTGAGGTTAAAAAATATGAATTTAATGTGTGAAAGGAATTAAATTTGTTTCTTTTACATATCAATTGACGACAATTGAAAATTAATCGAATATAACATGATTTTATTAATTTTCTTTCTGGAGAAAGTAAATATTCTCATTTTGTATTTATTTATCCATGGAGACTTTTTAGAAGAAACATATTAAAACATTCTATTGTTAGAACAAAATATATTGGACAACCATATTATTGTTCTTTTACACCGACCGCTCACCCCCCCCCCCCCCCCCCTGATGGTGATTCATATATGAAGATATTTTATTTTAAAATAATTCAAGTAAGTTCCAGTTGAAACATGAATGTTGAATTTATTATTCCAGAAAAAAGATTTTAATGCTGTAGTTGCCGTCTAGATTTTTTTTATGTCCTTTACCATTTCCTAGTTTTTTTTTTTTTTTTCAATCGAAAGTAATTTTTAAATGTAAAAAATAAAAAGTAATTTGTTTTTGTATCCCTTTTCTTCCTCCTTCTTCTTCTGCGGCATTTCCTTTGTGTTCACCACCATTTCACAACATTTTTATTATTTTATTTAATTTTTTTGATATTTTTTTCTTGCGTTTTCTATTTCTTTTTTTTACTTTTTATGCGACCCCTTTCGCTTTGGTCGTTTTTTGATTCGTTAAGTTAGGCTGCCAAATTTTAGTGACATTGTAACTTTGACTATTGATGTGTATTCGTGTTTTGGTAAAAGCTCACAATGTCGAAGAACATCATCAACTGCCACTACCACTTCCACTCGCTACCATAACAGACGACGTTGTGCCACTAAAGCGAGACCTATAAACACATTTGCAAATGGACTTGAGGACGCCAAAAAAGTTTCAATCGAACAACCAAAATAATAAGTTTAAGAAAAAAAGACATACAAAATCCGAGAAAAGTCCATAAGAAAACTAAAACAATACATACATATGTACATACATATATGTACATATAGACTAGTGGCATAAACTAAAGCAACCGGACTTAATATTTTGCAATTTCTATAAGCATCTGGTAAAAAACAAACCAAGGAATTTTTAAAGATAGTTTCTTCAAATATTTGAGGTCCTATTAATTTATTAAAAAAGTTAATTACTGAAAGAAGTTTTTTAAGTTCGAATAAAATATATTTAGGTGGCAAACCCTAAAGGAAAAAAAATTTCTTTTTTTACATATCATAACAAATATTGAAATTTCCTATATGTATTTAAAAAAATTCAGCTCATCTGGGAGACATCAGAGCTATTCATCTATGAATTTCGATTTCTGAAATGTTTACACATGTTTCTTTTATTTGGAAGAAAATTTATCATTTATTTCATCCTTGAAACCTGTTATTTTCTATCCGACATGTTCCACAGGTTCTCTGTAGAATAAAAGACGGTTGATTGAGATTCACATATATACATACATAATTGGTCATTACAACCCTTCAGTCAGGATTATTGACCTAGTTTCTCACACCACTTATGTTGTGTGTGTTAATTTTATACATAAGTGGCGGGACCTACAGTTTAAAGTCGACTCCGAACGACAGATTTTTTGAGAAACTTCTCATGGCAATTTGATTTACTCTCAGAGTTTTTTGCCAGAAATCTGCTCGCCGAAGAAAAACTTTTTGTATTTTGTTTTGATGTCTAGCCAGGGGCTCGAACCCTGGCTTTACGTCTAATAAGCCTACACACTATCTACTAGACTACGGCGGCTTCAGATTGATTGAGATTCAACATATACAAATCAGTTATTTGAAGTCTTATTAAAAAATTTCATATCAAGTTGTTAGTTAAAACTAACGAATAAATTGAATATTCGCAATTATTTGAAAGACTTCTTAACATTTTCACCAAAGAAATCAGGCTACCAATGGCTACCAAATTATGCCAACATGGAATGCCATTTTGAAATACAATACATATGAAGGTATGTCAAGTCAACCAATTACTTATTTATAAAACATATACAAACGTATACAGTAGAAGCTCACAAATTAGAACCTCCAGTAATTAGAAATTCCAGAAATTAGAATCAGTGCTTGCAATACATTATACGCTCTAAAATTCTAATTTCTGAGCGTTTTCTTTTTTTTTCTTGCTATTTTAACACAAGAAATCCCCAAATTCTTTTTATTCTGTAAAACTTAAAAGGGGAATCACCAAATTATATACGTTTTTTCGTATTTGATGTTTTTTTTTTGTCGCATTTATGTATTTTGTGGCTAGTTTATTTGTGAAATTTGATACGCGTGTACATTAAAAAACGTCCAGAAATTAGAATAATTCAGAAATTAGAATTCCCTGAAAAACAAAGCGGTTCTAATTTGTGAGCGAATACTGTATTAGCAAATTTCTAAAATTTAATACAATTTATTAAAGTTAAGAACATGATGAAATTTAGTTTGTATAACTGCAATGGAATAATTTCAGCTTTCTTGCATTTGAAAACGTAACACAGTAAATAAATTTCCATTTAGTATTGCAATTCAACCACAAAATAGGTTCATTTTTTGTGACGTATTCAGGACAAAAATAGAAAAAAAAGGAAACGAAAATATTTCTTCTTTTTCATTTTGTCTTTTTATTTAAATTTTTTGTTTTTTTTGTTTTTGTTAATTTATAAAAAAGAAAAATAGAAAACAAACGGATTTCAGTATACTCGTTTATGTAATAAAAGCGAGTATTTTTTTTAATTCTTTTTTTTTTTTTGTTATCCTGTTAATTCATATCAGGCACATCTTTCGCAAAAAGGAAACGAAAAAACGTATGAAAGCAAAAACTCTAATAGATTCGGACCTCTCTCCGATAAATAACATTTTCGATAAATTCTTAATTCAGAGAATCCGATACAAACGAGAGAAACGAATATATTATATTCAGTAGTAGTTTTCAAACTTTCAAATATTTTTAATGCATTTATGTATGAGCATTTACCAAAGTACTAACAGATCATGACACAAGGAAGCTTACCTCACACTGGGTAATATTATAGGCCATGTGGGCCACCGAGTGAACTTGCCTGTGAATGGCAAGCTACCCGCTAACCTAAACTACCCTATCAATGAGTGTGAGTGATGAGTTTTATTTCATACCCATATTTTTAGGATGATACTTATTTTTAATGCAAATGTTACGTTTTTTTTTTTTTTTTTTTTTTTTTATGAAACCAGCACTCAGGGGATGGCCCCTGCTCATGCAGTGCATTGTGCAGGTTTTTAGGAAAGGTGGAAAGGGGGAAGATGCGAACTGCAAGGAAACGAGTTGCTGCTAGGTGACTATAAAATGGCCAGTGCTATACCTTCACCATTAGACAGTCTACAGACAATCGTCCCCAAGAAGCCCGATGTTTCTTACACCACTTATGTTGTGTGTGTTAATTTTACACATAAGTGGCGGGACCTACAGTTTAAAGTCGACTCCGAACGACAGATTTTTGATATTCTTTCAGGTTTTCAGGTTCTTTTCTGGATAATTCGTGTTATTCTCTCATTACTTTGTTATTCGGTATGGTTGTGGGTTGACAGAACTGGTGCTGATTATTTTAATTATGGAAATTAATAAATTCTTCTGCTTTTAGCACAGTTTCGTTCGTATGTATATACTATACATAGTTGCATAAATTAAAGTTATCCAACACAAAATTGAATTTTTTTCTCTACTCGTACATAGAGAACATTTGAGAGCATTTCGTTATTTTATTCACTCGTTTCACTTCCATTCTTCGGATGTTTATTCTTTTCATATTTTTTACACTTAAAACAGTTTGTTTATGAAAATAATAATTATGGAAATTATCTGTGTGCGAATAAAGGAAATAAAGGTGAAAATGTGAAAATAGTAAAGCCAGCAGGGGAAAGTAAAACTATGCTCGTTCGTACTCATACATACACATCGCAGGGTCATATACATACATACATACATACCTTTTTTACATAAAATATTAAAATGGAAAATGAAAATGTGCATTAACTTTAGCAAAAAGCTTTTTCTATTTAACATAATCAGAGAGTACGTTTGTGAATAAGTCGATGCGAAAAGAGCACAACGTTTCACATCATCACATTACACAAAAAAAAAAAAAAAAAACAAACAAAAAAAAAAAAAAGCAACAAAATAATGTGAAAGCAATGAGGACAAAATTAAATTGAAATAAATAATTAGATCTCTTTGACAGCGACACTTTGTCATTAGCAAGTTTATTTTTAGCATTAACAACAACAACAACAACGATAACGACCATAATAAAAACAACATAAATAGAGCAAAATATTAAAAAAAAAAAACAATGGAAAGAAATTCAGAATTTTAATGACACAAAAATAGAACAGAACAGAACAGAACGGAACAGAACCGAGCAAAACAAAACAAAACAGAACAATCTCTGCATATGTCTGTACAGGGTGGCTGATATGTATTGCAACCAACTTCAGGTTGTTATCATTTGTAAACAGACTTATTCCAGTGACAGTTTATTTTATTATTTACAAGCTTACAAAAGCATTTTGATCTATTGCATTCAGAAAAAAAGTTATTCGTGATGGAATTCAAGCGTGATAGTGTGATTGCTTTATATTTGGTGGATATCGTTAGAGCCCTCCAGCATTTAAATGTGAATAAATCTTTTGTTTATCGTACCATTGCTCGTTACCGAGATACTGGCAGTGTTGCATCGCGTCCAAAAAGTGGACGAAAAAAAACGGTAACAATACCAGAAATGATCCGAAAAGTGAAGGCCAGATTTGATCGAAATCCACGCCGCAGTGGTAGAAAAATTGCTCGTGAGCTGAACATATCGCAAGAACGGATGCAACACATATTGAAAAATGAGCTTGGACTAAAGCCATTGAAGTTCTAAAAAGTGCAAGAGCTCACCGATGTACAAAAAAAGTTAGACTGGAAAGAGCCAAGGAGTTACTTCGCTTGCACGAAAGTGGCCAGTTACCGAATTTGGTTTTCTCCAATGAGAAGCCGTTCCAAATTGAGCAGTTTGTGAACAAACAAAATGATCGGGTTTACTTGCCAAAGAGGTCAGCTGAAAATTTACACCTGCGATTGGCCACCAGAACTGAAGCGACGCCGATTGTAATGGTATGGGCCGTCGTAACGGCCGATGGTCGCTCCCCGCTCGTATTCATCGACCGTGGGGTCAAAATAAATGCTGAATATTATCGGGAAAATGTCTTAAAGACAGTATTGAAGCTCTGGGCAGACAAACATTTCGGCCGCAGACCATGGACATTCCAACAGGACTCAGCACCACCGCACTCAGCACGCGTCAACCAAGAATGGCTTAAAAAGGAGGTTCCTCGCTTCATTTCTACCGCACAATGGCCACCAAAATCTCCGGATCTCAATCCGTTGGACTTTTGCGCCTGCGGCATTTTGGAGAGTAAGGTTCTCACTAAAAAATACCAAAGTGTCGATCATCTCAAGACGGCGCTTCGCTGGGAATGGGCCAAAATACCGCAGAGCCACTTTCGTGCAGCCTGTGATGGCTTTGTCGGCCGTTTGAAGGCTATAATTCGTACCAAAGGTGGCCAATTCGAACAAATATAAACTGATTCTAAAATTTGATGTTATTTCCAACCGTTTTTGCTTTTGAACAATAAAATTAAAAAAAAATTAAAAAAATATAGCGCTTTACTTTGTTGCATTATATATCAGCCACCCTGTATGTACGTACATTTTACCACCATACAATTTTTATTCTAATGCAGAATCTGCGATTAATACCACGACTATTTTTGATTGCCTTTCGTTATTTTTTTTTTTTTTTTTTTTTTGAGTTCCCCCTCTGTTTATTTTCAAAAATATTCAAAACGATAAATCTAATAGCACATAAATTAATTACGAAAATTAGAATATTTTAAGAGAAAAAACAAAAAAAAACTAAATTTAAAACATAAAGTGCGGGTTGCACCTTAAAGAAAGTAATTTAATCTTTATTTAGATAGTTCTTGACAGTTCAGTCATCAAAGATAAAGATCATATCACAGCATAACTAAAAAGAAAGTGTATGTACATACTGTAAGTAATCGTATTTTAACGAGGTACAGCGAGGAAAATTAAAACGAAAAGAGAAGAAAAAAAAGGAGAACGAAAACTAAGAGGAAAATATTAATTACTTTCTTAATGTTATTTGAATCTATTAGAAGTTAATGGCTCGCTTAAAGGTAAAGGCGAAATAAGTGTGTATTAAAAAGTTTTATATTTGCTTTGCACTGTCTTTTCAACGTAGTTTTTGCGTCGTTTAGCGGAGAGTAAAGTTAAGTGCTAAAAGAGGAATCATCGCAAAAGGAAAATAACATTTTCAACGCTTTTAATTAATTTGTACACAAACAATGAACAACTGTTTTTAATGGTACTCTTGTTTTTATATACGTTTTCTTTTTTATTTTTTAAATTTATTTATATTTCGTTTTTGTATTTGTATTGCCTTGTGCTCTTTCTATTGAAACCTATTGAAACTTTACAACAACACAAGCGAACACAATACAACAATTTATTATATTTTGCACTAATACATACACAAACACACTTGTATGTACATACGAGTACATGTATTCATGATGTGTTCGTATATTGTTTTTATTTTCACTTTACTTTTGTTGCTCTTCAATATGTTAATTTAATAAGTCGTTATTTTATTATCGGATAAAAAAAAAAATGATATAAAAAAAATAAACTCACATGAATTTTGTGTATTTTAGCGGCTGTAGTAGTAGCTGCAGCAGTAGTATCACCAGCAGCTTCAGTTTAATAAACACCAACAACAATAATAACATAAAACAGTAGAAGCCGTTAAGGATAAACTGTTTTTAAAAAAATAATGGCAACAGTAACGAATAAAAAAAATGCCAAATTAAATTAAGTACCGTCGTAAAGAATGAGTGCGTAAGTACGGGTATATGCGTATGTTTGTGTGTTTTTCTTATCGTTGTTTTATTATTTCACTTCTTTTAATAATCCAATTTCATCGTATACATAAATTAATTTTAATACACATTTCCTCTTCACTATTTATTTCATTCTTTCGCTTTCTTAGTTTATGAAACTGTTTCCGATTGTAACGAAATAAAAATTTTAATTTTTTTTTTTTTATCAATAACTTAAGTTTTTTAATTGATTTCCCATAGCAAAGACACAAATGTCCAACAAACTTTACGATACGTACAGTTGCGTATGTTAAAACTTTAAATATAGGGTGTTTTTTTATAGAGGTATAGAACTTTAAGTTGGCATTACTTTTCAAGATGGCGACCGATATAACAGCTGTCAAGTGATTTATTCTCAGTTTGGTTTGGCAATTCATCATGAATAGACTCACGCCCGAACAACGCTTGCAAATAGTGCAATTTTATTTCGAAAATAATGGTTCTGTGCGGAAAACGTATCGCGCACTACGTCCGTTTTTTCGTCGACAAAATCGTCCATCAGAGCAGTAAATTCGATTAACCATGGAACGTTTTCGCACCACGTTTACTCTTATTGATAACTCGCATCCCCAGAGACGCCGTACGGTGCGTACAGAAGAAGCTATTGCTGCTGTAGAGCGTAGCATTGAGGAATTGGATCTGTGTCCATCCACTTTATGGAAGAATTTGCGGAAGGATCTTAATTTGCGTGCTTACAAAATCCAACTCGTGAAAGAATTGAAGCCAAACGATCATCAAGTAAGGCGTAGATTCGTCGAATGGTCCCAAAACGAGATTACCGTTGTTCCCGATTTTCATAAGCGAATTTTGTTTAGCGATGAAGCCCACTTCTGGTTGAATGGCTACGTTAACAAACAAAACTGCCGCATTTGGAGTGAAGGTAATCCTCAAGTGTATGTGGAAACACCGTTACATCCAGAAAAACTGACTGTTTGGTGCGCTTTATGGGCTGGTGGAATTATAGGTCCGTACTTTTTCAAAAACGATGGTGGCCAGAACGTTACAGTCAATGGTGATCGGTATAGAGCCATGATTACTAACTTTTTCATTCCTGAATTGAATACCCATGATGTCCAGGAGATGTGGTTTCAACAAGACGGCGCAACATGTCACACAGCTCGTACCACAATAGATTTATTGAAAGACACGTTTGGTGACCGCCTAATTTCACGTTTTGGACCTGTGAATTGGCCTTCAAGATCTTGTGATTTAACACCGCTAGACTACTTTCTGTGGGGCTATGTAAAGTCATTGGTCTATGCGGTAAAGCCACAAACGCTTGACCATTTGGAAGACAATATTCGCCGTGTTATTGCCGATATACGGCCACAAATTTTGGGAAAGTCATCGAAAATTGGACGTCTAGATTGGACTATATCCGCGCCAGCCGTGGCAGTCATATGCCAGAAATCATACTTAAAATGTAATGCCACAAGATTATCTTTCGGATAAATAAAATTCTAGTCAATCGAATAATCCATCGTTGTTTTATTGCAACTTAAAGTTCTATACCTCTATAAAAAAACACCCTATACATGGGTTGTTGTTGATTTAATTACCCATTAACTGATAGATAATGTGTGAGGACACAATTCTTTGGCAAAAATGTTGGACAAATACAAAGATTTAATTACGTTTCTTGTTTATTCAAGATTTTATTGTTTTGGTTTTTGTTTTTGTTAAAACATAAAACCTAAAAAAATAAATTTTATAAACAAAATAATGAACACAGTAAAATAGCACATGAAGAACGTGTGTAAAATATGATTTTAATTTAGTGTTTAATTACTTGTTAAATTTAATTTGCCATTTTAGTATGAAATGTTTAGATACCATCGGTAGGCAGCCCTATTACTATGTAGTTACCAGTGAACGGCAATGAACAACATCCTAAGTTAATAATGTAGATTGTGGGTGTAGGGCATTAAAAGTAGTTGTAAGTGGGTGGCACTTGAGGCAACTATTACAGTCACTGTTAATGTAAGTATAACTAATTTAATACACTTTTATTCACACACACACACACATCTACCCAAACACACATAACGCACACAGATCCGGACAAACTCACAAACACAAATGTCGTGTAGTTTTTAAATATGTATGTATAGTTTCGAACAAGAAACTTACAACATAATTATACTTATATGTATGTATGTATGCACAACAAAATTATAACTAGAACTACAACAAGTACAATTATAGAAACTGTAATAATAACAATAACAACAATAACAATAAACGCGGTAACAAATTGACATTAAATCCATTTGAACAGCTGTCACTTGATCGTGTACAAAACCCGTGTACAAAAACACATTCACCCAGGCAAATTAATGTACACACAAGTACATTATAAGCCAACTTGCCAACCAACTTGTTAAAGTTGGCTTATGTATGTGTGTATGTATGTACATGTGCAAGTGAGTTGTTTTGTCTTTTTTGTTTTTTGTTTACTTGTACAAAAGTTTGAGGGATAATAGTGAACGCATAATTAACTTTTAAACGTTTACCGAAAAGGATTAAAAGCTACAACTTTAACATCAAATTCCTATAAAAACATGTTTGTAGTGCAGCTGTGTTAGTAATTGAATAAAATACATTGAATAAATTGAAAACTTTATGTGAGGACTACATGCCCTTCTAAAGACTAAGAAAAAAGAAAAGAAAAGAAAAGAGAGAAAAAATTCTAATTAAACTGTTACCACAAGCACCGGCATTGTCGTCGATTACATTTATGATTCGCCGCAAATATAAATTTTGTCTTAACTTGTGAGTCTATTATTATCTTCAATGTCTTTTAAAATATCGAAAGTTTTTTTTTTTTGGTTCACACCATGTGAAGTTATAACGAAAAAATTTTAATTAGTTTTCATATTCTTAAATACACTTGCAATGTAAATTTATGTAAAATTTCTTTGTATTTTCTTTGTAATTAAACAATAAATTGTTGAAAAAAGGGATAAGGATCATAGACTATATGGAATGCATGCTTGTGTACGAGTATGTGTACTATTAAATGATGTGAAACAACACTCACAAGTTGGCCTTATTGTTAAGAAAAAAAATTGTTTTCTCTTTCCACATTATGATCCTAAAAAGAGAAAGGTTTTCTTAACGAATACAATAAAAAAAGAGAAAAACGCATAAACTTTGCTATTCAAAATACATACATACATACATAATTAGTCATTACAACCCTTCCGTCAGGATTGCGATCTAGGTTCTCACACCACTTATGTTGTGTATGCTAACTTTATACATGAGTGGTGGGACCTACAGTTTAAAGTCGACTTTGATCGTCAGAGTTTTTGAGAAACTTTTCATGACAATTATATTAACACTCAGATTTATTGCCAGAAATCTGCTGAGAGGAAGTCGCCAAAAATATATTTTTTCATATTTCGTTTCGTTAGAGATGTGTGACCTGTGGTTTGATCCGTGCCCTCACGTCTAATAAGCCAACACACTACTTTCTAGACTACGGCAACAGTACTATTTAAAATAAGAACACCCAATAAATCGTTTGATTTATGCATTTAATGATCTGAATCTCAAGGTTAAAATATAGAATTTTGGTTTAAAATGGAATATGTTAATGAAAGAATTATAAAAAATAACTCCTATTGAATTAGACACCACAGGTACATATGTATTGTTACGTTTTTACCTTTTAAAAACGTTAAAAATATGAGTTCGTAGATTGCAAATAAAATAAAAATAAATCTGTGTTTATTTTTTAATCAATTCTTTATTTTCTGCACAACTTTCGTGCCACTGTTCGAACTTATTCTACGCATACAATGATAACTTTAACAATATGTGCTTCTTTTCGTTATATTTCTCTGCTTTCAACCTTTTTTATAAGCAACAACACTTGTTAGTTATTCTTCTTTGCTCACAACCTTTTTTGTAAGCACAACACTAACAACTGTTTTCTTCACGCAACTTGTCTGCACACAAGTCTGACTGAATTATAACTCGATCTCGTATCTTCACACACCACTGGTTGAATTCTCACTCAATTCAACGCGACGGCGTCACACGACTAACTTAACTCGAACTCCAAGAATAAAGTGTCTTCATACACGGCTGACTGAATTCTAACTGAATCATCGTTGCTCGCTTTATCTTGCCTTTTATATCACTGGATCAACAGTGTGATGAATGCCCTTGAAGGATGATGATGACCTTCGGGAACAATCCAAAAATGTAAACAACTTGTTTTCATTTTTGTTGTTCGTGTATCTTGTTTACTTTCGTCCAGGCAGAGTTGTTGTTGTTTTGTTTGTTTGTGTTTCCGCTATATTTTTTTAAACACGGACGTTGTTGCTATATTTTTGTTTATTCATCGATCTTGTAAACAAGCCTGTTGTTTTTGTTGCTATATGTTTACTCATTCGTTGATCAGGTGAACAACTGCATTGTTTTGTTTTTGGAGCTTTTGTTTATAATTTTATGTGTGATCAAGTCCATTGTGTTGTTTTTGGAGCTTTTGCTTATTATTTTAACAACACCATTTCCATTTTCGTAACTGTATATTTATGAACTGCTGAAGGATATGGTAACAATTTTTGAATTCTAAATATGAATGAAAGTTAACTGAATAAACGCAGTGATTAAGTGACATAAAAAATAAATCTAATTTTCTTAATAGCTCAATAGTTGAGTATGTGTGTGTGTATGTCAAATAGTGAAATTCCTATTCTCTTTGTCTTTCATGCTATAAAGAATAAAAATTTAAAATAGCCAAAAATATAATTCAAGTAAGTGAATATATGTAAGTATCCCCTGGCAATATTGTGCATTTATATAATTTTCAATTTGCCACTTAACTTGGCTATAAAGAGTGAAAACTGTAATATATTTCAATATGTTTAAGATCTGATCTGCTCAACCAAATAGTAGCCAAACAATAATTGCTTCTTAAAGTAGGCTACGGAATACAGGTAAGAAGCTTGCCTTCTGTCTGTGGACAGAAAAATAGAATCCCGTTTGAATAGTTTTTGGTTTCACGGCATAATGTAGACAAATTCTATGGGAGTTCATATTGGAGCAAAATTGCAAAATTCAACAGCAAATGGCAATGGAACTGCCGTTGCAAAGAATCTTTCTATTGTATTGTGAATAATGGCGACATACAATGAACAATATTTTTTATAACGTATTACAAAACAACTAAAAGATGTCGTCGAATCGCATATATTTTTTGAATATTTTATTATATTTTCCCTTTTTTTTTCTTTATTTGCTTCTGCATCGTTTGTTACTGTTCTGTTACTGTCTTTTTTATACCCTAGAGGCTTTGCGCTTCAGTTGTACTCTTTTAGTTTTTATTTTTTATTTTTTTCGTTATGCCATCTTGCTCCATGTGTCGCTGCCTCTTGTGCTGCTATACTGCATAGTTTTGTTGCATTATAAAATGCATTATGAAAAAATGCAAAAAAAAAAGAAAGAAAATAAATAAACTGAAGAAGAGGAAAAAAATATATGCCACCGGATGTCCAATTTAGTCTAGAGTTTGTTAAAGCCTTAAGCAATCTGTGCTTATTTGTTTGTTCTTCTATTCTTTCGTTGGTACTACTCTTCAGTACGTTCGAATACTGAAATAAGCATAATATTTATACAGAGTTTATTGGCGTTAAAGAGCTTGTTGAATAACTGCCAGTTGGTTAAAATGTTTTATAAATTTTGTCATTCGATTTAATAAAGCACAACTGCACACGTTTAATATTATGTTGTAGTCTGAATAAAAGTTGATGTTTTTTTAATTCGATTAGATCTGTAAATCAGTTAGTAATTACTACTTTTTTTTAAATTTATTTTATTTATTTATTTATTTTCTATCATAGGAACATTGGATAAGTGAAATTATTTACAGTGTTTTGAGTTTCTATCTTAAGGATATTTCAACAAATTATCACATTTTGATTATTACTAAATACTTATTAAAATTATCTATTTAATAGGAAAAAGATAGTAAAAAACCTAAAATTTAATATCACATAAGAAAATTGAGAAGCTTTAACACAACATCTAATGAATGCTATACTATAATAGTATAGCTGAAATTAGAAGTTATCAAATCAAACCTCTCAGATGGGCGTAGTTTGACCTTCTGCATTTTTCTCTAAATGACAGCGCCAAGTCAGTTATAAAGTTTTCAATCATCTGGATGTTAGCCTTTGAATGCAGTTCAACAGTAGGAAATCTTGAAGGCAGATTGTAAATTATTTTCAAATTCTTATTCTGTATTACTTGTAATTTTCTCAGGTGTGACCTGGCACAATTATACCAGATTTGGCAGCCACACGTAACAATTGGCCTTATACACATTTTGAATAAAAGTAATTTATTTTTAAAATTCAATTTTGACTTCCTATTCAGAAGAGGATATAAAGATCGTGGTAATTACTACTTAGTTGGCATTAATCAAGGCAAATGTCAAAAAATCAATATGATATGTGTATAATAGAAATCAAAACAAATGCATTTGAACGAATTAAAACTGAATCAATGTAAGTATTAACTTTTTAATTCATACGCAGCTTTCTACTTATCTCTAAGGCTACATAAAAATTAAAAACGATGAGAAATAATTTTGGTTCAAACTGTTTCCCTAGGCATTTTTAATTTAAATAAAATTTTGTATAATTTCCGAATATATTTGATGTCGACAGACGGTCATCGACTCAATAAATTTATGTACTATGTACATACATAGTATGTACTTTGTATGCATATGAGCAAACTTTCCAAATTGAAATGTAAATATGTATGTATATCTAATTCTTACATTCATATTAAAATTCTTTTATGTTTTCAATTTAAAGAGAATTAAATCTACTTTGAATTTAATTAGATAAACCGAAGCCAAGTTAGATGTTTTGTGAAATCAACCATAAACTCATTAAATGTCACTTGCATTTCAATTTCTATTAAATAATAAATATTTTGAATTATTTAAATAACCTAAGTATTGAATTGGAATAAGTAGTTTGTAAAGAAAATGAATCAGATTTTACAATTATGAATAAAATTAAAATACATACATCATTATAACCCTTTAGTCAGGCTCACACCACACCACATACATACATAAATTTATGCATGAGTTTAAAGTCGACTCCGAATGACAGATTTTTGGGAAACTTTTCACGGCAATTATATTAACACTCAGAGTTTTTGCCAGAAAACTGTTGAGAGGAAGTCGCCAAAGATATATTTTTTCATATTCCGTTTTGATGGAGATGTCTGACCTGGAGTTGGAACCGTGGCCTTACGTTTAATAAGCCAACACACTCAAATACATATAACGAAAGTGTTTTGCTTCAACCTTAAACTTGTAAAACTTGTTTTGGTGTTGCCACTATTGATGATACCCTATTTGACAAAGTCGATCCCTTAAATGTAACATTTTTTTTTTCTCTTTGACACCCATTAAAGAGTCGTTTAAAATTTAAATTTTCATTAAAATATTATTTCCACACTCACGTGTGTAAGCCTAACCCTTTTTGTATGTACATGTCGGATTAAGTGTATAAATAGTTTTGACTGTAATTGGTTAACCGAACTAGTCTACCAAAAGGTTTATGGGTAAACATTAAGATTCTATGTATGTATACATATATGTATGTATGTATGGCAAGTGAAAATCTGGGCACTAATACTCGTTCACACAAACAAATTCTGTTTGAGTACATCATAAACTAACAGTATGTAGTATACATAGTGTGTTATTGTGTGTCTATGTTTATTTTGGTGCATGTGTATGTGTGTGTGGATGCTATAGTGTGCATAATGTTGGTTGTTGACTTTAATTGCTACGACGAATACTGATGGCTTTCATTACCTTCTAACCAAACAGCCAACACAAGCAGGAAACGACACAAGCCATCAAACTTTAGCATGCATATTAATATGTCGTATGGCATAAAAGAGTCAGACCAGACAAAGTTCGTTAAAGACAGTGTGTGGTGGAATTAGGGCTAAAAAGAGAAGGGAAAGAAGGCAGGAGTGCACCCTTCACATAGGTCCGGTTCTAACAAAACTTAAAAAATAAAACACTCTTACAGACTCATGCATAAATGTAAAAAAGCAGAAAAATTTTCAACTTTTGTGTTGTTGCGGAGGCAAAAAAATGTATGAGAACGCGTATATAGCATATAGTATACAGCGTATACTAAGGAGTGCGCACAAAAAAATCTGGACTTACACTTTTCGTTATAGAAATAAAACTAAGTGGCGGATTTTTTTCGTTTTATATTTCAATTAAAGTAAATAATATTTGAATTGTTTTGTGTATAAAATTTTTTTCTGACAAAGGTCTCAGAGCATCCAACTTTTTGAGCCACTTTTCTTCCAGACATGTTAGGGTGTTTTAGAAAAATACGTATTATTTTACTTGCTTTGTTTTGGTCGGCAAATCCTTTTTTTCTTCCACTTCCACGCTTTCTCTCAATACTCAAAGACTCCTTATATTGTTTTAATATTACCTTAGAAACTGTTTTTTGGTTAACACCTGCGATAGCAATAGTTTTTTGTAAGCGGCGCGGTTTTTCATTGAAAATTTCAATTATTTTTTTACAACATTCTTGTTGGGTGCCCATTTTCAAAAAACTAATTTTGCTATTGCAATGACATTTAGCACGTGTAGTTTGAAACAGATGACTAACAAAAACAATGTAACGGTATTAATTTTTTTCAATTATGATAAAAGTTATAAGCTTAAAAGTAGGCCCATTTTGTTTGTGCGCACTCCTTATATAGTAATACTGAATTTTTATTGTATTGTATTTGTATATGTCTGTGTGCCCATGGTTATACGTATGTATGTGTTTGATTGTTTTGAAAAAAAGTAGCATCAAAGCTTTCCTTGTAATAATATTACAAATTACGTACGTAAGTACATACATTTTTATTTTTCATATCTTCTTACTCACTTGGCCCAGTCATTCAATTATGTTTCGTGTCTGCGACTATATTTATTTTGTTTATATGTATGTATGTGTGGGGATGTGTGAGGCCATGACTTTCTCATGTAGCATTTCATTTGAATTTCTGATATTTTTAATAAATTCCATCGTTATATTGCCATTGACGTACTCATAAGCAAAATATGTAAATGATTTAATTTTTCGGCAAGAAAACCAATAGAATACAATAGAATATACATACATATACATACATATTGCTCATAACATTTGCGCATACCAAATAGAAAAAAGTATGGCAGAAAAATTAGACAACCAAACGCTATACTCTAGTGAGTACTTTGTTGGCTTACTAGATTAAAGCTCCGAATTTAAACCAAAAAAACATGAATTAAATACTTTGTATGTGGACTTCCAATCAGTAGTATTGTGGCTGAACCTCTGAGAGTAACCAATTGACATGAAAAAACTTCTAAAGTATGTCGTTCGGAGCCGACGTTAAACTGTAAGACAAACAATTCATGGGTAAAAACAAAACACATCCAACATTGGTGGTGGAGAAGTTATTCCGTAATCCTGACTGAAGATGTAATAGCTAATAATTAAATTTCACTGTGCATAGCGCGTTCTTTCTAATACAAGTCTCGGTTATTAATCACAGATTGAGTGGCAACTTAGCCCGTCGCTGTATTTATACTGCTTTATTTTATCTCTGGCAACTGCGATCTTTCTGTTAAAATTTTGTTGTTGAATCTTTGTTTTATTCCTTTATCGTATATTCTCATAGATAACATTATGTTATCGTTTGTGTAATTCTGGGTACCATACGACGTGTGTGTTTTGTTGTTGTCTGTGCGTCTTGTATGTTTTCGTACGCGTAACAACATGTATATGTTTATGTGTGAATATTCAAAAGGTGGATTAAACATAAAATTCGAAATTTAAATGTGCCACAAAAATATACGTTGAATGAATGTTGTTGACTGTATGTGTAAAACTTGATACTCGTATCCCATAAACATAATCCAACTTTGAAAGTTCTCAAAATTGTTATCCTTTTCAAAATTTAAAAAGATAAAGCACACACACAATAGTACATACGTACATACATAAAAGTGTATATATGTATGTGTACAATTCACTGTGAGATGGCAAAATATAAGAAAAAACAGAAACGGAAATAAAAACAAAAATGAAAAATAAATCTTACATGCTTACATAGACATTTGTTGGTTGTGTTCTTTCTCAATACAATCATTGTCGTTAGTTTGAGTTGGTTATTTACAAAGTCTTTTTCCTTCCTACATTATATTTCCATCTTTTTTTTCTTTTTTAAATTGTGTTGCCTTTCCATTTGATATGCATAGATATTGGGATTTTTTCTCCTCTTTTAGTTTCATATTATGTTTTCGCTTTGTAAGTAAATTCATAAACGTTCTCACATACTCAAAGAAAAAACAAAATTCCAACTTCATTTCATATTTTTATCACACATTGAATCATGTTCAAGATGGACGACAGCAAACATTGTGAAAAAATTTATTTTTTTTTTCTTTTAGCCATGAAATTAAGTAAAAAAAAATCTGTTCATATGTATTAAAACGTACGCACATGAATATATAGAAACGCATGTATCTGTACGAAAACATGTATTTTCTCTGGCAAATAACTTTAAATGGCTCTTTAGGAAGGAAACAGGTGTGAATTTTATTTCATGCTTCTATACATTGGTGGGTTTAATGTTGACACCTTTGGCACTCTACACTCACTATGTTATTATTTATGTTCTTTTGAATAATAAAAATTTTAAATACATTTTACATATGTAAATTCAAGCCGAAAATTAGGTAGGTACCAGATCAGCAATGAATCGTTTTTCCGCTACTCATAAGCACTCATGCAATTTTGAGTATGAGTGAATCAACAGAATTGAAATTCAACTACTCTGATTCATTCGTACTCGTTACAGCATTGATTTATAAGTATAGGTTGCAATGAGTATGAGTACAACGTTGACATCAAACTCACAATATTCGATTCATTGTTTGATTCATACGCCTACTCATTCAGGTTCATAAATTTAGAAAAATTCGAGTCACTCGAATCATTCATCAAAATTTAAAGTCTTAGTTATTGTTGCATATACAAACAAAGAAGAAAGGAAAGACAAAGACAACAAGCAAAGCATACACACAATCTTCTTGTGAGTATAGTAGTGTTCGTACGCGAATCATACTTATTTTGTGCTTCGTGTAAATGTTAAGTAGAGACGAGTCGAAGTCAATAACATCACGCGTATTGTTAAGTATGAATACGACGAGTACTTCCAACTTTGAGTATGAGTAGAATGAGTATGATATTAAAATAAGTATGAATGCGTATAAGTATCAGAAATAATAAGTATGAATCAAATCTACTCATCGTTTTGAATACTCGTTGCTGATCTCTGGTAGGTACATAGCTTGAGTGAGTGAGGTCTTCAACCAAGGGCTTCATGCCAATTAGCATACAACTAAGCCATCAAATAGGGAATACTTTCTATCGGAAGTCTATACCTTGTATCGGGTCTTAGAACTGGGACTTTCGGACTTATACAGTTGATAACGGTCGATAATTACCAACTTCTTTGACCTGAATTGGGTAATCTGAATATTAAAGCTATGTGGTCTTAGCAGGTCGGCCTAGGTGCCACACAGCTCATGCCACATCGAAAATCCTATACGAACGATTTGAGCGTATATTCATCTCACGTGGAGGTTACTTAAACTGGCCACCGAGATCGAACGATTTGATTCCGTTTGACTTTATGTCTAACGGGGATTGTGGGATTTTCTTAAGTCGCAGATGCATCATCTATCGAAATTTATCATTTCGGATGTACTCCACCCAGAGAAGTCTTAACGGATATTTCAACGATATTATTACACACGTTATGGAATCGATTGGACTTTCAAATGAATAAAAAGTGTCAAAACACACTTTGTTTTATTTAATTTTGAAGGTAGAAATGCTTAAAAAAATTCCTTAACTTCTTCCAGTCCTCTGGGACCAGTTATGTGTAGTATCGTATCCTTTCGAGTTTACATATGCTGGGCAAATACACACAATGGGTTTTACCACATGCAATGACCTGTATTCATCATTTTCCATTACGTCAGTAAATATATGAAAGGCGGCCTTTATTTAATTTTATAATACTCATGGTTTTCCCCTCATCGAAACCATTCCAGAGTATCTTTAGAATTCTCTTTTCTGCGTAATTATTCCATAATAATCGATTTGATGTTTGCGATCAATTTTTTAAATCAGCCTTTTAATATTGTGGCTGTATTAGTCTGAATATTCACTCCCTCATTGTCGATCACTGCATGATGACAAAATCCATAGCGTTCCATGTCTGAAGTAATTGCTAATTTACATTCCTGGACGATCTTTGATTCCATATCCCTGAATGTTATAGTCTTACCTGTCACTTGGCTAATAGAAAAAATATTCAAATCCCTTATAAATCCAATTTACCAAATTATCACTAACCGAGATCAAACATTCCTAGATCGTGCGTACTTTCAAAGTTTGGTTTCCGGTTCTTCGATATAAGGTACCAGTTCCGTCCCATCTCCATGTTTAGAACCATACGTGGCGTATAGGTATCTGTGACATGAATACGTTTGACTAAGAAAATCGATCTTGTATTAGATTGTTGCAATTGTTTCCTATTATTATATCAAGCATCCTGTTGGATAACTGCCCAGTTTCCCAATCAAACTCTACCTGAACGTCTCAGTTTTTGAACCCCTTGAATTTTTCTAATATAGCATTTGCTCTCCATCGATGTCTGCCTCACTACTAAAGCATAAGTCAGTATGGGTCCAATTACGCTTCTGTAGAGCCAGTGTGTCACTCTTGGAGTGGGGCCCCATTTGGAATCTATGTCCTTCGTACAGCCTTTTTTACGAAAGCAAGGAATATCATAAGGAATCAAGAATTCTTAGCACTTTAAGGGATATTATTACAACTTGCCGTTAACTAATGGGAGGATTTTAACGGGCAGATAAATTGTTTTTCATTATTATAAGTGGACAATATGGTAGAAGTGAGCGTTAAGCTAAAGGGAGGATCATCCTGCCGGTAACTTTTAAAGTTAAGTTTATGTTTGAAGTTGGCATATTATATATTATTTTCAATATGGCAACTTCAAATATAAACAAAATGAGCATATACAACAACAAACGTACGAAACGTTTAAAAAAAATTTGTTTAATTGAGCAGTGTTATCGACATTGCTCCGGCACTGCCATATTTTTTGAAAAAGTTAACTTTACATTATCTGTAAGTTGTAATAACGAAAATAAGTTAAAGGTAACTTTACAGTTCCCTTTAGCTAAAGGTACCTTTAACTAAACCCAAGTTTAACGGCAAGTTGTAATAATGGCCCTAAATTGGCTAATGAGTGTAAGAACTAACAATTTATTGGAAAAGTTTTTATGTGTATAACTTGACAGGCGTTCTCCTCTATTCGCTCATCGATTTAAAACATTAAAAATGCTAATAATTTTCCATAAACAATAGGAAATCCCTTTTACAGTCTTAATAAATATTTAAATCGTTTTTTTATTTTTATTTTTTGCTTTTACTTTGAGGCAGAGGAGAGAGACACAGTTTGTTACATTGAGGTTGTTGGTCGATAGTGTGCAATCGTGTCTTTAAGCAGGTTAATGTCGACTACCCCCCCCCCCCTTTCACAACACTTTATAATTTGCATTTTGTAAATGCTAATACATACACAAACATAGGATAGGAAGGAAGTTGAAACTGACTAAACGTTTATGGAGACACTGGCAAACATCATATTCCCCATATTGTTTGCCAGTCGTTTGTTATTTTAGTATTAAGTCGGACAGACAATGCGACAGTAAATCCTTGAGTTGCAGTGGCACAGAAGACAGTGTGGAAAATCGTATGAAGCTATTGACTCTGAGGTGGTATTCCCTGTGATATATTCCCTTGCACATCTGTAACGTTGCACGGCAATAATTATTTAAAATGACATGGATATGGAATTTTTATAATTTAAATGGAATTGAAGAGATGGAAGAATAACTACGATTAGTTCCTATAGGAATTTTAAATTGAATACAATTATGAGGAGGGGTGATGTGGGGGTTTAGAATTTTTACTTACAATCTTTCCGCAAGACGGTGCATCGCCTACAAATGGCAGCCTTGCGCCAATATGACTTCTGCTCGCCTGTTTGCTAACCAAATGACGGTGCACGTCGCCAACCCGCTTCCAACGCCGCCTACCTCTGCCACATGAAGTAGGTAAGCGTTTACTGTTAAGCGGTATCGTATAAAATTCTGCACAATCCTGGTGTTGAATAAATTCCGATTGTAAACGAACGAAAACGTAGAGTAAAACAACGTCGTCGTCTATTGAATGCACCGAACACGCGATATTATTCTACCTGAACAAGAGTGAACGTTACTGGGTAAACAGCAGCAATAGTTCGTTGCTCTCTTCGACTTGTGATTGCGATTGTGATTGTGATTGTTGTTCTGGTGAACTTTTGCAGTAGCGAGTGCTATTGTTGTATTGCAGCTATAATAAATTTTCGATAATATTTGTTGTAATGCGTGCATTAAACTGCGTACTGTTAACTGATGGATGTAATGTGATGAGAGATGTGATGTGATGTGACGTTTTGATTTCTTTATTTATTTTTATTTTCTACTATTATTCGCCTTTATATTTATTTTATTACTTTAAATACCGCATTTAATTTATATCATTTCAAAACAAAACTCTTGTTGCAAATGTGTTTAAATTGATATTTTTTATTTATATAATATGTGTTCTTATTCATTCATTCATTCATTCATTCATTCATTCGTTATTATTATTAATTTTTCTTTTTATTTGGTTATATTTTAAAAATAGTGCAATGCCATCGTTCTGAAATGATTCTTTTTTTTTATTTTGTTCATCACACAACTGACTGACAGATGAGGTTTTCAATGGTCTTTTATAGTTGACTTGACTGAAATAACAGTCCGATGTGTATTGTTACTGTCGTTTCCGTTTCACTAATGGCGGTAGTGTGATAACAATAACTTGTTGGTTGGATGAGGTTGTTATTACATCGATACATGCATATATTTTTCTAATTTGTTTGTTTGCTTTCTTTATTATTTCTTATAAGGTTTGTCTACTTTTTACTTTTCTTGTTAATATTTTTAATTTTTTAATGCACTTCTATTAAGCGACTGAAAACGACATTCCGAATTTTTGTGTTACTTGTCTGTAGTTATTCAACTAAACCGAAACTGGGTAGCCTATTTACTTTACAGTGTATGGAATTTCATTTCTTTGGCAGTAGAGACTAATAAAAATTACAAGTCTGCCCATCTAATTCATTGGTTAGGCATTTTCTTTGCCTGTTTGTCGATATTTTTAATTGTTTGCCTGAGTGTAAGTGTTCAGTTATGCTTTCCTCGTTGAGTGGCAGTAAGAAAAGTTTGTTTCTTTATTTATTTTTTTTATTTTGTTTTTGCGAGGGAAAACAATAGAGGAAACAGTTGAAGATCCTTTAGTTGGTTGAAGTAGAGTTGTAGTTTTAGTGTTCTTTACAACTTTTCCAGATTAAGATCGCACTAACACACTTGCACATACATAAAGGCAAATATTTTCTTCTTTGCTCTATTTTTTATTTTATTTTATTTATTTATTTTTATTTTTTTTTTATTTTTGATTCTTTAACCGAACGAAAACTATCCAAGTTTAAACGCCTTTTTATTCAAATCCGTTAACTCTGCACAACGTGCCATTATTTATGGCGCAATGCAATGTTATTTTAAATGCAGTTTTCTTTATAAAATTGAGCACAAAATGCAATTGAAGTGCTGTTTGCCCACTTTCGTTTCTTTTTCTGTAATTTTTTTAACTTTTTTTTATTTTTCTTATTTTTTTATTTTTATTCAGCAGCTTTTAAAATATTCACAAACCAACTAAGAAGAAGAATAAGAAACAAAAACTTTATCACTTGCCCGTAATTCTAAAGGGCTATAGAAATGCATTTTAAACACACTTTTATTCTCATATTTTTTTTTTTATAATTTCGTTATTGAAGACAAACGCAGTGAACGGCGTTATGTTATGGCACTGCCTGCGTACAGGAGAGAACAGTACGAGTGAATATTTATTCCAGATTATGACACTGGCTGCAAAGAGAAATTAAAATCAAATGGTATAACAATTAAAAAGAATATTTTCAAATGTGCAAATGTGCAAACGTGAAATAAAAAGAATACTTTTATATCAATGAAGAATAGTGTTCAAAACGAAAATGGAAATTGCAAATAAATTGAAAACAATCGAAACTAAAATTAATCATTTTCCCCCGCCAGCATTAATTTCACCCAATTCTATTTAATTTAAGATCTTGTGCTCTAAATTGCAAAAGTTTTGATAATTTCTGTTTTTTTTTTTGTTTTTGTTTTTATATTTAATTTTCTCCATTAGGAATCCCTGCCAAAAATATTATTCCAATTCCGTTCCCTTGTATTCGCTTTTGTACAGTTTTTTTTTCTTTTTTTTTTGGTGAGTTGGTCTTCTGTTTTTGTTCTCTGTTGACACCCAGTTTGAAATATTGCCAAAAATGAAACTAAAACTACAACATCAAGTCTGATAAATTTTCCAGCACACAATATAAAATAAAGAAACGTATAAAAAAATATGAATAATGGAAATGTACTAGAAATGTGAAACAGAAAAATTGTGAAAAAAAAAATTAAAGCAAAGAGATCTAATGCCATTAGCAATACTCAAAGTTGATCATTTAAATTAAAAAGTATTTAACGAAAATAGTACTAGTACTAGGGCATCCTTTACAATGGATTATTTCAAATATGTACATATATCTTAAAGGGAATGTTTTTAAAAAAAAAAATAAATTTTTTGCTAATTCTATATGCAATTTCTAAAAAATAAAAATAATTTTCTACTTAATCAAGTTATAAAAAGAATTATTAAATACGTTAAGAAGAAGCCAATATAGGCGCCAATATTGTACATTCATTGACTAGATTTTTAAATTTATCACATATTCTAACCTCAAAAGTGATTTAACATAAACTACTTTTCGCTTTTCAAATATGTATGTGGTGTTTTAACGGCTACGGACACCGTCTACCTATGAATATATTTCTCCTTTTCTCCATCTAAGTACCTCTGTTGCTGTGTCACTTATATCAAAATCGTGTTCACACTAGAAATCAGAATCATTCATTATACACTCAAACCTCGTTTTATGCGAATTTTTTTTATGCGAATTCAAATTTATGCGGTTTCAAAATTCTCAAATTTTTTCTTTGCAAAAACGATTTTAAGGAAATATTGAATGTTAAAATCCAAAAAAATGTGTTGTTCGTAACAAAGTTACTACTATCTTTAAATTTTTTCGGCATTTCCGGTTCTGATGTATGAAGTTTTATTCAAATGCTATGGACGTGGAGTAATATTATATTTTTATTTTATTGAAAAATTATGTATTTTCTTCATTATTTGGAATTTTGTATTAGTTGTTGTTTATTTCCTATCTTTTTCCTTATTTTGTATGGTCTCAGCAAGGGATTCATTTTTTGTTGATTTTTTATATGCGATTTTGTTTGAATTTTAAGGGTTAAATTTGAATTTATGCGCTTTTTTATTTAAATCCCTATTAGTGGATTTTGTATGAAGCTAGTGTATCGTTTTATGTGAATTTGAATTATGCGATTTTTTGCGAAACGAATTAATCGCATAAAACGAGGTTTGAGTGTATACAAAACATAAGTGTTTATTCTAGAACAAAACGTACGGTACAAAGAATTGGAAAAGCATTTACACTAGCAAGTACGGATGTGGAAATAAAACAAGGACCACAATACAAGAACAATACTATGTTGAAAGATCGCTAAGTTGCCAGACATAAAATAAAGTTTATAAAAAGCAGCTATATTATATATGTATGTATGTATGTACATACATACATACAGCTCTTCTTGGCAATTTTATTTACTCTTAGAGTTTTTGCCAGAAATCTGCTGAGAGGCAGTCGCCGAAGAAACATTTTTTCATATTTCGTTTTGATGCCTGACCTGGAATACGAACCCGGGCTTTACGTCTAATAAGCCAACACACTACCTACTAGTCTACGGCGCCATACATATAAATGGATATTACCTATTTGATTATATGATCTCTCGTACTATATGTATCTATAATATTATCTATTAAATTAGATTCGTGTGTTAGCTTTGCTTGTCGTTTATCATAAAATAAAAAACAATTTCATAAAGGCCTTTAACTGCATCAGTTATAGCCAGAGCGGATGTAAATTTTTATTTTTACCTTGGTTTCAAGCAAGTTTATTCCTGCTACCATTTCCCTCCCATTTGACGATGTTGTGCCATTTCTTTATTTTGCACATTTCGTTGCAGTAACTTTTTTGTTTATATTGTTTACAGATTTCAATACAACGAGAAATGAATCAAGTGATACAAAAATGATCGCCGACTTGCCTGGACCAAGTTTATTGTGTGGCTTGGTATGTACTACGTTTTGGACATGCAAAAGGGGATACCCCCTTAGTAATAAAAGTTTAATAAAAACTGAAATGAGCCACTTTATAATCAAGTAAGTTGCTAAAAGTCATACACACTTATTCAGTACATACACACACACAGAGTGTATGTCTGTCCGCCTGTTTGTATCTGTATAGGAACACATAAGAAATATGTATAGAGATGGGGAGCTAAAATAATATGGCGTCTGTGAAAACATAATAGTTTCGATACAATCGTTATTTTTGATGTTGTTGTTGTATTGTTGTTATGTACTTGCCACAATAATGAAAACTAAACAAAACAAAACAAAAAAAAAGAAAACAAAGCAAAGGAAAAATTATAACATAATATGACCAAGAGACCGGGCAAAGTTTGTATACGAATAAATTTGTGTTTGTATGGGTATTTGAATGATGGACACTATTCGTATGGGTACGAATACATATAAAAAAATAAATAAATATTATATGTGTGTATGTGCTTTATGGCAATATTTCAGTGCGATGCCTCAACTCAGACTTTAGACGCCATTATATCAATGACGCCGTCTTTCTGCCATTTTTTTACAACTACATACAACATTTTGTCACATTCTTCTTGCACATTCGTGCATATTGTAATTGCGCTTAAGTTACAACTAGTTATGGCAGCAATAGCAAATGAAAGGTTTTCATTATTATCACCGGATCATTTTTAGTAGCAGCATGCAAAGTTTGTCTATTCGCTCCTCTAGATGTTTGATAAGTGATGCTGCTTTTGGTCCGTAAATATCGTTGGCAGCAGTTAAAAAAAGAGTAAGAAGGAATTGAATTGTAAATCTTATCATTACAATGTTTGTTGCGCGAATTTACATCTACTTATATACATACATATGTATGTATGTATGCAGCAGAATCATAAAATTAAACAAATTATAAGAACACAAAGACAAAAAACCACACAGTAAGAAATGTACGAGGATTAAGTTCTTATATTTCCAGCCACGAAAGCTTCCAGCTATTGGTGTCCACTGTTTTTTCTCGGTTGTTGTGTTTTATATTTTCTATATTCAATATTAATTGTTTGTATTTTTCTTCTCGTTTTTTAATTATTTTATCCTTATTATGTTCAAATAGAGTGTTGAACTCTCAAAATCTGCAACTGCAACTTATGTATGTACGTATGAAAGCATGTGCATGAAACAAAAGCAATTGTTTATAACAGATAATAATAATAAAGAAAAAGTAAAGAATTAACAAACAAAAAATAAAATAAAATAAAATAAAATAAAATAAACTATGTACTATAAGTAAAACTGGAAATAGAAATGAGGAACAAAAGATTCTGTCGTGCATTGTGTATTCTATTTTTATTTTTATATGACCATTGTTAAGTCATCCATCCATCCATTCATCCATCCATCCATTGCAATACGACAAAAGTCGCGTATTTTTATGATTCTTCTTTTCAACAGCAGCATCAATTGTTCTCACCGTTTCTTTTTATTATTATTGTGTGTCTTTCTTTGGTTTTTGTTAAATTTTTATTATTATTATTTATTTTTTTTATTACAATGACCATATGCTTTGTGGGTTTTAAAATACAAACGTTGCTGTGATGATGATGATGCTTAAGGTTCTTAAACTAAAAACTTCCATGGTACTTTAACGGCTCCTGAACGTATACCCATCCATGAAGAGACAAAGTATATTATGTACTTCTTCGATTCATGTGAGCAGTTTTATTGGCAAGAAAAAAGGCTAAGAACAATTGTTATCGAATGATTTATTTACTGTTTGAATTTCCACGGTAAATTTTAAATCAAAATAGCGGGAAGAAAAAATCAAAACAAATCCATCAAATTGACCATAAAAATGTTCAAACAATTAGAGTTGAATGAAGAATGTTGGCAAATAACCACAAAAATGAACAATAAAAATAAACAATTGAGTTTCAAAGGCATTTATAGAACTTTTTTCTTTTCATAAAAGATTACTTGCATGTCTGCTACAAACGTTGTAGGAATGCTATTGTAGTTAGGGTAGATTATTTAACATCGATAAATATTTAATGCAATACAATTGATTGAATTGGTAAAAAACCGATTAATAATATTAATAAATACATAAATTCACTAATAAATAAAAAAAATAAAATAAAGTAAAATACAGTGGCAGTGAATACTTTGTAGATTATAAAAACAAAGCAAGCTTCCATGAGTGAATATTAACAGTAGTTAATTGTAGATGGCGTGTGTAACATATCTACATACATATGTATGTAGGGTGTATGAACAGGTGAAATACATGTATAGTAGTGAAGAAGAATGAACGAGTCTTGAATAAAAGAATGAATAGATATTTTAAGGTTATTTGCCAAACAAAATCTAAACGCCATTGACACAGTGCAAGAACATAACATGAAATGAACAAGGACACCTTTTTTTTTTGAATAAACCTCGAGTTGAAAATATTTCTATTGAATTTGTGTTAGGTACGTGCAGCTTTAGAAAACAAAAAAGATCTTATTCGAAACAATTTTATCAATCAAAATATTTACAAACTCTATTATGACAAAGAACTCTTCATTTAGAAGATAAAGATACAACTTTTATGCGAAGGAACATCAATAACGGGCAATACAAGACAAGTAAGGCAAACACGACTTGAATTGAAACAAACACAATAGCATCTCTCAACTTGTTTTCCTAGTGGAGAGCTTTTTCAACAGTGAAAAAATTATTCACCAACAAGATAATAAAATAGGAAAATAACACAACAGAACACAACACAAAAAAAAAAAAACGCAATTTCGTAAACAATAAAAAGAGACAATAACAAGGGAAAACGGACTGCTAGACATTGTGCTTTAGAACAATACATCAAGTATAAGAACGTCAAAACAAAATCAAAAACAAAAAAAAAATGAAAAATAATATTCTGCCACACTCCTTCACTATCACTCTCATGAAAAAGGTAACAATTAGGCTCACATAAAAATACATAAAAAAACACACACACATACATGCACAGCCACACACACGTTGTAACTAAGCACGTACATTCACGTACACTGGGAATATAACAAACAACAATCGATAGTTGCTTTAGTTGCAATCGTTGTTGTTGGCTGAACATTTTGAATACTTTCTTTCTGTCGTTCTGCCTTCGATTTTTCTCTTAGCTCTGTTTGTTTTCTTTCCAAATATGTATTGAAATTGTGCGAGAGTATGTGTAAGATCTAAATGGCAAACAAACAACAACAATAAAATTAGGATTTGCAACGATATGACCAACAAAAACTAACTAAAACTTTTACAATTTTTTACAATTTTTTTTTTTGGTAAATGTAAAGAGAAAACCAAACATACTCCTGCATACACATGCATAACTACTGTATATACATACATATGTATGTAAGTATGTACTTATGTAAATGTCTGTAAAAACGTAAGTAAACGCAGACAAATATGAAAATGGGAGAGAAAGAAAAAATAAATAATTTACCAAAAAGAAAATTAAAAAAAGCAAGTACAAGAAAGGCATAGGAATCTTAACAAAACCTGTAGAAAGGGGTACCTAAGAGCACATGATGTTCTATTGGAAAAATCTAATTTCGTTTTCCAGTGCTCACACATAAGATGAAGGAAAAACAAACGTTAAAATTCAACTCTCCACAAATAAATTTTAATCTTACTTTAGGACAAAATGAGTTAAAAATATTTCTTTTTTTTTTCTTCTTCTTCTTCTTATTTTTCTTCTTTCGTGTTTTTCATGTCGTCCAGGCCACAGGAGCAACAATTTCAGTTTTTATTATTTTTTTTTATATAAACACGCCCTATGCAAATGGTAAAAAATTAAATTAAAAAAAAATAAAAAAAATGAATCGGATAATATGCGTTTCTTCGAATTAAATGAAAGAAAAATAAAAGAAAGAAATACTCGTCGTTTGTTCTACTTATTTGGGCAACATACATTGGATTTTGGCAGGTTGTTAAAGAAGAACAATAATTAAAGTTGTTGTATTTTTGTTTGACAAAAGAAAAACTAACGGCAGTAACGGTTATATTTTTGTTTCAGTAGGTTGATTTCTTTAATAATTTTCATCAATTATTTATTGATTAATGCGTTCAATGTTTAATATAAAAAAATAAATTCTAAATCTTTTCTTAAGCACTTTTTTCCGTAATATGACAGAGCTTGTGTTGTCTTAATTTTGATAAACACATATGTATAACTGGGTATATATCTATGGGCACACATATATGTATATTCCGCTTTCATCTACACAAATTTGCCTTCACTTTTATATTTTTCTTTTTCTTTATCTTTTATAGATTATTTTTTATTTTTTCTTTTTAATTTTTTTTTTTTTAATTTTCTTGTTTTTTTTCTTTTCCATACAACACTTGCTTCTTTCTTCTCTTCTCTTATTTTATTTTATTTATTTTTGGTTATTACAAAATATTTGTACACGAATTTATTTATTAATAACTATAATGATTTCTCTCTTTAATGAATTATCATTATCATTTTCTTTTTTTCCTTTTTTTTTCTTTAATTATAATAAAAAATCTATTTCATCGGCACACTTAGTACACGCAACGTTTAACCAAAACGTTTTCTTCAACCCGCGGGCTCTGTGGCAACTACTGGCAGCTTGCGTATGGAGCATAAAGGATTTCATAGCAACATTGAGATTTTTTCATTCTCCAAACGATGTTCTCTACTGCAAGCTACATTCTACAAAAACTACAAATGAGGTTAATATCGGGTCATTTGCTCTCACTGTCGCTCTCTCTCAGCTCTTCGTATCATGTGAAACGCACCCAAAAGGATGCTGGCGCAGACTGTTACCCCACACAATGTGTGCGCCAGTTTTTTGTCTGGCTTCCTTTTCCGTCGATTTTATTCAACTTTATTTTGGTTAGAAATCCTTTGAATTTGTATTTGTTGTGTTTGTCGTTGTATTTATGTTTTGTTTTTGTTTTGTTAGGGTGCCATGTGTGGATTTTTGGAGTATTTTGTCGTAGACTTTGTGCTGTTATCGTTGTTTTTTTTTTTCTGTTTTTGTTTTTGTTTTTTTTTTTCTTATTTTTTCTGTAATATTTTGTTTTCGATTCTCTTTTTTCGGTGTAATTTAGGTTAAAAAGTATTATAATACTAACGCCCTTTTTTCGAGAGGTCATTCATGTGACTTAAAAATTATACTGATTATAACAAAAAAAAAACACACAAAAAAAAACACAAAAACAAAAATAAAAGAATTATAAAATATTTTAAAAATAAAATTTAACAAAATCAAATCGATCTCTCTCTTCCCTGATCTAAATGTTTTGCGCTCTTTTCTTTCATTATGATTACATACATACATACATACATATGCTTTTAATTTAATAACAATAAAATAATAATAATAATGAAAATAAAAATAAAATTTAAAAGCATCATACGTATCTCATATATCTTCCTCTCATAGACGTTTACATTCGCAAAATAATGATGGCCATGATAACAGTATTGTTGACAGTTGTGAATATCTCTTTGGTCCAAAGCAGATTACAGTCTGTTAAGGTATCCAGAGGAAAACATGTACAAGAAAAAAAAAAAACAAATCATATGTTAAAATAGGGCGTTTTACACAAGAAAGGCAAACGCGTATAAGTATATGAAGAAAAAGATGCAAAACAAAATGAAAGGAAATGAAATTAAACAAAGTGAAGTCATAAAAACTAAGCACTCTCACATGTTAAATGTTTAACAGTTTGTAGACTTTTCTCACTTATCCTTTGCTCTCTCTCTCTCTATCTCTTTGTCTTTTCGCTTGTCTCTCACTCTCTTGATTTTTCGCCCTTCATTATATTTTTACGTTCTGTATTTTAAATTTTTATCTTCCAATATAACTGAGAACAATAAATTGTATCACAACACAAGCGAGTATCAAAAAATACATACTCTATGGCATTTGTGCAAGAACTGTAAACAAACTTAGTGAGTTTATCTCTCCGTATACTATAAGTATTGGGTGTGTATGTGTGAGTTTCTTTTTTTTTTTTTGGGAGACCTCAGCTAATAATTTACATACAGGGCGTGGATGCTGTATATGTGAGTTTAAGTTACTCTCGTTCACTTTTCACAAAAACTGCGGGAAATAAACTAAATTCCGGTACTGTTTTAAATTACTAAACAAGTCTGAGTGGAAGTAAAAGACAAAGCGAAACCATACAGCAAATATTTCATTTAGAGGGATTGAACATTTTCTATCGTCACTTGTAGGGGCTACATACATATGTACATTCCCATATACAAGACAACCATATGTTCTAATTTTTCAAATTGATCTTCTTAAGTATTCAGTTATTATTCCGATTTGTTTGGCTGCTAGCCGATGATTATGGTTTTCAAATTGTTTGGTTTTTTTTTTGTGTAGTTTTTATTTGTACAATAATTTTTGGGACAATCTCAATCCATCTGAGGTCCAAGAGCACAGTGTTATTAAACAATTATTAATGCCAAAAGTATAGTATGTAATCATTTTTAATTTTGTTGCCTTTGAATCTGGTATTTTTAAGTTTAAAGCACTTGTGAAATCATCATAAACTTATCGAAAGGAATAATGAAAGAAGAACAAAAAGTGCAAAAGTATTATCAACGCCCATACAAGTAACAATAGAATGTCATTCTAATCGAACAAACCGTATAAACTTTCTCGAAAATGTCTTAATATATTTTCTCTGAAGAAGTGTGTCTCTGAATGCTAAATACTTGTAGATAAATAGATAAGTGCTAGTATATTCGTATATGTATGTGTATCATCTAATATTCACACACACACACACACACTTTTGATCAGCACTTGTTATAGAAATTGTAAATGTTTATTGTGTTTCTTCATTTTCACTCTTTTTAATTGCTCTAAACTTATTAAAAAATCTCATACAACTTTCTGGGTCCTCATTATTCACTGGCATGATATGAGTTGAACCAAAGAAAATAAAGTATAAAGAATGTGCATCTTAACATATTTTGGAATATTTTTCAAAAATATTTCATGACGCGGGGGGAAAGAAACAGAAGGGAGGGAAGTAAACAGAAACGAAGAGCGTAACAATGCGTTGCTCTCATTCTTTGCTCTCATCGCGATGAGATCAAAGACTATAAATATATGAAGATGTTGCACTGCCAGTGCCAAATTTGTCGATGGCAGTACGGCTACTGCCACTTATTGTACTCAGAGAATTTATTATACTCAGAGAACGTATTGTTTTCTTCTCTAATTTATTCTCATATGCGTGTATACGTGTGTGCATGTATGTATACATACATTGCCAAATAAAATAATAAACAAACTGAAAGATGTCTTGTTTTCACAAAATGTATGTGCAAATAGCCTGTGGAAAAGAAATATTACCGTTTGTTTTATTGTAGGGTAAGAATATGTGTTTTATTGTTGTAGAAATGAAACTATATCGATTCGCACCGAAATAAAAAATCCACATTTTGTGTGTAACGTTTAAATAAATATAATATATAATTAAAATCATAAATCATATTTTTAGAAGATATTGATAGGACTGGAAATATATCAGAAAGTACACATACCCCTGATATAGATGTCTCAGATATATACGATGAAAATAAGGAATATTTTAATGAAGGCACCGATTGTTTTACGTCCAACAATGTGAGAATTGAATTAACATCAAGTCGATATTTTGTTGGTTACATAGCTCAACGAATATCTTGCGTTAAATGTCGTGTGGATATAATCAAACCAGCGCAAATTTTGTCATATCCTTCAGAAATGTTCGTTTATGCAAAAAATTATATAAAAGATTCCGACTTTGGAAGTTTGTGCGCTCCATCTGATTTATTTTTTGAAGTTTGCAAAATTCATATAAGTCTTCGAAAAAATTTTTTTAGAAAATAAATCTATAAAAAACATAAAAACATTTGTAGTTGGCCAATGCGTAAGTTGCACAAAAAATACAATTTATTCCTTTTGGTTTGATGAAAATAACGAATGTTATAAACACAGAATGGAGATGCTTAATTTACTAATTATTGTTTTACTACAGAAGCATTCCACATGGGAAACATACAAATTCAAATTATCCAGTATGGAAAAAGTTAAAATTTTGAACCATTAAAATGATAAATAAATTTAATAAATCTAAACAAAAAAAGCATTCGTTTTATTACAACTTCATTCTATACAAAAATAGACACATATGGTAAATATGTACATACATAATTGAATAGTCTAAAAAATAACATTATAATTCGGTGCGAATCGATATAATTTCATTTCTACAACAATAAAACACATATTCTTACCCTACAATAAAACAAACGGTAATATTTTTTCCACAGGCTATTTTCACATATATTTTGTGAAAACAAAAATTCTTTCAGTTTGTTTATTATTTTATTTGGCAATGTATGTATACACACACGTATACACGCATATGAGAATAAATTGCTTAGAAAAAAAAACAATACGTTCTCTAAGTATAATAAGTTCTCTGAGTACAATAAGTGTACTGAGTCTTTTTTGTTTTCTTTCTCTCAGTTAACATGAGAGTGAGAACGACAATTTAGCTTTCCCTGTTACCTACCCCCTCGTCATAAAGAAGAACAAAATTTTGTCAATTTTAAATACACTGTGTGCAACATCTTTACATATTTATAGTCTTTGGTCAAACAATAAAAACGATCATACATACATAATCGTACATACACATATACATACGATGAGAGCAACACATTGTTACGCTCTTTGTTTGTGTTTATTTTTCTTCTGTCTTCCCTCCCTCATCAAGAAATGATTTTTAAAAGAGATTTTTAAAAGAGAGCGGGTCTTACTGGTACATCCCGCCATAAGAAATTTTACTTCTACATGATGCGCATTCTTTATATCCATATTCTTTGGTTGAACGATCAACCGATCAAATAAACGCAATATATAAAGTGTGTTATGGTGTAAAACACTTTTGCAAAATGTTACTCAAACTTAAAGAACATGTTGAATTTTTTGTAACAACAACAACAATCTTTCATTATTGTTCTTTAACCAAAAAAATAAAATAAAAAGCAAACTTTAAGCTAAATTTGATGACATTTTAGTAGGTACATATGTATCATCATTAATCTTTTACTGGTTCTCTCCTTGGGTGACTGCTTTTCTCCAATTTTCATACTTTAATGAAGCATTAACAATGACACTAATACAACAGTATATAGAGCTTTAGAATCTGAAACCACCTGGGCCTCCTTTTAGTTTCATTTCGCATTCATGTCGACGATTTTACTTTGTTGTAGGTTACCACACGCAATTGTACTGACACCGCTTCATGTATAGTATGTACGGTGGTTAGCAATAACAACAATAACTCTACTGCTGCTGCTACTACTGTTACGGTTGCTATGGCTAACAACATACAATTACGAAAACAACATCAACATCAACAAAACTAACAAACAGACTTTGTATGAAATGGAAAGTAATACAAAATCATACAACTAAACGAAAAGAAACCTTTAAAACAATTGAGAGGGAAAGAGTTTAAGAGGGAGTGAGAGGTAAACGAGAAACAGAGAGAGAAAATAAAAATATGGATGATGATGACTACCATTGCTGTTATTATTATTATTATTGTTGTTGTTGGTTTGTTAGTTGTGTATGGTTTCGCTTGCATGCAACAAACTCTCACTCATTTGCACACAAACACGCATTCATGCACACATCCACCTTTGAGCTCTCTAAAGTATGCAATGGTTTGAGTTTTTTGTGTGGATTTTTCATTGCCCGCAGCGGCACTTAACATTATTTTAATTGTATGTATGTGTGTATGCATGTTTATACGTTTTGATGTGCCCGCGTGTTTGTGTGCTATTGTTATTGCTGTTGTTGTTGTTGTTGTTGTTGTTATTGTTGTTATGCATTTTGTGTACTATATAAGAATACACAAACATACATACATTCTTCTCTCTTTCTATTCAACAAATATTTTTATGTGTTAAGGCCAGTACAACAGAATACAGAAACAAAAAATATTTTAATAAATAACAAAAAATGCAGGTCGTGCTTAAATATTTAATACACCTTCTCTACAAAATTCAACAAAACAATAATTGTATGTAAACGGTTTATATACATACTTACATATGTAGATATGTATGTACCTATATGGTATTGGATTCTAATATACATACTTACATATGTACATATGTATGTGTGAAGGTACATATGTAACAGGCAACTGTTAAATATGTAATGAATTCCAGATTTTCTCCCATTAGGAAAATAAATAAAAACAATTGAAAGCTTTAGCAGAAATAAATGCGAGCACAATAAGTACTAGAGAAAAAAGCAGCGATTAATTAATATCTGTTTCTGTCTGACAGAAATATTGCATACAAGTGTGTCTCTATGTAATTCATCGTACTATTTTATTTTTCTTTTTTGTCAATTAAAATTGAAAATATAATAAATATCTAATAAATTAAAAAACATGATTAGATCTGTATGTGATAGCGTAGCTGTGCATGAGTGTTTATTGTACATATGTATGAGTGCGGTAATTTACTTGAGATTATAAACACATATACGATCTACAGTAATCCTTCGATTTACGTCGCAGTTGGTTCCAAAAAAAAGTCAACGTAAATCGAAACGACGTAAATCGAATTTCATATTGCTCATACTACAAAGTAGTATGTTTTTAACAAGGAACTTAAAAAGTTACAGTAATCCCTCGATTTACGTCGCAGTTGGTTCCAAAAAAAGGCGACGTAAATCGAATGACGACGCAAATTGAAGTTAGAGGGAACAAAAAATTTGACGACGTAAATCGAAACAACGTCAATCGAGGCGACGTAAATCGAAGGATTACTGTACTGCAATACAACATAATTTGTTCAATGTTACCAAATAAAGTAAAAAATTATCTATAGAAAATTATTTATTATAATTAAATGAAATATATATGAGCATACATGTACATCTACAGAAGTACGTACTTACTATTCATACATACATATGTATCTACTTGCATTTCATTTTAAATTGATAAAAAGTACTGTTTTTATTTTAGAGTAAGCAAGTAATTTATATTTTCAAATACTTCCAAAAGGCGCTCGTTACTTCCACAAGTCTAAGTATTTGCACTTGACTGGTAATATAGTTTAAATGTGTTCATATTTGATCTATTTAGGCCAGAACATTTCGAATTAATCCACGGTAGCTTTCGACATATTTTGTTTACAATATTTTGTTCTCAATTTCAAACATTCCTTTTTCGCATTTTAATACTTACCTCTCAAAAGCGGATATTATTAATGAACGAATAAAGAAAATGTTTGTTTGGTCTGGTAAATGATAAAGAATTAATTGAAAACTCCAATATACATTAAGTGTAATTACTACTTAAGCCCTTTAAAGTTCTAAACCAGTGGTCGGCACCAATAGCCCCCCGGAGTCGAACATCAACAGTGTTCGTTGCTTGTCAGCTTCTAAAGAAGAAGGTTCATGTCGCTTTTTTTCAGGTTTCAATTATACACCCAAAGAAATATTACAGTAGAATTCACTAATAACAATGAGAAATGATCTCGATTTTTGGAAGAATGTTCATCAAGTTAAATACGCTGTCTTTAGGGATTTATTGCTGTACATTTTTTTCTATATTTTCTACTACATACACATACATATTATTAGGTTAATAAGTATACTTGAAAATATTACTAACAATTTTCGTCTAGGTTATACACATGCTTCTCACAACTACAGTCACATTTTAATCATGTTCTCTTTGTGCCGACCACTGTTCTAAACCATAGCCTTAGTTGAACTCAAAGAAATCCAAATTCAAAGAAAAGAAAAAAAACATTCATAAAGTTTAATTTGGAAATCATTTATAATACGGCATAAATTCGTATTCACACACACACAAACACACACAACTCAGCGATGTTTCACAGGAGTAAGTTTTATTACGTCCCTCACTCTCTCTCTCCCTCCATCTTACTTTCTCCGCCCTTCTTCCCCACTCTTTCACTCAAATTTACTTATGTATTAACACAGTTTCAAATACCTACTGACTTACACACACACACTTTCACTGGTAAGAAAACGTATATTTTTCTTCTTTTTTTTTTAAAAATAATTTGAAAATAAATGAAATGAAAACAAAAGCGAAAACGAAAGCAAAAGCAAAATAAAACTAAAAACAAACAAAAGTAAACACAAGAAAAAAACAAAAACAAAACAAAATTTGTTAAAATGGTGCTTGTCCGTCTCTTCGACCATATTTACCAAATTGTAGCCGCAATGGATTGAGTATTTTGTATTATTTTTACTGGAAGTCAAAGGCACAAAGGCCAGAGGGAACTGAAAGTAAGAAATTGGTAGTGGAAGTGGAAATTTCATTTCAATATTACATAGAAATTCCCGCACAACGCTGCAAAGACAACGACAATAATAACAATGGTTAGAACGCTAAAGCAGTGGAGACAGAGGTGAAGAAGTTCCAAAAGAAGAGGATAATGTTTAGAATAACAAGAACAAAATCGTTGTGCGGGTCTGCTAGTCAGTCAATTGATGCTAAAGTGCCCACTTGTGACATTTTCCAAAACCTACAAAATCAATTGTTGTATAAACTTTTCAGCTTCTCATTAGCTAACTGACTGTGTATTTCATTTGCTTATTTATTTCTATTGTTTTTTTTGTGTGTTATTGTTGTTGTTGTTGTTCTCGTAAGCTATTTATATGTAAGAATGTATTCAATAGCCGAACAATACACACAAACACGAACAGTGCCTCATCAGAGGTGTACTTTAAAATAAATGAATTCGTAAATTAATGATGGATTAAGTTAATCGTTTGTAGATGGTTTGGCAATATAATTTACTCCTCCTCCTAGTTAAATTTATTTGTTCCTAGCAACTTTCGTTTAATCCAGTTATTCGAATGAAATTCAATAGTTTACAAGAAAATCCATAGAAAATATCTCTAAAGGTATATAAAAAGCCGACAATAATGTTACAAATTACTTAGGATTGAATCGATAGCATCTGTTCTAATATTCGCTTTTTCAGCGTGTTTCTATGGTTAGGTTAGGTTAGTGTGGTAGCTTTATACCAAAAGCTCACTTGAGCACGCATAGCGGCCCGTTGTGGCGCCACAGGTGAACGCAGTCCCTGTACTGACCAAGTTCCTCCGAGCCAATGAGGGAGAAGTTGGTCAGCGCAAGGGCTGCACATTTAAAGCACGATTACCCCACGCTGGAAAACCAGCCAGAAAGTTTAATAAACGAGGCTATGTCCTTGACGTCAATGGACGATAGCTCCGTCAAGCTAACAAGGGTTGGAGAGCAAAATAACCTATATCTGCATCTCTCAAGAGATGGGCATTGACAAAGAAAGTGGATAACAGTCTCCTCTTCCTCAGCGGATCCGTGGTAAGATTATCATTTCCTTATAACATCGGTTGATAATATTAGCAACGCATTTCGAAAGGAAAATAAAAAACAAATCGAAAAATTGGCATAATTTGAGGCAGTCTGATAAACTTTAATTAAAAGAGTTTATATTTTTTATATTTTCATTTTTTTTTGTTAAGTATACGGGCCCAGAGTGCCATCAGAGTGCCCTAATGTCAAAGCAGCAATATATAGAAATGCTGTCCTATAAATTGTTTTTATTACGAAAATCGCCACGTATCGTAAAGAAGACCTGAACTTAAATTGGTTTTTTGTACGCGGGTTTCAACAAACATTAACAGATTAAAGTAGTTCTAACAATGCACGTTAGATAACAATGATTGGTTATGTTCATAAAGCCCTCGAAGATCGTCTGATTATATTAAAAGTGTTTCTATCGATAGAATATACAAATTAATTACGAGAGTGGATTTTAAACAATCTTAAAGTATGTGCCATTAAAACACACAAACATACAAATTATCGACAGTCGTAACAGCAAAAGTGTTCAAGTAACGATTAAAAAAGAAAACAACTTTGTTTTACAATGTAACATTGTAAATTATGTATGTTCTGGCTTTCGCATCATTTTGAATTCACATGAAAGCTAGAATTCACATGAAACTAAAAATATTGTGTTCTCGTTTTCACTCAGTTTTTTTACACTTTCGAAGTTGGGTTCGAAACAAATTTGACAAATGTCATAGTAAATTTTGTACACACATATGGATGAATTATTTCCCGCGATAAATAAAGAAAATAATAAAATCAAAGTACTATAAAATGCCAGGAGCTTTTATTTTATGTTACTTACAAAATGAACGTCACAAACTTTACAGAGAAGTTGGGCGTAGACGGATCTTAAGGGATGCATCAAATCCGATGGATATGCCAGACTCCTTGTAAGTTTTTTTGTGAAGTTCGACCAAGGTTTATTGGACTCTATATTTTTAAGATTTATTGGACTCTATCGGTTAAACAAGTCTGCGTTTTCAATGATTTCATTTCATTTTTCATCAATTCTTTCTATTATTTTAAGTTGGGCTTTTATGGGGATTTGTAAGTTTTCTTTTTTTGGAAACTGAAGTTGATGGACCGAGTGACTGAGAAGACGTCGATGAGGTAACAGATTCCAAAGATGAAATACATTTGTCATCATTATTAGATTTTAAAGCAATAGGTTTCCCAAAATATTGAGTATTTTTTATTCCATCAACTGTTTCATATAAACCACTTATGACAGCAACTTCTTCCTCTAATTGGCTTAAAATATATTGGTTAAAATTACCTCCTGCATTTTGATGAACTTCTTTTTTGTTGTGGGAAAGTTTACGCTTTACATTACTTTCCAATCAATCCATGTCTGAGTATAAACAACTTTTCAGTAAACAAAGAAATTCAACATCATTCCTTAACTTACTTTCTTCCAATCTGCCAAATCTTTTGTTGGGGGTCCGGCCGCGTTAAGCTCGTCTTTTAGTGATGTCCATAGCTCTAGAGATGTCCTATCTTTCTTGGAAAAACCCCGACCTAAATCAGTATGATCTTTTATAAACCGCACAAGGATTTTTTACTGGTTTACATTTTTATTTATAAAAAAAAGCCTATTTTGCTCTATTTTTCAATAGATGATGATGATGTTGATAGAAATGAAAATTATTTCAATTTTTTCGGTTATCGTTGCTCAATAGAAGTAAGTCCCGAGTAATAAAAGAATAACACTCACTTGAAAATTTCTGCTGCACAAGCAAACAACAAAATAATAGCGAAAATTGTAATACATATTGTGCCAATCGTACGGTTGAGTTTGCTTTGCGATAAATTAAAAAACCGTCTGTCAATGGAACAACATTTTTATTTTACAAACATACATACGAGCACATCTAACCCTCCAACCATACCTCGTAAAAGCAAATCAAATTCGAGAAAAAGAGAATTTACGATTTACACACACAAGCACATTTACACATTGGCACAGAAACGTGGGTCGCATGTGAACCCTTTAATCATTTTTGCTGGGAAAGTGTATATGTATTTGGGTGTACATGCTTAGATGTTTGTTCCTACCTATGTATGAATGTACCTGTGTGTGTGTGTGTTCAAGATATTAATAGAAATTTTTCAATTTAAGACGAACATGACTTGTAAGAATTAAGAAAGTGGCGAAAGATGTTTGTGTTCGTTTCAAACAACAGTTTAACGTCGTTAATAATTTTCTGCATTGTAACGGTATCTTTTTATTTTGTTTTGCTGTTATTACCGTTATTTTAACTTGAAATTCCCTTAATGTCTTTTAGCAGAATTTAATTTTCTTTTTAGGATCTTTCGACGTTAACAACACAAAGTAACAAAAATTCGAGTGAAGTAAACAATTGATAAGACTTAAATAATGACGCTTTAATCGAAAACGTGTTAAAGTGATGATACCCAGTATTAGAAATTCATTTTCATAATTCATAAAAAATTTTTTGGACGATTCGTCCATCAGTTTTACTTGACTTGATTTTTATTTAAATTGATAAAAACAAATTCAATCGTACACAGGACATGGTTTGTTTTCCATATCTCAGGGTGTTCTATGTTTAATTAAAGGACAAGTAAATTGAGTAATTTGGAATAACTCTTTATTCTATCCAGAAACTTTTATTTTTAAGAAAACACTTTAGATAAACAGATTTAGAAAACCCCTTTAAATTTCATTCAAATGTTGACATAGTGCCCTACAAGTGAAAAAAAAAACAGAAATCAAAAACAAAAATGTAAATACATATAAATATATGGAAATGTAAAACCAAATTAAGAAGTAACTTAAGCAAATATTTGCTAAAAGATAAAAAAAAGTTTATTAAAAAATTTATACTTTGAACGTGATTTGTTATTTCCAATTATTGATTTCTCATATTTCAGTTCCTTTTTTCAGGACGCTTTTACACAATTTGGAATTGTTGAAAAGCTAATTGAATTGTATTGACTTGATTTGATTTGATGACTAGAATTGGAATTGTTTCTTGTATAGAGAATTTACATTCTTTATTGTTTCATATTTTTCAGGATTCGTAATTTTCTATTTTCTTATTCTTCTCTATTCCTGTCAGTCATTACTTTTTGTTCTGTTCTGTTTTGTTCCGTTCAATTCAATTTAATTCAGTTCAATTTGAACTTTTTTATTTAAAGGAACTGAGAAAAATTTAATTATAAATATTTTTATTTACTTGTTTCGATTACGTTTTTACTCTCCAGTGACTTTTAATCTGTTTTGATTTTTATGAGGACTTATTTACACAATATGGACTCAGTTATAAAGATATGTAAGTATTCTAACATTTAAACACACAAACTCACATACATATATAAATACAATTACACAAACTAAACTTGCAGGAAAATACTTATAAATATACTTACTTTCTTGATCTCTGCAAGCATTTTAAATGATTCATTTTATAATGATTGCTGATCAGTTTCGTGTAAGTAAGTTAATGCAAATTAAACGTACTTATGCATCCTCACATCCAAGCTATGCAGTTCGTGGACACTAAATGATTTGAAGGGAAAAACTAAAAATAAAAACAAATATTCAAAAATTATAATGAAATTAAAGTAAGAATTTAAATTAAAATTTATTAATAATCGTATTATTTTTTTTAAAGGTCTGTTCCTTTCACTATAAATACAAAACAATTAAGAAATTCAATTAAAATACTTTACAATATTCTAAAATCATTTTTAAAAAGTCAAGAGTTTAGTCAAGGAATTTTATTATATTTTTGAAAATTAATTTGTTTTTACTACAGGAGTACGGAATTAGATAACGATCTAGTGAATGATGAATTAAATCTTCAGAAAAGCTTTATATACAGCCATGTCACAGAACGCAATTCCGATCGAAAGTGGTTTCAATTCCGAAAGTCGAGTCTTTAGAAAACGAAAAACGACAAATTGCTTCGGAATGAAACCACTTTAAATATTCAAAGTGGTTTTGATATTTTTGATGATTTATTACAGAAAAATATTTATAAAACTTAGTCAAACTGAAAGATAAAATGGTATGTTTTATTATTACATAGGTTTTCTAAGTATTTATTTAATATTTATGCTTAAGAAATTTAATTTTGTAAACTTGCTGAGAAAAACAAAACAAAGTGATGTATTTTTTTTTTTGCCGAAATTGATTCCAATATACTTTTCCCCAGCCATTCCAACGACGAAAACGCTCAATGTCTTCTTGACTTAGTACCTTCAGGATCTTAAAGTGCTTTAAAAGCAAATGAAAAAAATTAAAAATTAAATAAACAGCAAAAAATCCACCATTTCATTCCATTTTCTGCTTTTTATTCGCTAATAATTTTTTTTTCTTTTGTCATGCACTATACTGTCATACTTTATTTGAAAAGCAGCAATTTTATAATTTTTGGGAATGAACAAAATCTTTCGGAATCTGAAAAACCTAAAACAAATTCGATCGGAATTGCATATACGGAATCAAAACCATTCCGATCGGAATCTGTGACATGCCTGATAATATCCCATTATTTATTCATATACCATGTATCTGAAAATCGATTGCAAATTATAAAATAATCAATTGGACGAAAAAAGTAATAAGGTTTTCAATATAATCTAATACGATATAGTAAGTGATCTTAAGACCAAGAAAATTTGAAATGTTGTTAAGGCCGGTTAGGATACTACACACTAACTACATTATCGTCTCGCTTTGCTTTGATCTTGGTCTCAAAACTAAAAATTTCCACTATACTCGACATCATCTGTCCATAAGTTTTCTATATCTTAAACAAAGCGCAGCTACCTATATCTTCCGCTGTAATTTCAAAATATTTCCTAGATAGTATTTAAAATTTCATTGTAAATCGTGTCTAGGTTTCTTTTTTTTTTTTTGACATTTACTTTGCGGGTTGTGAACAACTGAAAGTTTTTGTTGGTATTTTCGTGTAGAACTTCGACCTGCAATGTCTGTTTACCAAGCTGTCCATTGCTCATCATAAAAAATATATACAGTGTACTCTCTCTTAAGCGGACAGCTATGGGACTGACAATTTTGTCCTGACTGGTTGTAATGATGTATATACAGTGAGCGTCAAAAGAAAGTGTACACTATGGATAAAATTCTAACAATCTCAACTTAAGTTTTCCACTTAAGGAGAGTGCCCGAAAAAATTTTACAATATTTCCAAATTTTTTCTAATTCTTTTCTTCTTGTTTCAATTTTAAAAACTGGCAATAAAATAAATTGAAAAAAAAATTAACGGTAATTTATTAATGTATATTTTTTTGAATTGTACACTTTCTTTTGACGCTCACAGTATGTATGTAATGCTTTCCACATCTTCATCGTTAATAACAACATCATTATCTAAATTGATATAATCTTCAATGTTAACTTGAATCTGGCACTGAACTCATTTAATTATAGTCGTTTAATTATTATATCTTCTGCAGTCCAACAGTCATCATAATTTGGGCTATCTTTTTTTCTAAAGCCAGCTTTTCTGAAGCAATTTTTCACTGTCTCTGCATTCACCTGCTCCCACCGGTATGTGTATAAAATAAACGATGTCTAACAAATTAATAGATTTTGATAGCTCCAAAACAGAATCTGCATTTTCCATCTGCAGCAAAATATTTTTTTAAAAATAAAGATTTATACAAAAACTTAGTTTTTTTGTAATGCCTTTGCTGGAAGAAAAAAATTTTAACATTTTTCAATTTTAAATCACGGGGATGAGAAGCTGCATTGTCTAAAAATAGCAATACGTTCCGATCTTCAAGCTTTATCTTTCTATCAAACTGCACTAAAAAATCAGTCATCAAATCAGACGTCATCCAAGCCTTTTTGCTTGATTGCCATGTAAACAAAAAATAGTGTTACCATTTTGCAAGTCGGCCGTTTATGGGGAACTAAAATGTAAATATGTCGTGGAAAAAAGTGTCCGTGTGCTGTTATGGGAGGGTTGTCCGCATAAGAGAGAAACATTTTAAAAATCCCCTAGAATTTTTTTGTACTGAAAAAAGTGTCCGTATATTTGAAGGTGTCTGCTTAAGAGGGGTGTCCCTTAGGAGAGAGTACACTGTATTTTATAAATCTATAAATATTAAATATCAGCTGATATCTTTTCGTAAGCAAAAATACGAAAAAGTTAATAACTACCTCGCTGATCGGTTATCGGCTATATGTTTAAAATATTCTTATGACTACTTACATACATACGAGTATGTATGTAACATACTACATACAATAATACAATAATAATTATTACAACAATTTATATAACTTTTTAACAAACTTTTCATTGCAAGTTAATATTAAAATCAATAATAATTTCTTTATAGTCTTACTACTTTTGTATTCCATTTAGTACTTTTTCTTTTTTTTTACTGTAGAGCACGTTATACACTAGAGAAAATATAAGTTATTAAATCCGAAGATTAAAACGAATTCCCTTTGAAATGTGAACTATGAACAACATTTTTTAGTTTTTTTTTTCCCTTGTTTTTTTTTTTTTTGGCATGAAATACCTTTTTTCACAATCTTAGTAGTTTAGCTGATATTAAAAACTGCATTTATCCGCACGTTAAGAGCATTTCATTACTTCACACATACACACACACACACTCAGCTTCTTATATACTAAACGTGTGAATGCAAGTAAGTATTCACGTGAGTCTTTGGTGGAAGAATATTCATTGACGTCGACAATAAGTTGTTTTGTATGGTGGTGGCGCATAATCTGTTGTTGCAACATCTACGAATAAAGCAAGTAGGGACCGGAAAGGGGTTTATATCTTAAAGGGTAATGATAATAAAAGACTTAGACTTCTTATGATATATACTCGTACATACACATAAAATGGCTCTTTCCTTCCTTTCTTCCTTCCTTACTTCCTTCCTTCCTTCTCAAATTCCTTATGGTTTCGCTTTATTATGGCATTTATACTAAAAATAACATGTGCTTATATTTCCTTTCTATAACCTTCATGCTCATGTATGTATTATGACAGTTGACAACACTATCGGCATTATGGACCAAGCAAACATCTGCACACAGGTCCTATATAGACACGTACTTTTAAATCTCGAAACAATAAAAAACAATTTCGGTGCATTTTGTTTCCATCCTCCCTTCGTCCTTAGCCGTACTAATAAACCATTGATTTAAGCGAAAACTAAAAGCAAAAGAATAGAGGATCCGATAGATGGTGTAGGATAGAGAGCGACAAATGCACTACCAAACACTTCTTTACAAACGCCTTAAAAGATTTGCTTTTTCATAGTGTTGCATGTAAGAGAAGAACATAAAAAACAACAAAACAAAGCAAAAGATGAAGAAATTTAAAAAATTCAATGAAAATATTTTTAATCTTCTTTTCTTCAAGATAATAAATCTGGTTTCTTTAGATGTTCGTCCATAAAGTGTGGTAAAATATAATGAGTTTAACAAATTTTATTTTCGATCAACTTAAATTTTTCTGCATCGTTTAACCGTGATTACCTCTATTATCCGTGATTATAAGCAAAAAATTTTTTGTATTATTTCGGACAAACAAGCGAAAAAGGGGAATTCCCTCTTTAGTATACGAAATCCTTATCTACTGTTGACTGTTTTCTGACAAAATTTTTTTTTTTTTTATTTTTGCAACATGTATGTATATAAAATCCTTGAATTATTTAGTTTTTATATAAATACATATGTACATATTCATTTATTAATTAATAAAACAATCTATTTTAAAACTAGCCAAAATTGGTACTCAATTAACCGGGAAAATCAATTATACAGAATGCTTCCGGTCCCGACCATCACGGATAATCGAGGTCCCACTGTACTTCATTTTAATTTTTTTTTTTTCTTTTATCGAAGTATTATTTAATTTATGTATATGTACTATATGTATGTACATATGTACACATACAAAGTATTCACATTTCATTTCATTATACTGAATCTAGACCAGAGATCGGCATCATTGGTCCCCGGGAGCCGCACATCTTCGATTTTTTACACATATAGGACAAAAAACAGAGTAAAAATGCATTCAGTTGCTTCATTCAGATTTCAATTATACACCCAAAGAAATATTACAGTAAGATTCACTAATATTCAATGAGATTCACTAATAACAATGAGAAATGATCTCAATTTTTGGAAAAATATTTGTCAAGTTAAATACGCTGTCTTTAGGATTTGGCGCTGTACATTTTTTTCTATATTTTCTACTACATATACATACATACATATTATTAGGTTAATAAGTATACTTGAAAATAATACTGTTACGCAGATCGAAACGACCTAATATCGTTTCACATAAAAACAAAAGCTACAACAACAAGTGACAATGCGTACACAATACACACGACACAAATACACATTAACACATACAGCGAACTTATAGGTAAACCAGCTACAATAAGTATGAGAGAAAAAGGGACAGACAAGTATGCAACCGCAACAACAAATAAAGTAGTCGCCATAGAATTCTCGAGAATGCGAGAACGCGAACCTTCCACCTCGAGAACCATCATCAGACTGAAGACGTTCGCATATAAAAGGGCAAGACAAGGCAGGCAGTAAGTCAGTTATAATTGAGTCAGTCTTGAGTGAAGTTGCGTGTTTGAAGATATCGGTTGCGAGCGAATAGTTGTGTGTGAATAACAACAATAAATTGTAGTAATTATTGTTGTATCGGTTAAGTGTGAACAGTGGCACATAAGAAAGTGTGGACAATAAAGAGAGTTTAATTAAAATAAGACACATATTTGTTTTTACTTGGTTTGCAATCAACGAACTCATATTCTAAACGTTTTTAAAAAGGTAAAAACGTAACAATTGGTGTCAGAAGTGGGATTGCAAAATCCAAAAGTGAAAATAAATAATAAAAAAAAAAAAAAAAAATAAATAAATAAAATAAAATGAAACTCTCTGAACTAAGAGTGGACCGGCTTAAACGAGAGTTGGGTAAACTGGAGCTGCCAACAGCGGGCACAAAGAATGAACTGCAGAGGCGGTTAAGAGAACAACTTCAGCTTCAGGGCATCGACATCGAGTCCTACGAGTTCGAGGATGAGGAGGAACGAGAGATACAGGCTCCTGCGACCCCTAGCGGTGTTGACATAAATTCGATGCTAGCCGCTATGATGGAGAAAATGCAACTAGCATTTAGAGCTGAAAATGAGAAGCAATGTGAACAAATGATGGAGAGAATGGAAACAGCAAACAAAAATCTATTTGCTGAGGTAAAACTTCTGGCTGAAGTACAAGAAGCTTCTAGAGCCGAAAATCAGAAACTTCTGGCTGAAGTACAAGAAACTTCTAGAGCCGAAAACCAAAAACTGCAAGTAGCCATTTTGTCAAAAATTGAAAAGGAGCGTGAAGCAACATCTGGAAAGCTGCAGGAAATACATGAATCGGTCAGCAAGAGAATAACTGGTGTTGAGGAAAGGGTGTCATATATAGAAAAGGCCGTTGACGCGAAAGTGGACAATTTGGAAAAGGCCGTCGACGGAAAACTCGTAATGATGGAGGAAAGGATCATTAACCTCCAGAGCCAGCGTCCGGAACCAGTGCGAGTCGTATCTGAAAGTACCAGCAGGATAAAAACACCTTGCTTTGATGGAAGCTCACCCCTATCCGTGTTCAAATTCCAATTTGAGACAGTAGCCAGCAGGAACGGATGGGACGATGGAGAGAAGGCGTTGGAACTAATTCTGGCGTTAAAAGGTGTAGCAGCTCAGATCCTAGAAGCCATGCCAGCCAGCTGCAGAAACAACTACAACGAGTTAATGGTGGCGTTACAGCGTAGATTCGGCGACGGACATAAACGACAACTGTATCGCATGGAGCTAAGGTGTCGTACGCAAAAGGCTAATGAGTCACTGCAAGCCTTTGCAATGGAGGTCGAGAGATTGGTGCAGCTTGCATACCCAGAAGAGAATCACCCGTTGATAGATAACTATAAAACCGAGGTGTTTGTTAACGGTATACGGGACCCTGACATCAAACTTGCGGTATGTTCTACACTAAAGAGAACCTTTGCAGAGACCGTGGCCTTCGCACTAGCCCAGGAGACCGCTCACACGATTTCCAGACCACAAGTAAGCAAAGTGCGAAGAATGGAAGTAGTGGAGGAAGATGAATGCCTTTTAACTAAAGTTAAGGAGATGGTGGAGCAAGCTTTGGAAGAAATCGGACGAAAGGCTAAACTTAAATGCTTCAACTGTGGAAAGGGTGGTCATTTCCAAAGAAACTGTAAGGCGCCACGGAAAAGATCAAGACCGGTCTCACCAACAAGACGACATGCCGTTGAAACACCTAAGACTTCTGGGGTACACAACGTTGAAACGAGTAGTTCCAAGAGAATGCGCAGAGAATATGTGGTTAGCAATGAAGAACGAAGTGGTGTAGAACATAGAAATCCTGATGCTCTCTCGAGCCGACCTCGTAATTTGGAGCGTAAACATTGTGTGAAGGCTGAGAAGAAGGAAGCCATCGTTGGTGTCAGCCAGATCCAGATTGAGGCCAATGAAGACTGGTCCGAGGCACAAAGGAGTGACCCAATACTGGCGAAAATAATAGCAGCTAAGGAAGAGGACAAACGACCTACCAGAAATGAAATATCCGCAGAAGGTCCTCTTACAAAAGCATATTGGGCACTATGGGACAGTCTACGGTTGATAAACGGATGCTTATATCGACGTTGGGAAAGCGCTGATGGCAAGACCTTATCCAACCTATTAGTAGTGCCTTCCTCCAAGACGAAAGAAGTGTTAAAGGCGTTCCATAGTGGAGCTAGCGGAGGACATCTTGGAGCGAAAAAGACGCTGGAAAGGCTGAAACGACGTTTTTATTGGGTTGGATGTCAACAAGCAGTGTCGGATTGGATAGCGAACTGTACCCAGTGCATTGCAGATAAAGGTCCCGTAAGAAGAGGTCGAGGTCAGCTGCAACCATACAACTCAGGCGCACCTTTGGAGAGGATAGCAATGAACAGCGATAGAATGAAAGCCAGGTATGATCGTGCAGCGAACATGGAGGCATTCCATGAAGGACAACTGGTACTGTTCTACAACCCAACGCGGAAGAAGGGATCATTCCCCAACCTACAAAGTAGCTGGGATGGACCGTATAAAATAATTAAACGGTTAAACGATGTCGTGTACAGGATACAGAAAGCTGGCAGCCCACGGACAAAAATGAAGGTCGTGCACAAAGAGCGACTGGTAAAATATGGGAGAAGAGATAATGAGCCTATTCGGGACGAACAGGCTTAAGTGGGCGGCAGTGTTACGCAGATCGAAACGACCTAATATCGTTTCACATAAAAACAAAAGCTACAACAACAAGTGACAATGCGTACACAATACACACGACACAAATACACATTAACACATACAGCGAACTTATAGGTAAACCAGCTACAATAAGTATGAGAGAAAAAGGGACAGACAAGTATGCAACCGCAACAACAAATAAAGTAGTCGCCATAGAATTCTCGAGAATGCGAGAACGCGAACCTTCCACCTCGAGAACCATCATCAGACTGAAGACGTTCGCATATAAAAGGGCAAGACAAGGCAGGCAGTAAGTCAGTTATAATTGAGTCAGTCTTGAGTGAAGTTGCGTGTTTGAAGATATCGGTTGCGAGCGAATAGTTGTGTGTGAATAACAACAATAAATTGTAGTAATTATTGTTGTATCGGTTAAGTGTGAACAGTGGCACATAAGAAAGTGTGGACAATAAAGAGAGTTTAATTAAAATAAGACACATATTTGTTTTTACTTGGTTTGCAATCAACGAACTCATATTCTAAACGTTTTTAAAAAGGTAAAAACGTAACAATACTAATAGCTAGCTTCTCACGCCACTTATGTTATGTGCGTTAATTTTTTTTATACAAGAGTGGTGGGACCTACAGTTTAAAGTCGACTCCGAACAACATTTTTCAAGAAATATTTTATGGCAATTTTATTTACTCTCAGAGTTTTTTCCAGAAATCTGCTGAGAGGAAGTCGCCGAAGAAATATTTTTTTCATATTTCCGTTTTGATGTCTGACCTGTGGTTTGACCCGTGGCCTTACGACTAATAAGCCGACACACTACCTACTACGGCGACTTCTGAGTTATACCCATGCTTCTCAAAATTACAGTCCCATTTTAATCATGTCTTATTTTTGTGGCGATCTCTGATCTAGACTAACAAAAGTGTTGATATACATACATAGTTGACCAATTCACATGACGTTGTATCTTGTATGTTGTATTGAATACAGTTTTCGTTTGTGAACGCCCAGTGTTATACTGTAATGTATATTTTATATTTTAAACGTCGAAAACAATTAGAAGTTTTCCATTTTGTTGAAATGGAAATATTACAGAAAATAGTAAATTAATTAATTATCTGTGCGTATAATATAATTTTGAGATGTTAATGATTGAAAATATTTTATATTTTTATTCTTCTTCTTAATTCTGGTATTTTTGAATTTTCGAAATTAGTTTGACATCACCTTATGCCATTATGTGAAACTTTTCCATTCTTTCATTCAAAAGAAATTCATCTTTCCATATTTAATTATTTTCTTTTAATGATATTGTTTTATTGCAAATTTACACCGCAAATGAATATTAAAATTTATCGGTTTATAAAGTTTCTTTAGGTTCGATTAAGTCAATTCTCTAATCATTAGGTTCTTTTTTTACACTGAATTCCTTGGGTTTTATTTGCGCTTATAGAATTCACACCAAAAATCTTTAATTGTGAAAGCTCCTACCTTCGGTTCGTTATTATTTCGGTTTCTTATTTCCTCATTTCTTAATTTTTTTTTTATATTTTTGTCTTGCCGCTCGACGATAAAAACATTAAAAATTCTAAACACTTTTCCTATTAAAAGAAGTAGCTGGCATTAATTATTTAAAAATTCTTTTTTGTTTCTGTTACATTTCTTCTCTTTTGACTCTCTGTCTCTCTCTCTCTCTCTCTCTCTCTCTGTGTGTTGACACTGATTTTAATGTATGGCTCCCCAAGGAGCTGACCCAAAATGTTAAAAACGCTCACAAGTTTTTTTTTTTTGTATCAACACTGAACATTTAACACCTTCACCATGTACAATAAGTGAATGATGTGTGTGTGTGTGTGTGTGAATATGCAGACGTCTGTACGTGTATCTTTGTGTGAGTGTATGTATGTTTTTGGTGTGTATTTAAACGGCAGCAAAATCCTTTAATGTTTTATATTGTGGGAAGTAGAGTAGTTGCAAGAACAGGTTATATGTATATGTATGTACATACACATTTATGTATTATGTAGATGTATATCTACTTCACGAATATATGTAGTATGAGTTAGAGTTTCTGAGTGTGTGTATTTCTCCCTTAATCGCACACCTTTATCCTTCTAACACAATTTTTGTTCTATTACTTACAAAATGACCACAGTGTGTCGTAAAGAAACGGTTTGTAGAGTTGTTGTTTTTGTTGTTATTTCGGGCTGGGAATAACATAAAACAACACACAAAAAGCAAAAAAAAAAGACAGAATAGAAAATTAAAGGATACAAATCAACAATTCAATCTATGACAAAGAAAAAACGAAAAAAGGACAAAAAGCAAATGAAAACTTGACCGAAGTGTAAAACGGAGCACATTAAATGATCCTGTACGCTTACAAAACAATGTAGGCAAGTGTATATACTATGTATGTATATATTTATTTATTTATTTTATTTATTTATTTATTATAATTAACATAACACAACAAGATTTTAATCTTATAAGTTATAGTGCTATGCTTAGGATCAATAAGATATAAAACATAAAAAAAAATAAAAATAATTGTAAAGTATAAGAAATTAAGCAAAAAAAAAAAATAGCAAATTAATATAAGAAACAAATTAATAAAAATATTAAATTTAAGTAGAAATATAATTTCAAGCAATTTAGAAAACAAACAGAAATAACTAAAAAAGTGAAAAGAAAGAAAAAATTAAGAATTATAAAAATATAAAAAAGAAATATTTACAAAAATCAGAGTAAGAAAGTAAGGATAAATATTTAACCGATATAGTAACCATACTAAGGAAGTAACATACTTTTCATTAAGAGAATAATTTAAATAACTCCTTTTTGAACGCATTTGCATTGCCTAACTTTTGTATGTAATTCGGTAGGAAATTCCAGAGACTTGTGGTGTGTATAAAAAACTGACGCTGTGACAGAAGAGTCCTGTTCCCCTTGTTGAATAATCTTCATGCCCCGGAATGACCTAGCAAACTTGACTCGGCCCAATAAATATTCCGGCTGTCCCGTATTAATAATCTTATGGAATAGAATGATGCATTTAATTTTCAGAAGATTATCAAATTTCACACCAGAAATCTGGTACGCTAAATGAGAAATATGATCACGGCGACCTTTAAGAAACACGTATCTTGCTATATTGTTGTATGCCAAGTTTAGTTTGCGGTTGTCATTACTATCGCAATTTGCGAAGATTTCGCACCCATACAATAGCACAGGAATTAAATAAGTTTTAGCAAGTTGCATACGAATTGCAAAAGGAGTTGAATCAATGACCGCCCATAAGTTCCGAAGCATGCAGTATATTCTGCCAACAACAACGCTTATATGGCCAGACCACGATAATCTGTCATTAAATACAATACCCAGATTGGTAGCAGACTATATTTGTATATATGTATAGAATATATCGTTAGTCTCATTCGCAAAGGTGCTAAGTCCCGTTTTTCAAATTTTACAGGAGACATAAAAAACATTGTAGCTTTTTCAGTTTTTAAAATTTCTAAACTGTTTAAACGCAATTATTTTTACAAAATAATATTAATATTAATAACTAATAATGTTAATTATTATTATTATTACTAATTAATTAATAATAATATTAATATTAATATTTTTCGTAGTTTTGTGGACTTAGCGTTTTTGCAAACCACAAAATTACAACAACTTTAAACTACATATATAATGACATGTTTTTTTGTTGTAAAATATATATTATGTATAATGTTACCGTTTTGCAATAAAATCTCAATTTTGGAAAAAAGTGGACTTAGCGTCTTTGCGAATTATACTAACGATATAGTACATACATATGTATGTACATATGTAACAGCATGTGCTAATTTTTTGTGGCTAAATTTGACTGAACAAAGAAACCGAAGAAGAAGAAGAAGAAGAAGTTGAAAAGCGTACATATGTACATACATATGTTTTGTTTTGTTTTATAATTTCTTCTTGCTGAGTTAGTTCTTTTTCATTGCTGTTGTTGCTGTTGTTGTGTTTTTGCTTTCATCCTATTTGCTTTTGTAAGAAAAGCAATTTTTATTCTAATTCTTTTCATGTTGGTTTCCTTTAATATTGATGATGAAAACACACACACACACATACATGTTCATTCACACTTTTTGAGGCTTTGTTTCATTTACTATTTTCTTTTACACAAAAGTGTACATATTCAAAACATTTTACAGAAGTTTTTAATAGCTTTCGAAAGTTCAACTTTGTGTGTGTGTGTGTGATGTTAAAGTGTGAGCGTATGTATGTACACGTATTTAGTAACAGTAGCAATAATGGCACATTACAGTGTTCTTTTGGCCGTTTCCTTTAAGCTGTGGTGTCTGTCTCAGTTTGTAAACGTTAAACTGTATATACAATATGCATATGTATGTATGTATGTGTGAGTATAAAAATGCATATGATTATACATATGTTGACATAAATTTTCATTAAAAACTTAGCGTGTTTGCTTACCGTAAACCACATTTTTTTTTTTTTTCATTATTCTTGTTCTTTCGTTTTATTTCTTTATGCTCCTTTTACACATATTGTTTCTATTTTTATTGTTGTTCATGTATGTTGCTTACAAAATAAGCCTTTGTGAGTATTTGCGTATGTGTACCATATACATACATATGTATGTATATGTGTTTGTAACATGCGGCAAGTAAAGAGAATCTTGAATATTTTTAAACTACAAACGAATAGAAAAAACTGAAATTTCTCTTTTAAAAATATTCCATTGGTCGCTTTCATGTATGAGCTGTGAGTTGTCACATTGTGCACACAACAGTTTCGTAAAAAAAAAAAACTTAAACTATTCAAATGTATGGTGGTCAGATGTTGATTGCGATATAAAATTTGAACTTCTTTCGTTTTTCATTAGAAAAATAATTAATTTTTTTTTTTTTTTTGAATGAAATTTCAAACTGAAGATCATCGTTTGTACATCGTTGGACGTGATAAAAGCGCAGCATAAAATGTTAAATTACAACAATTTGCCTTCAAAAATAAAAAAAATTAAAAACAAAATTCATTTACACTTTTACCCTATCACCTTCCACTATTGCATGTATACGAGTGTCTGTCTTGTATGTATGTGTGCGTGCAGGTGTTAGCTGTACAAGTACAACCATTTGTGGCCTTTATTTTGTGTGTAGTGTGTCTGATCTCAGCCACATGAACACTCTTACAAACAATTTGTCTTTATTGCTTCTTCTTTTATACAACACATACTTATGTACAAACAGTCAAACACTGAACAACAGGTTATTCGTTAGTGTTGGTGTTGTTTACATTGCGTCACACAGTGACGATTAATGGCGTTTATTATTTTCTCGTTATACCTTGACTCCTGAAATGTAATTTTTCAATAAAGAAAAATAAATAAAATAAACAAGAATCGCAAACAAACACACGCACATTGCCAATGTTGAACACAGAAGAAAACAACAATCGGGGGGGTACATCATTATGAGAATCATAGACCACCTCATCATTACTATCATTGTCGTCATTATCATCGTCGTCATCGTCGTCACCATTAAAACCATTTACATCAACTGTTTCTGTTCAGCTTAGAGAGTGTGTACGAAAAAGAAAACGGAGAAAAATGAAACGTAGAAACGACAAACCAGCCAAAAGTAAATGACGTTGACCAAGTGATAACAAACTGACAGGGATAAAGCGCGTTTATGCTGTTATTGTTGTCTCTTTGTGCAAAGGTATGTAACTGTAGAACTAATACCAACACAAGGTGTAAGCAACACAAGGCAGACGTAAATTTTTAAATATTTCTTTATCCTTAGATATACGTATATACACACATATACATATACACATATACTTATATATATATACCGAAGTGTGCTTTTGTGTAGATGACTGTGTTTTTCAGGTGATTATTTCTAAAATGGCAAAGGGAACACAGATACCAGGTAAAAAGGAATATCGTTACAAAGATGAAGAGAATTGAGATGAAGATTAATTTGATTTGATATATAAAATAAAACAAAATCAAATAATAACAATAGAGTAAAGCAAAAAACAAAAAGCAAAATAAAACAAAGAACAAAACAAAATGTAATCAAATAATGCAATAAAATATAAATAAAAACAGAAATAGAAATAGAAATAATAATAATAATAATGATGACTATAATAAACTTTAGCAATTCAATTAAAGTGCTTTACATCAATGGAATAAAAACTCTTTTTGCTGAGTGTATGAGTGTAGCGTATCGCACGTTGTTTCTATTGTTATTTTATTATTATTATTTTTTTTTTTTTTTTTGCTAGTCCTTGTCTCATTATGGTTTATTTTTTTTTTATCATTTTGGCTTAATAATCGTAAATTGTAATTTTGTTGTTCCATCAACAATAGAAATAAAATAAATTGAATAAAATAAACCAAAAAAGTTGTAACCATTGATAAAGAATGAAAAATACTTTTGGAAAGTTTCAAAAGTGAGCGACCGAATTTTAAGTGAGTTATACAGTATCAACAAAAGTCTAATAAAACTTATATTAACATTATAATAGAATAGAATAGAAAATGCTTTAAAAAAAAACTACTGAATATTTTCTCAAATTTCTTTTTTTATTTGAAAGTACAATCCTTCCGGTTAATAATGGAAAATAATTTCATTCAAATGGCTGCCTCGGCTGGCCATGCAGTAGCCTACACGATCGGTCCAATTTTTAAGTACATTATCGATTGTGTGCAGCTGTATTTCACCAATGGCTTCACGAATATTGTCCTTTAAAGCGTCAATTGTCTCTGGCTTGTCGGCGTAACACTTATCTTTGACGGCACCCCACAAATAATAGTCCAACGGTGTCAAATCACAGCTCCGAGGTGGCCAAACGACATCAGCTCTGCGGCTGATAATGCGATCTTCAAAAACAGGGCGCAAAACATCGAGTGTAGCTTCGGCTGTGTGGCACGTAGCGCCGTCCTGTTGAAACCAAATGTTGCCAATATCCTCCTCTTCAATTTTTGTGAACAAAAATTCGTTTAATATGGCCCGATAACGATCGCCATTGACTGTAACGGCCACTCCTTGCTCATTTTCGAAGAAAAATGGCCCAATTATGACTCTGGACCAAAATTCGCACCAAACAGTGATTCGTTTTGGGTGCGTCGGCTTTTCAATGTATGCGTGCTAGTTTTCTGTGCCCCAAATGCGACAATTTTGCTTGTTTACATACCCGCCAAGATCAAAATGAGCTTCATCTGAAAAGATGATTTTTTTGCCAAAATCGGCATCTTCTGTAAGTCAATCGCAGGCCCACTTAGCGAAGCGAAAAAGCATTAGATGGTCAATTGGCTTCAACTCCTGAACCAATTGGACTTTGGTCTTTATGCAAAATTCGTCTCAATGATGTCTCCGAAATGTTCAATTGTTGAGAACGACGGTGAATTGATGTTGATGGCGCTTCACACACTCTTTCTGCCACAGCAGCAATATTCTCGGGTGTACGCACTGTTTTTGGCTTTTCACGCTTTGGTTTATCGATGAGGATGCCAGTTTCTTTCACTTTTTTCACAAGATAACGAACATACGGAGCTGACGGTGCTTCTCTTCTTCCAAAATCCGTACGCAATTTTCGCACACATTCTGCAACATTACCATGATTTTCAAAGTAATGTCGCAATATTTCCCGGCGTTGTTCAAGCGTATACACAACCATATTCGTTTTGCGGAAGAATAAAACTAATTATCTGTCAAATCAGACATGAGCTAAGTGTTACCATTCACGAAATAAGCGCTAGTTGAAAAAAAAACGTTAGATGGCGGACCCGATAATTTAGAAAATCTTTTCTAAAAACACCCAAATTTATTATTTTTGATAATTATATAACATATAGTACATATACCCAATCTAACCGCAATAATCATGTACTTTTATAACAAAAAATAATGATTTAGAATGTCTAATACAATACAAACAGGTTTGTTAAAAAATTTAAATCCAAATGACGACACAATGTTCACTTTCTCTTGTAGTTGATACGATTGTCTGTAACACGTTTAAAAAAAGCTTATCATCTGTTTTTTATGTCTTAAGGGTCTTATTTGTTTGCTGCCTGCCTGGAAAATCCGGAAATATGTATTATAAGCGCAAATCTCATACGTAAATGTAGTTATTGTTACGCATATACATACATAGTCAACCATATAAAAAAAATGTCATAAAAAATGAAGGAAAATCACCACAAACAGCAAACGTTCTTATCTGGCATGGTAATATTTGTATATCTCTTTGCTTATTTTTTATTATTTATTTATTTAATATATATGTATTGTTATTGTTTCACAGAAACTACCACAGCAACTACAAATGAAACTTTCATGTAAATCATAAAGTCAAAACGAGTACGAGGTTTTAACTGCACATACTACATAATTAAAGTGAGCAAAAAATACAACAAATTAATGTTTCTGCTTTTTTTTTCTGTTTTTGCTCTCATTTTTCACTTTTGATGGTTTTCGTCTTCTTATCTCACATAAAATTAAATAAATAATGTTGACGATAATTAACAACCAACAATCAACAACCAACGACCAAAACAACCTGCAACAGCATGAAAAACAAGCAAATTTTGTAATGCAGCGTAAATGAAATTCCTTAACCATACATCCGGTGTTATAAGTGACAAATTATAAGCGAACAAACGACCAAATTAAAACCATTTAAGGTTACACAACAATACAAACAATACGCCACATAATACATAATACAAGGCAAATGTAAAACATATTCAGCTTTTTTTTTTTTTTTTTTTCTTTAGACATGCAAGATTATACGAAATACCGAGAACATGCAACACTTTCGCTCGTACATACTTGTGCAACGTCACTAGAGGATGTCTTTTTTAAACAAAGTAGCACAGTTTGTCTTGAAGATTCGTTTCAAGTTAATATTACTCGACATGTACATACATAGCTGCCAGATGAATGAAGCATCAAATCGTCAAACATTTGAGAAAAAATCGTCAAAATCGTCAAAGACGTTCATTGAAATCATAAAAAAATCGTCAGAAAAAATAAATAAATAAATTGAAAGGTTTAAAAAACAAAAACATATAAAGTTAATGTTAAGCAGCAATAATATTGCATCATCTATACCCATGTGTGGTGTAAATATTTGGGAGTCAGAATATCTCGATGTTATGGGCATGAAAATTCAGTGTGATGGAACTGACACATTTTTCAGTGCTTTGGTTTCTCAAGACGGTGCAATAAATACTTCACTTCATCTGATCTACTTACCATTTACACTTTTTATAATCTACCGAGAATGGAATACAACTCTCATGTATGGGTTGGCCTTTAACGTCTATTTTGAGGCTTCTCGACCGTTTACAGGAGAGGCCGCAGTAGCTCGTTAATAACGATAGTGTGTCCAACTCCATCGATTCATTGGAGCATCGTTGCAATGTGGCTTGTGTTTCACTGTTCTATCGCTACTACAACGGATATTGCTCGAGCGAAATAAGGGGACTTGTTTATGAAACAACGTAACACTCGTCTTTCTCGGCTAGCACATCCGTATGTGGTCGATTGGCCAGTGTATCGCACACTGCATTATAGACAAAGTTCGTTTGTTAGGCGGATTATTCGTATGTGGAACACCCTTCCTGCAGAGAGTTTTTTGCTGTGACTTATGGTATAAAAATATTCAAACCTATTGTCCATAAACACTGCTCCCTCTTTCCTCCTTCCTATAATATATTTTCCTAGTTCCAAACACAATGCCATCCCCTGAGTGTTGGTCGTATGAAAAAAAATAATGGCATTTGCCTTTGTTCTTCCGATGGCAATATTAGAAGCTATAATCGAATTTTTAAAATTGTCTGCAACGGCATATGATAATTTATGCTCAGCTACGATGTTATTTAGGAGTTGAAATTTTTTGGCTTTTAAGGGATTAAAAAGGCATAAAGTACAGAAAAATCATCACAGGTATTCCAAAATAACTTAAAAATATAATACTTCCCTCCTCGTTATTACTAGCATCAATTTCCAACAGTATCAATTGCAAAGCAAATACAAAGCTTAAGGAGGCTTTTAATGTACTAACGTAAAGAAAATGATATACATTTTTAATTGCTAAAAATTGTCAAAATAAGGTCATAAATCGTCATGTCGTCAATATTATATTTTTGGAGCACAAAATCGTCAAAATGACGATAAATCATCAAATCTGGCAGCTATGTGTACATAGTTTTTTGGTATTTTTTTTATAAACTCATATTAAATTAAAGATTTGCAATAATAAAACAGACCAACATCGGATGCGTAACAAAAATTGCTTATAAAAAAATGTTACCGTCATCTGACAAAACTGAGTGTTTCTTCTTGTTAATGCTTTCGATTTAAATTTCTTTTTTTATTGTAGAAAAGAAATTTGGTTTTCCAACATTCACAATCTTCAATAATTGTTTTTAAACAACAAAGAACTAAATTTGGTTGACATACCCTATAATAATGTACAAAATTTTTAATTTCGCAGTCGGTGTTGTTGGTTGTACTCATATCCTGTTTCCGGTTTTAAGTGGAAGATAAACAAACCTTTTTGTAGTTGTTTATTACCCTCCCACCCAACAACTTTTACGGCCACAAAATTTAAAAAAAAAAATTGTTTCTTTTTGTACCCATTTTGAAGGAAACGAATGTTAACATTTTACAATTTTACCATTTTTAAATTTGCAATGCAATACCAATTTCGCTTAAGTTTAAATACATGCATGTATGTATTTATGTATAGTATACATATGTACATGCATACATGTGTTGAACTAAGCGTATGTATGTAGATGAATATTCGCCCAAAAACACAAACTGACATGCATATGTAAATAAGTAAGAAAACATTTTTAGTGGGAATTTTTTTTTATTTCTGTTGGCTTAAACTGCTTTCTGGCATTTGGCCAAAATAAGCGGAAAATACAACAAAACAAAGAACGCCATCTCTTCGCTCCCCTCGCTCACCGCTCTACATAAAACACAACACAACTAACATAAAAAACAGTAACTACTGCAAGTGTAATGAACAAAAATAAAAACGAATTATAAAAATAGTAGATATTGAAACAGAAACAAAAACAGAAACATTCTATACTCAACTCTTAAGAAACATACAAAACAGAGAAAAGGGAAAACCCATTTGCTGAGAACGAGAATAAAAGGAAAAATAATTTACACCACATCGTTGGCAATACTTACATATGTGCGAGTATTTGTAGCTCACTTCAGAGATACGGACAACATATTGAAATCGAATACCACAGAAAATTAACAAATCAAAATACAATAAGAGACAAAAAACAGGAACATTAATTCAATGGACGAACCCAAAACTTAAATTTGTTTGTATTTTTTTCTTGTCTTGTGGTTTAAAAGTTATTGAGAAAATTAAGTCGTATACTTGATAAAAACAAAAAAAAATATGTGCAACAATCAATGCAATACTCTACGCGAAGAGTTTCTATCTCAAATAGCATTGCAAACAAAATATGGCTTCATGATGCAAGTCGCAAAATTTCGTCATAGCAACATTTTTATTAAAGGCTTAGGCATCTGTACCAGAGATCAGCAATGAGCATTCAAAAAAAATAGAGTAGTATCGAATCATACTCATAATTTCTGATACTTATACGCATTCATACTTATTTTAATAACATGGAACCTCTACTCATATTCAAAGTTCAAAGCACTCATCATATTCATACTTAACAACACGTATGATATTGTTGATTTCGACTCTCAATCAGTGTTGCCGTTTTTGGTTATTTCTAACCAAAATTGGTTATTTTTTTGTTCAATGTGTAGATGTGTAGATTATTCCGGTTTTGGTTATTTATTTTTCTTATAAAAAGAGCTTTTGTTTTGTTTGTAGAAATGTATTAATTAGTAAGACTAAAATTTTATTTTGTTATTTTTTGTTTCTTTTCTTTTCTTACTGCGAATTTAGTTTTGGTTATATTTTTTCTTATTTGGTGATTTTTTTCACAAATGTTGGTTACAATATTTTTTTTTTCGTGGCAACACTGCTCTCTATAACTCAACATTCACACACGAATCACAAAGTAACTATGATTCGCATACGAACGTGAATCAAACATATTTCGAATGGTATGAGTTTGATGTCAACGTCGTACGCATACTCATTGCAACATGTACTTAAAAATCAACGTTGTAGTGAGTACGAATGAATCAGAGTACGTAGTTAAATTGCAATATTGTTGACTCACTTATATTCAAAATTTCATAAGTGCTTATGAGTAGCGAAGAAACAATTCATTGCTGATCTCTGATCTGTACCTACAAAAAGTTTTTTCTACATTATGTGCGACCAGTGTTTTGTTGGTGGAAATTTTCATGCAGCTTAAATATTGAGTAGCATTTCGGCAAATCATAGAACATTATTAAATTCTAATTCTGGATTATTTGCAAATTTTCGCCATATTTTTCTGCATGCATAAAATGCTTCCATTCTCAATTATTGCATTTGATTGTAGTATTGACTGTGTACTGTTAATGTAGTATTGTATACGTTCTCGACTTTTAAATCTCATACAAAAATATAATCTAGGTGATAAGATGGATTATTTAGATACCACCAATGAAAATATGTGTTCTGTTTGCCTAAAAGCTATTAATTATGTTTTTAACATACATTTTTAAATGCGTTCTTCTTATGAAGTCGCCGTAGGTTAATAGGTAGTATTTTAACATATTAGACGAGACGCAGGGGTTCAAACTCCAACTCAAACATCTCGAACAAAAGTCTTCTGGCAAAAACTCTGAGAGTGTGACCATGATAGCCATGTAATGATCAATTAAGAATGGTAAAGTAGGTAATAAGAAAATTCGTTATTCTAAAGGGGTTTGTTGCTTGAAAAAATAATCCTTATTTTGACTATCCTTAAAGAGGTTGGTCGTTTTCTATAGAAATGTTCTCTGTTGTGTTAAATAAAGAACAGTTTTTAAATTAAAGAGTTCGAGGTAAATACACAATATGTCATTGCGTAGGTTAGGTTAGGTTAGAGGACGTGTACTTTGTCAACTGTGACAAGTACAGTACCCGGAGGTCGAATTGACCCATTGTACAACGTCCTAGCTTCTCACACCACTCGTGTTGTGTGCATTAATTTTATACATGAGCGGCGGGACCTACAGTTTAAAGTCGACTCCGAACGATAGATTTTTGAGAAGCTTTTCATGGCAATTTTTACTCTCAGAGTTTTTTGCCAGAAATCTGCTGAGAGGAAGTCGCTGAAAAAATATTTTCATATTTTCGTTTTCATGTCTGACCTGGGATTTGAACTCGGGCCTTTCGTCTAATAAGCCAACACACTACCTACTAGACCACGACGACTTCTATGTCATTGCGTATATTTATTTAGAATAGTCTTTATTCTTTCATTTTATTTTCTTTTTATTTAATATCGCTTTTTATTTGTTTATTATTATTATTACTATTTTGTTTTTGCTACATTTGCACATATGTATGTACATACATATGTGTGAAGACTAAGAATAGATTCATACATAATCATACATAAATACAGGCATCAATTCTTTAAGAGTCTCTGCAACACTTGACAAAACACACGTACGTTAATATGGTCCCAAAAGAAAAATCGCCCGAACGTGACTTCATTTGGTACCGTGTGTGACAGGCAACTGGACAGACATTTTTTATAGAAGTTATTCTTAATATATGTGTATATACAGACTTGTACATCTGTATATAACTGTACATACATACATATGTATGTCCATATAGATTCCGATGAAGGAATAAAAAATTTCTCAATATTGCTGCATATTATCTCTGCGAAAGTGTTTCTCTAACGGCTATTCGATTCAAATATACATATAAGCTTATACGTATGTATGAATGTAAGTGTTTGTCTCAAAATCGGATTTTATTGTGGTAGTTTCGGTTGTTTAATATGCTACAGATTTCATAAGTTGTATTGTATCATGGCACAATGTTTAAAGTATTGCATTGTGACTACAAACGTTTTATGTCCGAATGTTTTCTTTTTTACGAAGGCATATCCCGATTCTTATGTTCATTTAGAAGTCAATCTTGTTTCTACTCATAAACAACATACTACATGCCCATATATAGACACACAGACACACACACATACACACACAAACTTATGGCTTAGTGGAAGAGACTGTCAATGTTCGAAGGTTAAAAACATTAACAATGTGAAAATATCCGAACTATTTTGCGAAAGGAGCATGTTAACGCCAGAATTCAATAGTAAAATAGTTTGTATCACTAAAATGAGAGCAAATCGTGACAATCCAGTTAAATTGCTTCTACTACTAGGAAATAAAATACAAAGTAAACAAAATACCAATAACAAAACAACAGCATAAAACGGCACGGAAAATCGAAAACATAATACGGCTAAAATATTGTAACAAACATTTCTAAAAATCAACACAAAATCAGCCGAGTAGGCAAAACTTTATAATTTTTTGTTTTTCTTCTTTTTTTTTATTGAAATGAAATTGAAATATTGAGAAAATATTTGATTTGAAAATTAAAAAAAGCCATACATACTGATTTAAACATACATATTTATGTACCTCTGTCTGTATTTTATATTTATGTAAGTATTTGAATATTGAAGTGAAGAAAACGAGAAAAGTTCAGTATTAAATAACAAAAAATAAATTTATATGATACATACATACATACACAGTATACATATATACATACATTTATACGCACATACATATTCGTTAATGTATGTATGTATAATAAATAATGACACAACTTTGAACGTACTATGCTTTATTTGCATTATTAAGTGAATAACTGAAACTTGTTTCCTACGCATACTACACGTTACATTAGTGTCCTAAGGAACACTTACTTGAGACATACAGTATTCCCTCGATTTACGTCGCCTCGATTTACGTTGTTTCGATTAACGTCGTCAAAAATTTTGTTCCCTTCAACTTCGATTTACGTCGCCTTTTTTTGGAACCAACTGTGACGTAAATCGAGAGATTACTGTATCTTTTTTAAGTTCCTTGTTAAAAACATAGAAGTCGCCGTAGTCTAGTAGATAGTGTGTTGGCTTATTAGACGTAAAGCCAGGGTTCGAGCCCCAGGCAAGACATCAAAAACAAAATACAAAAAGTATTTCTTCGGCGATTTCCTCTCCGCAGATTTCTGGCAAAAACTCTGAGAGTAAATAAAATTGCCATGAAAAGTTTCTCAAAAAATCTGTCGTTCGGAGTCGACTTTAAACTGTAGGTCCCGCCACTTATGTATAAAATTAACACACACAACATAAGTGGTGTGAGAAACTAGGTCAATAATCCTGACTGAAGGGTTGTAATGACCAATTATGTATGTATGTATGTATGTTAAAAACATACTACAGTCGAACTTCTCTATAGTGAACTTCTATACAATGAAGCTCTCCCTATTATGAATTGATTTCAATCACACAACTTTTTCCGTTCCAATTTTTATTGTTTTTGATCTCTTATAATGAATTTCCATACAATGAAGTTTTCTATACAATGAAGCAATTTTGCAGGTGTAATATTTGACTCACATGCGTGTTTGTCTCCATATAATGAATTTTTCAAACAATTTTCTGTTACGCATACTAACAATTCTGTGTACCGAGAAAGATGCCACATATAATGAGGGGATTCCCAAAAGAGGAAAATAAGAACAAAAAAAAAAAGAAGAAAGCCACATCAATAACAATTTTGACATCAGTTGCCGGTGTTCAGTGATCGGAAATGACGCAGCGAAGTAGCATTATTAATTATTAATAAAGTTGAAGAAGGATTAAAAAAAAGATGTGGCTAGGCAGTTTGGAATTCTTCCCAGCACATTATCAAATATTTTAAAAAACAAGGCTGTGATTCTAAAAAATGTAGAAGACGAGCAATTGAGCACTAAACGCAAAAGGTTTCGAACCTGCCTTTATGAGGATATTGATGAAGCAATGCTCAAATGGGTAACTGCCGCACGTGGTAAGAATCTTCCTATATCTTGGCCATTAATGAAGCAAAAAGCCAAAAGGAGACACAATAAGACGATACCTATGTACATTGGAGCACGTTTCTTTATCAATAGATGTACTTCGAACTTTTGTGGAGATGAGGAGTAACGTGCCGACTAATGTATTTAAATCTCTTAATGTATTAGAAGGTTTTGTTGAGGAAGAGAAATGGAAGAGTGTAATCCAAACTAAAATACCTGATTATTTTAAATAAAAATGGAAAAAAATATAATTTTTATATAATGGTTTTGTTATTTGGTATTACAAGGTTTTGATGTGGAAGAAAAATGGAAAAGTGTAACCCAAACTAATATGCCTAATTATTTTAAATAAAAAGTGGGGGAAAAATATAATTTCTGTATAATGAAGTTTCTATATAATGAAGTGATTTTCTGGTCCCGTCAAGATTCATTATAGGGAAGTTCGACTGTACTTTGTAGTATGAGCAATATGAAATTCGATTTACGTCGTTCCGATTTACGTCGCCTTTTTCCGGAACATTCTACGACGTAAATCGAGGGAATATTGTATTTTTAGTCCATGTTGTATTTGTAATTAAATTTAATGCTAAATAAACAAAACAAAATAATGAAAATAAAAAAGAAAAATTGTGATAGAAATTCAAATTTCTAAGTAATATTTTATGCCGGCCGGCCGGAATAAATTTTCCACTTCGCCTAATTGTTGTATGTATGTATGGAAATATTTCCTCATTAATAGAAATATTACAGAGCTGTATATGTATGTATGTACGTGTGTATATGTATGTAATTTTTATTTCATTGGTTGGAGAGTTTCGAATTATTTATTCTTAGTTCTTTTTTTTGCCTTTTGCTCCTCACAATAGCTATTCCATCTGCCTTACTGTCATCCGGATAGAAAGACGTTGCTGAAAATCTTCTTTTTTTATATTTCAATATGTGTGCGTAAATATGTGTGTATATAATTTGTCATTAAAATAGTACACATAATGGAAAACTTGAAAAATTAAACAACATATTTTTAAATTTCATATTTTTATTTGAATAACAATTTTAATTAGAAATTCAACAAATTCTAGTGCAGCATACTCGTATCATTATACAACACAGAGAAAGTTAAAAAAGATAGAGCCAAATTATTCTCTAAACCATGAGAATATTAAATTAAAGAAAGTAAACATTCAACAGCAATCATTTATGAACAACACCGATTGTTGATACTAATTTAAATTGCCAGATAGATGGAAGAGTGTTCTCTTCTGCCAAATCCTAGTTGAAAGCCATGTCATGTCATAACTATGGCCATGTATCTGGTCCTTGCAACTTTTGCATAAGACATTGACTGGACGACCAAATACCATGAATTTCCATCAATGAGAACGTAGAACCTTTACAGCTGTCAAGTTATACGAAAATTTGATAATAAAGCTCTCAAAGATGTTGCTGTTTGATTACAGTAGAGTACACTTTTACGTAATGTAAAAACCCATCAAACGTTGCAAAGTTGTTACAAACCTTTTAATGGAATACATGGCACATCTTTAATACGAAAAAAAAAAAACATTTCAAAGGGCCTGACAGAGTTAAATCTTACAAAGAACAGAGTTCGCTTAGAGATTGTGAATTCATAAAATCTTTTTTGGAGAATTTAAGGAATCATAAATAAGAAGATATTCTTAAAATTTTGCTTTCATTAAATAATATTTCACGAAAATTTTTTTTTTTTTGGTAAACCGTATAATCCTTGATATTTAGCTAAAAATATATTAAAAGCGGCATACTCAAGCGTTAGTTTAGATGTGTTGTTGTGAGCGTCTGTAATACATTTGAATATCTGTGGGTGTGGGTGTTTAAATTCAACGTTTTTTGTTTCTTATATCACACAGAAGCACACAAAAATTGGATCAACCAGGAAAAATAAAATATAAAATATAGAAACGAAAAAACAATCTGAGAATTACATGCAAAATTTCTTGTCTTGTCTCATTATGCATAAAAATAAATATGTATGTATGTATATGTGTATTATTTCACACAAACACACACACGCACATATACATCAGTTGTTTAGGTATTTGTATTTGTATTTGTTTTATTTATTTTTTCTGTACAAGTGTGTGCTTAAGTATATATATATATTCACATATACACATGCATTTTCATGGTGAATGTCTGGCTGTGTATAAATAAATACCATCACTGGTAACAGAAAATAATAGAAAATTTCGAAATACAGTACTCGTAGTCCTTTCACTTCCTTAATATTTTTCTTCGACTACCAATGTTGTTGTATGTTGTTGTTGTTGTTGTGTGCTAGCGATTGTGTGATTGTGTATGTATTCATCTACAAACAGCTTTCTTTTCAAGTTGTTTGTTTTCAGAAAATAAATCACAACAGCTACTTCTTGCTCGCACTGCGGGAAATATTTATTCTCATCCTCTTTCGCTTTTCTTCTCTTTAATAAAAGAGCAGCCGGCAAACAAATAGGTTACCAAATGCATGCATAGTAAATGAGAGAATGAGGCAGTGAGTGAGTGAGTGAATGAGTAAGTGAGTGAGCGAGTGAGGAAGTGAAGAAATGAAATTGTATTAAAATTAAGCATAAAGACAATTACCAAAACAAATGTACAACGTCTTGACTTTGTACAGATTTTAAGAAATGTTTTGCATCATCATTGAAAATGAAATTAAAATTCTTGAAACTTTGCAGCTGTAAAAATTTTCTAAGTGCCTTTAGGCAAAGTATCCGCCACGTCAATTTGACATTATTTTATGATAATTACTTACAAATGCATTTCAATTAAAGTTCGCTTTTAAGACATTATTTGATTTGTTTCAAAAATCATATCTCGATCTATCCTCCAAAAAGTTGGAAACTTTCAGCAACTTTAACGGTATGCGGACATTGCATCATAAGAGAGTTTAGGATGACAGTTACGTAGAGGGAGGAATGGGCAAATTGTAAGAACGCACCACGTCAACCACCCTAAATAGATGTTTGCATAATGCTTCCAACTAAGTGAAGCTGCAGGCAAAACTCCAATCGATAAGGCTACGTGACTTCGTATAGCGTCTTCCATGTAAAAGAGTCGCCCATAGGAGCTACTGTAATATAAAATGTAAAAACCTAAACTCACGCTTAAGTATGCCGCTTTTAATATATTTTTAGCTAAATATCAAGGATTATACGGTTTACCAAAAAAAAAATGTTCGTGAAATATTTTTTTTTAGTGAAAGCAAAAATTTAAGAATATCTTCTTATTTATGATTCCTTAAATTCTCCAAAAAAGATTTTATGAATTCACAATCTCTAAGCGAACTCTGTTCTTTGTAGGATTTAACTTTGTCAGGCCCTTTGAAATGTTTTTGTTTTTTGTTGGTGTAAGATGTGCCATGTATTCCATTAAAAGGTTTGCAACAACTTCCCAACGTTTGATGGGTTTTATGTCGCATACGCAAAAGTTAAAACGGTGATAGTGTACATACATACATATATACATACGAGCATATCGTTTTGTTTATGTTTTGAGTTGCTAGAACTTGTTTTTAGCTTCTCAGCTGACTTGCATAATGGCTGATAAATGATTACCACTAATGTCCGTAAGCTTTTGTAGTTTTCTTGCTATTCTTAACATGTACACACATACACACATACGTGTTGACAACTTTGTCCCAAATACAGATACAAATAAATAGAAGACTCATTCATTTACTCATTCACTTTCTTGCTCACATAATTGACCACTCATACGAGTGCAAACATGTTATGTACACATATGTATATCTCGTTGTGTTAATAATAATCCTTTTCAACGTTGCTATTGGAATTGTCAATACATAGTTCGAAAAAAATTCGGAAAGTTTTTTGTATTCTTTTTATGTATTTATATGTATATCTGTGGTCCCAAGCAGTAACAGCCTAAGTCGGCTTAAGTCAATTTGAGTTATGTATGCCATCATATTCTGCTAAGAAATCTTAATATTTCCTTTCATTAACAATGTTTTTTAAAAAGTTATTAAAAAATACCTTGTCCGAAGTGTAGTAATGAAGCTCCATTACATTTATAATAAGTGGCTAAAAAACAAATGAGATTTTTCATTATCTTCCGAAACACATCAGTATGTAAAAAGTGTTTTCCTTTCGTCTTAGGCTGTACTTACTACACATATGGCATATGGAAGAACATATACGTACATGTGTAATTATACTTAAACGTAACGAAATTCTTCAATTTTGTGCTGGCTTGCTCCATTAATTTTATTTCCGATCATGCGAATCCGGTATCACTTACTCTGAATTCCAATTATCACCTCAAAGGCGCAAACAAGTTTTCTTTCTTTTTGCTGCATTACATACATACATATACATACATAATTGGTCATTACAACCCTTCAGACAGGATTACGACCCAGCTTCTCAAACCACTTATGTTGTGTGTGTTAATTTTATACATGAGTGGCGGGACCTACAGTTTAAAGTCGACTCCGAACGACAGATTTTTGAGAAACTTTTTCATGGCAATTTTATTTACTCTCAGAGTTTTTGCAAGAAATCTGCTGAGACGCAGTCGCCGATGTTATATTTTCAAATCTTCGTTTTGATGTCCGAATTGGAGTTTGTACCGTGGCATTACGTCTAATAAGCCAATACACTACCTACTAGACTACGGTGACTGCTGCATTACCTCTAGTTAATTTCATTGCAATGTAGCATAATTCCAAGATTTATAACCCCATAAGCATAGCTGCCAGATAAATAAAGCATCAAATCGTCAAATATTATGAAAAAAAATCGTCAAAATCGTCAAAGACATTCATGGAAATCGTAAAAATAATCGTCACAAAATCGGTATGAAAATTCAGTGTGATGTTCGCTAGAACGGACACATTTTTCAGTTCCTTAGCTTCTTAAGAGAGTGCAAGAAATACTTCACTTCATCTGATCTTCTTAAATACTATTTACACCACTCTTATCCGAAAGAGAATGAAATACAACCTCCAATGTATAGGGCGGTGCCTCAACGTCTATTTTGAGACTTCTCGACCTCGTACAATGACGATAGGGTATCGAACTCCATTGATTCATTAGAGCATCGTTGCAATGTGGTTTGTGTTTCACTGTTCTATCGCTATTATATATTCCCGAGAATCACGTATTCCTACGTATCACTCGCCTTTTTCGGCGAGCACATACGTATGTGGTCGTATTGGTTGATTACATTATAGACAAAATTCGTTATTTAGTCGGACTATTCGAATGTGGAACTCACTTCGTGCAGAGTTTAAAGGATGAAAAAGTCATAAGATACAGAAAAATCATCACTTAAATTAGCAATAGTAACAACTACAAAGTAAATACAAAGCTTAAAGTGGCTCTTGATGTACTAAAGTAAAGAAAATGATGTTCATTTTTAATTGCTAAAAATCGTCAAAATAAGGGCATAAATCGTCATGTCGTCAATAATATATTTTTGGAGCACAAAATCGTCAAAATGACGATAAATCGTCAAATCTGGCAGCTATGCCCATAAGGGATGTTAAAACCCAAGATTATTTACTTTACGTAATATATGAAAAGGACTGAACAACTTCAACTTCTGCTTTGAAATTTTGTGAAATTGTTTCAGATTGCCAGATCGTCTAATCGAATGCCTAGTCAAAGTCGACCTAGACCAAATATTACAGATATATGTACATACATAAGAATTCCAGTTTCTTTTATATTATGGAACGTGATACATTACTGAATTTACTTTAAAATAAATGAATTACGCTATATTTAGTTCTAATTATGCTGAATAAAATCTATCATGTCTGACTGACTGACTGCTCCGATTTTTGAATAATTGCTCTTTCATTCTGTTGCTGTTAAAACAAAGTATTTAAAACTATTCTGAAAACTATTCAAAACGGAGAAAATATCGAAATACATATATCGTATGGTTTTCCAAATGACAAAATTACTGAATTTACAATAAAATACGGATGAATATGTTGGAATATTAGTTACGATCAAAATCAAATCGATAATCGATTCAAGGCGTCTCAATAAATGTAATCAAACATTTGGCAAAACTAACGCAAATTTAGTTTAAAAAGACGGATTTTCAATTAAGCTTTTCTCAGTTTATGATGATGATTTAAATGATTTAAATTGTTGCATTGTGTTCTAATAAAAGTCTTTTTGTTTTTTTCCCAATCAGTATTCAATTCTAGAAAATTACTTGAAATGTGTACATAAATATATGATGGTGTTGAGAGCTGATCATTATAAAAGAAGATTTAATTCAGTTTTTTAACCAACTAATCCGATCATATGTATAAAGGTCTGAATATACCATTCTACAATAATTGTGTAGAGTAGTAGTAGATGTAAGTAGATGTAGTTTTTGGTACGTACATACATACATATATTTCTAATAAGAAAAGTTTTTTTAATGCTATTGGGCGTTTTGTGACAGCATCACGTAACAACTAAATTTTCTACAGCTAATAACATTGAAACATGCATTAGTTAAGAAATGAAACAACAATAACAATTGTAGCAACAACAACAATAATAACAACAACAACAACAATATATAAAAGTAAAAGTGAAAATGAAAATAAAAATCGTGCCTTTGGGTTTACATGTACATATACATGAGAGCAGGAGTGAATCCTTGAAAGTAAGCAGAGATACGTGTGTATGATAAATATACAAAGTATGGATAGAAATGTGTCCAAATAATGTGCCTTTTTCTCTAATAGACTATTGAGTAAAAAAATTCTTAAGAAAAAACGAAAAATTCCATCACATTCGAATCGATTTTTCTTTCTATACGGGCATTTACACTTTTGTTTATTCGTTCAATTTCTTTTCAATCATAAATTCATTGGATGATTGCATTTATCAATTTATGACAACTGTAGCATTAAAATTATGTGTGCTCTTTCGAAATACATATGTACATAACACTTACATACAAACACTCTTAATACAAACACTTATTACAAAACAAAACTAAAATTATTTTTCAAAATACACCCACACCTCTCACTTTGCGTCGTGGTTACGTTCCACAAAAACACAACGCAAATTGAAACGACGCAAAGTGAATTATGATTTCCTATAGCAAACCATGTAAAGATCGAAGATAAGTTACAGGGTAACGAAAATTCTACTTTTTAAAAAGAAAATTGAACAAAGTAAACATTTAAAGAACAAAAATAATTTAAAATTTTATTGCATACATACAAAATACAAAAAAAAAACAAATTCAATTAAAATAAAATAAAAAATTCATTGAATTTATAACACACTAATTGAAACTGAACTCTAAAGTTAGAAAAACAAGGTGAAAATAAAACTGTATTATTCTCAGTTAGAAAGGCAATCGCCAAGTTTTGATAGCAAGACGCAATTAGAAACAAAAGTCGTGCCATCTTTTAGAAAAAAAAAGGGAAATCAAAAAAAAAAATATTAAAAACTCGAACCTAAAACAATGCAAAACTTAGTACTAATTTAGCAGCAACGCAAAAAAAAAAAACGCAAAACGAAACTACGCAAAGCGAGGTATGGGTGTAAATAAAAAACTTACATCTGAAATATGTATGTATGTATCACCGTCAGTATCAGATAGGACATATATACATATGTACATTAGAGATGAGCGATCCAGTGATTTTTGAAGAACGTTGTTCTCAGTGAACGTGATTTGTTAATCACTGTTCTTTAAAACTGTGATTGTGATCACAGTATTCCAATAATACAATAATGACAATAACGTATTTTATTAAGTCGTAAGAAAGAGACAACTAGATACATACTACGAAAAGACTACTAAACAAAATCAAAGTGGTGTCATCAATGTTATTATTTTTAATGTAATTTTTTTTTTATATGAAGTTTGACAATTAAATTTCACAGAAAGTTCATGTATAAAAGACAAAAGTAAATAATCAGCATCATCAAATAGTAATTCTGCCTCGCTCAAAATAAAATTAAATAAATTTGAGTATGTAACAGTTTTGAAAGAACGACATTATTAGTAACTGTTATTTGGCAATTTCAATCACTGTATTTACCAGTGAATTATCAATCACCGTGATTAATTCACAGTTTTGAAAATATCGCTTATCTCTAATGTACATTGTACATATGTGTTTATGGTATGTATGTAGATACTTAATGTTAAACAAAAAAAAAAGTATTTAAAATTCTTGTTATAAGAATGGAAAGTCGCTGAAATTTTTTTTTTTTTTTTTGATAAAAATTAAAAAAAAAATTAATAAAAAAAAACCTGTTAATAATTTCTGTTAATTTTTCATTCTGCAAATAGTGCAATGAAATTATAAATTGTTTAATTTAAGCATATTTGTATGTTAAAATGAATCCAGTGAACGAAAATTTGAATCTCTATCGCAAAATAATTGCGCATTGTGTGATAATTTTACACTTTTTATTCTTTTTTAAAATCCTTTGTTGATTCGTGTTGTAAAATTATTTTTCAATTTACATGCTATTGTTATTATTATTGTTGTTGTTGCTGTTGTTTTCATACCTAATAAACATTTAATAACAACTCTTTTAAAAAGGCTTTTAGGCGTTAATTTTTATATTTTATTACGTTTTTTTTTTGTTTTTATTCTTCTTCAATTTTATTGTATCAACACAACAACACTTTTAGTATCGTCACCACATAGCAGTCAATGTTATTGTTGTTTGGTTTATTGCTGTTAACGCTGTTGCATTAAAGTCTCTGGTTTGAGTCATTAAATACTTGATACAGTCATTAAAAACATCGTTTATGGCTTGAGATGATACCCGAAAAAATGTTCGAATTCATGACATGGCCAAAGAAAACATTTGAGTAAGTTCCAATATTTTAACAACAACAATCAAAATGAGGGAAAAAAAACCAAAAACAAAAGGCAATTAAATAATAATAGGCCAAGTGCAAATCTGAATCACAATTGAATTACTAAATTGTCCACCATCACTTGCTGTGGTATTAAGTACACACTTTGTTGTGATGCTTAATATTGTACTTAAAACAAACAAAAAAAAATTCAACGAACAGCACATATACGAGTACATACAATTTATATTGATAATTTTCTTTTGGCCCCCCCCCCCCCAAAAATTCAGTCAATTCGTTTATCTATCGTTCTCTCACCATACATACATACATAAGTACATTGTACATATGTATATGTACTCGTATGTAAGTATGTACTGATGTACAGATAATAAATGAAATGCTCAATAAAATATTTGCTAAATATGAACGGATAGATGGATGGATAGTTGGATGGATGGATGATTGGATGGTTGGACAGTTAGATACAGTAGCACTTCCAATAAAATTTCTAGAATTTGTTTTCATATATATATGTATCTAGGTATTGTTGCTATTTGTTTGTTTGCTTTTATTTTTTCCAGTGACACAAAAATACAATAAATTTTTGTGGTAAGTGGAAAGAGATATGGTGTTTGTTTGGTAAATGATTATAATTTATAACAATAAACATTCCGGTGTTGACAAAATGTAATTTCGAAACAAGTACCACACAATTTACATACAAATTCCATTCATTTCTGATGCCGCAATAAAAATCATCATTTTTGTATACAAAAATGTGTCTCTTTATTAGAATTAGAATTGCCACTTGTAATAAAAATTCATTGTCATGTTGCTTGGTGGGCTATAAAAAAATCAAAATCAAAATGTTTCAAAATTTTCATAAATTTATCAAAAAATATGAAATAATTTGCAGTTCAAATTTAGTTTTAAAACGAAAACTTTTAATTATTATTGTATTCGTAAATGAAACCTGCTGTAGTATTTCTATTGAATTTCTACTGTTGTAAAATCAACTCAAAGTTGAGAGCGGTAATAAAAATAAATTATATTTGTTTTATTCTTTTGAAAATTTTTGTACGTTTGCACAACACAAAGTTAATGGCGTTTGTTTTGCAAAATAAAATTAATAATAGAGCGTAAAAAGTTTTCATTAGATTCGAATTACATAAATTCTTTAATTTAATATTTTATAGAGTTTTTTTAGCAGAGACTTGAGAACTTTGGCAGCCATCCTATCAAAATACTTGTCAATTATTCAGTCTGTTTTACCAAACCCATTTAGATCCAATCCACGTGAAATCCAAGAGCGTACAATGCATTCCAAAAAACTCTTTGATGTTAATTTTGGGCTAACAGCGACATCAGTCCATAATTCTTTGAGAACATCGTTAGCCAGACTGTCACTGTCAGTTTCCTACCAATTTCTTTGGTCTAGGAAAATTACACATTTCGGATGCGCTCCAATCAAAGAAGCGGTGGCGGGCATTTGAACAATGAATGACATCAATAGGCGTCAATTTCAATGATATCTCTCTCACACATTGTACATTTTTTCATATAAATTTAAAGAGAAGAGTCCCTCAGCAACTGATGTTATTGGTACTAAAGTAACGATGAAAAAGTAACTTCGAATACAGGGTGGCTGATATGTATTGCAACCAACTTCAGGTTGTTATCATTTGTAAACCGCTCGTCTGACAGCTGACAGATTTATTCCAGTGACAGTTCATTTTATTATTTACAAGCTTACAAAAGCATTTTGATCTATTGCATTCAGAAAAAGAGTTATTCGTGATGGAATTCAAGCGTGATAGTGTGATTGCTTTATATTTGGCTGGAAAACCATAGGTGGCTATCGTTAGAGCCCTCCAGCATTTAAATGTGAATAAATCTTTTGTTTATCGTACCATTGCTCGTTACCGTGATACTGGCAGTGTTGCATCGCGTCCAAAAAGTGGACGAAAAAAAACGGTAACAATACCAGAAATGATCCGAAAAGTGAAGGCCAGATTTGATCGAAATCCACGCCGAAGTAGTAGAAAAATTGCTCGTGAGCTGAACATATCGCGAGAACGGATGCAACACATATTGAAAAATGAGCTTGGACTAAAGCCATTGAAGTTCCAAAAAGTGAAAGAGCTCACCGATGTACAAAAAAAAGTTAGACTAGAAAGAGCCAAGGAGTTACTTCGCTTGCACGAAAGTGGCCAGTTACCGAATTTGATTTTCTCCGATGAGAAGCCATTCCAAATTGAGCAGTTTGTGAACAAACAAACTTGCCAAAGAGGTCAGCTGAAAATTTACACCTGCGATTGGCCACCAGAACTCAAGCTCCGCCGATGGTAATGGTGAGGGCCACCGTAACGGCCGATGGTCGCTCCCCGCTCATATTCATCGACCGTGGGGTTAAAATAAATGCCGAATATTATCGGGAAAATGTCTTAAAGACAGTATTGAAGCCCTGGGCAGACAAACATTTCCGCCGCAGACCATGGACATTCCGACAGGACTCAGCACCACCGCACTCAGCACGCGTCAACCAAGAATGGCTTAAAAAGGAGGTTCCTCGCTTCATTTCTACCGCACAATGGCCACCAAAATCTCCGGATCTCTATCCGTTGGACTATTGCGCCTGGGGCATTTTGGAGAGTAAGGTTCTCACTAAAAAATACCAAAGTGTCGATCATCTCAAGACGGCGCTTCGCCGGGAATGGGCCAAAATACCGCAGAGCCACTTTCGTGCAGCCTGTGATGGCTTGTCGGCCGTTTGAAGGCCATAATTCGTACCAAAGGTGGCCAATTCGAACAAATCCAAACTGATTTTAAAATTTGATGTTTTTTCCAACATTTTTTGCTTTTGAACAATAAAATTAAAAAAAAAATTAAAAAAATATAGCGCTTTACTTTGTTGCATTATATATCAGCCACCCTTTATATGCAACAGAACTCAAACAAATTACAGACGAATTCAAGTTTTATACTTATTTTTATTAAGTAATTAATTAAAGGAATAAAAATGTATGTAATTTCGATATCTTTGATTAAAAAGTACTATTATTGATTATGAAAATAACCTGGGTGTTCATTCTTTTTATGACCATGTACTGTAGTGTATAAAAACTAGAAAATTGTCAATTTATTGCTTAAAGCGAAAACTTTAAAACTGAAACACACTAGCATAGCGTGTGTGTTATATATTCCTATGTTTTGTTTCTGTCTATTTACAGTTAATAAAAAAAAGAAACTCTCATATTCACACACATTAATATTTCGTCACACACATACATACAAATTTATACTATTTCTGCAAATTATGTTCTCCTGTTTTAAAAGTATTCTATGGTGAGTGTACATGTATGAGTGAGTGAGTGTTTTTGAGTATTTTTTCTCTCATTTGTTAAATTTTTGTGTTTTTTGTTTTTTGGTGTATTTAATAGTAGTAATGTTGTCGTTATTTTTTTGTTGCTTTTATTTAAAAAAAAAAGGAAACTGATGACAACAACTGCGTACATGTAGTACATGTACGAGTACATATATGCATGTGTTCGTATAAATGTATACCATAGAAGAATATAGTTCGTACATTAAGACGAAAGAAATGTAAAACACGAACAACCAAACAACCAAACAGCAACAACAACGACAAAATATTGAAGTAAGGGAACATAAATACAAATAAATGGCGACATAAGACTGATGACACTTAACAGATAAAATCCGGTAAAAGAGTACTTCAAGAAAAAAGGCGTTTTTAGCAGGATTTGTTTCGAAATTCTTTTCATTGACTTTAATAAGGATACAGCATATTGTCCGCGTATTTGTGGATGTGTACTCAAGTCGAAAGTAGCAATTGAGAGAAAGAAAAAAAAGTATAATGATTTTACATAAAAGACACACATACACACGATTATTATAGTTAAGAGTATATATATACATATATGTATGTATGTATATATTTTCGAGTTTAAACGACCATAATTTATAACAGCAGAATTGAAATTTCTTTTTTGATACTCTTACAGAATTAAATGGAGAATTAGAACGAAAACTTCAACAAAAGGTAAGAAGTTGAAATTTTCTGTTGTTGTTTTTTATGTTGTAATAACAAATTTTTGTAGCAGTGAAAGCAATACCACCAGCAACAGCAATAACTGGAAAGCAACAGCTAGCAGGAGTGAAATACAATTTTATTTAATTTACAGAATTCACTATATGCGATAGTGATGATCGAAAATTGGTATGTATGAAGGAAGCCTGTAATGGTTTCGAGCTCAATACACGCAAAAGATTTAGGCGACCAGATTGAATAAATATTTTTTAAATTAGCATGATTGAATCTCTCGTTCCAGACAACGCTCTAAAGCACTTGACTGCTGTAGTCGAAGAATGTCTACTTTCTAATGAATAAAAAATCCTCCTCCGCTTCCCTAAATTTCAGACTCAAATTTATTAAAGAACATTTGTAGGCTTATATGAAAGCCGAATTTTCTAAATACTATTTTATCAATAAGGATACATAGAACACCGCAGAGATACCTACTGAAAAGCAGTTTCATGATGAGACATTTAAGTGGAATTTTTGTTCACAAGTCCATATCATATCTAAATATCAGCAATTAATAGCTAGTTTCTAAAAAGCATAAGAAGAGATATACTTATTTTAAATAAGTTTTGATTAGCCGATAACAATATCGATCTAAGCATTAGTTATTATTTATTTTCTTTTTCCTGGATTCTCGCAACTGTGGCATTTATAGACACAAACTAAATTTAAACACAAAATATTCTTTTACTTCTATTTCTTTAAACAGGGTTTCTTAAGCCCATATACATGCATAATATATATGTATGTAGACTGATACTTTCATGACATATGTACATTCCTTCCAACACATGTATTTAATGTGTACATTTTTATTTATTTATTATTTGTATACATTAATTTTTAGCATTTTTTTGCCTTTTGTTTCCTATTTTATAATACAGAGGCTGTGTGAACAGCTATTAACATCTAATTAGCAGTAGAATAGTTTACTTATACAAATTATTTTATAGTTATCAATTGCAATATACCAAATTCAGCATATGATCCAAATGAGAGGCAATTAAACCTTTTAAATTTGTCTGTTCTATTTCTATTCCTTAAAAAAAAGGAACAAAAAAAATTACTTCTAAATAATACCTGCCTGCTGTATGTATGTATGTATGTGTGTTCAGAATATGAGAGTGAAGTTATTTTAACAAAATCAAGAACAATATTGAGGAAAAAAAAATAACAAAAACACATATTATCGGTTTGTTTACGTCTTTGAGTTTTAGAAAATTTGTATTTATAAAATGAAATGTCTGTCTATGTGTATGTGTAATGTGTATGCATGGGAGTGTGTTAAAGTATACGTTTAATACCCGCTCAAGTGTGACCTTCTTTCATAGCCTAATCTCCTTTGGATTGTTCGATTCATTCATTTTTTTTTTTTTAAGGGTGGCGTTCAGCTTTTTTTTTATTAGGCTCAGGAAAGGTCGTTGCGCTTGGCAGCATTTGATTTGATGTTAATTTTTCTAAATGTTTTTCTTTTTTTTTATCATTTTTTGTCTATTAATACTTATGAACTTGCTAATACAAAACAAGTTGATATAAAAACGAAACGAAATCGAAATAATCGAAAAGAATTCTTTCAATTTCCAATAAGAACAGGCATCAAAGTCTGAAAGGAATTTAATTTTTTATTTTTCGTTTTATTTCACTTTAAATACCAATTTGATATTTTTTCTTGAATGTATGCGATTCAATTAAAAATTTAAATTTTCAATTGATGAAGGATTTTATTTGATTTAATTTATTTTGTAAGGAATAATTCTACGTTATATGTATGTACATCAGTATTAAAATAAATTAAAAAAATTTTTTTCTCATAGAAAACAGAAACACTTTATTTATTCTTCATACATTTCGTTATGTTTCTTTCAATAAATGTTTAAACTCCATGAGATTGCCGCCATTAATAATAATCGTAACGAATAAGATTGCGCACATCTTTTTGGCCATCGAACCCGTTTCTAATGATTGATGATCGACAGTTAAATATGAAAGCATTTTAAAGTCTACCAGCAAAATAATAGAAAATGAGAAATCCCACAAACAGACACAATCCAAAAAACAGAAGAAAATGTTCAAATGATACTAATCAAAAGACATTTGATTTGAGTGTAACAACGTAGAGAAATTTTTTTAAATTTATTTTCTGCAAAATTTCAACAAATCAATCAGGTGCCATAAAATTACTTCACTTTCACCAGGAAACTCAAATGTGATTCTATTCACCTTGAAATTAGATGTTTTTTACATTGGATTATACCATATGTTTGAATTCGAATTTGATTTTTAGATTTTTTTCCTATGTAATAAGTCAGTCAGTCAATCATAAGAATTGTTGCAATTGCAAAATAAATGCCTTTATGATTGCTGTTGAGTATGAACATGAATGCGATTCTTATTCTCCAACTGAACAGAAAATATGGTTTAAACGATTTCGTAAAAACAATAGTGAGTGCCATTATTTATTCTTTTAAAACTGGCTAAAGTAAATAGACTAGAATAAATACTGTGATGTGAGAAATAATAAGGATATCAATCATCAAGTCTCTGTGTACACCCAAATTTTGTTGTCCACATTCCAAGATGATTTCTATTTCAATTTTAAAATGCCTCAAAATCTCTACAAATTATTAACCAGTCTAGGACAACATTGGAACTTTAATTTGTATAAAGTTCTATTATTTTATAAATGTTTTGAAAACTAAATGTTGTATCCTTATATTTTAAATATTATCCAACACCTCGCTGAAATTTGTTTTTGTAATATAAAAGCTGGGAATATTCCTCAAATATATAACCATCACATCACTGAGTATCACATTAGTGTCCTTATTATTTTTCACATCACTATATACATATACAAAATACAAATACACATTAACTTTCACTATCCTTCATCTTCTGCCTCCTTTCTTCCAATGCAGAATTACAAAATCAAGGTCCTGTGCTCTGTAAAAGTAAATTATTTTCAACTTTGAAAGAAATGAAATGACATTTTATAAAATAATAAAGTAAATATTTTAACAATTTGCATTAAAACGCTTTGAACAAGCAACAGGAAAGGAAGAAGAAGGTGTGCATGCAAAAGAAATCTCAGCGAAGAAAATACTCCGACAAATTGGTCTACACATTAATTATAAAACTAAAGGTTACATACAATAACTATGTAGTACACGTATGGTTGGATATTTGAGTGAAGCAGGCAACTCATATAAAGCTTTACGGGAAAAATTGTACAAAAAATCCATTTTAATTAATTTAAGTCATAGCTGTGATGTAAATCAGAGCAGAAATGAACGATGTAGTATGTACTAATAAAAATGGGGCCATGAATTCAATTCAGTAACTGCATTTATAAACAGAGCCACACAAATACGCCACTTAACCAAATCATACAATATTTTAAGTTTTCCTAAAAATGGAATTGCCATTGCCAAGAGAAGAGTCGTTCAAAATTTGCTTGGTTTAAGAAAATAGTTTGCATACATACGTATATACCTATATACATACATATGTACTTGTTTACATTTGAGCTTTCATCATCAATTAGTTTGATGCCCACATTCAATTTGTTTAAAAATGTTTTCAACTATTTTCCCTTTACGTCTTGTAATGCTTTTATTATCGTCTTGTTTTTATGATTCCCTAAAAATTTGTAGGTTTTAGTTAAGAAAAATCATTACAAGTAAATCAAGAGAAGAGCAAACTGAAATACAAATTTTTTTACTATTACTTTCTTAGTTACAAGAAAACTAGAAAGAAACCAATGAAAATGCATTTTATTCATGTCGGGTATCAACAGTATTTGCACATACATACATATACACATTCACACATACACTTGTATACCAGACATTCGAGTGGAGTACGTACATATGTATGTATGTTTATAGCAGCTGCAGGGCTGTGTATTGATAGAAGTTCATGCATGCACAAGTTTTACTAAAAAAGCATTCGCTTTCAGTAAAAAAAAGTTAACGAGTTAAACAAGAAGTAAAAAAAATTAAATAAATTTACAGTTACTGCTATAAGTCGATGTACGTACATACTGTGAGCGTCAAAAGAAAGTGTACAATTCAAAAAAATATACATTAATAAATTACCGTTAATTTTTTTCAAATTATTTTATTGCCAGTTTTTAAAATTGAAACAAGAAGAAAAGAATTAGAAAATTTTGGAAATATTGTAAAATTTTTTCGGGCACTCTCCTTAAGTGGAAAACTTGAGTTGAGATTGTTAGAATTTTATCCATAGTGTACGCTCACTGTATGTGTGTAAATGTACAGGCACAAAAAAAAACATAATTTTAAAGCGTGGGAATTTTTAAAAGACACAAATGTAATTGTATTTGAGATTAAAAGAATACTATTTTTCATTTCAACATCACATAACATAATTGGTCGTCACAACCCTTCAGTCAGGATTTCGACCTAGCTTCTCATACCACTTATGTTGTGTGCGTTAATTTTATACATGAGTGGCGGGAAATACAGTTTAAAGTCGACTCCGAACGACAGATTTTTAAGAAGCTCTTCATTGCAATTTTATTTCATCTCAGAGTTTTTGACAGAAATCTGATGAGAGACAGTCGCCGAAGAAATATTTTTTTTTTTTTCATATTTCGTTTGATGCCTGACCTGGGATACGAACCCGGGCTTTACGTCTAATAAGCCAACACACTACCTACTAGACTACGGCGACTACATTTCATTGTACATCACTGTACTCTTAAAAATAAAACAAATCCAGAGTATGGTCGTTGAAATTTAATGCAACCAAATAGATATTCTTTTCAAATGTGTTGCAGTTACTTCTGCACAAACATTTGCAATAAAATTCGAGAGATACATGTTTTCTAATAATCGCAATTTTCTGCAAAAGGTATAAAACCCAAATGACCAAGAAGAAAACTAAAAAAATTATTAGTTTTAAATATTTATATAAAACTAAAAAAAAATAATAATATATACTCGTACATACATAAGTATGTATGTACTTATTAAATATAAACAGGGGTACGAATACGTAATATGTGCTATTCGTGGCTTCAATAAATATTACGTATACGTCGTCAAAGTATTTGCAAAGATTCGAAAAATATGTACATTGTACACGCAGTACATGATAAATCGGAACATTTTACCAATCGAAATACTTAAAACGTAATCAATAATAAAACAAGAAGAATATTAAATTTTTTGATACGTAGTCGTACAAATTGTCTTCAGGAAGGAAATGGCACGCACTGTCACGGATCCCAGTTACAGCCAACAACTATAATGTCGTTGTTGTCAAGGAATTTATTTACGTAGGATCCAGAAGATCAAGTGCAGAACTACTTTTTTCAAAAATTGCTACTATGTCATGGCGCGCCCATGTCGTTCGAATTGCACCGTTGTCCGCAAAGGACCAAGTTGAGGACGCCTTATCAACAATTGATGTGACCAGCTGCCAAAGTGTACAGCAGCACGAAATCCGACAAACCAGTTGTTGAGCGTATCAACATTTTAATGACGTAGGTCCACTAATTTGGTATGCATGCGGATAAATGCACACGATCAGGAGTAAAACGCTTTCTACAGAACAAGCAGAGCGGATGTGTGTGTGTGATATTGTATCTCAAATTTTTTACTCATAAAAATAATAAATACGACTATTATTTATTATTATAAAATTATTATTTATAATATTAAACCATCTGAACAGTTTTAGCAAGCACATACATACACACAGTTACTAAAGTATACATACGGTTAACAAATTTCAGAAATTTTTTAACCAATCCGTTTTCGTTGAAAATCGTTATAATTGTCTGACAACTTTCCTTGATTTTAAGAAGGTCTTTTGCATTGGTTAAAAAATTTCTGAAATTTGTTAACTTTTGTGGCCCTGTGCAGCCTGTGCAGAGCCACAAAAGTATACATACGATTAACAAATTTCACAAATTTCTGATAAGAGTTTGTCAACTCAACGCAAAATTTCTTAACTAATCAGAATCAATGATTTTGAATTACCACTCATATATTAATGGCATTGAAACTCAATTGCATAATTGCATAATTAATGCTGAAAATGATGAAAAACAGTATATCACCATTTCTTCCTCGCTCACTTTTAATTCGTTTAATTAAATAAAAAGCATTACTAAATCAAATTGATAATACGTTTGTTATCGCTTTTAAAAGATTTAATTATTAAAAAATTAAATTCTCAGGAAATATCTTGCATCGTCTTCCCTTGCCTCTCTTCAAATACTGACGTTCAATTGGAAAAGTGTTGTTTGTTGAATGGAGAGAAAAGATGAACGGATTTTCTAAATTGTTGAATAAAATGAAATAAAACGAAATTATCACTCAAAATGAACAAATGATCCTAAAAAAACATTACTTACAGTACAAATTTATTTGCATTTATTAGACACAATAATACTTGAGAAACATAAAATACCATCATTGCCATCACTCTTGTTGCCATTGTTGTTGTCACTACTAACAACAACAACAACAACAACAGCAACAACGATGATAACAAAACAAAAGAGGAATTGTAATAAGAATATGTACTAAAAAAGAATTTATTTTATAAGATAGGGAATTTTTTTTTTTTTAATTTTTCAGAAAAGCAATACGATGTACTCGTAAACTTGTTTTTCCTTCAACATAATGAATGATGATTGGCTGTTAGACGTGCACACACTGTTACAGTTACATCTACAATAACAGCAAAAAAGACAGAAAGACAGTCAGACAGCGTAAATATGGTTAAAAGCGAGAGAAATTTCTTTGAAACGTTCATTCCCTATAAACAAACATTTCCAACGAACGCAATTGAAAGTAAAGTATTATAAATCTGATGGGATTATTTTAGACACTCGTTTGAAAAAAAAAAATTAATTTATTTTTAAACTGTCCTTATGCTGTTTGCGTTGTTGTCTTCCATCTCCATTTCCATCCATTTCAATTCTTTTCACTCTCACTCATATTCCATATTGCAACTAGAAGCCAAATCCGTTCAAGTTGATTTACAAAAAAAAAAAAAAAAAAAGAGAAAAAGGAAAACCCAGAGAAAAAATTTTTATAAAAAAAAATTTCAAACTCTGCCGTATGTATTCGTATTTCGTAAAGTTCCATAATAATGGCATTAAAGTCAACAGCAAGATCATCCCTGTATGGGGAACGAACCATAGCTGTAGTTGTACAAGTTGTCTCTGATATTCTTATTTCAGTTAGTGTTAGTGTTGGTGTAGGTGTTGGTGTTATTTTTATTATACAGACAAGTGATAGTCTTTGTTGGTGTTGTTATTACTAGTCTAGGGAGGTTATTCTGTATAGTCGCAATACAAACACACTCACAGCAGCACTCAATAACATCCGGTTGCATGGCTACCATTACGATTATATTATATGAGTATTAAATTATTCTTCCCCCCATTTGTCCTGCCCGAAGTGCTCTGCAATATTTCCTTTCATGTCGTAAAAGCAGAAGAACGAAGAAGAAAACAATTTAAAAACAACAACAACAACAAAAACCATTTAATATTTCCGTTAAATATAACTGCACTTTCCTTTAGTATCACAATATTGATACTTCTCTTGGTTTGCTTTTTGTTGTGTGTGTGTGTGTTTTTTTTCTTTTGCTTTTCTTTCTCTTTCTTTGCCTATTTACGTAAAAAATAATTGCGATTTTTAATTTATTTTCCCTTTTTCTGAGTTTAATAGCTTCTATTGCTATTGAAACCATACTGTAAACAAATAAGGACGCTTAAAATTATTCAAATCGCTTTAAACAAAAGTAGCTAAAAATCTTAAGTTGTGTTGTCGAAAAATTATAAAAACGTGTGCTAAACTATTAGCGTGAGGGTTATGGATTCGATTACCACTGCATCGAGCAAATGGTCAAAGTTAAATATAATTTGTAATTGTATTGTAATAAATAAATAAATAAATAAAAATATAAAAAAAACTAAAAAATTTAGCACATTTAGCATTAGTACACTCAAACCTCGTTTTATGCGAATTTATTTTATGCGAATTCAAATTTATGCGGTTTCAAAATCTCAAATTTTTTCTTTGCAAAAACGATTTTAAGGAAATATTGAATGTTAAAATCCAAAAAAAAATGTGTTGTTCGTAACAAAGTTACTACAATCTTTAAATTTGTTCGGCATTTCCGGTTCTGATGTATGAAGTTTTGTTCAAATGCTATGGACGTGGAGTAATATTATATTTTTATTTTATTGAAAAATTATGTATTTTCTTCATTATTTGGAATTTTGTATTAGTTGTTGTTTATTTCCTATCTTTTTCCTTATTTTGTATGAACTCAGCAAGGGATTCATTTTTTGTTGATTTTTTTATATGCGATTTTGTTTGTATTTTAAATTTGAATTTATGCGCTTTTTTATTTAAATCCCTATTAGTTGATTTTGTATGAAGCTAGTGTATCGTTTTATGCGAATTTGAATTATGCGATTTTTTGCGAAACGAATTAATCGCATAAAACGAGGTTTGAGTGTACATAGCTATAGAATGGTGCTGAATATCATGTTGCCAGTGTTATTACTACTATTGACCAACTAAAGCTTAACATATCCAAGATTATAGAGAGAAATATTATAAAATAGTATTACAATATAATAAGATATGTTAACCGAAGCAATATTTCAAGTAAAAAACATAAACAGACAATGATGAGTAAATTAAAGGCCTGGAAAAATGTACTCCTCATAAAGCCAGAAGAAACGGAAAACAAGGAATAAATAAACAATGTTTTATTATATGACGACAACATGTTGGCAGGTGCTAATGGCAGTCAATCTACAGGGCTCATCCAACACTCATAATCTAAATCTGTGTATGTGTATGTATATGTATGTATATACGTAAAAGTGTGTGTAAATTTTTATTAATAAAGTGCAAAAAAAAATTTGTGTTGCGTTGTGTAAGGATTGTACATTGTATGGCTCAAAATTATTGTATTTAAGGTTTTAAATTATTTCATAAATTTTCATAAAATATTGTGTGTTAAATTGAGTTTAAATGAATTCTCTGAAAATGTTTGTATGTGTGGGGGGAAAGCATCCCTTTTTCTTTATACAAAAACATGTCGCATATAAAGTTTTTAGTATCGCGTTTTTTTTTTTCTGGTTGAAAACTGTTACCTGACATACAAACTTGTGATGGCAGAGTTTTAATTTGTGCCTTTTCTTTTATTTTATTTATTTATTTTTTTTTTTTTTTTTTTTGATTACTATTATTTTGCTTTAAGAGCAGCTTAACGAAAATTGTTGTATTTCAAAGGAAACATACATATGTATGTGTGTACATTCATAAATACGTATAAACATACATATATGCTGTGTAATGAAGAAATGACGACAAGTAAATGGGATAAAATTCGACTTCTACTTACTCATACACAGTCATACTGGAATATACAAAACAAAAATTGGGCTGTGGCCCGAGAGTAATATTTTTTTCAAAATTTTTTTCCTATTAAGCTGTGATAAAATTATAACAAAACATGAAAAAATGTTTCAATAAAAAAAAAACAAAATATTTTAAGATATTGATATTGAAAGAACAATGAAATAAATATTTAAATGAATGATTTTATATAGAAAAATGAAAATTAAAATAGAGTTTGTTTAATTTGCAACTGCTTAAAACTTCAAGTTTATTATCTTTTCTGCCTTGCTTCATTTTACATTTGTTCTCTCTCGCTTCTCTCTAATTCTCTCTTTATAAAACTTCTGCTTTTAGTCCTCTCTCCTCATTATATTCACTTATTTGTAGAAATATTTTTCAATTGCCAAATGCGCCTGTCTAACAATTTGCCGGATGCTGTGCACTACAAAACTACACAATTCCAATGTTACAAGAGATTTTAAGAAAATTTTTCACTGAAACTCTACATGACTATCTTGCTTTTCCACTATAATGTGTAGGTATCGGAAATTTTATGGAACAGCCATCTACAGATGTTTAATTTTAGTTAGTATAAGTCCTGTGATTTTTCAGCACAGGACAGCGGAGAGTTGTTTTTGATAACAAAGTATACACAACGTTTAACAAAAAAAACGCTATTCAAAGAACAATAACAAACTAAATAAAAAAAAAACACGAAATTAAATATAAAAAAAAAATAAAAATTATAAAAATTATTTATAAAAAAAATATCATGCGAAATAAATTGAATATTAAATTTATTAAATATTTCTTATTAACCAGAGTATAAAAATAAAATTTCTAGATAATAGTGCTTGGAACACACAGATAATTTTACAGTAAACTCTCTGTAGACTTTAACATTCGTAAACAATTTAAGGTTTGGCACTCATCAAAATATATTTTGACAAGAAAATAATTTTGGCATTTTTTATGAGTGGAGACTTTTATCGCCGAAGCAATAATTTTAGTACTTAAAGGCAGATTTTAGTACTAATTTGCCATAGACGTCATTGCCATTAAAAGGAGGGTGATATCCTTTCCCAACATAAAACCAAAACACACACACAGAAGAATAAAATTGTAAAGACAAAACAAGAAGAATAAAAAAACAACAACAACAGGCAGAATCTAAAGAATAAATAGAGGGGATATAAAAGAAAATCACATTTTCATACAAACTAACACACATACATACACATAACCACAGTACGTACGTAAACAAGGGATACACAATCCGTGTACACATACTCAAACGCATAGATGTATTGTGTACGTAAATGCATGCCCCGGTCAGTGGGGGGGAGACTGTGAGTATGGGTGCGTGTTCGTGTGTCTGTGAACGTGTAAAACAGAATATTTGTTTGTAAATAAAGCCCGGCTAAAACAAGGTCAATATCATTAAAAATAAATGCGGCCGTTCTTTATCTAAAAAAATCTTGTTAAGCGTTTGACATTTTTATATTTTTTTTAATAGTAATTTATATTTAATCAAACAATAACAAAATAACAACAACAAATATACATACATACCTAATATACATTCTTGCAAAGTGACGTCACAGTGAGATATTAAAACAAAACAAAAAAACAAAACAAATAAAGGAAAACAAATCTAAATTATAGTATAACAAAAACAAAAAATAAATCTTTTAACGAGTAGCATTGACGTAAACGCTTAATTCAAAGTGCAATTTGAAGTTCATTTAGCAAACAATTTAAGGCAAATACCCAGTGTCCAACAGATGTCAGTGGGCAACACTGATGTTTGTAAGAAAAAAAGAAATTAAAATAATAAAACGAAACAAATGAGCACTTGTATGTGCCGCGTAAGTAAGTAAATAAAAAAGTGTGTCTGCGTGTATGTTTGCCCATTACATCACGAAATAGTCTTCGCAATGTCTTCGTTGCGGACTTCAACACTCTGGTATTATTTAAAATTGTTTTGCCTGCTGATTGTCTTTGTACTTCTTTGCGAAAGCGTTCAAGCAAATCCCGATGCTAAACGTTTATACGATGATCTGCTCAGTAATTATAATCGTCTAATACGACCAGTAAGCAATAACACTGATACCGTTTTAGTTAAGCTAGGCTTAAGATTATCACAACTGATTGATTTGGTAAGTGCAATACATTCAATTTTAATACTCGTATGCATTCTGTATTGTTTGTAGTTTTAAATACTTTTACTCTAAATACATAGCTACTATCGGGTTCGCCATCTAACGTTTTTTTTTCAACTAGTGCTTATTTCGTGAATGGTAACACTTAGCTCATGTCTGATTTGACAGATAATTAGTTTTATCCTTCTGCTGAACGAATATGGTTGTGTATACGCTTGAACAACGCTGGGAAATATTGTGACATTACTTTGAAAATCATGGTAATGTTGCAGAATGTGTGCGAAAATTGCGTACGAATTTTAAAAGAAGAGAAGCACCGTCAGCTCCGTATGTTCGTTATCTTGTGAAAAAAGTGAAAGAAACTGGCATCCTCATCGATAAACCGAAGCGTGAAAAGCCAAAAACAGTGCGTACACCCGAGAATATTGCTGCTGTGGCAGAAAGTGTACGTGAAGCGCCATCAACATCAATTCACCGTCGTTCTCAACAATTGAACATTTCGGAGACATCATTGAGACGAATTTTGTATAAAGACCTTGGTTGAAGCCAATTGACCATCTAATGCGTTTTCGCTTCACTAAGTGGGCCTGCGATCGACTTACAGAAGATGCCGATTTTGGCAAAAAAAAATCATCTTTTCAGATGAAGCTCATTTTGATCTTGGCGGGCAAAATTGTCGCATTTTGGGCATAGAAAACCAGCACGCATACATTGAAAAGCCGACGCACCCAAAACGAGTCACTGTTTGGTTCGGATTTTGGTCCAGAGGCATAATTGGGCCATTTTTCTTCGAAAATGAGCAAGGAGTGGCCGTTACAGTCAATGGCGATCATTATGGGGCCATGTTGAACGACGTATGTATGTGATATTGGACACATTTGGTTTCAACAGGTCGGCGCTACGTGCCACAGAGCCGAAGCTACACTCGATGTTTTGCGCCCTGTTTTTGAAGATCGCATTATCAGCCGCAGAGCTGATGTCGTTTGGCCACCTCGGAGCTGCGATTTGACACCGTTGGACTATTATTTGTGGGGTGCCGTCAAAGATAAGTGTTACGCCGACAAGCCAGAGACAATTGACACATTAAAGAACAATATTCGTGAAGCCATTGCACAATCGATAATGTGCTTAAAAATTGGACCGATCGTGTAGGCTACTGCATGGCCAGCCGAAGCAGCCATTTGAATGAAATTATTTTCCATTATTAACCGGAAGGATTGTACTTTCAAATAAAAAAAGAAATTTGAGAAAATATTCTGTAGTTTTTTTTTAAAGCATTTTCAAAAAAAAGTTATTTGGCGGACCCTTTATTTATAATTTTGCCAGCAGAAAAATTTAACGTATTTTCTTCATTTTGTTTCACTCTTCATAAAAAATTCATACATGAAAATTAACAGTTTTGAAGAACCTTAAATTTCTATAATTTATCCTTGAAATTGTTTGTTTAAAAATTGTATTACGTTTTTTGTCAATTTCGTTGGTTGGAAGTAGGAAGTTGAAAGTACATTTTCAATATTTTTATGTTTTCAATTGAAAACAGTGTCTCTTATTTCTTTGTCAGCATGTATTCCCCAACCAATAAAGCACTTCACAATTTTTCATTCTTTCGCAAGACGTCAATAACAGAAACGGCAAAAATCTTATAATAAATTTCGACAACAGATCCAAAGTCATTTTTTAAACAAACAAATAAAATACGTATTAATAAAAAAAATAAAATAAATTGAAATGAAATAAAATAAAATAAATTGAAATAATAGTATTCTTTTACACACAGAGAAGGAACCACTTTAAATGAGGAGTGCGCACAAAAAAAAAATGGGCCTACTTTTAAATTTATAACTTTTATCATAATTGAAAAAAATTAATACCGTTACATTGTTTTTGTTAGTCATCTGTTTCAAAATCCACGTGCTAAATGTCATTGCAATAGCAAAATTAGTTATTTGAAAATGGGCACCCAACAAGAATGTCGTAAAAAAATAATTGAAATTTTCAATGAAAAACCGCGCCGCTTACAAAAAACCAGGGACCGTAACTGTTATAACTTTTATCGTAAAAGTCAGAAAATAATAATTATGTTTTGATCTTTATTTTTTCGAGCAAAAATAAAAGTTATTTTTTGACTTTTATTTTTCCGAGCAAAAATAACAGTTATTTTTGACTTTTATTTTTTCGAGCAGAAATAAAAGTTATTTTTTGACTTTTATTTTTTCGGGTGGAAATAACAGTTATTTTTGACTTTGATTTTTACGAGCAGAAATAAAAGTTATTTTTTGACTTTTATTTTTTCGAGCAAAAATAAAAGTTATTTTTGACTTTTATTTTTTCGAGCAGAAATAAAAGTTATTTTTTGACTTTTATTTTTTCGAGCAGAAATAAAAGTTATTATTGTTTTAATTCATGATGAATTCATAAAATTTATTAAAAAATTCTTTAATACAATTAAAGTAAATTATGTTAAACAATTATTAGAATTAAGTTTTGCTATAAATATTAATAAATATTATGAATTCATCATGAATTAAAACAATAATAACTTTTATTTCTGCTCGAAAAAATAAAAGTCAAAAAATAACTTTAATTTCTGCTCGAAAAAATAAAAGTCAAAAATAACTTTTATTTTTGCTCGAAAAAATAAAAGTCAAAAAATAACTTTTATTCCTGCTCTTAAAAATAAAAGTCAAAAATAACTTTTATTTTTGCTCGAAAAAATAAAAGTCAAAAAATAACTTTTATTCCTGCTCGAAAAAGTAAAAGTCAAAAATAATTGTTATTTTTGCTCGAAAAAATAAAAATCAAAAAATAACTATTATTTTTTTTTCTAAAAAATAAAAATCAGATTTTTAAAAAGCATCACATTTTATAAAAATTTTGTTCAAGACAATCAAAATGGTATACTTGGTTTTGTTCTCCGACATTTCCTTGCAGTTGCTTTTTTTAATCAAAAATTCAAAAATAACAGTTATTTTCGGTCCCTGCAAAAAACGATTGCTAGGCTCGCAGGTGTTAACCAAAAAACAGTTTCTAAGGTAAGAATAAAACAATATAAGGAGTCTTTGAGTATTGAGAGAAAGCGTGGAAGTGGAAATAAAAGGATTTGCCGTCCAAAACAAAGCAAGTAAAATAATACGTATTTTTCAAAAAACACCCTAACATGTCTGGAAGAAAAGTGGCTCTAAAAGTTGGATGCTCTGAGACCTTTGTCAGAAAAAAATTTTATACACAAAAGAATTCAAATATTATTTACTTTAATTGAAATATAAAACGAAAAAATCCGCCTCTTAGTTTTATTTCTATAACGAAAAGTGTAAATCCAGTTTTTTTCGTGCGCACTCCTTACATACATATCTTGCCTATCGTCTACACTGAAAATATTTTACTGGTAAAAGTATAAGCTGGCAGCAAAGTATTGTTTCGACTTTTACAATCTATAATTCTTGAGTGTAGGAATTTTTATATTTTTCTTGGTCTCTTTTCCACACCAATACTATACAATATGATGTAAATCATTTGCTATTTGTAACAAGATATTCTATTAACAATTTCTGTGTAATGTCAATATAATCATTCGTTTTATTTTTAAAACATTTTTTTTGTTTTGTTTTGTTTTGTTTCATTGAAACTGTTGTTGTTACCGTATTCAACTCCTTTGACTACTTTTCACTTCAACTTTTTAATACCAATTACAACAACAAACAACAGAATGCCATTAAAATTGTTCCCTTATCGAACATTGGCTTTTTTAACTTTGACAAATTACAACATGAGTACATACAGTGGTCTTCAAAAAAATAGATTCACCTGTTCTCCGAAAAGTTTACTATGTATATCTAAATCTCTTATACAAAGGAGTATACGTAAAAAAGTAACTGCACTTTGTTTACTGATCTCTTATGAATATAATCCCGTCATATTTTCAAAATTTGAAGCGTCACTCTTCTTTAATTTATTGCAAGTATAGATTTGGCTGTAAAAACGCGTGTTCAATAAAATAGATTCACTTAGAAAAAATAATAGAATTTATTAATTTCCAACCCGTTGTTTGATAGTAATTGTATTATACGGTAAGTCTGATTATTTTTTAATAATATTAAATAAAAATCAAGTAACCAATTAAACTTTAGGATTAGAAATGGGCAGGGGTGAATACTGCAGTCCTGAATAATAAAAAAAACTTCATAATGAAGGTAAAAGCTATAGAAAAATTACTGCAATTATCGGGTGTTCATATAAAATGGTCCAAAACGCAATAAATTATAAGTTTCAGGCGGAAACTAGAAGGAAAAAACCAAAATTCACACCCCTCATGGAAGGAAAAATTGTGCATCATGTGTAAAAAGACCCGTTTACAACCTCTGCTGCCATTAAAAAGGAATATAAGCTTCATATTTCCACTTCAAGGGTTTTACTCAGAAATAATTTAATAGCCAAAAGTAACAGAAAAGTTCCATTGTTGTCTAAGCAACACCTGAACAAAAGATTAGAATTTGCAAAACAGCACACAAATAGGCCTATCCATAATTGGAGATATATTTTATGGTCTGACGAAACTAAAGTTAATTTGTTTAACTCTAACAGATGTAGTTAGGTTGTAAGAAGACTCCCGAACACTGAACTACTTCCGCAATACACAATAAAAACCATTAAACATGGAGGAAGGATATTGGTATGGGCATGCTTTTCCTACCATGGCACAGGGCCTCTATTTTGAATAGAAGGAACAATGGATGCCCATTTATTATACCAATATGCGAAACGACGTCATTATTCCTTATGCCAAATGAGAAATGCCGCTTCGATGGATATTTTAACAAGATAATGACCCGAAACACACATTGAAGCAAGCAAAAGATTGGTTTCAGAATAATGACGTCGAGGTTTTGAGCTGACCGGCACAGTCGCCGGCCTTAAATTCTATCCAAAATCTATTGTAAATTGTCAAAGCAGCTCTTCGAGGAAAAAATCCCTTCAAATAAAGAACAGTTGTGGGAGTTAGTGAACGAAGCGGTGAGAAATACTCCAATAGAAACATGTCAGAGACTTGTTGACTCTATGCCAAAACGGTGCTCAGCAGTAATTAAAAATAAGGCTTATTTCACCAAGTACTGATGGAAATAAACTGTAATAAAAAGAATTATTTTGTTTAAATGCAAAAAATAATTTTTTTAGAATACCAAACTTAGTGAATCTATTTTTTTGAACTGGAAAAAATTGCTGTTTTGAACAATATTGACTAATATATAGTTTTTTTACTTTCGATGTTTTAAAGTTTTATCTTTTTTTTTGTTATTTATGTTATAAGTTTACCAAAATAAATAAATAAAAATTAGTAATCGCATTTTTCTAATGTTTTATTGGTCTCAAAGATGTTAGATCATGGTGAATCTATTTTATTGAACAGCACTGTATATACATACGTATTTATCAGAAATCATTGTAGGTGGGTTGAGTTTGTTAACAATAATAGAAAATGTATATAAATGCTACCCCGACTCAATCTAATACATACAACTCACTTAAAATAAATTGAATTTTCAATAATTTAACGCCATTTTTCTTTTTCTATAATTTTATTATTTTTAAGTCTAGAATTTGTCTTTGTACAGCAAATTGATACATACATACATACATACATATATACTAAAACAATACATATGTATATGATCCATATAAATTGGCTGTGTTTGAATATATGTTTGAGATGAATTTGTTTGAATTGAATTCAAGACATGCTTGTCAACAATCAAACAATCAACAATATTTGTATCAAATACACAAAACAAAACGAAGCGAAAACAAAAGGAAGAAAAAGCCAAAGAAAATAGAATCATTTTGACAAAAAAAATTTGATGTTTTATGCCAAGAAAATGTTAAATTCTCTTCCTGTCACTACTTTAAATGTGTTACATATACACTGAGAGCCAAAAGTGAGTAAACGCCACTGAAATAATTCATTTTCTTAGGATAGGAAGAAAAGTAAATGAGAATAGTCGAATAAATTTCTATAAATTAAAAACATTTATTTATTACTTATAAAATGTTAAAACAAAAACAACAATTCAATTATTGTTGTGCTACAAGTATATTTTTTATAACAGAAAATTTAAAATTATAGTGGGTGTTGACTTACTTATGGCGCTCAGTGTATATATGTACATACATATGGACGTATGTGTGTGGGTGTATGGTATAGTATCGTATATGTATATGTGATTATAGTTTTTCAAATAGTTTCTTCTATTTAAAGTCAAATAAATCAATCGAATGTCAAATATTGTTTGTTCGTACTTATGTTTGTAAAGCTATTTTGAAATTGTTTTTCTTATCCGGCACTGCCAATCCATTTCCAGTCCATTCACCCAGTCTGCCGCTTCCTACTTTTCTCAAGTGTAATGTGAAATTGTAACCCCCAATAAAGTAAAAGAGAAGTAGAATGGTTTGTAGAAATGGAAATGACGACTCAGAGTGGTTGAAATTAATGTAAAAAATTGCCTACAGACGTCATTGAGTACAACGAGTCGTTCAAAGGATTTCTTTTTTCATTTGATTTCATTTTTAATTATTTTTTTTTTTTTCGCAACTTGGACTTGTAACATTTGTAATTGAAAACTTAATAATTGACAATCGTTCACATTCACATTATCGTGAATACGTTTTTGCAGTTTGTGTACACAACTGAATTATATATTTACTAGCAGATTGTACCCGGCGTTGCGCGGGTTATGTAGTTTGGATTAGTTTAAAAAATTAAAAAATATTATTGGGTTATTTTTGCATTAAAAATAACAATAAAGAAAAAACCGGTTTATCGGTTTCGAAACCGGTTTTGAAATCGGTTTCTTAAAAAATGCAATTTTTCAAATTATTCGGAAACCGGTTTAACAAACAACCCAGTTTTTTGAATACTCTAAGTCCTAAATATAAATGCACTCAATTTGCCTGTTTTTCGCCCCTTTCTCCGTTTTTGGACCCCTTTTGGTCCAACTTTATAAACAGAACACATCCAATAGCTATTTGGGAAACTTAACCAAGCTCAATCGTAAAAAAATACCTTTAAAACAGATAAAATACAGCATTTATGCATAAAGTACTAATTTTTGCCCATTTTTTCTCCCTTTGTGCCATTTTTTCCCCTTTGAGTTAAAATTTTGAAAAGATTTATTGCCTATAACCTGCACCGACAAAAGCTCGATCAATATCCCAAATTTCAAGAAAATCGGTCCAGGCGTTCAGGCGTGATTGGCTAACAAACAAACAAACAAAAAAACAGACTTACAGAAAGATTTATATATATAATCGTATCGGAGAAACATAGTTCGAATCGCCAAAAAAAAATTTTACTATTTTTTTTAAATAGTCAACCTTGTAGCATAGCATAGTGATAAATTCGAATCTAAAGTAACAAAATTGTTTCAAATAAATAAACCATATTTCAAAATATTAATTGTCGTGTCGATATTTTAGAATCTAAAGGACCAAATTCTAACGACTAACGTGTGGTTAGAACATGAATGGCAGGATCACAAATTCAAATGGGACCCATCGGAATATGGTGGGGTAACAGAACTATATGTACCTTCAGAGCATATTTGGCTGCCAGATATTGTCTTGTACAATAAGTAAGTAATTGTTTCAATATCAAACGGATATGAAAATATCAAAAGCAACTTTTCCAATTGTTTCATTGTTTCATAGTGCCGATGGCGAATATGTGGTCACTACAATGACAAAAGCTATTCTACACTATACAGGGAAAGTTGTTTGGACCCCGCCAGCTATTTTTAAGTCATCATGTGAAATTGATGTGCGCTACTTTCCCTTTGATCAACAGACCTGCTTTATGAAATTCGGTTCATGGACATACGATGGCGATCAGGTAAATACATACATACATACATACATACATAATAATTTATTTCTCTTTTATTTCGACCTTCAAAATGATAACCCAAGAAAAGTTGATTTCTATTTAACTTTAATTTTTTTTTTTTCGTTCTTTTTTTTTTTCTTTTTTGTTTGTAATTATAATTTTAGATTGACCTGAAACACATTAATCAGAGGAATGACAAGGATAATAAAGTTGAGATTGGCATTGATTTACGTGAATATTATCCAAGTGTTGAATGGGATATTTTAGGTGTTCCTGCTGAGCGTCATGAAAAATATTATCCCTGCTGTGCTGAACCATATCCTGGTAAATAGTCTTAATTGTCTACAATCATTCCATTTATTTATTTCATTTCGTTTCATTTCTTTTATAACATAAGCATGCCTTTACTAATACGTCGGCATTATTTGAATTAAAAAAAAAAAAACAAACAAACAAAAACAAAAAAATAATAGCAACAATATTTAATCATGATAATAAAAACATTTGTTTCTAAACACCCAAAAGAAAATCCTTTAATCTAAATTATGTTTTTAAAAGAACTAAAAGCCAAAAAAAAATAAATAAAAAATAATAAAACAAATTGAAAACTTCAATTACGAAGATTAAGCGTAAAGTCGAATATAAAACTATTTTAGCTTTCAACTACATTTTCAAATACATATGTACATACAGTATTGGCCAAAACTAAAGCACCCCCCCAACACATTTTTTTTTAAATGATAATTTTATTAAGAAAACAAAGCTATTAAAAATTTATTTTTATTTTTTTATATCCTTATTACTGAAAAACACAAACTTAAAGAATTCAGAATTTAAAAAAAAGTTAGAATTCAAAAAACATTTTAAGTCGCAAAAATAATGGACAAAACTAAAGCACCCCCCAATTAAGGTGCACAAAAAACTATTGAAATCAATATTTCGTTTATTCTGAATGACACACGCACATCTTTTAGGCATAGGGGACATTAAATTATTAATTATTTCAGGAGATATTGCTTCCCAGGCTATTTTTGCGGCTTCATATAAATTTTCTTTGGTTTTGCAATTTTGTGGGTTGATTTTTAAGTTAATGATTGGATTGGAGAGCTGGCTTATCAAGGCATCAATTGAGTGCAAAATATTCAATCAACAGATCAATTATTTTTAGGCTCATTTAAAAGTTTTTACAGACTGTTCGCACATCTCCTACTCATCCTGGAGGAAGGTCACGTGAAACCTTGCGACATGAAGACTCCGTAATTAAAAGGACAATCCAAAATGATCCTACAGCATGTTCTAGTCACGTACGAAACCGTTTAGATTTAAAAATAACCGAAAGAACGATTCCCAGAAGAGCGGTAGAGGCCGGATTATTCAGCCGACGACCAGCAAAAAACCTTTGATATCGCCAAACTTGAATTCGCCAAGATCCATCTCAACTGGAGTGTCCAAAAATGGATGAATGTGCTGTTTTCTGACGAATCTAAGTTTAAATTAAAGGATTCAGATGGCAGGCCAAACGGACAACGGTTCAATCCTAAATGTACTGAGGGGGTGCTTTAGTTTTGGCCAATACTGTATGTATGTTGCCTTAACCTTACTCATTCATCTACATTCGTTCGTACATATATGTATGTATGCATATGTATATGAGAATATTGTGAAAAGTAACAAAAGGAAGAAGAATTTGTTGGAAATAGAAGGAGACTGGCAAAGTCAAATTAAAACTAAAAACTACAATAGAATTGTTCATGTTATCGTTGTAGTTGTTATTTGTTTTACAGTTTTTGATGTGTTTGTGGTCTGTAGTTGTGTTATACGTATGATGATTGAATTCCTTTAGGATTTAAAATTTTATTGAAATTGACTCGTGCTTCAGCACTAGGCATTAAACCACAATACAACGCAAATACACAGAAGCAGACAAGCAAACAAACAATCAAACAAACACATGTAATAAATACAAAAATAACAAAACAACACACAAATACATAATAAGAAAATATTCCTCATTCATTCATTCATTCATTCACACATTCATTCATTCATTCAGTTTTTCGTTCGTGTAGAAAAAAAAAATAGAGAAAACAGAAACGAAACATAGAAATCTCTCGCATAAATACACGCATACATACATACATACATACGAAAACAAAGATATGCAAGTAAAATAATAGAAATACGTAGGTAATTGCGTGCATTTGCTTACAAACGTATTTGTTTGCCATGTACAATTAGATACATGCATACGTACGAATGTACGTATGTACAGATATTCAAATTCCTTTTTTTTAATGTGTGTGGTATCAGATTTTGTGTGTCATGTCAATAGCATAACCAATCTGTCAACAGAATTTTAAATGATTTTTTGTTTCTGTTTTTTTTTTCATTGAATGAAGGCCCATAAACATTTCAATTTCTATTTACTCTTTCAAACAATAACAATACACAGTACACGAAATGTTTTTTTATTTTTTATTTTATTCATTTTAACTTTCTCACTTACGTATGTTTTTGTATACTTTCAGACATTTTCTTTAATATTACCCTTCGACGTAAGACTCTCTTTTACACGGTGAATCTGATCATACCAACTGTTGGCATTTCATATCTATCGGTGTTGGTGTTTTATTTGCCAGCCGATTCGGGAGAGAAAATTGCCTTATGCATTAGCATTCTACTCTCACAGACAATGTTCTTTCTGCTCATATCGGAAATTATACCGTCTACGTCGTTGGCCCTACCGCTGTTGGGTAAATATTTACTCTTTACCATGTTACTGGTGGGTCTAAGTGTTGTCATCACAATTGTCATACTGAATATACACTATCGCAAGCCGAGTACACATCGAATGGCACCCTGGGTGAGATCGTTCTTTATAAAACGTTTACCGAAACTGTTGCTGATGCGCGTGCCCAATGATTTGTTAAGGGACTTGGCTGCCAGCAAAGTGAATTATGGCATGAATTTCAATAAGACGAAATTCGGTAAGGCATTAATGGATGAAATGAACATAAATTCGGGCAACTCTAGTCCAGATTCAATAAGACGCATGCAAGGTAGAGTTGGTAATGGTCTCAACAGTGCAGCGGCTACAAATCGGTAAGTAATCCTGATATATATTATAAATCTTTCTGTAAGTCTGTTTTTTTGTTTGTTTGTTTGTTGGTTTGTTTGTTAGTCAATCACGTCTAAACGCCTGGACCGATTTCCTTGAAATTTGGGATATAGATCGAGCTTTCGTCGGTGCAGGTTATAGGCTATAAATCTTTTCGAAATTTTGACCCAAAGGGGAAAAAATTGGGACAAAGGGAGAAAAAATGGGCAAAAATTAGTACTTTTATGCAAAAATGCTGTATTTTATCTGTTTTATAGGTAATTTTTTACGACTTAGCTTTGTTAAGTTTCCCAAATAGCTATTGGAGGTGTTTCGTTTCTAAAGTTGAACCAAAAGGGGTCCAAAAAGGGGGAAAGGGGCCGAAAACGGGCAAATTGAGTGCATAGCCAATCACGCCTGAACGCCTGGACCGATTTTCTTGAAATTTGGGATATTAATCGAGCTTTTGTCGGTGCAGGTTATAGGCAATAAATCTTTTCAAAATTTTGACCCAAAGGGGAAAAAAATGGGACAAAGGGAGAAAAAATGGGCAAAAATTAGTACTTTATGCATAAATGCTGTATTTTATCTGTTTTAAAGGTATTTTTTTACGATTTAGATTGGTTAAGCTTCCCAAATAGCTATTGGAGGTGTTCCGTTTATAAAGTTGGACCAAAAGGGGTCCAAAAAGGGGGAAAGGGGCGAAAAACGGGCAAATTGAGTGTATTTATATTTAGGACTTAGAGTATTCAAAAAACTGGGTTGTTTGTTAAACCGGTTTCCGAATAATTTGAAAAATTGCATTTTTTCAGAAACCGGTTTCGAAACCGATAAACCGGTTTTTTATTTATTGTTATTTTTAATGAAAAAATGACCCAATAATAATTTTTTTTAATTTTTTAAACTAATCAAAACTACATAACCCGCGCAACGCCGGGTACAATCTGCTAGTGATATAATATATCATTGATTGAATTTTATCTCGTAAATAGTGTGTGATAGAGAGATAATTGCACATTAAAAAAACAACAAGAACTATTTCTTCATGTTTTATTATAATTTTTTTTTTATTTTTTTTTTTTTAAATTTTAATATTCAGTTTTAGTGGCATGATGGGTGTATTAGGCGGTGGTCTAAGCACATTAAGTGGTTATAATGGACTACCATCAGTTCTGTCTGGCCTGGACGATTCGTTAAGCGATGTGGCACCACGTAAGAAATATCCCTTCGAATTGGAGAAGGCCATTCACAATGTCATGTTCATACAAAATCATATGCAACGTCAGGACGAATTTAATGCTGTAAGTATTTATACAATTAACACTTAACAGTTAACTAACAGTTGTTATTACAACAAAGACAAACAACAGCAACAATATCAATAAACAATTATTATAAGGAAATCGAAATGGCAAAGAAAAAAAATAATAATAATAATGAATTGAATCGAATTGAGTATGACTATTTTCAATGTTTGATTGAAGTTTTAATTAAACTTCTAACATATTGTATATATGTATGTATGTATGTATATGCAGCCAATGCAAATATATGTATATATTGTTAATACAGTGAAGACTCACAAAAACTAACATACCTTTTTAAGCATATCATCCGGTACTTATTGGTCATAGATTCTAGAAGTAAATGTAAATGCCTTTCACATTCAATTTTTTTTTTATTTTGAAAGAAAACAAAGTCCCCTAAAAAAGAATGGAAATCATATTATATGGCTGGCAAACTTACTGAAGCCGTTACTGGCATTGATAGTGGCTAGTGTTTCTGAAGGGTTTTTTTTATGGAAAATATATAACAGTTACTATTTTTTTTCATACATACATCCATATATACAGATCTATACATATGAACATTGATGTATGTATGCAGTGGTAAAAAATGAAAATGAAATGAGCAGAAATGATTTTACACAGATAGAACAATTTTAATTAACAAACCCCAATCGAGCAAAGGGACATAATGCAAAACAATGGCTCTGATGATGAGTTCAAAGAAATGGATTTTTATTGATTGAATTTTAAAACGAGTATTAAATGAAATACGGTGTTTGTTTTAGTTTATTTTTACTATTCCATTTGGTTGCCATCCTTCCTGTCTGATTTGGGATAACCTGTGTGATTTATCATGATATTTTATTAACGTACATATGTACATTCTATATATTCTATGTGTAATGTACACACGGCATTCGACCTCATTTTAATCCGCTTTTAATTGCTTCTGTTTCACTTGATTGGCTAACAATTTATTTGCTTCAAACCACTACACAACAGCACCAACAGCAATACATATCTTAACGTTGAGAATATTGTTCGACTAGAAAATTTTTCATATTTTTTAAAACAACAACACTGAGAAATAGACCAACGCAAACGTTAGAACCAAAACCACAAAGATCAAGAGTAAGTACTGAATACAGAAAATATTGCCATCAAGCCTGACCGAACTGACTAGCACAATGTCTTTGCTTGTCGTACAAAATAAATGTGAAAGCATTATGTCAATCATATAACAATCAGGGCCATTCTGATAAGCTAAACTAAGCGCAGACGGAAAACTATGATTAATTATGACCATTTAAGTTAAAAATTCTCAAAAATCAAAAGAAAAAAATGGAACAAAAATAAAAACTAAACTAAACTGAACTGAAGTGAAGTGAATTGAACTGAAACGAAAAAGAAACGTAGCGTTAAAAAAATACATACGTTCATAATAGGGTTGGCAATCCCGCTCTATATTTTCAATCCCGGGATTTCGGGATTTCATTTACCTAGTCCCGGGATCCCGCGATTTATCCCGGGATTTTAAAACATTTGTTCTTGAAAGATATTATTCAATAAAATTAATAACATGACACATCCAAAAATAGGTTTATAAGAAAGAATTTATTAAATTATAAGAAAATTAATTTTATTTTTAATTTTACACATTTTTAAATTAATTATAAAGAGTTATGTAATTGTTTTTATAGATATATACTCTTTTGTTGATCAAGTGCGATATGTTATTATTTTTTATTATTTTTAAAATACGTTTTGAGGAAGCACAGAGCATCCAAAGTTTCATCGCTCAAACGAAAACTTATTTTAGTTGCGAAAAATCCAGCTGCAGAAAAAGCACGTTCAGGCTCTACACTGGCTGGCTTAATAGTCATTAAAAAATTGTATGCTCTTTGCAAAAAGTCACCACGTGTTCCTCCATTTTCAAACAAGAGCATTTCTCTCTGAATTTTTACAGACAACGTCTCACATCGAATTGCTATCCTCCGTAAATGTGCTTTTTTTATAGCTTCATTGAGCTCGTCTGAAATATCTAAAGGTTCTTCAAGAGAACAAGAAAGAGATTCAGATGGAAGCTCAGAAGAATCTGAAACAATTTCGAAAGGTGCCTTACCTGAATCAGAAGGTGTAACTTCTGACTCAGAAGCTACTAGCAGTGATGTAGCTGGACTTGAAGCATTTAGTCTTTCGAGTAACTCAACTATTAATTTGCGACATTTTATGGATGAAGGAACCGTTACGAACTCTGTTTCGGATTCGGACTGAACATTTGTTCTACCATTGTGCAGATACTGAAATACCCCACTGATATCTGTTCTCCTTTGTTGCATGCGAAGGATGAGGGCTGAATGTAGTTTTTGACTTATAACGTTGTTGGCATCTTTAAGTTTTTTTAACTTAAAAGTTATGGCAACATCGGCTGTGAACAGATTAGCATCCCGACGGCAAAGGGCGTCAACTGTTGCTTTAACTGGGACAAGAGCACTAATGATTGCGGATACCATATTAATCTCATCTTTGGATAAAGCAAAATATTCACCTTCAGTTGGACCTATGTCTATTAAAGCCTTTTGTATACAATTTCTTAATAAATAAAGACGTTCCAGCATTAACAAAAGGTTGCTCCACCTAGTTTTACAGTCTTTTATTAGAGTTAGTTGCTTTCCAAATTCAGCCCTAACATACTTTTGCAAGACATCGTTTTTTGTTGGCGATCGTTTAAACATCACTATTAATTTTCGCAGCTTCTTGATCACTGCACCGCAATTGACCTCAGTAATATCACATTGGTATCCTCCATGTCTATGGCCATAATACAGATCAACCAATTCTTCGTTGCCAGAAAAATTCTCATCCTCGTTACTCCCTGAAAAATCGTCTTCTTCTTCTGATTCTTCACCCTCGTGGTATTGTTCATCTGTTTCTCTTTGTATATCATGCTTTTCATATAGCACAATTTAAGTGTTTAAATCTCAAAAAAAATCGCAATTTGAAGTTTTGTTTCTAATTTCAGAGCGGTTAATGCATTGAAACAACAGATTCTAATTTCTGGAAATTCGAATTAGTGAGAGTTCTAATATACGATTTTTTTCATTGCGGCTTAAAAAGTCAAATCCCGGGATTAAGTGCTCAATCCCGGGATTTTGGAATTGTTAATGATGAAAATATGGCAACCACACAACGTGAATGTCTCTATTCCTTTTTGTTCCTTTTAATTGTTTCGCTTCTAGAACTTTGTATTACTTTATTTCTTTCATTCCTTTTTAAACCTTTATAAGATAAACACCAAATTGAATTCAATAAAGATTATTTTAAAATAAAATAACAACAGGTTATGGGCCCAGGCAGCGTAACCTTAAAGTGAAAATTATTTTTGTGCTAAAGGACAAGTCAAAAAGGAAAAATGAATAGTGTTTTGCAGATCGAAAAGTTGGATGACTCCAACTATGAGAGCTGGTCGGTGCAAATGAAAAGTGTGCTAATACACAGTGGTTTTTGGCAAATTGCATCTGGAAGGGTTGGAAAGGAATCGTGTACAACGGAGAAAGATAAGGTAAAATGGGACACGGATGACGAAAAGGCATTGGCGTCAATAATTTTAAGTGTAAAACCAACTCAACTTGGTTATATAAGGAACGCCAAAACATCCTATGAAGCATGGTTGACTTTACAGACAACATACCAGCCAAAAGGTCCCATACAAAAGGTATCTTTGTATAAACGTTTGCTCAGTCTTCAAATGAAGGATGGTACCAACGTGATGCTTCATGTTAAGAAGTTTTCTGAGACAGTGGAAAAATTGGCTGAAACGGGCATAGAAATGCAGGAAGAGCTTTTGAGTGTAATGTTATTGTGCAGCCTCCCTAAGGATTTTGAAAATTTTGTGATCGCTATGGAAACGCGTGACAATCTTCCCAGCCTAAGTGTCATCAAGCAAAAACTTCTAGAAGAAGCAGAAAGGCGAAAGGAAATGGTGGAAGAAGAAGCAACAAACAGTCAGCAACAACAAGCTTTTAACGTACGCTCTACATAAAAACAGAAAAAACAATACAACAACAAAAAGCCCTTCACTGGAAAATGTTTTATTTGCAATGTAGCGGGACATTTTGCTAGTCAATGTAAAGAGAAGAAAAAACAGCCAAGGCAACAACAACAGGCATTGTCTATGGTGACAAAAACAACATCAACAGCATTGGGTACAGTTGCAGAAACAAATCTGAAAATGAAACGAAGTGTTTGGTATGTCGACAGCGGCGCAACGGCACACATGTGCAATGATAGAAATATGTTCAAAAGGTTTGAGCAGCATAATGAACAGATTGCATTAGCAGGCGACAAATTTATAACAGCAACGGGAAAAGGTGATGTATATTTGAAATTTAATAATATGAATATTACGTTGGAAAATGTACTGTATTCTTCCGAGTTGCAGGGCAACTTCATCTCTGTAACTAGAGTCGTCGACAGAGGTCTTACGGTCATGTTTGACAAGAACACGGCAACGGCGAGAAGACAAGATGGTACAATTGTATTTCGTGCCAAAAGAGAAGACAACCTTTTTGCTGTGTACAAAACAACAGAATCACTGTTCGTAATGTCTGATACCAATGAAGTATGGCACAACAGGTTTGGTCATTTAAACTATAAAAGTTTGAACGAGTTGAGTAAGGCAGGCATAGTAACGGGAATGCATATCAACAAAGACAACAGACCATGCAGAACATGTATGATGTGCAAAATACATGTTCTACCATTCCCTAACGAAAGTAATCATGTATCAACGAACATACTGCAATTGGTACACTCTGATGTATGTGGACCATTCAGAACTGAATCACTCGGTGGCGCTAGGTACTTCATTACTTTCATAGACGACATGTCGAGGAGAATATTCGTTTATTTTATGAGAGCAAAAAGTGAAGCGTTGGAGAAATTTAAAAATTTTAAACTGCAGGTGGAGAATGAAACGGGTCATAGAATTGTAACCTTACGTACAGATAATGGTAAGGAGTATGTAAACAGTGCTTTTGAAAGTTTTCTACAACAACAGGGTATACAACGTCAGTTGACGGTGCCGTATACACCACAGCAAAACGGCGTGACAGAGCGCTGTAACAGGACACTTGTTGAGATGAGCCGTTCAATGATGTTTCATTCTGGCGTACCGCAGAATTTGTGGGCAGAGGCGGTTAATACATCAGCTTACATTCGTAACAGATGCCCAACGAAGGCGAATGAATTCAAAACACCATATGAGGTTTGGTTTGGTAGACAACCTAATGTTAAACATTTGCGTACGTTTGGTTCAGTTGCGGTTGCATTGGACAAAACGAAGAAATCGAAATTCGAGCCAAAGGGCGAACAATTTATAATGGTAGGCTATTCGGAAGTGGCAAAAGCATACAGATTGTATGATAAGAAAACACATCGTATAGTTGAACAAAGGGATGTTTTGTTTGATGAAAGGATTTTTGACAACAACAACAATACAGATGAACAGCAGCAGTTATGTAATGAAGATAATTATTTAACATTGTGTGCAGAAAACATTGATGACGTAGAAAATGTTGCAGAACAGACAGAACATGTTGATGATCGTGCAGTAAATGTTAATATCGTGGAAAATGTTGCAGAGCCACTACAGATTGAACATGTAGACGATTGTGAGCAAAATGTTGCAGAAATGAAAGATGAAGAAGAATTTGGCACAGCTGATGAGAATAGTCAATCTGAGTCGCAGGAAGAAGAGGTTGAACAAAAACCAAAATTAATTGGAAAAGGAAGACCAAAAATTATGAGAGATGGTAAACCTGGCAGACCGCGCAAACAATTTAATGAATTAAATAGTATGATTGAAATGAAAATTCCACAGACTACAAAAGAGGCGATTACTTGCAATGAAAAGGACTTATGGTTAGCTGCTATGAATGCAGAAATTTCTTCACTTGAAAGAAACAAGACATGGACATTGTCCGATTTACCGGATGGTCATAGAGCAATTTCATGTAAATGGGTATATGCTCTAAAGAGAGACAAAGAGGGTAACATTGAACGTCATAAGGCTCGTCTAGTGGCAAAAGGGTGTAGCCAACAATACGGAATTAATTATTTGGAAACATTTTCCCCAGTAGCCAGACACTCAACAATAAGAATTTTATTGGCTTTATCCGTTGAATACAAAATGTACCTTCATCAAATTGACGTAAGTACCGCCTACTTAAATAGTGATTTGCATGACGAAATTTATATAAAACAGCCACAGTATTTTGAAAATAAAAAATATCCTAATAAAGTCCTACGCCTTAATAAGGCTATATATGGCCTAAAGCAATCGGGAAGGGAGTGGAATTCCAAACTGGATACGGTTTTGAAGAAATTTGGATTTCAACCGACTGAAGGTGACCCCTGTCTGTATAAGAAGAAAATTAATGGTAGTTTGGTATTGATAGCCGTATATGTGGACGATATCATTATTGGATGTACAGATAAGCGAATAGTATTAGAGGTGAAAATGCAAATATGTAGTGAGTTTGATGTGTCAGACAAGGGACCATTGCACCATTTTTTGGGTCTTGAAATTGATCGGTGTGGCGAAACAGGTGCAATGAAATTTGGACAAACGAATTATATAAATAATATGTTGGAAAAATATGGCATGAGTGAATGTAAAAGGGTTTCAACACCACTTGAAGCAGGTTATCAACCACAATGTACTGATAATTGTCAGAAGGTTGATCAGCAGCAATATCAATCGATGATTGGCGCTTTGATGTATTTGGCCATCACAACCCGACCAGACATTTTACATTCGGTATCAAAACTGGCCCAAAGAAATGCTGATCCTCATCATGAACATTTACAAGCGGTAAAGCATGTATTGAGATATTTGGCAGGTACAGCAGATTATAAGTTAAATTATACGGCTTCGGGAAGCTGTTTGTTGTCCGGCTACGTCGATGCTGATTGGGGTGGTGACATTTCTGATCGCAGGTCATATACTGGTTTTTCATTTTTTGTCGGTAATTGTTTGGTGTCATGGGAGTCAAGGAAACAACATTCTGTAGCGTTAAGCAGTACTGAGGCAGAATATATGGCCGCATCTGAAGCAGCGAAGGAAGCAGTATATTTGCGACGCCTACTAATGGAGTTAGGTTATTCCAAAGGTGAACCAGTTACTCTTCACATTGATAACCAGGGAGCACAGAAACTGGCAACCAATCCCGTATACCACAGAAGGAGTAAGCATGTGGATATAAAATACCATCATATAAGAGAAGTTGTTGGAGCACATGAAATTGTTTTGCAATATTGCCCGACGAACAATATGGTGGCTGATGTTCTAACGAAAAATCTATCTAGAGCTAAACATAATTATTGCATTAATAAAATGAATATAAGATAAATTGATGTAAAGATACATCCACGTTGAGGGGGCGTGATGAAAATATGGCAACCACACAACGTGAATGTCTCTATTCCTTTTTGTTCCTTTTAATTGTTTCGCTTCTAGAACTTTGTATTACTTTATTTCTTTCATTCCTTTTTAAACCTTTATAAGATAAACACCAAATTGAATTCAATAAAGATTATTTTAAAATAAAATAACAACAGTTAAAAACTGCGGGATCCCGGGATTTCGGGACCCCGGGATCCCGGGATTCCCAACACTAGTTCATAAATATAATATGAATGATTTTTAAATGGCATTTAACACTTAAAATGAACTGATACATCAGAGTATTGATTTATTTTCACATTAATATTATTTGATAAAATTGATGGCACCGTCAATAGCTTCTCTCCCATGTATGTACGTACATAAAAATACATTCTTTTATCTAAACAAACGTCAATTTGTTTCGTTTCATTAACCAAACAAAGTAAATGGAATAGAGATTATTTGCTCACTCGCGACTAGTATTTAACATTTTCCATTACAACAGCGAAAATGACTGGACATCATAGAATTATATTTTAAATTACAGTGGGACCTCGATTTTCCGTTATGGTCGGGACCGGAAGCATTCCGGATAATCGATTTTCCCGGTTAATTGAGTACCAATTTTGTCTAGTTTTTTAAAAAATATTTTTATTAATTAATAAATGAATATGTACATATTTAATTAATTAATTTAATTTAATTAATTATTTAATTTTGTCAGAAAGCAGTGAACTGTAGATAAGAATTTCATGTACTAAAGAGGGAATTCCCCTTTTTCGCTTGTTTGTCCAAAATAATAGAAAAAAATTTTTGCTTATAATCACGGATAATAGAAGTAATCACGGTTAAACGATGCAGAAAAATTTAAGTCGATCCAAAATAAAATTAAGTCAATGCAAAAAATTTTCCTTTTTCATTCCGGATAATTGATGTTGCCGGATAATCGAATCACGGATAATCAAGGTCCTACTGTATATAAATACGCGAATATTTATTTCGATTGAGTAAAAAGAAAAAAATTAATTTTAGTTTCTCAAATAAAAACAAAATAATAAAGAACATTTCGCCAACATGCTATAATATAGCTTTCCGAGCTAAAAGGTTGTTGGGAATCTTCAAAAGATTCTCCGCAAGACTTACTCGCGGCTTGCTGACCGCCTACGTACTAAACACAACCTCGTTCGTCACACTTCCAACCAGTCGCCCCCCCGGGAACACAATCAAGTATTACTTCGGGGGGGTGGTGAGGAGATTCAGCGAGTTCTGTCTTCCAATTTAATTTATTTTAAAAGTTTTTATTCATGTATAGTACAATGTGTATGTGTGCTTTGGCATGTTGGTTTTCTATCTTAAGGAAGAAAATGTACTGCTGTACATAGTAAGACAGAAGGAAACAATGAACTTTGCCAACGAAGTGTTAAATTGGTTTTTAATAAAGAACAAAAGCAACAAAACTGATGAAAAACGATTAGAAAAAGTTTAAAATAGATTTAAAAATTCTTAATATTACCCACTGAACAATTCCATACCCTTGCACACATAGTCTCTAATAAGTTTTCTATTTTTTTCTACTTTCAGGAAGATCAAGATTGGGGCTTTGTTGCTATGGTATTGGATCGTTTATTTCTTTGGTTGTTTGCAATTGCTTCCTTAGTGGGCACTTTTATGATTTTGGGCGAGGCACCATCCCTATACGATGACACCAAACCTATTGATGTGGAACTATCTGTAATTGCTCAGCAAATTTACAATCTAACTGAGAAGAAATCCTAAATCTTTTATTTAAACTAAAACTTAAACCTCTATTAATAACAATTAGCAACTAAATGTTAACAACAACAACAACAACAAAAACAAGACGAAGAACAAAATGCAATTATTTCTAAGTTTGAATGAAAAAAAAAACACTCAAATCACTATCACAAACACTTGACACACACAACCTTAAAATATCAAAATACAAACAATTTAATAAAAAATTAATAAATAATAAACAAATAACAGGAAAATAAAAATGGTTAAACGATTTAAAATACAAAATCTATGAAGTTTGAATTTTTTTTTTAACAATATAAGGGGTTAATTTTTAAGAGCTATAGGAAAATTTTTCAAAAAAAACACATAAAATTCAGAAAAATGCATGAAATCTTTATTTGAATCGATAGTACGGTCCATATAATTTAATGTTTGAAGATTATTTCATGCAAATGTTGACCGCGACTGCGCCTCAAATGGTCCATCCGCTTAGTCCAATTTTGGCATACTCTTTCCAACATTTCGGCCGGTATCTCACGAATAAATGCTTCAATGTTGTCTTCCAATGCATCAATTGAAGCGGACTTGTCTGTATAGACATGAGCTTTAACATAGCCCCACAAAAAATAGTCTAAAGGCGTTAAATCGCACGATCTAGGCGGCCAATTGACCGGTCCCGAATGTGAAATAAAATGTTCACCGAACTCGCCTCATGCAAGTCAAGCTCTTGCATTTTGGGCAAAAAAAAGTTGGATATCATCTCACGGTAGCGCTCACCATTCACAGTTACGTTACGGTCCAATGATGCCAAATTCAATGATTTACAAGCGTTGTTCGTTTGTAAGACGATTCATGATTAAATTATAGACCAAACTGAAGATGTTTAACAGTGAAACAAAACACGAAACGTGCATGAGCTGTTTAAACCAGTGTTGCCAAAAAAGATAATAGCTAAAAAATCACCCTTTACAATTTGTATTCAGTAGTATGTACGATACATATGTATTTGGAAAATGTAAATCTTTTATTCAAGCAAAATAAATTGTTGAGAAAATTTACTGAACGCAGTTCTGTCATTCACTACAACTGAGTACATTCACCAACCAAAACCATTTACACATCTCCTTGGATGGAGAAAATGACAAAAATGTTGAAAGGACCAAATGCAAATACTGAAGCAACAAACCAACAACAACAGCTGATAAGAATTCAACATGAATACTTAATACCAACAACAACAACAACAAACAAGAAAAATCTTAACACAAAAACAACTGCAATGAAAAAGGAAGCAAAAAATAATAATACATACACAAGAAACAAAGAAAAAAAAGAATGTGGAAGAGAGAAAAAAAAAGAGTTTAGAAAAGAATGTTAAAATTTTCTAAACAATTATTTCACATAACCAAGGTAATCTGTTTTTTAAGAACGCAAATGGATATACAAATAACTTTGTTAAATAAAAAATGGGTAGAGCCTTAGAAACAAAACAAAAAATAGAAAAAAGGATCCCTAATAAAATTCTCTGAATCGTAAATCTACAAAAACGCCAACTATTGCAAATTGACTAAAGAAACAACAGCGGGCGAAAATTAATGTAAAAAGTAAAAGAATTAAAGAAAAAGTTTTCATTAAGAAAAACGTATAACACAGCCAAGATCATCAAATTGATCAAATACAAGACTTAGTTGAACCGAAAACAATTTTTAAACTCATTAAATTCAACGGGTTTACAATCTAACAAATTGAGTTCAAGAGAATAATGCAATTATAATATCAATCAACAAGACTCTGTGTAAGAATTATTCGTTTCGATAAAACTGTAATCAAACCCGAGTTAATTACTGTGATTCAACTGATCACAACTCCCAAAAAAATCTGCTTCCACATAAGAAAGGAGTGGATTTTTCACGGTCCTTAGCATTAACAGCCTAAGTCGACTTTGGCCAATATATGCTACTAACAAAAACTTATAATTACGTAACAAATCCATTTCTCTAACAATGTTTTTTATATATTTATGTATATTAACTTCTTTATATAAAATAAAAAATTTTCGACTTTGGGGACCACAGGCTTAAAGATTTGTTTGAGTTGCTTTAAAGATTCTTGCAAATAAACGATGGACTCGCCACAACTGTCAACTTTGAATTTAAAAAAGGATTCTAAAATTATTTTGTAATAAATATGACTATTGTTGATATATTACAAAAATATCTACCAGCGTTGCACAGGTTGCTAGCGTTGTTAATTCCTGATGTACATTTAACGAGCACACATATGTATGTACATTAGGGTGTCCCGAAAATTTTTTTTTAGATTTCCCTAACGCAAAACCTCCTAAAATTTGCGTAGTTGATCGTAGATTACCAAAATGATTTTAAAAATAAAATGAAACTATATCTTCAGGCTTCTACCAATCTTCAAAGTTTTGAAAAGTAGTAGTAGACAAAAGATAACAGCTTGGAAATTGATGACTTTCCTTGTCACACACAAGCTGTCGAATGATGTGTTAAACTGGTAACAGAAGCCTCTCAATGTGTAACTAAAGCTGCTTCTAGGGAGGGCCTTATTAGAACCAGGTTGAAATCACGAGCAGAAATGCCAAATTTTGGTTAAAAAAATTTGTTTAAATTTTAAGTTTTGGTCGTTTATTATAAGTTTTATTTTCTTGTACATTTATTGCAAGTATAAAATATATCGTTAGTATAATTCGCAAAGACGCTAAGTCCACTTTTTTCCAAAATTGAGATTTTAATGCAAAACGGTAACATTATACATAATACATATTTTACAACAAAAAAACATGTCATTATATAGTTTAAAGTTGTTGTAACTTTGTGGTTTGCAAAAACGCTAAGTCCACAAAACTACGAAAAATATTAATATTATTAATTAATTAATAATAATAATTAACATTATTAGTTATTAATATTAATATTGTTATTATTTTGTAAAAATAATTGCGTTTAAACAGTTTAGAAATTTTAAACACTGAAAAAGCTACAATGTTTTTTGTGTCTCCTGTAAAATTTGAAAAAAGGGACTTAACACATTTGCGAATGAGACTAACGATATTAATAAAATAAATTTGTATCTCGTATTTTTTTTTTTTTATTTTAAGCATAGGGTTTAGGTTTGTAAAAACGTTTTCTAAAGTAGAGCCCTCAAGATGGCATGTAATTCGATTTTTATTACTTTTACCGTAATCCGTGTAAAATTACGCAAATTTTGATACCTCTTGCGAAAGTGTAGCTAAAAAAAACTATTTTTGTCATTGAAGGACGGGACAGCCTAATGTACATATGTATGTACATTGTTACAATATATGTATGTATATAAATAAATCTATGAATATTTGTTGATAGATATGTATATCTCACCTTAACTATGTTGTTTTGAAAGTACAATTTGTATATCCGATAATATTACGTTACATAAATACATACATACATATGTATGTATATACATACATACATAATTGGCCTTCAGTCAGGATTACTACTTAGCTTTTCACACCAATTATGTTGTATGTATTAATTTTATACACTTTCCATGACAATTTTATCTACTCTCAGAGTTTTTATCAGAAATCTTCTGAAAGGAAGTCTCCGAAAAGTATTTTTTGAACCGTGGCCTCACGTATAATAAGCTAACACCCTACCTACTAGACTACGGCGGCGTTACACTATTATTTAATATTGAAAACGACAACTCTTCCGTTAATAATGCGTATATTTAGATATGTACATACATATGTACATATACTATATATGTATGGATTTATACCTCATCAGTATTTTAGTTTCGATTAAAAACTCAAATCACAATTACAATTTTGCAACACCTCATGTATTCTGTAAGGGTCCGTCTGTTTATTTTGTGGCATAGTTTTTTATTATTTTGGTTGTTGCTTTATTTTCAATTACAAATACCGTTAACAATATGGCACACACTCAAAAGCGTCATTATCATCATCATTATCATCTGCATCATAGTTGTAATGCTTGTGCTCTTGTGCTCTTGTTCTCTTATTTCTTTCTGTCTTTAATATCAACATAGTTTTTGTTGTTGTTTTTTGCTTTTATTCATGCGCTGAATATACATACATATGTATGTACATATGTACATACGTACTCATATAAATATCTATAAAAAATATACAGTCAAAAGTCAAAAGTTTCAAACATTTACCAATTGTGAGCGTATCGAATCTTCAATAGAATATTTTTAGGAGAACATTTAAAGAAATTTATTTCGTTGTAATTTTCAAAAGTGATGATTCGTAATTACAAATATTGCACATAAGAGGCGTATTCAAAAAGCTTTATAAACTAGACCAAAACGTATTCAAATTTATAAAAATTTGTTTATTGTTTGATTATTTCTTAAAATAATTTCTTTCTGACTTTTTGTTTATAAGTTTAAATTTTAATTAATTTTACGATAGTCCATATGGAAGTAAACAAAATTTTGTAACAATTTAAAATTGCTGCTATTTACCCATCACTGTAATTGCGAAAATAATCTCTTTTATATTTTTTTGCTGTTCTTATTTCATCCATTTGTATAGTTGTCGCTTTTTATATGCCTTTCAATTTGACATATGCTTTCATCAAACGCAAGTTTGATGGGGATGAGGAAGACGGCTCGTATGAGAATTGCATTCCAGTAGAAATGAATGCCGATAAAAATTATGACGATGACGATGACGATGATGATGATGATGACAATAATAAAAATACTTCGATCTTCGTAAACAATATGTTTTTTTTTACATACTAGTTGTCTGTCAGTCTATTTCCCTTCGTGCTATTTGAGCATGCATTTATATTGGAGTACATATTCGCATCATTGCGTTATTACAGAAAATATTTTTCCATCTTCTGATACAAAAAAGTTTACCTTGTACGTAGTTTTTCAAGTGATATCTTAAATATTGAACAGAAAATTTTGTAAACGAACTATCGTTTAAGAAAAAAAAAACAAAAATTTAAACCATAAAAGCGGGAAAGAAAGTTTCGAAATAAAATTACTCTACAAAACTCAACATGTTTTTTTTTTTTTTTGTTTTTGTTATTCAGCCCGAGTAAATAAATAAAAGATGAGTATTATTATGACAAAAAGAAATACAAGTATGAACAAATTTCTTTACATTTGCTGAATTTTCTACCACTGCATGATTACACGATTATGAAAAAAATTATAGCAACATGCAGTAAAAATAGTATGTACGTACATACATATATACATACAAATACGTGCATATATGTATGTATGTACATACATACATATAACCGAACAAAAATGTTCATATTCATGCGAATATAACAAAATGTTTGTACTCGAAATTTTATTATACATAAAATGCAACAAAAACGAAAAAGATAGACAACAAGAATTCAACAAAAAAAAATTTTAAATAAAACATGTCCTTTACTTAATATGAAATAAGGTTTTGTTTCTCTTGTTTTTCCTTTTTTTTTATAGAAACAAAAACTTCTTGGTTTTTTGTTATTTGAATGTCACATAAATTTAAATTCTTCTCCTTTTATTTATTTATTTCATATTATTTCCTTACTTATCTCAGAAATTTCCTTATTATGATGACATTTGAAAAGTATTTGCTTATTGTCTTATTTTTTTTCTTAGTTCATGTGATATTGTTTTCAGTTATTGGAGTTGCTTATATTTTATTGTTACAGTTCAATAAATCCAAAAAGATTTATAGATTTACTTCATATAGTATATGGGCAATTTCGTGTCAAGTGACCCAATTTTTAAAATCGATGTCTTCCGATTTGGATGAAATTTGCACCAAGGTTAGTACTATTGGATAGTTGGCCAGACACAAATTTTCAGCTCTATCAGTCAAGAACTGTCGGAGTTAGAGGGGGTCAAAGTTGGACATTTTGGTCATACAGGGTTTTTTTAAAATGTGTGTAACTTTTCACCTATTGGTCCTAGCAAAAATTTTCCAAAGGATATTAGATAGCTATTTCTTCAATCTTTCCAAAAATAATTTTTTTAATTTAAAAAAAAATTTTTTTTTTATTTTTTTTTTTAAATTAATTTTTTATTTTAATTTTTTTTCAATTTAAGCCCTTTTTTTTTTTTTTTTTTTTTTTTGCTTAAAAGAAAGCTTATAAAATTTCCTTTAAGGCCTTCATAATCGCTGAATGGGATGCGAGTGGGATATCTATCAAAAAAATTATTTTTTAACTCAAGAATACGATTTTTTGGAGTTTTTTTTTTATTTTTCCTCAAAAGAAAACTTAAACCATTTCCTTTAAGATCTTTGTGGGCACTTAGTAGCAAGAGCCATATCTATAAAAAAAAATATTTTAACTCAAAATCCAAAGTTTTTAAATTTTACCATATGCACTATATTTTTTTTTTAATGGATGTTTTTTTTTGCTCAAAGAAAGCTTAGTTCTTTTCCTTTAAGAGCTTTGTGGTTACTTAAAGAGATGCGAGTGGAAAAACTTTAGCGTGCGAAACTGAATCTCTAGTAGCACAATTTTATCAGCGAGATGATATGAGTCGAATGATGCCAGGAATGAAAGACTGGGTGTCTGTTCGAATCGATGGCCAGAAAGTCCAAATGCAGAAGAGGATGATGTTTTTCCACTCGCATCCCATTAAGTGACCACAAAGCTGAAAATTTGTGTCTGGCCAACTATCCAATAGTACTAACCTTGGTGCAAATTTCATCCAAATCGGAAGACATCGATTTTAAAAATTGGGTCACTTGACACGAAATTGCCCATATATATTTTTTTACAATGCTAAAATTAACTAAAGAATCACTTCTTTTGTTAAAAATTTAAAAAAATTAAAATTTGTAACTGACTTATCTTTTCTAGGTAGTGAAATACAAAAAAATATCCACTCTCAGTGCTAATTGTTCAATATTATTAAATACGACATACTTAGTTCAATCTAAAGTTTGTGTCAAGTGTAGTTTACCAATTTGCACTTTTAATATTTACTACCACATCATTTGTAATGCGAAAAAAATGTAATTTTTATACAAAAAAATCATAGAATACGTGCTCTGGGTTTAAAATCATTTCGTTTTTAAATTTTGTTTCGTTATCTTTTTTCTTTTTTCGCTTATGTTTCCTTTTCTATTTAACGATTCTATTATAGAATAATGAAAAGGGAAATTTTATTAAATCCGATGACAGGCAGCCATACACAGGAAGGCACAAAAGTGGTGAATCACATCCAATTAGCATTTTAAATTAAATTAATATTAAATTAAGATGTACATCATCATCGTCTCACTCAAAAACTCTACTCTACTCTTCTCTTTACAATTGCTTCTAGCACAATAGACACAGAGCTGAGGAAGAGGAAATGTGCAAATAAGTTTGTGTTGTAATAGTAAGTATGTATTCATATGAAGAAAGGAAAAACAAAGTAAGAGTGATTCTGTTACATTATACATAGTATGCACCCTCCAATACGCCTTCTCTATCAGTAGTATGTTTATGGGGTTTCGCGACCACTTTTTCCATACAAATTTGGGATCACGCTAATACTTTTTTGTATGGGGTTTCGCGACCACTTTTTCCATACAAATTTGGGATCACGCTAATACTTTTTTGTATGGGGTTTCGCGACCACTTTTTCCATACAAATTTGGGATCACGCTAATACTTTTTTGTATGGGGTTTCGCGACCACTTTTTCCATACAAATTTGGGATCACGCTAATACTTTTTTGTATGGCGTTTCGGGGCCACTTTTTCCATACAAATTTGGGATCACGCTAATACTTTTTTGTATGGCGTTTCGGGGCCACTTTTTCTATACAAATTTGGGATCATCCCTTTAATTTTTATTTATTTTTTTTTTTCAGTTTAATTTTAAGTTTGTACCATGTATTGTGAAAGGGTAATGCTTTTTAATGTGTGTGTGATTAATGTTGAAATAAAAAACAGTTTAATTGTTTTTTTTTTTTTGTATACCTATACGCTTTACATATAGGCGTGATTAATGTTGAAATAAAAAAGTGTTTAATTGGTTTTTTTTTGTTATAAAAGTGCATTTATTAAAAATTAAAAAACACATTTCCACAGTTTATTCAATACAAAACGCATATCGAGTTACATACTGACTGGCGCGTGTAAACAAAAAAAATATTTCATATATTTTTCATTGCGATATTTGATCTGCTGAATTCTCACGCTCATTTGCCAGGTGTGATTAATGTTGAAATAAAAAAATGTTTAATTTGTTGTTTCATTTTAGGTTTATAACATGTATTGTGAAAAGGTAATGCTTTTTAATGTGTATGTGCGTGTGTGTTAAGATTTGGGAGCATGCATAGCTGTAAAATAATTAAATCGTTGCAGAATTGTGTGTGATCGACCTATTGTATACCTATACGCTTTGCATATAGATGTGATTAATGTTGAAATAAAAAATGTTTAATTTGTTTTATTTTTTATAAAAGTGCATTTATTAAAAATTAAAAAACATATTTACATAGTTTATTCAATGCAAAACGCATATCGAGTTACATACTGTCTGGCGCGTGTAAACAAAAAAATATTTCATATATTTTTCATTGCGATATTTGATCTGCTGAATTCTCACGCTCATTTGTCAGGTGTGATTAATGTTGAAATAAAAAATGTTTAATTTGTTTTATTTTTTATATTAATATTTTTATTAGAGAAAAATAAAAAAATATTATTCTAAAACTTATACTAAATACATTTCTTAAACTTATACTAAATACATTTCTTATAATTATAATTAAATTTTATTCAAGGTACAGTTTTTACATTTCAATACATAATAGAAATTTATTATTTTTCTTGCTTCTTCTTCTACTTGATTCTTTTTATTCTTATAATAACTGCAATGACAGGTGTCTGGACCGCATGTTGCGTCTTCATTAGACCAGACGCAATCTTCGAAATGTTCTCCATGTTTAGTTTGTTTTGTTTTTAAATTATCAATATGTTCAACAAGTGATTTTATATCAATCAGTTTTTTCCTATCTTCATCGGAAATAATGTGTGTAAATGATTTTAAAAAATGGAATAATTCTGTGAGGAACATTTTATATATCTAGTTACTGTATGTTCATATGTAATGTTTGCAAATAATGTTTAACATTAATTGTTCTCATATTTATACTATTTCATCATAACGCCTAATCAATTTCTGTTGTTGTTGTTTAGTTAACAAAGATTGAAGTTGTGATGATTAAAACACTATTAATTTTTCTATTTATATTTTTATATATTTTATATTTATATATTTACAAAAGTTTTTTTATCTCATTGGTAAGAGGAATATATTCAAACATTCTATCGTGTATAATTGTACAATATGCAGACGTATTTGCAGGTATATTTGTTAAGGTTTTTATTTCTATACGGATATCTATTGGTCCAGTTTTAATTGCTTCATTCTGATGGCTAACATCTATTACAATTATTGGCGCTGTTGTCTTGAATTTTTCCCTCGTTAATAATGGTTGTGAGTCACGTAAATAATAGCTTTGTTGAAATTTTAAATACATATCATACAATACAGCAAAACGATTTCGATCGAATTTTAGATTTAAGTCATCATATGGGTATACATCAGAATTCAAATGTACTTTTACATCAGTTAAATCACAATGAACAAATTTATTTTGATTATTGCGAAATGCTAAAAGAAGGAATCGTGGTCTCTCATTTTCACTCGCTAGCTTAACATTCCATAGAACAGCTGTGCTTTGTGGAAGTGAAGGATAATAATATGTATCCCAACTTCTGAAGGCAATATTTAGCGGTCGGCTACTATTAATTGTTTTAAATATTTCCAACTTGTAAGCATCAGCCAATTGAATATGTGGTACTTTCCATGTAATGTTCAGGATAGATAACTTAAATTTTTCATTAGCAATAATAGGTTTGAGTACTTGAGAATCATCTTTAGAGCGTAGGAGAATTAGTTCATGTTTAGAATTGAGTATTACTTTATTAAAATCTTCAGCAAATCCAAGAATCATTTTTAATGGAACACAAAAATTGAAATAACCGGAAGCTAGTGTAAGATCTTCAGCATTATTTGGTGCCCATCCTGCATTTATTAACGAATTGCTTTCAAGTTCATTTAGTGATACATAGTTTTTCATTTCTGTAGTTATTCCCAAATGTCGTGTACGATCAATTTCTATACCGTTAAGTTCATATCGGATTTCATCAAAGAGATAACCCATACAGTTGTTAAGAAGTTTTAGAGAGATGGCGGCTGTTAAATCTTCCTTTGTTGCTTGCCCTTCAATATAGAGAAAGCTTTCACTTGGTAAAACATATAAATCCTGGTTTTGAATTGATATTCGAATTTCATCATTATTTTTATAAGATTGTTGATATGATATATAACTATGATATTCCTTTTTAATGATTGAAATATCAAATTGTGGTTTTTGTAATACGTTTATTATATTACTCATTTTCTTCTTCTTCTTCTTCTTCTGTTAACTTTAATTGAAATCCTAAACTTTGTAAAAACTTTTGATTACTTTTACTTAGATTTTTCGGTTCGTTTTCCTCTTGTCTTTTTTTCAATTTTATGTGTTCTTTAAAAGAAGAAGATAATTTATCACTTGTTTGCTGCGTAGTGAGTGTTGATGGCGGAATGAATGTTGTTTCCGCATTCAAGATCCTTTTATCGAAAATAATCATTATTGTGCTGGTTTCAAATGTAAACGTATTGATATCTTCTCACCTCGAAAATTTATTAAATTTCCGTCCTGATCGACAATTTTCAAAACTAATGTATTTATTGTTCTTGTATTAAGTGGTAAATATATAACATTAGCTGGTGCTTCTGTTATTTTATAGCCTGGACTAACGTTCAATGAAAACTGATGTAGGGTATGCGCAGATGTGCTGTTTATATATGATCCACTTACAATATTACAATCAATGGATATTATATTTATTTTTGTTATATCTATAGTTTTATCCGAATAGTGCTCTTCACCATTTTTAAGTGCTCTATTGCTAAAACCAAGCAATGATCCAATTGACCGTTCTCTATCGAAATAAATCGTATCTAATGAACTTTTTATGAATGTCTGTAAAGTATTGTAATTAGCTTCAATTCTCAGTTTTCCTTTAGGATTAAGACCATAATATTTACTAGTAATCAAATCTGAAATGTCAGATATTTCATACGATCCAATAGGAACTTCAATTTTATAATCACCAATATGAAATATATTATTTTCAACATCAACGTTTGGAATAGAGTGATATGTATCGAAACTAATTAATCCACAAAGATAAGGTTCCTTAAGTTGAATTGGCGGAAAATAGTTTGCAACAAGTACTGAAGTGTTTCCGTTTAATGTTAACGTTATCGACATCTTAGCGTATAGTTGTTGAATAATACGATTTTAAAATAATTAACCATCTTTTATAGTAGATCATTAGCATTAATCCAAGAATTGTGTTCTGATGAAAATCCTAACCATTTAACATATAACATATTACTCTTTTTCTTTAAAACCTTTTCAACTAAATATGTTTGTGGATATTTAGTTTTCATTAATTCAAATTCATAAAAACCACCCTTTATATCATGACCTTCATAGTCTTTTAAAATGTATGTTTTTGGATTAGTATTTCTTACACATTTAATTTTAAAAATTTCAGTTGTCCAATTTGGTGTATAACCCTTTTCAAATATATGTTTATATTTGCTAATACGAACATTATCGCCGACTTTGAATTTAGGTTTTCTAAAAATCTTTAAATTGTTAAAGACAGTATCGAATAAATGTTTTTCGTTTGTAGAATTCACTTCGTTTGGTGTCATTTTTATTGTTCTGTGAAGTGTGCTGTTGTATCTATCAACAAGATCTTGATATATATTAATCCATTTGTATGTACCTTGATAACTAAACTCTTTCCACATCATTCCCTTTAATGTTCTATTAAATCGTTCAACTATTGATGCTTTCAAAACACTATATGTGGAATAATGATTAATTTGATGAGATTGCATTAGTTGACTAAAATGTGTATTAAAAAATTCTTTTCCATCATCTGTTTGTAAATTTTTCGGTTTTCGTTTGCTTTTATTAAAAATATTTTTCATTGCTTCTGTTACACTTAAAGCAGTTTTATTTTTTACTGCTTCAGCCCAAGCTTTTTTAGAAAACGTGTCTATGACAGTTAATAGATATCGATAACCTCTATTATACGATTCATATGCAATCATTTCAACTAAATCCGCTTGCCATAAATCATCAATTCCTTTAACTATAACTCGTCTTCTCTCAAAATTTTTTCGTGCTTGTTTATGTAGTTCATTTACTATATCTCTTTTATTCACATCCATATTCCTATTCAAATGTAAAATTCTATATGAGAATTAATTACTGTAAACATTTCTATTTTATTAGTTTTTTTAACAATTTCAAGCCTGTTTTTTAATATCATTTGTTAGACTTGTTTCAGATTTTTTGTCAATGTTCTTAAATTTCTTTTCATTTTCAAATGCAATTCTCTTTATTGCATTTAAATCGTTTTTAATATTTTCATTTTCCTTTATTTGATTATTAGTAAATAGCAAAGTATTATCTTTAAGAGTTGTCACATCAATTTTTATATTTTGTATTTCTTTCGATATCGATATGGTACTATTTGTTTGTATATTTTCAATTTTTTTTATATTCTTCAATATTGATGTATTAATGTTTTTAAGCGAAATATTAATTTCTTGTTGTAATAATTCTAATGAGTTTTTAAATTTTTTATCAACCTCGTCAATTTTATTTGTAAGGAAATCAGTTCTGTTATTAAGATATGCTTTCGTAACTGCATCTTTAGATTCAACCTTGCTATGACTTTTTAAGCTTTCTCCAAATTTATTTATAGAACTCATTTTCTAATAAATTATATTAGCTTCTTTCAGTTCTTCAACTATAGATATTATTTCGTTTTTATGATTGTTATGTCCAACACTTTCAGAGGATAGAAGAAGTCTTAGTCTATTGACTAACTCATTAGGATTATCCCAATATATATAATTTGGTTTTTTGTAATCTACAGATTTAAGTGTTAAACCACTACCTTTCGTTATGTTATTTGTTTTTGTACTAAATAGTTTTTTTATTATACGTTGATATTTAAAAGCTTTTGTACCTTTTATTTGTCCATTCGGTTGATATTTACGTCTATATACATTTGTGCTTATTAATAAATCTTTATATTTATTTAAATCAGTTTTTGTATAATGTAAGGGTTTTGTATGAAATACTAATTCAAATAAACCTGGAGTCATTTTCAATTTTTTATTTCCTATTCGAACAGAATTATCATGATTAAAGACAAGTTTGTTATTGCCATATCGCCAACTCCCGTTTTCATCAATGTTGAAACCATAAGTTTTATCTAAAGTTTTATTATTCATAAGAAGTTGAACATTTTTAAGTAATGTTGATGATTTATCGAAATTACTGCTTGTGAATTTTATACGTTTTCTATCATTGTTTATATCACAACTGCTTTTTCTTTTTGAAAATAAGTGTGTTGTTTTTTTACGTTTTTTATATTGATCATAATTTTCATCTAATGTAGATGTATTCTTTCGCTTTAAATTTTTTTCAATCAAATGTGTTGTTTTATTTCTTTTTCTATCATTATTCAGTATAGTTTTACTTTTTCGTTTGAGTGTATTAGCTTGTACATATTCCAGGTCAACTTCGTTGTTGTGGTCATAATTATCATCAAATATAGATGTATTCTTTCGCTTTAAATATTTTTGAATTGAATGTGTTGCTTTATTTCTTTTTCTATCATTATTCAGTATAGTTTTACTTTTTCGTTTGAGTGTATTAGCTTGTATATATTCCTGTTCAACTTTTTCGTTGTTGTTGTTGTCGTTTTTATAGTTATCATGAACATTTACATTTGCTTCATGAGGTGATAAAACGTTATTAAGTAAATGTGATTTACTGTTTGCAGTTTGTTTATTATAAAATTTTTTCTTTCTTATTTGACCACTAATCTTATCCTTTATAATTTTTTTAAAAATATTGTCACTTTTAAATTTTTTTTTATTTTCATAACAGGGTGAGCTGGGTCTTTTTACAGCACTTTTAATTTCATTAAACGGTGTACTAGCTCTTTCTATAGCATTTTCATATTCAGAATAAGGTATATCAGACGTTGTCATGTAACTGATATCATCTTCAACATTATTATAATTGTCAGAAGGAATGATTTGATTATCGTTCTTTATTGTTTTAGCTGAATTGTTAATAGTCTCAAAACTCATATTATCATCTTGAAATGATTCGTCTATATGATCATCATTTATTAGTGAATACTTATTTAATTTATTCTTATTGCTGCTTTCAAGTGTTTCAATTATATGATTTAGAGGTTTTGTTATAGGTTGAAATGTATCTTCTAATATATTTACCCTATCTATATTATTTAACTTAATATTTTTTAATTTTTCTTTTAATATTGTTCTAGTTTTTACAATTTCCTTTAATAAGTTATTATTATTATTATTCATATTGATTTGTTTGTAATGACCTGCTTACAATCTGTTTATGATCTGCTTAAAATCTGGTAACAATCTGCTTTATATCTGTTTACAATCTGCTCAGGATCTGGTCACGATCAGCTTACGATCTGGTCACTATCTGCTTATGATCTGCTCACGATCTGGTTACTATCTGCTTATGACCTGCTCACGATCTGGTAACGATCAGCTTTATATCTGATCACGATCTTATGATTCACTTTGTCTTTTATTTAAAACCTATCTTATAACTGTATAAAATTATCAAATCCTTTACGATATCTTCCTTTATTCAATTCATCGTCTTTACTAACAACAAGAAATCCATATTTATCTTTCCAACATCTATTACATATATCTACAAATTGATTAAATGACATATCACCAATAACATGATCATTATAGATGTGACGTAAATTCATTTCATCTTGCTTAAATACAACAATCATATTTGCTTTTTATATATGTACTAATATTTTTTCAAATGTACTTGTAGTTCAAAAATTTTCAAAATTTTTGATGGATCTTGATTGTTTATCGGAAAATGTGTCAATTTCGCGTTTGAGCCAACACCAGAAGTTCAACAATGTTTGCGCAAAGAGAAATAATATTATTTGCAAAAAACACAAAAATTAGCCGACTTCTGGTGTTGGCTCAAACGCGAAATTGACACATTTTCCGATAAACAATCAAGATCCATCAAAAATTTTGAAAATTTTTGAACTACAAGTACATTTGAAAAAATATTAGTACATATATAAAAAGCAAATATGATTGTTGTATTTAAGCAAGATGAAATGAATTTACGTCACATCTATAATGATCATGTTATTGGTGATATGTCATTTAATCAATTTGTAGATATATGTAATAGATGTTGGAAAGATAAATATGGATTTCTTGTTGTTAGTAAAGACGATGAATTGAATAAAGGAAGATATCGTAAAGGATTTGATAATTTTATACAGTTATAAGATAGGTTTTAAATAAAAGACAAAGTGAATCATAAGATCGTGATCAGATATAAAGCTGATCGTTACCAGATCGTGAGCAGGTCATAAGCAGATAGTAACCAGATCGTGAGCAGATCATAAGCAGATAGTGACCAGATCGTAAGCTGATCGTGACCAGATCCTGAGCAGATTGTAAACAGATATAAAGCAGATTGTTACCAGATTTTAAGCAGATCATAAACAGATTGTAAGCAGGTCATTACAAACAAATCAATATGAATAATAATAATAATAACTTATTAAAGGAAATTGTAAAAACTAGAACAATATTAAAAGAAAAATTAAAAAATATTAAGTTAAATAATATAGATAGGGTAAATATATTAGAAGATACATTTCAACCTATAACAAAACCTCTAAATCATATAATTGAAACACTTGAAAGCAGCAATAAGAATAAATTAAATAAGTATTCACTAATAAATGATGATCATATAGACGAATCATTTCAAGATGATAATATGAGTTTTGAGACTATTAACAATTCAGCTAAAACAATAAAGAACGATAATCAAATCATTCCTTCTGACAATTATAATAATGTTGAAGATGATATCAGTTACATGACAACGTCTGATATACCTTATTCTGAATATGAAAATGCTATAGAAAGAGCTAGTACACCGTTTAATGAAATTAAAAGTGCTGTAAAAAGACCCAGCTCACCCTGTTATGAAAATAAAAAAAAATTTAAAAGTGACAATATTTTTAAAAAAATTATAAAGGATAAGATTAGTGGTCAAATAAGAAAGAAAAAATTTTATAATAAACAAACTGCAAACAGTAAATCACATTTACTTAATAACGTTTTATCACCTCATGAAGCAAATGTAAATGTTCATGATAACTATAAAAACGACAACAACAACAACGAAAAAGTTGAACAGGAATATATACAAGCTAATACACTCAAACGAAAAAGTAAAACTATACTGAATAATGATAGAAAAAGAAATAAAGCAACACATTCAATTCAAAAATATTTAAAGCGAAAGAATACATCTATATTTGATGATAATTATGACCACAACAACGAAGTTGACCTGGAATATGTACAAGCTAATACACTCAAACGAAAAAGTAAAACTATACTGAATAATGATAGAAAAAGAAATAAAACAACACATTTGATTGAAAAAAATTTAAAGCGAAAGAATACATCTACATTAGATGAAAATTATGATCAATATAAAAAACGTAAAAAAACAACACACTTATTTTCAAAAAGAAAAAGCAGTTGTGATATAAACAATGATAGAAAACGTATAAAATTCACAAGCAGTAATTTCGATAAATCATCAACATTACTTAAAAATGTTCAACTTCTTATGAATAATAAAACTTTAGATAAAACTTATGGTTTCAACATTGATGAAAACGGGAGTTGGCGATATGGCAATAACAAACTTGTCTTTAATCATGATAATTCTGTTCGAATAGGAAATAAAAAATTGAAAATGACTCCAGGTTTATTTGAATTAGTATTTCATACAAAACCCTTACATTATACAAAAACTGATTTAAATAAATATAAAGATTTATTAATAAGCACAAATGTATATAGACGTAAATATCAACCGAATGGACAAATAAAAGGTACAAAAGCTTTTAAATATCAACGTATAATAAAAAAACTATTTAGTACAAAAACAAATAACATAACGAAAGGTAGTGGTTTAACACTTAAATCTGTAGATTACAAAAAACCAAATTATATATATTGGGATAATCCTAATGAGTTAGTCAATAGACTAAGACTTCTTCTATCCTCTGAAAGTGTTGGACATAACAATCATAAAAACGAAATAATATCTATAGTTGAAGAACTGAAAGAAGCTAATATAATTTATTAGAAAATGAGTTCTATAAATAAATTTGGAGAAAGCTTAAAAAGTCATAGCAAGGTTGAATCTAAAGATGCAGTTACGAAAGCATATCTTAATAACAGAACTGATTTCCTTACAAATAAAATTGACGAGGTTGATAAAAAATTTAAAAACTCATTAGAATTATTACAACAAGAAATTAATATTTCGCTTAAAAACATTAATACATCAATATTGAAGAATATAAAAAAAATTGAAAATATACAAACAAATAGTACCATATCGATATCGAAAGAAATACAAAATATAAAAATTGATGTGACAACTCTTAAAGATAATACTTTGCTATTTACTAATAATCAAATAAAGGAAAATGAAAATATTAAAAACGATTTAAATGCAATAAAGAGAATTGCATTTGAAAATGAAAAGAAATTTAAGAACATTGACAAAAAATCTGAAACAAGTCTAACAAATGATATTAAAAAACAGGCTTGAAATTGTTAAAAAAACTAATAAAATAGAAATGTTTACAGTAATTAATTCTCATATAGAATTTTACATTTGAATAGGAATATGGATGTGAATAAAAGAGATATAGTAAATGAACTACATAAACAAGCACGAAAAAATTTTGAGAGAAGACGAGTTATAGTTAAAGGAATTGATGATTTATGGCAAGCGGATTTAGTTGAAATGATTGCATATGAATCGTATAATAGAGGTTATCGATATCTATTAACTGTCATAGACACGTTTTCTAAAAAAGCTTGGGCTGAAGCAGTAAAAAATAAAACTGCTTTAAGTGTAACAGAAGCAATGAAAAATATTTTTAATAAAAGCAAACGAAAACCGAAAAATTTACAAACAGATGATGGAAAAGAATTTTTTAATACACATTTTAGTCAACTAATGCAATCTCATCAAATTAATCATTATTCCACATATAGTGTTTTGAAAGCATCAATAGTTGAACGATTTAATAGAACATTAAAGGGAATGATGTGGAAAGAGTTTAGTTATCAAGGTACATACAAATGGATTAATATATATCAAGATCTTGTTGATAGATACAACAGCACACTTCACAGAACAATAAAAATGACACCAAACGAAGTGAATTCTACAAACGAAAAACATTTATTCGATACTGTCTTTAACAATTTAAAGATTTTTAGAAAACCTAAATTCAAAGTCGGCGATAATGTTCGTATTAGCAAATATAAACATATATTTGAAAAGGGTTATACACCAAATTGGACAACTGAAATTTTTAAAATTAAATGTGTAAGAAATACTAATCCAAAAACATACATTTTAAAAGACTATGAAGGTCATGATATAAAGGGTGGTTTTTATGAATTTGAATTAATGAAAACTAAATATCCACAAACATATTTAGTTGAAAAGGTTTTAAAGAAAAAGAGTAATATGTTATATGTTAAATGGTTAGGATTTTCATCAGAACACAATTCTTGGATTAATGCTAATGATCTACTATAAAAGATGGTTAATTATTTTAAAATCGTATTATTCAACAACTATACGCTAAGATGTCGATAACGTTAACATTAAACGGAAACACTTCAGTACTTGTTGCAAACTATTTTCCGCCAATTCAACTTAAGGAACCTTATCTTTGTGGATTAATTAGTTTCGATACATATCACTCTATTCCAAACGTTGATGTTGAAAATAATATATTTCATATTGGTGATTATAAAATTGAAGTTCCTATTGGATCGTATGAAATATCTGACATTTCAGATTTGATTACTAGTAAATATTATGGTCTTAATCCTAAAGGAAAACTGAGAATTGAAGCTAATTACAATACTTTACAGACATTCATAAAAAGTTCATTAGATACGATTTATTTCGATAGAGAACGGTCAATTGGATCATTGCTTGGTTTTAGCAATAGAGCACTTAAAAATGGTGAAGAGCACTATTCGGATAAAACTATAGATATAACAAAAATAAATATAATATCCATTGATTGTAATATTGTAAGTGGATCATATATAAACAGCACATCTGCGCATACCCTACATCAGTTTTCATTGAACGTTAGTCCAGGCTATAAAATAACAGAAGCACCAGCTAATGTTATATATTTACCACTTAATACAAGAACAATAAATACATTAGTTTTGAAAATTGTCGATCAGGACGGAAATTTAATAAATTTTCGAGGTGAGAAGATATCAATACGTTTACATTTGAAACCAGCACAATAATGATTATTTTCGATAAAAGGATCTTGAATGCGGAAACAACATTCATTCCGCCATCAACACTCACTACGCAGCAAACAAGTGATAAATTATCTTCTTCTTTTAAAGAACACATAAAATTGAAAAAAAGACAAGAGGAAAACGAACCGAAAAATCTAAGTAAAAGTAATCAAAAGTTTTTACAAAGTTTAGGATTTCAATTAAAGTTAACAGAAGAAGAAGAAGAAGAAGAAAATGAGTAATATCAAAGAAAATAAAGTATAAAGAATGTGCATCTTAACATTTTTTGGAATATTTTTCAAAAATATTTCTTGACGCGGGGGGAAAGATAGAAGGGAAGCAAACGAAGAGCGTAACAATGCGTTGCTCTCATCGTGCGTTTTTGTTGTTTGACCACTTTTTTATTAAATTTTCTGAAATCACTTATTCTGGTCAGTGTTGCCACGAAAAAAAAATATTGCAACCAACATTTGTGAAAAAAATTACCAAATAAGAAAAAATTAACCAAAATTAAATTCACAGTTTTTTATTTTATTTTTTCAAATATAAATTATAATTAATACAACATAGTAAGAAAAGAAACAAAAAATAACAAACTAAAATTATAGTCTTACAAATTAATTCATTTCTACAAACAAAAGCTCTTTTCATAAGAAAAATAAATAACCAAATCCGGAAATTTTGGTTAAAAATAGTTAAACGGCAACACTGGTTGTGATTAGTGAGCAAGAGAGAGAAAATAAGTTGAGAGAATTTATTTATTTACAGCCATAGAAAACTGTCAATAACATACGATACTTGATTTTCATTTCATCAACATACATATGTAAAGCTATCTATCTTAATAATTTTAGATAAATAAAGATAAAATAAAAAATCCATTTTTTTTATTAAAAGAACATAAAGCTATCCATCTTTGGCTTAAAAATTATACCTAGTTTTTTTAGATAAACAAAAATAAAAAAACCCAATATTTATTAGAAGAAAAAATAAAAAAATTAAATACGGCCAGCTAATGACATAGAACATTTTTAACATAAAATATTTTTTGAGTGTTATTCTGAAATAAAATGATAACGCACCCGCTGCACATGTGTTCTTGTCGCAGTCTGATCGACAACTAAATCAAATAACACAAGAATGCGTGTGAGTTCTCTCTGCACAATTGTGCGGGTAGTAATTTTAAACAAATTTTGGTGAGAGCGGGCCGTACGCCTACAACCCGCCATAAGAAATTTTACTTCTACATGATGCGCATTCTTTATATCCATATTCTTTGGTAATATCAAAGAATATGGATATAAAGAATGCGCATCATGTAGAAGTAAAATTTCTTATGGCGGGATGTACCAGTAACACCCGCTCTCACCAAAATCTCTTTTAAAAATCATTTCTTGATGAGGGAGGGAAGACAGGAGAAAAATAAACACAAACGAAGAGCGTAACAATGTGTTGCTCTCATCGTACGTATGTATATGCGTATGTACGATTATGTATGTATGATCGTTGTTATTGTTTGACCAAAGACTATAAATATGTAAAGATGTTGCACACAGTGTATTTAAAATTGACAAAATTTTGTGCTTCTTTCTTATGAAAGCTGAATCGTCGTTCTCACTCTCATGTTAACTGAGAGAAAGAAAACAAAAAAGACTCAGTACACTTATTGTACTCAGAGAACTTATTATACTTAGAGAACGTATTGTTATTTTCTCTAAGCAATTTATTCTCATATGCGTGTATACGTGTGTGCATGTATGTATACATACATTGCCAAATAAAATAATAAACAAACTGAAAGATGCCTTGTTTTCACAAAATGTATGTGCAAATAGCCTGTGGAAAACAAATATTACCGTTTATTTTATTGTAGGGTAAGAATATGTGTTTTATTGTTGTAGAAATGAAATTATATCGATTCGCACCGAATTATATATTACTATTCAATTATGTATGTATGTATTTACCATATGTGTCTATTTTTGTATAGAATGAAGTTGTAATAAAACGAATGCTTTTTTTGTTTAGTATTTATTAAATTTATTTATCATTTTAATGGTTCAAAATTTTAACTTTTTCCATACTGGATAATTTGAATTTGTATGTTTCCCATGTGGAATGCTTCCGTAGTAAAACAACAATTAGTAAATTAAGCATCTCCATTCTGTGTTTATAACATTCGTTATTTTCATCAAACCAAGGAATAAATTGTATTTTTTGTGAATTTTTTGTATTTTTTTGCCAACTACAAATGTTTTTTTGTTTTTTATAGATTTATTTTCTAAAAAAATTTTTTCGAAGACTTATATGAATTTTGCAAACTTCAAAAAATAAATCAGATGGAGCGCACAAACTTCCAAAGTCGGAATCTTTTATATAATTTTTTGCATAAACGAACATTTCTGAAGGATATGACAAAATTTGCGCTGGTTTGATTATATCCACACGACATTTAACGCAAGATATTCGTTGAGCTATGTAACCTACAAAATATCGACTTGATGTTAATTCAATTGGCACATTGTTGGACGTAAAACAATCGGTGCCTTCATTAAAATATTCTTTATTTTAATCGTATCTATCTGCGACATCTATATCAGGGGTATGTGTACTTTCTGATATATTTCCAGTCCTATCAATATCTTCTAAAAATATGATTTATGATTTTAATTATATATTATATTTATTAAACGTTTTGTTTGAGCATGCACTACAATTTTTAAATTCACACTTTTTATAAAACAATTTTTCAGTTTTTCAGTTTCAAATGTCCACACAAAATGTGGATTTTTTATTTCGGTGCGAATCGATATAGTTTCATTTCTACAACAATAAAACACATATTCTTACCCTACAATAAAACAAACGGTAATATTTTTTTCCACAGGCTATTTGCACATACATTTTGTGAAAACAAGACATCTTTCAGTTTGTTTATTATTTTATTTGCCAATGTACAAGCACACACGTATACACGCATATGAGAATAAATTAGAGAAGAGAACAATACGTTCTCTGAGTATAATAAATTCTCTGAGTACAATAAGTGGCATTAGCCGTACTGCCATCGACAAATTTGGCACTGGCAGTGCAACATCTTCATATATTTATAGTCTTTGATCTCATCGCGATGAGAGCAAAGAATGAGAGCAACGCATTGTTACGCTCTTCGTTTCTGTTTACTTCCCTCCTATCTTTTTCCCCCCGCGTCATGAAATATTTTTGAAAAATATTCCAAAATATGTTAAGATGCACATTCTTTATACTTTATTTTCTTTGGTAATATAATAAACGTATTACAAAAACCACAATTTGATATTTCAATCATTAAAAAGGAATATCATAGTTATATATCATATCAACAATCTTATAAAAATAATGATGAAATTCGAATATCAATTCAAAACCAGGATTTATATGTTTTACCAAGTGAAAGCTTTCTCTATATTGAAGGGCAAGCAACAAAGGAAGATTTAACAGCCGCCATCTCTCTAAAACTTCTTAACAACTGTATGGGTTATCTCTTTGATGAAATCCGATATGAACTTAACGGTATAGAAATTGATCGTACACGACATTTGGGAATAACTACAGAAATGAAAAACTATGTATCACTAAATGAACTTGAAAGCAATTCGTTAATAAATGCAGGATGGGCACCAAATAATGCTGAAGATCTTACACTAGCTTCCGGTTATTTCAATTTTTGTGTTCCATTAAAAATGATTCTTGGATTTGCTGAAGATTTTAATAAAGTAATACTCAATTCTAAACATGAACTAATTCTCCTACGCTCTAAAGATGATTCTCAAGTACTCAAACCTATTATTGCTAATGAAAAATTTAAGTTATCTATCCTGAACATTACATGGAAAGTACCACATATTCAATTGGCTGATGCTTACAAGTTGGAAATATTTAAAACAATTAATAGTAGCCGACCGCTAAATATTGCCTTCAGAAGTTGGGATACATATTATTATCCTTCACTTCCACAAAGCACAGCTGTTCTATGGAATGTTAAGCTAGCGAGTGAAAATGAGAGACCACGATTCCTTCTTTTAGCATTTCGCAATAATCAAAATAAATTTGTTCATTGTGATTTAACTGATGTAAAAGTACATTTGAATTCTGATGTATACCCATATGATGACTTAAATCTAAAATTCGATCGAAATCGTTTTGCTGTATTGTATGATATGTATTTAAAATTTCAACAAAGCTATTATTTACGTGACTCACAACCATTATTAACGAGGGAAAAATTCAAGACAACAGCGCCAATAATTGTAATAGATGTTAGCCATCAGAATGAAGCAATTAAAACTGGACCAATAGATATCCGTATAGAAATAAAAACCTTAACAAATATACCTGCAAATACGTCTGCATATTGTACAATTATACACGATAGAATGTTTGAATATATTCCTCTTACCAATGAGATAAAAAAACTTTTGTAAATATATAAATATAAAATATATAAAAATATAAATAGAAAAATTAATAGTGTTTTAATCATCACAACTTCAATCTTTGTTAACTAAACAACAACAACAGAAATTGATTAGGCGTTATGATGAAATAGTATAAATATGAGAACAATTAATGTTAAACATTATTTGCAAACATTACATATGAACATACAGTAACTAGATATATAAAATGTTCCTCACAGAATTATTCCATTTTTTAAAATCATTTACACACATTATTTCCGATGAAGATAGGAAAAAACTGATTGATATAAAATCACTTGTTGAACATATTGATAATTTAAAAACAAAACAAACTAAACATGGAGAACATTTCGAAGATTGCGTCTGGTCTAATGAAGACGCAACATGCGGTCCAGACACCTGTCATTGCAGTTATTATAAGAATAAAAAGAATCAAGTAGAAGAAGAAGCAAGAAAAATAATAAATTTCTATTATGTATTGAAATGTAAAAACTGTACCTTTAATAAAATTTAATTATAATTATAAGAAATGTATTTAGTATAAGTTTAAGAAATGTATTTAGTATAAGTTTTAGAATAATATTTTTTTATTTTTCTCTAATAAAAATATTAATATAAAAAATAAAACAAATTAAACATTTTTTATTTCAACATTAATCACACCTGACAAATGAGCGTGAGAATTCAGCAGATCAAATATCGCAATGAAAAATATATGAAATATTTTTTTGTTTACACGCGCCAGACAGTATGTAACTCGATATGCGTTTTGCATTGAATAAACTATGTAAATATGTTTTTTAATTTTTAATAAATGCACTTTTATAAAAAATAAAACAAATTAAACATTTTTTATTTCAACATTAATCACATCTATATGCAAAGCGTATAGGTATACAATAGGTCGATCACACACAATTCTGCAACGATTTAATTATTTTACAGCTATGCATGCTCCCAAATCTTAACACACACGCACATACACATTAAAAAGCATTACCTTTTCACAATACATGTTATAAACCTAAAATGAAACAACAAATTAAACATTTTTTTATTTCAACATTAATCACACCTGGCAAATGAGCGTGAGAATTCAGCAGATCAAATATCGCAATGAAAAATATATGAAATATTTTTTTTGTTTACACGCGCCAGTCAGTATGTAACTCGATATGCGTTTTGTATTGAATAAACTGTGGAAATGTGTTTTTTAATTTTTAATAAATGCACTTTTATAACAAAAAAAAACCAATTAAACACTTTTTTATTTCAACATTAATCACGCCTATATGTAAAGCGTATAGGTATACAAAAAAAAAAAAACAATTAAACTGTTTTTTATTTCAACATTAATCACACACACATTAAAAAGCATTACCCTTTCACAATACATGGTACAAACTTAAAATTAAACTGAAAAAAAAAAATAAATAAAAATTAAAGGGATGATCCCAAATTTGTATAGAAAAAGTGGCCCCGAAACGCCATACAAAAAAGTATTAGCGTGATCCCAAATTTGTATGGAAAAAGTGGCCCCGAAACGCCATACAAAAAAGTATTAGCGTGATCCCAAATTTGTATGGAAAAAGTGGTCGCGAAACCCCATACAAAAAAGTATTAGCGTGATCCCAAATTTGTATGGAAAAAGTGGTCGCGAAACCCCATACAAAAAAGTATTAGCGTGATCCCAAATTTGTATGGAAAAAGTGGTCGCGAAACCCCATACAAAAAAGTATTAGCGTGATCCCAAATTTGTATGGAAAAAGTGGTCGCGAAACCCCATAAACATACTACTTCTATCTCTCTTTCTCCCATTACACTTTACAGATTTTCTTATCTTACAAGTCTTAATACACTTTCCGACAATATCCTTCATTCGCAACCATTGCGGTATGATACGGTATGAAATACATTTTGCCTTCTTTAAAAATTAAATAATCGATTAAAATTACTACATATTATAGAAAATATAAAAACATTTCATTTGTGGCACTTCAATCCTATTCAGTCGTGGTTCTATGCAATATAATTGTATATACATACATTAATGGAAAATGATACGCAAAATTTATTTCATTAAATGGATGAGGATGATGCTCGGAACAGAAATATTTATTTTATTGCAACATACACTATTGATCCGAATGCATCTATAAGATTGTTTATATCCATCCATTTCTAATGCAAATTAAAAACTTGATTACAATGGTCATAATCATAATCATATTAAGAGATGTACTCACTCTATACGATACTTTGACGGATAAAAATCTACATTCTGGCGCGAATTTAAAAAGATATACTTTACATATGTATGGCTATCGCAATATCACTAAAAATGTCTATTGTTAACTACATATTTAAACTGATCTATAGATACGAAACACTCTTGTATAAGCCATATTTAATATTTTGCCAAAAATAAACTCTAAAAAATATAAAATATACAGAAAAAAAAACACTTAAAATCTCCCTTTCTTATTAGTTGTTATCAAAATTATAATAATGCCTCATTTTGTTCCTTCGTTTACATCGTTCTCTTACAACAGAAAATATTCAATTTTACAGAACTCCTATACACGTACACGTAAGCGTATATGCCCCTTAAGATGGCAATGTTGCTTTTATTCAGTTTCAGTACTAGAAAATTAGAAAATGTTGTGGTTTTAATGCTTAAACTTGACTTCTGACATGCATGCAATCTATATTCATATACCAATATAGGCTTGTACACATACATACATACATATGTACATATTGTCGTATGCTTGTATCCGGATAGACAGACGGACATATTTAAATACATACACTTTTATATTATATTGAACATGTTGGCTTTTATAAAGCCATACAAGACACACTTAAATACTTCTATTTAACTTACTTTCTTACTTGTCTCTGTGTCTCTCTGTCTCTCATCTGCTTTTACAACATACTCACTCGCATGTTTTCATTCATTCTCATACACATTCCATTATTCTTGTAGAACACACATACATATGTACATACATGGCAAGTGTTTACATGGTCAAGATATGTGGTCCTTAGCTGATAAGGTTGTCATACAAACGAGTACACATTCTTACTTGCATATTCATGGGCATGTGTATGTGTGTATAGCATTCCTTTATAAATATGTACATATGTGTGGTTTGGTTTTAAGCAAATTTACTTAAATTTTAGTTTTCTTTATACTTTTACCTAAACAGGCGACAAATTACTCACTATACACTACCAACGTATATAGTTGTGTGTGTGTATATGTGTATGTGTTAAAGTCTTGTGCTCGTAGCTTACAAAAAAAAAAAAAAATGTACACCACATCACAAAAATCATAGTCATTATTTGTTAGTGCACATGTATGTATGTATGTGTTTGTGTATACGGGACGTATACGTGTTTATTTTATGTGAACCTATTTTTTTTTTTCTTTTTTTTTTGGCATCGAACGATAACGGCATTATGTCGAAGCAAAAAGTTCCACAGAACAGACATGAGCTGACGGCAAACATTAATGTTTCAAAAAAATAATTACGCATTAATATTTAATTTTTGTATTTTGTGTCATTCGATAAATTGTTAAGTTAAGTTTATATTCACCAAACTCATAAAGTTAAGGCCGTAACTTTTGATATCCATCACGGGTTCACATGAATACGTTCTAATAAAATGAATGCATTCTAAATAAATAGTGTTTTTATTATGCGAAGAAGGATGGAAGAAGAAAATTGAATACGTAACAATCATTATTGAACACTAGTTTTCAAGCAAACCAAAATGAAACGAAAACTTTTAATTGGTTTTCTTGAAGACTACATCCATATTAATTTGAAATGAACACAACGAAATTTCTACATAGTATGTACGTATGTATGTATATCCGTAAAGCAATTGGTACATATACTTACATATGTACATACAATATCTATTAAATAAATCTAAGCTTTTCAAAATGTTCGTTGTTAATTTTTCCAGGCGAAAATTATGGCCATTATTAAAGCGGCGCAATCCTTGTTGGGTGGCGGGATTTTATTTGAAAATATGTTAATTTTCATTTGTACCCTTCCATGAATGCCGGGAATTTTTTAGGAAAATGTCGGTACATTTAAAGGTAACTCTTATATGGATTTCAGAAAATAATGATGCCGTCAGAAATTGCATTGCTGATGAATCGGCACAGGTTGATGCGAAGCTTATAATCTCCGATATGTTACAGGGCATAGGTGTTCCAATTGCCTCAGTTAAACTATGTATTATACTATGTTCAGACATGCACTTGTTTTGAGTCAATATTCGGTTTATTGATTACAATATTTTAAGTGTTTAGACATAACAATATACGCAGTTGAGCTGCTTATTCAATATTCATTTGACAGCTGGTTGTTTCAACAATATTGTTTTTGTTTTGTTTTTTTTTTTTTGTTTGTCGTTGTTGATATTTGAGTTGTCAAATATCAATAGAAAGTGTTCGGAAAATTGTAATATACTCACTGAACGTACTTATGACAGTGCTGTATGTCAAGTTTTAATCAATATTATAACAATTTATGAATTTATTGAGCAATAATTAATTGACATTTTATATGAAATATTGAGATCAATAATGCCGTTTATTGCGATTTACTCAACATAGTATTAACCGCTAATTTTACTACCAAACTCATCTTTGTCGTCAGCAAAAAAAAACAAGTCTAAATTATTAATTTATAATTCAACTAAATTTTAAGGTATCACTTTTGTTTTTATACATCGACGCATCCATTCTATAATGTTCTAAGTGTACTTAGAATTCTACGTTCTCTAACTTAAATAGTGTCAAAATTTGGTTTAGATCCGCCGATCCGTTCCGAAGTTATAGGGAAAAATCTACTTAGAATACACATATAGTTTTATGTAGCGTGAAAACTTTGAGAGCTCATAACTCAAAACACACTTTTTCGACTTAGAATGTTATAGAACGGAGGCGTCGACATGTAGTAAATGTCCAATTCATGTGTTGTCGGTTTTTGAAAATCCATCAAACATAAGAAAATAGATCGGCACAAATTTAATTCACATGCACTAAAATCGGAGCAAGATCTACAAGAATGAATTGTGTATCATGGAAAATAATGATAAGCAGTCTATTCGTGATGATCGATAGAAAGAAATTTTCCATGGGAAATTGATCTACATGAGAGGTATCACACATTACCACCGCACAGACGGTTATGCCAATAAATCATCTTCTACGATAGCCGTTGTAAAACATTTTACTACTTGGAGATATTAAGTTTATCCATTAAGCAATTTTCTTATTCAATTAAGCAATAGTTATGGTTTTAAAAACATAAAGGGTCCGCCAAATAACTTTCTTTTTTTTTTGAAAATGCTTTAAAAAAAAACTACAGAATATTTTCTCAAATTTATTTTTTTATTTGAAAGCACAATCCTTCCGGTTAATAATGGAAAATAATTTCATTCAGTGGACTCCGAAATGTTCAATTGTTGAGAACGACGGTGAATTGATGTTGATGGCGCTTCACGCACACTTTCTGCCACAGCAGCAATATTCTCGGGTGTACGCACTGTTTTTGGCTTTTCACGCTTTGGTTTATCGATAAGGATGCCAGTTTATTTCACTTTTTTCACAAGATAACGAACATACGGAGCTGACGGTGCTTCTCTTCTTTCAAAATCCGTACGCAATTTTCGCACACATTCTGCAACATTACCATGATTTTCAAAGTGATGTCGCAATATTTCCCAGCGTTTTTCAAGCGTATACACAACCATATTCGTTCAGTGGAAGGATAAAACTAATTATCTGTCAAATCAGACATGAACTAAGTGTTACCATTCACGAAATAAGCATTAGTTGAAAAAAAAACGTTAGATGGCGAACCCGATATATAGTTTCTTTTAGGATATATTGTTTAATAACTTTTCAACAAGACAGCAGTCTTATAACAAACAGCCTTTGTTATATCTCATTCGTGTCGTTGTAACCAGAATAACCAGAAATAGATAAATGAACATTTAAATTCAAATTCGAATTCTCATTTTTTTCATAAAAAAAATGTTTTTTTTTTCCACTTTCCACTGCAGTTATAAGCTGAATGCTGAATAATAGATTACGTATTTACGTTACGTTATTATACATTCAGCACTCGTAATATGGATAAAATTTCAAATGAATACCTTAAGTTTCAATAAGTTCCATAACTGTTGTTTATTATAATTTTCATAATACATAATAACGTTTTTATCAGCCTCCTCATTATTATTATATTGCGATCAGCCTTTTAATAAATAATGACCACAAAAAAATGTTGTTGATAAATCAACAAAAGTCATAGAGGAGAACACAACGCAATATTAAAGTTAATTATTTATCTATCTTTGCCACAGGGCAAGTAATAGATTTAAAAACGAAAAATAATTCACACTTGAGATGTATGTATGTATGTACGAGTATGTATGCATGTATTGTTGTTATTATGATTGTTGTTGTCGCTGTCCTTTATGTATAAACATTTACAAACGAGATAATTTTTTCTTGTCGGTTCTGTAGTCCTCTAGGGTCTTTTGTCAACAGGACAGCCGCATTAATTACACTCCAATGAGTTTCTGCAACACGAATAAAAGATTTCGAACGAAACACTGAAAGTAACAAAATTTTAAACACAATAGCAAAACAACAGCCTTTGTGCCCCACAATTAAAACAGAGAGTCACTAACGCACACACACACACACACACAAGCACACATCCATAGCTACTTTATGCGCAAATATAACAACAATAAAACAATACTAAGTAATTTTCGATGATTGTACGGTAGGTAGGTATGGCATTATTTTTTTGTTTCGTTTTGTTTTGGTGTTTTTATTTTTTTTTCCTTCATTATGTTTTCCTTAGGCTTCTATTTATTGTACAAAGTGTTGTCAAGTGTAGGAGTGACTCGGATTCCTTCTTAATTCTATTGCTGTTTGCTTTTCTTTTCCTTTTTTCTTTATTTTTTTTTTTTTTTTTTGTTACTTCCTCAACCCGGTGCCGATTAAATATTCATCGAATCTATTCATAAAATTTATGGAAGGACAATATGTTTATTTAAGTGTTAAATTACGTTGTCGTTTCATAATTTAGGGGTAAAATAATTTCCAAACCATCTCGTTGGGAAGTAGGAAATTTTTTGAATGGCTGAAACAATACAATAGGTCTAGAAATTCCATTAAAACGGTATGATTTTATAATTTTTATTGCCACAATTCTAAATGTAAAATTTTTTTCGTATATAATTTTTTGTATTGTTTTTTTAAGTAATTTTATATTCAACTAATTTAATTAAGTAAACTTGATTTTTTTTCTGTGGAATATTTGAAGATAGAATAGATACAAAATATAAACACTACATGATTTTGAGTACCCTAAGTAAATAGTGTAAAAACGTTTATCACTTGACTAAGGCATGGAGATTTTGAAGAAGACTAAAGAGGTAAAGTCAGTATATTTTCTTTTTGAAAATATGTATGTATGTACATACATACAGCTATGGACATTAAATTAGCACAAAATCCATTTATAGTTTGATTATGATTTTTTCCTACAAGGATAAAGACCTCTCATTCCGGAAAAAAATACTTTGGAGTGATGAAACAAAGATAAATCGTTTGGGACCGGATGGTAGAGTCTTTGTTCATAGGCAAAAATATCAGGCATTTAATCCACGTTACACTCAAAAGACCATAAAGCATGGTGGAGGAAGCATCATGGTGTGGGGATCATTTTCATGGCACGGTGTGGGTCCAATCGTCAAAATTAATTGAAAAATGGACCGTTACAAGTATTTGGACATTATGAAGAACAAAACGGAAACATATGCTTTTGAAAACATGCCAATTTCATTCATATTTATGCAAGATAATGGTCCCAAACACACGTCTCTAAGCTGGTAAAGGGATTGGTTTTATAAAGAGCACATTCGAGTTTTAGACTGGCCGGCGCAAAGTCCTGACTTAAACCCGATTGAAAACCTCTGGCACGATGTGAAAAGTGTAATTGCTCAACAAAAGTACAAAAATTTGGACGATTTGTGGCTTGGAACACGGAACGTTTGATACTCTATTCCCAAAGAACGTTGCCAGAATTTGATTGAAAGTATGTCCCGTAGATGCCACGCGGTACCTAAAAATAAAGGCTATTCTACCAAATATTGACCAAGTAAACGAAAAACAATAATATTTTTACTATTTATTAAAATATATTATTTTTATTTAAAAAATTTTAATTTTGTGCTATTTTACTGTCCAGCTAAAATCTAGCATTTGATATGTTGCAGGCCTTAATGAGCATACGATCGGCAATTTAGTCAAAATTTTTGTTTATGCTTTAAAGAAGAATATGCCTTTTATGTTTTTTTTTGTTTAAATTTTTTTGTAAATAGACTTAAAATACTATAAAGAATTAGATTGTTTTTATGACAAATTTTGTGCTAATTTAATGTCCATGGCTGTATATAAGAGATAAATTTTGTAAAGTATTGTATTGTATGGAAGGAAGGCTTTAAAACATATTGAAAAGATAAAAGAAAAGCAAAGTTATAATTAGTTTAGTTTTTAAATTGAAATACAAACACATATGTAGTTATTTTTCCTCTCACATATTTACATATGCGCATAATATTGTCATCACTTACATACATACATACATGAACATTTTAAATTTAACGTAAATTTAATTATTTTCTTGACAAAATCGTTTATAATTGAAAGCACTCTACATACATATTTATATTTTGAAGGCCTTGACAATTTTGCAAAATTTAGTTCATGATCGCTAAACTGTGTTTTTCTTTAGCAAATATTTCAAGTTATTTATTTTAAGAATTGTGATGACGACAACCCCCCACCCGAACCTGTATTAAAGTTGCACCCTCTTTGTATTATCTATGTATTTTTCATATGATTGATGGTTCTTGTGCTGTTACGTTAAGATGGTAGGTAGTACGCAATGCTCCTATAAATACCTGTGTTAAATTAAGAGTTACAGCAATTTGTATTTGTAAGGCTAATAAACAAACTCTTAATAATTAAAGCTACTAACAACAACAACAATAACAACGAGACCAAAAGAAAAGCAATAACAGCTACAAGTTTGCACATCCTTAACGCTCACTTATTCAGCGAGTGAGTGAGTATAATGACGGAGATGGTGCTGATGAAGACGATGGAAAAAGATTTTTAATGAACATTTTCATCTTGACAAAAGTTCAAGTTTTTTTTTGTTCTTTTTGTTTTCTTTTTTTTATTTTTTTTCCTTTTTTTCTTTTTTTTTAATATTGTTTTATTTGCGTATCGTTGTTGTTTTTGTATTAAGTAGCAGATACAATAGAAGATATGATTACTTTATACATTGCATGGCAAAATTACTAATTAACTTTAATTTAAACAATTTATTTGTGTGTGTTTTTTTTATTTTCTTTTTCCTTTTTTTATAGCCGACAACTGTTGGAGAAGCAAACTTATACATACATAATGAAAATGAACAGAAATGTAGAAAAATATAAAGCTACAACAACAAAGAAAATAGCAACTGTTTTTTACTATTTCTGTAGCCGTCATATTTTAATTACGTTCGTTGGCATAACGCTGCTAATTGTGAATTATGGTGTAGACACAGTGCAAATGTCAGATGTGCCACATGGTAGTGAAAATAGTAGCAACTGTAAAAGTAAAAGCAGTAATTGCTGTAAAAGCTACAACAACAATACAAACGACAGCAGGAGTATAGTGTCAACTAAAAATGGTTGTAATATAAACGACACCAACAACAATAGTGGTAGTATTTACACAAAAATGATATGGAAACGAAATGATGAAAACATAATGAAGACAAATACAATAAAGCAAAATATCAGAGACAACAACAACAACAACAACGATATTGGTAAAAATATAAACGAAAATAAAAATCGAAATGTACATTTTTTACAGATTGCTTTGCCAATAACACCACTACCTGATAATACAACAAGCAATCGTAGTAACTATACTTATGATGATAACAACGATAATTATTGGGACAGCAGCAATGTAGAATTGAGAAATTTTCGAAAAGCTCGCATTTTTGGTTTATTGGGAACGAATTTTTCATTATCGTATAACTTATCAATAGGCACTGGCAATTCAGCCGGAAATATTACTATAGCAGCTCCAGCACCTGCTTATTATTATGCTCCAGCACCCTACAATCCTTACGGATACGGTTATGGGTATAATCCTTATGCTTACAATCCATATGCCTATAATCCATATGCCTATGATCCATATGCCTATAATCCATATGCCGGCTACGGATATTATGGTTAATGTTGAAAACATAAAAAAATCTTAAGATAGTCGCCAATTGAAATTTGCACAATAAAAAAATATAATAAAAAGTATTATTTCCATAAGAATATTGTAAAATTTGCCATTAATTGTTGTTGTTTTGTTTCAACCCTGGGCCATAGTGCAATAATCGAATAGCTTAATTATATGGTGTTTCTATACTATCACAAATTAAATTAAATGCAACTGTTAGTTAATAATTTTAATGTTTTAATGAAAATGTTTGTTCGGAATGAAGAATTTGTTATTCTTAGAGACATCATTAAGTCTTTAAGGTTTTTATTCGCCATTTTGGGAGGTGGTACTTTCTTGAAACGTACATTTGTTGCTGATCATATCTGGTTTTAACTCTCAACTAAATATATGTATTTTTTTTTGTGTATGAACTTTATTTATGTAATCTTCAATTTTACTTAACATCAAGCAATCAAATTTAAAACTAGAAATGAAAAAATGATACAATATATAATCCCAATCAATAGCCGTAATAAACTTTATCTTCCATATTTGATGCTATCTGTAGGGGCGGTATTTTTAAGAGGAAACGAGAGCTACAGTATCCCTCATTTTTAATCGGATGTGGCCACAGAAGTTTAAGATGTTACAAACCAGGAAATTTGAATAGAGAGTATTCTTCAAATAATTATCTGAAAAAGGTTCTGGCTTCATGTTAAGCCTTGTCAAAAGCTTGTGAAACATCAATAAATATGGAAGAATATTTAAATACTTCTTTTTCTCGAATGCTATTGTTTGTAATACATATACAACGCTGGTATGCTACTAATGGCGAGTTAAAGTTAGTAAAGTGCCCAATTAATTAACCCATTTACAGCCAAACAAAAACTACAAGTTAAATTTTTAAAATTTCAATGTATATTTATTTTTAACAATGCAAAAAAAAAGAAACGTAAAAAAAACTAAAAAAACTAAAAAATTCAGGACATTAGAGGGGTGTACCCAAAATGGCCATTTATGAGTGATATTTTGCAAAATAATTTTTTTCAACGGAGAGTGTTTTTTTGCATTTTTTGCAACTCCAGCGGCTTCTATTGTGGCAGAAGACACAACGCACACGCTTAGGAAGCTTCTCTGGAACATGATCTGCGCCGTCTAGATGTAGACCCTCAATATTTGATGACGAAAGCCGAGCAGAACGTCTTTTGGACGACTGTTTTAGATAAAACCTAGCTATGGATCGACGAAATTGTAATTGACCCATAGCACTTTCTTCACAAAATTCATGTAGGCACCACGCATTTGATATAGCCATATAAAGATATAGATTGGTCCATTTCATCAACTCCGCCCATGCTTTTGTTGTAAGTTTGGAACAAGTGAGGTATTTGCATATCAACTTTTTGTTTTTTTTTTAGAAGACCATCTTTTAACTTTTCCTACTGGTTCATAAGAATCGTAATGGGTCGCCATTGTGCAAATACTGTTATGTTACTGTTATGCAAATACCATATACTTGTGGCCATTGTACCCAAATTGGAACAGCATTATTATATGTTTTCTAAGATCTTATACATTTGTTGTATGAAAATAAAAATACTTTTCAATGATTCACTGTTTATTGAATTTTATATTATAATACAAAGAACAACTATAAGCTTTAGGTAGAAGGTATAGCTTTGGTTACCATTGATCTACCTCTACATGTGTATTTTTAATGAAGTTTAATAGATTATTACAACAATAACAATAAATGTAGTTAAATTGCTTCATTTAATATTTATTCAGAGCACTTTCCACTATTCAATAATACAAAAATAAATAAACTAGAGTAAACAGTTTTTTTATACAGCCTTAATAATTAAGTGTTCCCAAATTGGCACAGAGACCGTAAATGGGTTAAATAAGTAGGTATGTATGTATGCTCATTGGGATAGTTTGTATTTTATTTAGTTTATAAGCATTTAGTACAATATAATTTCTAATCATTAGAATAGATATGTACTTAATTTTCAATTTTTAATTTTTAGTTTCACCTTGATATATTTCAACAAACAACATACACTTCTGCGTATCTAATACTTCTCATATTTCCTTCAAGAAATGAGTGCAGGTATTCATTCTACTGTTTTTGAAGTTATTTTTTTTTAGAATTTTTTAATAACTTTTGGTACATTTAACATTTAAGTTAATCATCGACGAACACCTTGGCAGTATATGACAATATGAAAGTAGAAAATAAACGACTGAGATAGACATTAAAAACCCATTTAGTCAGAACTGTAACACTACATAATAAAGGAGAAACTACTTAACTGTATGGAAATATATGGAAGCTAACAAGAAGTTTTACAAGGAAATTCACTCAAAAAGTTTGACAGTTAATTTGAAAACCGAAATTAAAAATATTTGTTAAAGAAAATAAATTGAAAATTGAACATTCAAGCTTTAATGGTCTGAGTATAAATTACCCAGTAGTGTGGTGGGTGGTATGCTAATCTATGAATCAGGATTGTGAGGTCGCTTCCCACTCAAGACACTGGTAAGATATGTATATAAAATAATATAATAAAATATAAGATAAAATGAAAATATGAAACTAAATTGGATTAATTGGAAACTAATCGAAAACTGGTATAAGTTTAAATAATGAAATAAGTTAAAAGTTTACATAATTAATACATACAGTCAAAGCCCGGTATAACAAATACTCACTTTAACGAATTCGGGATATAACGAATTAGTAAATTTCTTACATTGACTACCTTATATAACGAATGTTTTATAATTTTCAAGCTCAGTATAACAAATGATTTAAAAAACGTGACTCCTCTTATCCAGCCAATGGACCAAAACGCCATTCGCTTACTCAAATTACACTACAGAAATAGCCTCCTTTCAAAAATAGTGGCATCTGAAACAGATGACATCATAAATTTTTTAAAAAGTCTTTCTCTTTATGATGCATCCTGTATGATTGGTCTCGCCTGGAACAATGTTAAGGAGGACGCATTATCTAAATGTTGGAAAAAAATTATATTTTTGGAAAATTTTGAGTTTGATGATGAGGACGAGATCCCCCGTTTCTAGACTTTTTCAAGGGGATGAAGTACAGTGTATAAGACGTGCAGTCAGACTATTAAGTACAATTTTTCCAAATATAAGCAAATTTAAATCCAAAAACAATTAATACTTCAAGAAATACAGGAAGAAGCTCTTCAAATGAGTCTTCAAGAAGCTCTTCAAATAAGTCTTCAACCGATTGATTTTTTTCCACCAACCTAATTTTAATTTTTAACACTTTTATTCACTTATTGATTATCAAACGTTATTTTAAGGACATATCTATATATTTTTAATAAAATGAATTAAATGTCCTTTTCTTTTTTTAATAAAATTTTGATAAAAAAAACTTTGCGATATAACGAATTTTTCACTATAACGAAAGGGCCTGACAATATATCGTTCGTTATACCGAGCTTTGACTGTACTTATTTAATTTCTATTCGATTTGATATAATTATAGAAAGGCTGCCTTCCAAAATGTATCAATACAAAGTTTGTATGCAGTTCTACTACGGTATATAAACTATGTAGATATGCAAAGTAACCAAACAATGCATCAACTAAAATCCGATGCCTGATTGCTTTTTGACTGCGTTAAAAATACACATTGACGACGTTTTGAAATAGAATACATTGTATATATTTTGTACAGCGGCATTATGAAACACGATACTTTGTTCAAACACAAAGCAACTAACATTTTGGAAGGCAGCCAAATAATTATTTATTATTACTGGTAATTTACTGTTTGATTTGACATAAAAACCAGACTTCTACTCCGTTGTATGAATAGAAAATCATAGTCAACACTTGCACATTCGCCTGTAAAATACATGACGAAATAGGTTTTATAAATCTGGCAATCACCTGCAGTATAATGACATAAAGTGCTCAACAAAAAAAAAACATTTAATTTTTATGAAATTATCTTTTAAGTTTTTTTTTTTTTTGCTATTAAATTCCTTAAATGCCTCAGGTATTGCACTATGGATTGTATCAACAATAATGGAAAAATTTTCGCAAGAGTATCGCAAACAATACATATCTAATAAAATTTCTATAAGTACGAGTCAGTTATCCAAAGAGTGGCGGAGTGACTTAATAACTGCACATTGCATAGTAAAACCTTGCTTGCTTGCACTCATACTTCCTCTTACTATGGAATGTCATTTTCTTTAATAGTGTGTGTATACGTATGTAAGTACATTTTCTGTAACAACAGCCTTTGCTACTCTATTTATCTACGTTGTTAAATATGTTGCAATATTTTGAAATGTTAAATATTTTAGAATATACACACATATACATACATACAACTTACTTTGTGACCGTCTTTGTATATGTGTGTGTAAGTATGGATGTACATATATGAATGTGTGTGTGCATATATACAATATAGTATAACATTGAATGCCTTGAAAACGTAACTGAGAGAAGTTTGTTTGTATTTGAGTGTTTGGCATTCTTTGGTAAATTAACAACAACAACAAAAACTAAAGCTAAAACTAAAAAAGAAAGAAATAAAAATACATATTTCCATATGAATCTTAACATCAAAATATTTTTACAAAAGAAAAATTACAACACAGGAATAAAATAAAAATTTTTGAAACAACTACACTGCCGTTGGCAATATTTACAAAACTGAACTGAACTGAACATCCACCCAATGACTGGTTGACTAACTGACTGATTGGCTTAGTGGCGCAATAGTTGAGCTTTATGCAAAACTACTAATTGTAGTCATAGAAAATCTTCCTTAATTTCCCCCAACTTTCTTTATTCGTTCAGTATGACAATGTCTTAACTTGTACGAGCATAACAATAGCTTTTGTGAAGGTGGTTGGTTCATCTGTTCTAGATTCAACTAAATGAACGCTTTAGGTTTGAATTTTACGCTTTTTTTCTCAATTAAATTGAGTTTCACTTCAAAACTGTCGTTGATTTCCTATTCAAAATGTCCTACCTGAGGTAGTGACTTTCTCAAGCTGTTATGCTTATGTTTATATTGACTTATGATTACATAAAGTGTTACAAATATTTGCACAACCCAGTTTATATTGCGACTAAAGTAAGAATTTTATTATTCCAGGCTTAATTAGGTAGGGTAAACGTAGTAAATCAAGAGAAAATTAATTTAAAAAAATAAGTATTTATGTAATACAGATGTTTTGCTATTAAATTTTAAATTTAATGTTAAAATATCAATTTAAACAAAATAAAATAATTAAATATCTTTTGGTAAATTAAAAAAAAACTGAAACTGAAGCTATTCCAAATATATTAGGGAAGAACTCTTAAAACCATCTTGCAACACATAAACATTTAAAATTGTTAAATTAACTTAAATTGAGTTTTCTGTTCCAATTTCAAATCGAAAATTTATGTGATGTTTTTGTAACACAGGCTATTTCACTTGCCCGCCTGTTTGCATGGAAAACACAAACAAAAACACTCAATTTTGTTTGTGTTTCCCTTATAAACAGGCAGGCAATTGAAATAGGCTGTGTTACAAAAACATCACATTAAACGCTATCCGTTTTCCCTCCTACCAATGCCAAAGTGTTCACGCTTCTAATAGAATTTTCACCACATACATATGTATGTACATATGTATGGATGTAGATATGGACGTCTATGTAATTAAATATGTATGTATCGTGTTATGAGTATTAAAGTTTGAATTTTTTGCCAAGAGTTTTTACATCGCAAAAATAAAATTGGCAAATAAGGGTGTACAATTTGTATTATTACGAAATATTATATGCTTTTTACATATTAACAATCGCCACACATTCAGTTACCTCTATAAGGATATTTTTAAAATATTTTTAAAATTTTCTATCCACTAAACAAATATTAATTGTTGCTAATGTACAGCGCTTTAAAATTGTAGTATTATTACATGATTGTAATTATTTTCAAATGGGAATCTAATAATATTTTACAGTATTTAAGTGTGTATGTATAAGACCAATTTTTATCATCGTAGTGTTGAAATTACTTTCTAAAATCATAATATAATTTAAATAAAAACGCATTGAAATTTAGCATTTCTTTACCACAATTTGTATAAAAGTGTATGCAATATACATACGCAATTAATATAAAAATCAAACGATGAGAATTAAATTAAAAGAGCTACTTTCGTTCGTTTTCTCTTGGCCGTAGTGATGGCGTGGCATGTGTATCACAATCCACTTACAATCACGTATTTCTCATCTAATTCACGTTTACAAATTTGAGAATGCGGATGCGGATATGGAAGAGCCAATAAAAATTCAGTTTTATGCTGTACAAGCCCACAAATTAAAGAAAATCCAAAGTCAACATTTCTTAAGCTCAGCATTTTTCCAAGTTTATTTTGGCAATAGTTGCTAACTAATTAAACCATTAAATGGGTGGATATATTATATGTATGTATGTATGTAGGTAGTAGATCTCTCTTAATGCACAACTACACACAGTATTTGAGATTCAATACTTACATACACTAACACACCATATACAGTGGCTCCCAGATTATTTCAACCAGCACCTTTAAAAAAAAAAAATTAAGCTCGTATAATTTCGAAACGAACCAAGACATTAAAAAAATTTGACTAAGAGTGTATAGAATATGTTTAAAAATTAAGAAATAAAAGTTTTATTCAGTCTCAAATGTTAACTTACAAACTAAAAACCAAAAATATAGGAACCCAATTCGTCACAGCTTATTTCAACCACTTACTATAAACAAACAATTGAATGATTAATTAACTAATAGTTTTAATTTTAAAATTTAGTATGACCTCCTATTTGCTTAATTACAGCTTTCAGCCTTTTTTGCATTGATTCCACTTTCTAGTGGTTTGGAGAGTTATTTTTGCCCATTCCTTTTTCAGAGCTGCTATAAGGTCATTCTTGTTCGAAATCTGGTGTTGGCGGACGTTTTGATCACAAATTGCCCATAAATTTCAGAATGAATAAAACTTTTTTGTTTAATTTTTAAACATATTCTATAAACTCTTATTAAATTTATTTTTAAAGGTGCTGGTTGAAATAAGCTGGGAGCCACTGTATGTATGTACATACATATATTTTCTTCTTATGTGCAATAATGCTGTTATTCGCCAGAAATGTTGACAATATTTAACAATGATTCTTGAATTTCACCACAAGATAAATTGCTTTTTGGCCAACTCCTACAATGCCAAATTTAAAATGAAATTCACTTCGTATTTGTTTAATTACTTTGCATTGCTATTGAGCATTTGAAAGTATAGGAATTATGTGAGCGAGAATTAATTCGTTTCATTTACTACATATGTATTGCTGTAAAAACAATTATTCCCCGTACACTATCTTAAAGCTGGAAATTCATTTACATAAACATTATACATTATACATTTTTGTACAATGGGTTAATTCGACCTCCGGGTACTGTACTTGTCTTAACTGACAAGTACACGTCCTCTAACCTCTAACCTAACATTATTATTTACTGTGTTTGTTGATATGGGGTCGCCATGGTCTAGTAGGTAGTGTGCTGGCTTATTAGACGTAAAAGCCAGGTTTCGAGTCCCAGGCCAGACATCAAAAAAAAAAAAAATAAAAAAAAAATACAAAAAGTATTTTTTCGGCGATTTCTTCTCAGTTTCTCAAAAAATCTGTCGTTCGGAGTCGACTTTAAACTGTAGGTCCCGCCACTTATGTATAAAATTAACACACACAACATAAGTGGTGTGAGAAACTGCGGGCTTCTTGGGGACGATTGCCTGTAGACTGTCTAATAGTGAAGGTATAGCACTGGCCATTTTATAGTCACCTAGCAGCAACTCGTTTCCTTGCAGTTCGCATCTTCCCCCTTTCCACCTTTCCTAAAAACCTGCACAATGCACTGCATGAGTAGGGGCCATCCACTGAGTGCTGGTTTAATAAAAAAAAAAAAAAAAAAAAAAAAAAGTGACAATATTTACTTCCCATCAAAACTTCAGCATTAAATCAGCACTGGTGTGATATATTCGACGACATTTTATATTGGGTTATATAAAGAGCCTACACTAGTCCACGTCTCAGATTAGTCAACAAACCCACCGAAAAAGAGAAGACAATATCCACGAAGAAAAGCAAATACATGCAAGAGGAGATAGCCCTATGCGTACATTGCAATTTTATTTTTTAAGAAATCATTAGTGATTGAAAATATGTATCTCTTAAATAAGTTTGGATACAACAAAAAAAAAATCTCTTAAGCTTAAATTTTTTTAACTGACCACTAAGTGAATTACGAGTATAATCCGATTTTTATAAAAAAAAATAAACGATAAACAATCATTAACTACATACATATGTATTTCTTAAAAGCTACCAAACAGACAAACACAGTCACAAGGAGATGAATTTACTTAATCTCTCAATAATAGCACGAATAGAAAGTAAAATAATATTGAAATTTTAGTATGTTTTTGTATTTCCTTTTTTATTTTACAGCATCTTTAGCTTTATTTCCGATTTGTTCATATCAAAAAATAAAAAGTAGTACGTTGGTCTGTACTATTTGGTATCTGTTTTATTTAGAATGCATTCGTGTGACAAACAGACATGGACACCAACAAACCTGAAAACATTGAGACAAAGCTTAGGTTGGCGAATGAATAAATTTGAAGAAAATTAAAATCAAGAAATCACGCCTATAAAAAGGTTACCACTAAAAAACAATTTAAATGGAAATTAGAATGGAATACTATAATAAAAAAAAGAAGAAAAATAAAGAGAAAACAAAAGGCAACCAGACAGACAACATTTACCACACACATACATACACATATATACATACATACATACTAATAGTGAAAGTGCGTGTGAATATATTTCTTTGCTGTGTTCCTGCTTAACAATCGAAGCGAGAAAAAATAAAGAAATGAAGAAAAAAATCTTAAATTGATGATAATGAGATCGACCTTGGGGGACTTGAAAAAGGAATTAAGAGATTTTCTATCTAAAGACGTTATAAGTTTTCGCTAGGGAATGTCAGTTTAGAAGACAAAAAAAAAAGAAAGAAAATGTAGAAAATAACTGTAATTTAATTGAGTAAAGTAAAGTATCTTTAAAATCTTTTATTCAATAACTATCTAGATACTTACGAGCCCTTATTCATACATACATACATATATGGTGAATATAGTAATAAACACAAAAAAAATATGTTAATTAATTAATAATTTCTTTTTTTTTTTCTTTTGATTTAATTAATTTAATTAATTTCTTTTTTCCTTCTATTGATTCCAAATCAGAATAAAAAACTGGTATTGTGTTTCAGTTATCAAGTCACATATTTTAAGAACTATTTTAATTAGCTTTCTTTGATTGATTTTAGGTCCTACTACTACAGTGGTTAATAAAAGTTTTTGATATTAATTGAAGTCGCCGTAGTCTAGTAGGTAGTGTGTTGGCTTATTAGACTGATGGCCCAAGTTCAAACCCCAGGTCAGACATCAAAACGAAAATATGAAAATATTTCTTTGGTGACTTCCTCTCAGCAGATTTCTGGCAAAAACTATGAGAGTAAATAAAATTGCCATGAAAAGCTTCTCAAAAATATGTCGTTCGAAGTCGATTTTAAACTGTAGGTCCCGCCACTCTTGTATAAAATTAACGTACACAACATAAGTGGTGTGAGAAGCTAGGTCGTAATCCTGACTTAAGGGTTGTAATGACTTTTATTTATCGTTGTTATATAGGGTGATTTTTTAGCTATTATCTTTTTGGCAACACTGGTTTAGACAGCACACGCACGTTTCGTGTTTTGTTTCACTGTCAAACATCTTCAGTTTGGTCTATAATTTAACCACGAATCGTCTTACAAACGAACAACGCTTGCAAATCATTGAATTTTATTATCAAAATGCGTGCTCTTGGAAAGTTGGCCGAAGATCCACTTCTTTATCGAAAAATTGTGTTTAGCGACGAAGCTCATTTTTGGCTCAATGGATACGTAAATAAGCAGAATTGTCGATTTTGGAGTGAAGATTAGCCAGAAGCATTGCAAAAGCTACCAATGCATCCAGAAAAAGTCACAGTTTGGTGCGGTTTATGGGCTGGTGGCATCATTGGACCGTACTTCTTCAAAGATGCTGCGAATCGTAACGCCTTTAGACTATTTTTTGTGGGGCTATGTTAAAGCTCATGTCTCTACAAACAAGCCCGCTTCAATTGACGCATTGGAAGACAACATTGAAGCATTTATTCGTGAGATACCGGCCGAAATGCTGGAAAGAGTATACCAAAATTGGACTAAGCGGATGGACCATTTGAGGCGCAGTCGAGGTCAACATTTGCATTAAATAATCTTCAAACATTAAATTATATGGACCGTACTATCGATTCAAATAAAGATTTCATGCATTTTTCTGAATTTTATGTGTTTTTTTTTTGAAAAATTTTCCTATAGCTCTTAAAAAATCACCCCTTACATGGCATTTGATACAAAACGAACTGTTAGCACACGTTTAAAAGTGAATGACTGTCTGCCTGCCGGAATGTTCGTTAATATTCTGTTGCACATATGACTACGTATGTACGTATGTATGTAATAAGGATTTAGTCAAGTTTTCTTAGGACTTCATAAAAATTCTATGAAATATATTTAGGCGTTGGCACTTACATATGTATGTGTGATGTACCTATTTTCCAATTGAGTATGAATGTATGTTTTAATTTTAATTAATCTATATTGGATTAAATTCGTAGTATATTATTTTTTTTTTTTTTTTTTGTAAAGACATCTCGTTTACTACATATGTATGTAAGTCAAATAAAAGTACTGTCATTAGGCTTTAGACCGGAGAGGAGTCCATTTCTTGTATAATGAAAATGTTTGAATTTGTTTAACACGACAATTCGAAACATAACATCTTGGTTTGAACTATCGGGTCCGCCATCTAACGTTTTTTTTTTCAACTAGTGCTTATTTCGTGAATGGTAACACTTAGCTCATGTCTGATTTAACAGATAATTAGTTTTATCCTTCCGCTGAACGAATATGGTAGTGTATACGTGTTTTCGCTTCGCTAAGTGGGCCTGCGATCGACTTACAGAAGATGCCGATTTTGGCAAAAAAAAATCATCTTTTCAGATGAAGCTCATTTTGATCTTGGCGGGTACGTAAACAAGCAAAATTGTCGCATTTGTGGCACAGAAAACCCGCACGCATACATTGAAAAGCCGACGCACCCAAAACGAGTCACTGTTTGGTGCGGATTTTGGTCCAGAGGCATAATTGGGCCATTTCTCTTCGAAAATGAGCAAGGAGTGGCCGTTACAGTCAATGGCGATCGTTATCGGGCCATGTTGAACGAATTTTTGTTCACAAAAATTGAAGAGGAGGATATTGGCAACATTTGATTTAAACAGGACGGCGCTACGTGCCACACAGCCGAAGCTACACTCGATGTTTTGCGCCCTGTTTTTGAAGATCGCATTATCAGCCGCAGAGCTGATGTCGTTTGGCCACCTCGGAGCTGCGATTTGACACCGTTGGACTATTATTTGTGGGGTACCGTGTTAAGCCGACAAGCCAGAGACAATTGACGCTTTAAAGGACAATATTCGTGAAGCCATTGGTGAAATACAGCTGCACACAATCGATAATGTACTTAAAAATTGGACCGATCGTGTAGGCTACTGCATGGCCAGCCGAGGCAGCCACTTGAATGAAATTATTTTCCATTATTAACCGGAAGGATTGTGCTTTCAAATAAAGAAAGAAATTTGAGAAAATATTCAGTAGTTTTTTTTTAAAGCATTTTCAAAAAAAAAAAGTTATTTGGCGGACCCTTTATGTAACAGGGTCTCCGAAGAAAGAAAATTTTTTTTTGGCATGGACTCCAAGCCGGAAAGATGTCGAAACCATGGTAAAGTATCTTTTCATTCCATTGGATAAAATTAAAATATTGAGAAATAAAATCATTATATAATTGCAAGTTTATATGTATGTACTTTGTCGAATAATATTCTTTTTAACATATGTATTAAAAATATAAAAGTTTGTAAAGAGATAATTGAAAGAATTTGTATACACTATATACAGTGAGCGTCAAAAGAAAGTGTACACTATGGATAAAACTCTAACAATCTCAACTCAAGTTTTCCACTTAAGGAGAGTGCCCGAAAAAATTTTACAATATTTCCAAAATTTTCTAATTCTTTTCTTCTTGTTTCAATTTTAAAAACTGGCAATAAAATAATTTGAAAAAAAATTAAAGGTAATTTATTAATGTATATTTTTTTGAATTGTACACTTTCTTTTGACTAGGGTTGGGAATCCCGGGATCACGGGGTCCCGAAATCCCGGGATCCCGCAGTTTTTAGCAATTCCAAATTCCCGGGATTGAGCACATAATCCCGGGATTTGACTTTTTAAGCCTCAATGAAAAAAATCGTATATTAGAACTCTCACTAAAACGTTTTTATTTATTAAGAAATTGTATATCAAAGGCATGAATAGACATAGGTCCACCTGAAGGTGAATATTTTTTTTATCCAAAGATGAGATTAATATGGTATCCGCAATCATTAGTGCTCTTGTCCCAGTTAAAGCAACAGTTGACGCCCTTTGCCGTCGGGATGCTAATCTGTTCACAGCCGATGTTGCCATAACCTTTATGTTAAAAAAACTTAAAGATGCTAACAACGTTATAAGTCAAAAACTACATTCAGCCCTCATACTAATACAACAAAGGAGAACAGATATCAGTGGGGTACTTCAGTATCTGCACAATGGTAGAACAAATGTTCAGTCCGAATCCGAAACAGAGTTCGTAACGGTTCCTTCTTCCATAAAATGTCGCAAATTAATAGTTGAGTTACTCGAAAGACTAAATGCTTCAAGTCCAGCTACATCACTTCTAATAGTTTCTGAGTCAGAAGTTACACCTTCTGATTCAGATAAGGCACCTTTCGAAATTATTTCAGATTCTTCTGAGCTTCCATCTGAATCTCTTTCTTGTTCTCTTGAATAACCTTTAAATATTTCAGACGAGCTCAATTAAGCTATAAAAAAAGCACATTTACCGAGGATAGCAATTCGATGTGAGACGTTGTCTGTGAAAATTCAGAGAGAAATGCTCTTGTTTGAAAATGAAGGAACACGTGGTGACTTTTTGCAAAGAGCATACGATTTTTTAATGACTATTAAGCCAGCCAGTGTAGAGTCTGAACGTGCTTTTTCTGCAGCTGGATTTTTCGCGATGAAACTTTGGATGCTCGGTGCTTCCTCAAAACGTATTTTAAAAATAATAACATATCGCACTTGATCAACAAAAGAGTATATATCTATAAAAACTGTTAACTCTTTATAATTAATTTAAAAATGTGTAAAACTAAAAATATAATTAATTTACTTATAATTTAATAAATTCTTTCTTATAAACCTATTTTTGGATGTGTCATGTTATTAATTTTATTGAAATAATATGTTAATATCTTTCTAGAACAAATTTCTTAAAATCCCGGGATAAATCCCGGGATCCCGAGACTAGGTAAATGAAATCCCGAAATCCCGGGACTGAAAATATAGAGCGGGATTGCCAACCCTACTTTTGACGCTCACATTTTTGATTATACAACATAGTAATTTAATTGAAGTCTATCTCAGTATTCTAATGCATAAAACCATGCCGATTTACTCAAAAATAACATAAAATGAAGCTATACAAACTTTACGATTTTTGTTTCATTTTATTTTCTTTCTTTTTTTTTACTTAAATTTAAATTGTTTTTCTTAGCAATTTCCTTTTAAGTTCCAAATTTCTTTAAGCTTAATAGGCTCACATTTAGATAGTGATTATAGCGTAACATTTTTCTTTTCTATGTATTCTTGAATTAAAAACTCCCTCCGGCAATGAGAGTCTTCATGCTGTATACATATGTGTTAGTGTGAGTGTATGTATAAAAAGATATTTATGTAAATTATCTCTTAACGCTAAACGTTTTTTATCTTCATTCTGAAAGCTCGAAATCGAAATAAAAACCTCAGCCAACACATGTGTTTACAATTATCCGTGTTACACAAGAAACAAATAGAACAACGGAAAAGAAAAAAAAAATTCGACAAAAAACGAATATTTACTATGTATGAATAATGTTCAACCACTCACTTACTCCTACCACTACTCTGCCTACCACTTCACTCCCTTAACCAATCACATACTGAACATACAGAGAGTATCTGCATTCCATTAGGAGAACTTCTTGGCGTAGTAATCGGGAGATTAGTTTACACATTTACTTAATAGAAACTTGCGTAAATTGCTTGCAACGATGTTTTTGAATAGTGAAGGGAATTGCTAAAAGAGTGAATTAATATTTTCAGAAATATAACAAATGTCTAACAAAATGATGCATTCCAGTTTTACTAAATAAAGCAGGCAATTCAATTCTGTCTTACGTCTTCCACATGGTTTCCTATCTATAGTAGTTCGAACAAGGTTTCCATTAAGTTTACTAACTTTTCAATAGGTATTCGTTTCAAGTTATTTTAGTACAGAATATTTTTAGCAATTGAAAGGTCATGATGTGTGGTGTTCCTGGTAAAACATAAGTTTCTTACCTGTGACTACGGAATAAATTTCAGATGCTAAACTTTTTTAAATAATTCGACACTTATATCAACCGTTTTAATAAATATACGAACTTTCACTGCACTACAAAATATTTACTCTTTCCGTACATAATACCGCCAAAAATAAATAATAACAGTCAATCACAAAACAATGCCACTGTGAAATATAAAGAAAGATAAAATAATTCCGATCTGGCATCTTTCTATTAAGAAAGCTGACGGTTATGAATCTCTTTTCCAGAAATTGTGCGTTTTGACAGCCGCTTACTTGTTTCCATTTGTCTCAACAATTCTAGAACGAGGAAAAAGCACTTGTGGCAATTAAACGTTTTAAATAAAAATATTTAAACAAATATGGATGTAGGAGAACTATTATCCTTTAAATTAAGTCAACAGTTTATTAGTGAAACTCTGAAAACCTTTTAACTTCCCTTTAGCCGGAATCGATAAAAATATTTCCTATCCGGCATCTCTCTATTAAGAAAGCTGACGGTTATGAAACTCTTTTCCAGAAATTGTGTGTTTTGACAGCCGCTTACTTGTTTACATTTGCCTCAACAATTCTAGAAGGAAGAAAAACACTTGTGGCAATTAAACGTTTTAAATAAAAATATTTAAACAAATATGGATATAGGAGAACTATTATCCTTTAAGGTAAGTCAATAATTCATTAGTGAAACTCTTTGAGAACCTTTTAACTTCTCCTTAGCCGGAATCGACACCAAAGCGACCGCATGAAGACGACGATGACTACGGAGGCTCTCCAGAACGCACAGCGTCACGTCAAGATGAAAAATCCAAACGCATGAAACGTATTGCTCAAGCTAAAGAAAATGCAGATTTTGCTAAACCAGAACCGCCACCCCTACCAAGCGCTGTTAGTTTTTTAATGGATCCCGAATTAACGGAAGAGGAACGTTTGAATATTTTAAAGTACGTGGAAAGTGAAGAAGCTGAGGGTGAGGTCTTAGACGATCAGGGTTTAAAAAAGCTTTTACTGGTGTTTGAAAAGAAAAATCTTAAGAATCAAGAATTACGAATTAAATATCCAGATAATCCGGTTAAATTTATGGATTCCGAATTGGAACTGCATGGTGTTATACAGGAATTAAAAGCAGTAGCTACAGTACCAGATTTATATCCAGTATTGGTTGAATTAAATGGTATACCCAGCCTATTAGAATTACTGAGTCACCCAAATACTGATATAGCAGTAGCTATTGTGGATTTGCTGCAGGAAGTCACGGATGTTGATATATTGGGTAAGTTTTTATGGCAATCACTATCTGGGTAGAATTAGGTGAGCTATTTTTAAATAATTTTTATAATAGTTAAATTATAAGACAATTTTTAGAATCTAATTGAGGGAGAAATGCCCATGAATTAAAGGAGTTTACTTTAAACTAGATTAGATTAGAAAATATCTCTACTTTTACGAGGTCAGTTCACAAATCATTTGGATTAGCCCATATACTTATGTATATGGCTTAGATTTGATCTCGGTAAAGTCAGTATAATTACGTTCCGTTAAGACACATTTAATAATTTCTTCTTTGGGCTGTTAACACACTTAAAGCGCGACATTCGAGCATTAACCCTATGCTTGTAATTCTCTGATTTTTAGCAGCCTACAGTTTTATAAATCCCAATATTGCCATATAATTCAATGAAAAAATCTACAAAAAAATGCGCAAATAAATCACAATTTCTCTTTACTTCCAGGTGAAAGTAGTGAAGGTGCTGAGGTTCTGATTGAAGCTTTACGCAAACAGCAGGTTACTGCTTTATTGGTACAAAATTTGGAGCGCCTAAATGAACAAGTTAAGGAAGAGGCTGATGGTGTTCACAATACCTTATCGATTATAGAGAATTTAACTGAAATGAATAATGATATCGTACGAGAAGCAGCCGAACAAGGTCTACTAAATTGGATATTAAAGAGGCTAAAACAGAAGCCTCAATATGATGCGAATAAACTGTACTGTAGTGAAATTTTATCCATACTTATACAAACTAATAACGACAATAGGCTAATGTTGGGTGAAATCAATGGCATTGATATATTGTTGCAACAACTGGCATTTTATAAAAAACATGATCCTTCTTCTACTGAAGAACAAGAGTATATGGAAAACCTATTTAATTGCATGTGTTCCGCTCTAATGGCCAAAGAAAATCGTGATCGTTTTTTAAAAGGCGAAGGTTTGCAGCTTATGAATCTAATGTTAAGAGAAAAGAAAATGTCTCGCAATGGCGCTTTAAAAGTACTTGATCATGCTCTCTCAGGGCCAGATGGCAAAGAGAATTGTAATAAATTTGTGGATATTTTGGGTTTACGCACCATATTTCCTCTGTTTATGAAAACACCTAAGAAAAATAAACGTCTACTATCGGCTGATGCACATGAGGAGCATGTATGCGCTGTTATAGCCAGCATGTTAAGAAATTGTAAAGGAGCTCAACGCCAACGTTTATTATCGAAATTTACCGAAAATGATCATGAAAAAGTAGATCGTTTGTTGGAATTGCATTTGAAATATTTAGAAAAAGTAGAGGCCATTGACAGGGAGATAGATCAACAGCAGAAGGTTTTCTTAATTACGCGGAATTTGTCGAAACATTCGATAATTTATTTCTTTTATTTCAGGACCCAGATGCTGATGAAGATGAAGAGACTGAAAATAATTACATGAAACGTTTAACCGGCGGCTTATTTACTTTACAAATGATTGATTATATTATTTTAGAAATAAGTTCTACAACGGAATCTATCAAACAGCGTGTTGTACAGATACTGAATTTAAGAGGTGCTTCCATGAAGACCATACGCAGTATTATGCGAGAGTATGCTGGAAATTTGGGAGACGATGGTGATGCAGATTGGAAGGAACAAGATCAAACACACATTTTATCTTTAGTTGATCGTTTTTAATACATCCTTTATGAAGTTTTTATTTAGTTGAGAAAATAAAAATTACTTTATGTTAGTAAATCAATGATTTTTTTTTTTTTAATCGAATATAGTAAAGCATATACTTTCATTTGTGTTGTTTGTGCCATTAAAAAATTAATCAATGTTAATTTTAAGGACGACGCTTAAAATCCGGGTCATGCTGGATGAAGGGCGCACGGTAAGTCTGCTTAAACTCCAGAGCGGCACGCTCAGTATGGTTGCCGAGGTCATTACGGGGAATTGCGTTATGTGCAAGCATGGTGCATTGGTCTTGGACATCTTGCCAATGATTCCTGCGAAAACTGCAGGGATGAGGCTGGGTAAATACCCGACACTTACTATATGGATAATCTTGAGGAACACTCACGGATTGACATTGACAGTCTAAGTAGCTTCATTGGGAACACCGAGTGGTTCCGAAGGCTGTGGTAACACAATGAGCTCTATGTGGCCATGTGTGTCCATCTAGCGTTTTCACTTCATTAAGTTTCAGACCTACTGCTAACGTTATGCTTCGTAAATCTGCCAAAGGAAACAATCGTTTGTACAGTCTAGATCACTTAGGCGACTTTGTGAACCCGCATTAACCTAGTTACGATTTTTAAGGGGTTTTGAAAGCATCTTATCCAAAACTATGTTAAATTGTAGTGGTGGTGACAGAACGATGTATTGCCGAATATCTAGCTCAACTTCAACTGTCCTACTCCATAGCTTGTCTTAATTAATGCTGCACAAATGATTCCTTCCATTTATAATAAAACAAATACAATTCATTTTTTCTTTCCTTTTATTTATTGTTACTTTTTTTTAACGAAAATATCTGTTATGGGAGTATAAATTTGATATTTCATTGTATTTCAAAAATTAACTTCACAGTAAACATAACACGGTAAATTTTGACAAAACCAACTGGAGATTAATGGGAAAAATTCAAAATTGGCTTGAGGAACCCCAAAAAAAGGAATGCAACAAAACAGGCAAGGTTTACTTTTGTTTATTCCTAGCAATTAAAGAGAAAAAAATAATTTAAAGAAAAGAAAACAAATTATAAAGAATAGTTTGGTTTTAAGAGGTATTTTATGTTTATGATGGTGTACCTTTTGTTTAAATTAAAACTTAAAATAGAAGAAAAAAAATAATATTAATAAAGAATGCAAATATGCAAAGAACATTCTCTAAATGATACATTAAAATAGGAAAATAAAAATGTTTAAATGTATAAGAAAAGAAATATAATAATTAAATAATAAAATAAAAATAAAAACAAACTACTTAATACATACTAGAGATATACAAGCAAAATACAAACAAATAAAACTACAGAGTCAAAAATGTTGTGACATTATCAAATGTTTTGCGAATTTAATTTAAATGTTCAAAGTTTATAACGTTTTATTCGCATATATTTACATGACGATATTTAATTAGTTTAGTGCAATATTTTTTTAATCTTTATAGTAGTAGTGACAGTGCTTGAGATTTAAAATAATTTTTTTTTTTAAATTTTACAATTAATCGATTTTTTTTATATTAAAGGCTTCTGAAGCAACAATATCAATTCGTAAGATGTTTTGTTTTTGCAAAACATCATTTGATTTGATTTTAAATGTGCTTTTTAACTACCAAGAGAGTAGATGTAATGGTTTTCTTTTTTTCTTTAATTTTACATAACGCCGATATTTAATAATGTTTGGTTGTATGTTTTGTATGCATGTTGAAAGCAGTATTGAGTTTTGTTTTTTTTTTAAGAAATAGAGTGAGAAACAAGCGAGTTTTAAAATAAATATCTCTACTTGGCGCTGTCGGGAATTTCAAAGCTGACATCCATTTTAACTTCACGGGCGAGTTCAACAATTTTGGCCAAGTGTACAGATAAATTGGCAGCTTCATCTAAATCGTGGCGAGGAATAATTCTCAAACCGGATTTCTTAATCAATTCACGAGCCTCATTTACTTTGGTGCCCTGTTATAAGAGGAATAATTAATAATTTCTCTTTTACATTTTTTTGTTTATTTTTATTTTACTTGCCTGCAATCTCACAACAATGGGCATTTTCATATTTAAATCCTTGGCAGCGGCAATAATACCTTCAGCAATAACATCACAACGCATAATGCCGCCGAAAATGTTTACCAAAATACACAAGACTTTTGGATCGGAAGTGATAATTTTAAAAGCTTCCTTCACAGCCGTAGCAGTGGCACCGCCACCGACATCCAAGAAATTGGCTGGATCACCACCGTACAATTTAATAATATCCATTGTGGCCATAGCCAAACCAGCACCGTTGACCATACAACCGATAGTACCATCCAAAGCAATATAGTTCAAATCATATTTGGCAGCTTCAACTTCTTTGGGATCCTCTTGGGTCCAGTCACGCATGGCAAACAACTCTTTTTGACGGAATTCACCGTTATCATCGAAACGGAATTTGGCATCCAAAGCAAAGACTGGTAAATGATTTTAATTCCAGAGATTATTATTAAAATAAAATAAGGAACAATTTTTTTGAAGCGATTACACAAAAAAGCAATTGAAATGATAAAAGGCAATAGGAAAGAAAATGAAGAAGGTTTTTGAAATTATTTAAATTAAAAATTAACAAATGAATACAATATTTTTCTAACGGGTGACTATTAATCTGTACCCCGTTCTACATAAGCGCTAATAAATCATTTAATGTGGTCACAACGAGCTTAGATTTACACCTAAAATATCTACTTATACATCTTTAAATATTTCTTAATCTTTTGGGAACTTTCGGGTCATTATTATGATCACCAGCAAAGAGAAAATTCAGATTGTATTTCGCAGTAACAACGGCCAACTACAAAAAATGGAAAAGAACTCTGTTCCATCAAGGCTATTTAAACTTAAGTTCTGGGAGCTCAAAGGACCTGCCACGAACAGATTACAGTCTTCTGTTCCTGTGTATGGAGAGTAAGGCTTTGAGAAAAGCTAAGGAATATTGATTGCATCATTCTTCTACTGAAAAGGAGAGCGAGATTTTAAATGAGGGATAATTATGTACAGAAGTCAATCAGTCAACTAACAAACCTGTGCTAAATAAGGGACTTTTCATTTCAATAAAAATAATGCGAGTTTTTACTACACTTTATATTTAAAAAGGGGAGGGGAGAAATGATGCCAGCGATTTTTTTTTCTCTACTTGATTTGTTTTTTACGCTGATGCAATTCGAATCCACAATTGAAGGACGAATTAGATCCTCTGAGACATTAAACTTTATTGGTTTTTAAGTTGATGACGATAGGTTTACTTGTCATATACTGACAGTTCTTTTTGTTTTTGATGCAATTTGTGTACTTTTCTGAATTGGTATGTATAACAGATTCATAAAAGATTGATTGATTGTAACTTTTTCGTCTAAATGTTTGCCCCACTTAAAGAACAATTTCTTGGATTTTTAATACAATAAAAACGTATTTCTAACTTTTTAAACTTTATACTATACTCCGAGGTTTCTGAGAATACTGTATACAATTCTGAATCCACTGCATATAACATCCATATAAAAATTTATAACACAAAACAATTTTTAAAAGTGGACTGAATTAATATAGAATATTTTGAAAATGCAGGCAATTAATTTCATACAAACAATATTAAACCAACACCTTAGGATAAAAATTGTATAAAAAAAAAATATTAAAAACAAAGGATTTTCATAAAAAGTTAATTGGTTTTTAACACAACTATTCAAAACATGTTTTTTTTTTCTCATGGAAAATACAAACACCAGAAGTTAAAGGCAACAAAATAGTACATTTTAAAATAATAACTAATATTTAATAAAAAGGTATACATTTAAAACAATAATATTAAAGTAGTTTGAAAATAGTGAATAAAAGCTTGTAGAAAGAAAATAAGATAAGCGTTAAAAACATATGCTACAACTAATTGTTGTTTATCACTATCAAGAGGAACTACTTACAGGCTGTATCATTCATCATCATATAACGACACAACAATGGTGGGAATTGCAATGAAATAAAATGATTAAATGAATTAAAATTACAAAAATAAGAAATAAGAGAAAACATATACAATTTTCTTTAAAAGACTGCAATTCCAAAAGAGACAAAATGTATCATGTGGAGATTTGTTTATATTTCAATGTAATAAACCCTATTATACATGCCATTTTCAATTAAACTTATTTAAAAAACTGTTTCACTTGAAATAGATTTGTTTTGAAAATAGCATGTAAATAAATGAGTAAAAAAAAACGTGCATTATACTTACAACCCTGCATAGCGTCTTCAGCATATGGATTAATTTCAATTAGTAAAGCATCCTTCTCCAGGAACAATTTATACATGTTACACAACAGGTTCACGGTGTTTTCGCTGTGCTCTTTCTCATCTAAACCTACTTTCTTTACTACTCTTAAAGCTTGTTCTTTGGTAATACCCTTTTTAATGTCAATGGGTTCATAGACAATGGCATCGGGATTTTCGGCAGCTACTTCCTCAATATTAACACCACCCTGAGAGGAAGCAATGACGACGGGTCCCTAAAAGAAAAAACCTTAAATAGATCTTTATTCGATATAAAAAGAAATAAACTTACATTGAAAGATCTTTCCATCATAACGGCAAAATAGAATTCACGTCTAGGGAACTTACGCTCAGCTACCATAACTTTTTTGCACAAACGTCCAGCGGCGCCAGTTTGTTTGGTTACTAAATATTGATTTAACATTTTACCAGCAATTTGTTCTGCTTCTTGAGGGCTAAACAAAAAATTATTTTTAAAGTTTTAAAACTTATCTTATATGCGTGATATTATAAACACTTACTTATTGACTAGACGTACACCGCCTTTAAGGCCATTTTTAAAGGTACCTTTACCACGACCACCGGCTAAAACTTGTGCTTTCAACACTAAATTGTTGGTGTTAAGCTTTTTAGCAATTTCTAGGGCTTCCTTAGAGGATGTAGCAACACCAAATCTAAAATAATTAAAATTTTAACGTTAAATTTAAAAATAAAAATATTTTAAATGAAAACAGCCGAAAGGTTTGCTTAATTAGTTATGAGTACGAAAAACCTATGATTTGCGTTTGAGGCCCTATTAACATATCATGCCTAACTTGCTTAGCTGATGGATCTTCCGAATCTTAAGCGGGGCACGATAAGTATAGTACGCGGGCATTTTGTTCTATGACCGAAATTGCCAAGATGTCAGCGACCTCACCGCCACTTATATAGCTTTGAGTTGTTGCTTAGCTAATGTAGTATGTCTCGGCATTTGGTTTAGAAATGCTAAGCATCCGAGGAAAGAGATGTGATATGACTATCAGTAAGAATGTTTAGAGTCAGTTTCTGCTCAATAAGTAGAACACAGTTTCTTAGCCTAAAGGTACTTGTTTATTCCCCTAATATAACCACTTTTAATCAACCTGCAGGTTAAGTTAGTCTAAGTTATAAGGACGGTATACCACTGTATTAGCAGGGGTCGGATATCTATTGGTCCATTGTGAAAAAACGCTTCCGAAAAAGAAAAAGTACAACATATAAACAGAAAATAGAGTCTGATGTCCACAGAGGGAAGAAGAGAAAAAAATAAAGCAAGACAAACGAAAAGCCAGGAAATAAAGATAAGCAAAAAGGAAAGAAAAAAGACAAGTTCCATAGCCATCATGTTCCAAAGTGATATAAGGTCCCATAGATAAATACCTGGCATGTCACTTCGGTCTACGCAGCCTATAAGATAATCTAACCTATAAACCTTCAGATCTAACGGTTCCCCAATAAATCTGCCTGTGTACCTGTAGGTAACATAAAATATGATCCACTGCCTTTTCACATAAAATAACCTCATATCCACCATACTTAAGCTTTGAACTAGTTTCGTATCTGTAGGATTGAGCTTTGGCCACAAGGGTCTTGCAACCGTAGTTTGATCAACATATCTATTTCCTGTCAACGAACGAATTGAACCTGTCCTCAAAATCAACCTATATTTGGATGGAAAATCTATTTTTGAACGAGGAAGAAGTAAAGAGTCGACCAAATTTCTAAATACGCTCTTGACCTGCTGCCTATATTATAAATTCTAATGAAGAGCACACGTTCAATGTATTAATTGTCGTTAAAAGCAATTTGAGTCAAATTTGATACAAAAAAGTTATTTGCCTTCGCTGTGGCGATAGGCGGTAGATTGGACAATAATATGCCTTAAATAGTATTACTATTACCATTGTCTAGTGGTGTCCATGGGTGTTAGCATCATATTTCTGTATGGTTAGTGCTGTAATTCAATTTTCCAGAATTGCTCGTCAACGCTTGTCGAAATTTCGAAAAGTTTTCAACCTTTTTAGCCAAAGATTCGAACAGCATGGCGCATTTTAAACAAAATTTGCATACTTTGAACAGAAACAACACAGCTTTTCGTAAAGAAAAACCACGTTTAATATATTTTTTTTTGTTAAAAAATTCTAAACTCGCTTTGCTTTATTTTCTGAGACGCCTTATCTAAGCATGATAATAATTTTTATATGTTCGTTGCACTACAAGTCATACGCTAAAGAAATCACTTTTAGTAAACAACACTTAGAATTATGAAATGTTGTGTTGAGGTGGATTTTATTGGTTCTAAATACCGTATGATCGAATACCTTTGCACTTTATAATTTGGCGGTATACTAAAAGATAAGAGCCATACGTTTAAAGAGCATTAAGCGTTGTGAAATACATATAAAACAACATTGAAATTTGATTTAACAAAACTTGAATTGAATTTATTTCTCCTGTGATTTAATTTTACTTTAAATTCTCAAATGTACAAAGTGTTTAAAGAAATTTGTTTTGAAATTTAAGTAGTAACATCAGTTTTCGTAGGAGTAAATTTGAGTACTTTAGTGCATTGTGTTGGAACTAGTAATATAACGGGGGACGAGGCAAGAGGGGGTAGTAGTTATGGATTGGATTTAAATTTGTTTACATTGTAATATACAGGAAAAACTTGTGCAGGAACTACAAATAGTATGGCTAAAGATCTAATTTGCCCTGTAATGCTTTATACGATTGGCTGGTAGGATCGGTCACAACCACATGTGCAGTTTAATTTTCAGAAATACAAACATACATATCTACATACATATTTGGCCATACATGATTACGCCGTAGTTCCTCACATGTCCCACATTGTAGGTGCAAATTTTTCCATTAGTGGCAGGTCCTGCAGTTTAAAGTCAAACTATTGAAGATTTTTCAATGCAATTAGCTTCTACCAGAGAATTACTAAAAGGGAACCGCCGAAAGAAAAATTTATTGTGATTAAAAAGAAATTCTTTTGTTTTTAAAATTTTAATAAAAATTCTTTTTAATCACAATAATTTTTAATTTAACTGAAACTTACCCAGCCAGCATTTTTGAAAAATTGTAATCAAATTCGAGTCTTTTTTGATTCATCTGCGCGATTAAAAAGCTAGAATATACGCTCATTTTCTGATCATAAAAGACTCTTTTGTCGGGAGAAAAAAGTGACTACGAGCGACTCTTCTTATAAAGTCATTTATGAGTCATTTTCTATATTAGTTTAGAGTAATTTTCAATCCTTTTTCTAGTAGTTTTATGATCATTTTCGAATCGCGTTCTTATCATTTATTAGTCTCATTTACCTTCGTTTATGATTCTTTTTCGAGTCGTCTTTCAGTCATCGCTAGCTGGGTTAATTACAATTTTTAAAAATTTTGTCTCTATGTGCTTCAATACGTGAGTTTTCAATACAAACGAATTATCTATAGAAATTTAATTTATAAATTGAGTAAACAAAACTATCAAAACAGCGTATACATACGTGAAACAATAAGATAAGATACGTTATGTTTTTTGTTTAAACGTTAGGTGACGTAGCATGGGTTTTAGCATTGCATAATAAATCATATGGCAATTAGAAAGAATTTTTAATATAATACCATAAACTTTTATAAAATAATCATAATTAAGCACTTGAAACAGAGGATAGTGTGGCACACGAATTAGGTTTTAAATAGAATCTCAAATGAAATACAAACAATATTTCTACATTTCAATGAAAGATGTATAGAAATGATTTAAATTTGAATATTTCTTTCGCTATTAAAATGATAATTGTAAAATAAGAGCACAGTTTGCACATATATTTATAAATTATTTTGTGATCGTCGTTCATATTCTATTTTATTTTTTCTATTTTAATTTGCTTTCCTTACTGATAACCCCTAAACTAGTTATTGCTGTAGTTTCTTTTTTTTTAATTGCTTTTTATTGCAAACAACACAAATTAAATACTACACATTCAAGATTAAATTTTGCCGCACTTCTTGCCAGCTGTAATATGAAAAATATATTTTATTTCTATTATTTTTCAAAATGTTCAAAGGTCAGTTTTATTTTGGTTTATTTCATTTTGTTTATTTTCAACAAAAACAAGTTCTTTCGACAATTTTTGTTTGTTGTTTTCTTTTCGAATCGATTTAAAAGGTTCATTGATTTTGATTTTCGATGTCAAGCAAACAGTATTTCAATATCAAATTCAAGGCATAATAACGACACAAAATTCATTGGTTTGCGTTGTGATTAAAATAATATGAAATCAACAGATTAACAGGCAATATTAGATTAAAAAGTTCATTGGAATTGTTAGACTATATTACATCGAAATTATTTGAAGATATAAAGAGTAATAAATAGAAAACTATTAATTTGGCACGAAAATGAAGTCTTTAACATGGAATGATCGCTTTATGATCAAATATGTACTGTTTTGTTCGATAACTTTTTTGTAACTTGATATCATGCAAAAAACTAGGACTATTCCACACGCTTTTATTAAGGCAATTTACACCCAATACAATTTTCTGCATAGACGAAAACAGTAGGTATTCGTTTGATATCATTTAAAGACTACATGCTTCAAGCAACCACCCAAAGCTTTTCATTGTCCTAATGGAAGGGATTTCCAAATATGGCTATTCGCTCTCGCATTATGGTTCGAAATACTGCTATGGGGGAGCAGTTCATTGCAATAAGTTTCCGAAAAAAAAAAAATTAGAAACCGCTTCCTGCCTATCGATCCTGGCTTGATCACAGATTCTTTCAACTCACTGCTAATTGACGACGACGGTTTTATGAAATGCATTTGATACGTTTTTTCGTTATCCGTGTGGAATATACATATATTGAACATCATACAATAGTTAACTTTCCTTTTGAACTTAAAAGTTCCCAGAACGGAATTGATGAAGAAACTTTGGATTTAATTTTCTTACCACCTTTCATCTCTTTCTTTCTTTCTTCTTTTCAGAGTCTAAAGTTTAAGAGGACAAAGTAGGATCTTTTACATAACTCATAAGATTTCGCAATCCCTAATAGAGCGAACATCGTCGAAAGTTTTGGAATCTTTACAGATTTTGTTTCTCATATTTTCAGATGAATTAAAAGCATTTAGTCGTACGCGCATTAGAGATGTCCGTATTCTTTCGACTTAGGACGGTACTACGCTTTTTGCCTCATTGTAGGTATAAGATATGCCAATAATCAAATATATATGATTCAATGGATTCCATATCGAATGATTTATCATTAAAGATTTTATATATTTAAAAAACAATCTATAGCTATCATATGCTAGCTGAAAGTGTTTTGTCTTGTCTTCCAAAAGTGTTAATTTCTAAATGTCAACAACAACGAATTGTGAGTTGCCAACGTATGCTAGTGGTGTAAACATTTAACACCTTAATGTTATTAATTTTTCCATTTACAATTAGATCATTTTTAAACCAATATTTGAAAACATTTTTTCTTATAACGATATTGGTTTTAACAACAAAATAAACTCAAATCAACAAAAACATTATTTTAAATGTTCAAATGATTGGAATATTAAAATAATTCCAAGTTTAAGAAAATAATAATACTTACTTGGGAGTAGGAATACCAGCATTATTTAAAAGAGTGTAGGATACATGTTCTTGAACGTTTAGGTTACGTTTTTGTTGACATTGGGAAGAAGCAACTGAACCCAAAACCTATAAAAAGAATAATAAACAAAATTAAAGGAGACTATTTAATAAAAATATTAACAAATTTATCTGAAAACAAGTAGTAGAGCTCTCACGGAAATTTTGCACAAATTAATGAATCCTTTTTGAAGAAATAAATATTGGACTTAACGCAAAATCAAACACAAGATGTAGTCATAAGGGAACCATATTTTTGTAATACAGAGGTCAGAAGCTTCCCTGGAGACCATTTAATATATGCAGACCATTTGAATATATGAAGGCGAATGGGTAAATAGACACTTATGGGTATGTTAAGCTTTTTACAATTATTTTCTTATAAATGGGCCTCTAATCGGAAATATTAATTTTCTTAATAATAAATTCAATTCGAATTTAAATAAAATTAAAAGTGAAAAATAACAATTTGAAAATATTTCTTATCTTTTTCAAGGTTAATTAAAATTCGGCATAAATAAAAATATTAAGTCTACAACAAAACTTTGACAATCTACATGCATACCTAATCAACAAGTAGAAACAAGAATAACAACAGCTGAGAGTTTAGACAACAAAAACAAGTCACGCGATTAGCGTACTTTTATGAATCATATGTATGTCCAAAAACGATCATAGTACAAAATTCAAGCTAAACTATGAAATGACGTCAAATATGGAGCAGAAAATCCCGAAAGAAACTTGTATGCCGGTAGAAGATAAGAATTTAAATAAGCAAAAATAATTAATTATTTCGACATAAATTATTTACTGTTATGCAGGGCCATTTACGATTAAATGGCCATCACCTTGATCGACAGTCTGAGATCGAACGAAAACCTTCACTTTTTTCGTAATTAACATAAAAGAGCATTCACAACGACAACACTGATAAACTTTGAGTACCCCTCCCTACCACCCCCTCAACAATAAAACCAACAACTCGGTATTTGATGTAGAAACATTTTTAGAATAAAAATAATATGAAGCAGCACTGCCAATTAGAATTCCATGCCATGAAAAAAGTATTTTTTCCTTCTCTTTCGTTACGTCACGAATTTTTATTTTTTCAACATTTTTTATCTTTCCCCATTTTTTAATATTTTTAACAAAACAAAAGTTCTTTTTTCCGTTTCACTACACCTTTCCCTTTGCTTGAATCATACCAACATACGACAATTCAATGATATTTCACCAATTATGTAAAACAATTTTTTCACTTTGGTTTTTTGCACTAAAAATTTCATTTTTTTTATACCTTTTGGCCAATTTTTTTATTGATAATTTCGGCTACCACACCAGTACGCGCAATTAATGATGCCATTTTTATTTAGATTTAAGATTCTATTTAGAAAAATATATAAATTAAATAGTTAATATTACGCGTCTTTTTTTTAATTTTTTTATTGAAATGAAATACTTCTCAGGGCTTTCGTTTCGTACCGTAAAAAAAAACTAAACGTCAAGAAGAATGATTTTCGAATGAGACAAGTTGTAGTAATTGAATGCCATCTGGTTAATAGTCGATAAATCTGAACGTTTAGTAAAACAATATGGCAACGTTGAGAGTGCCAAATGTTAAAATACTGTCAAGAGGAATTGATATAGATGAGATGATGTTGCCAAGCTTGTTTTTTAATAAAATTTTATTAAAGTAATAAAAATGAATCAGAATTGCAACGTAGACTTTGCGTTAAATACGGATTTTATACTATTCTGACGAGGTTTTTTTAAACTTGCTTATGCTGGTATAACCACAATACATAAAACTAAATCTGTGTAACTATAACGCCAAATACAGGATTACACAAAAAGTAAACAAAAGTGACCGTTAAATTTAAATATCACCTGAATACACGAATTTTAATTATGATTAATTGCCTTATTTTTTTGACATTGAAAACGTTACTAGATAAGACTTTTCTCGAAATGAATGAGACTAGATTTGCATTTAATTACGGACTCATTTCATTAAAAATTTCTCTCTAACTCCATTATTTTCTTTAGTATCAAATTGAATACCGTACTATAACATTTTTCTTTTTATTTGTTCATAAAAATCATTGGCACATTTCAAAAATACGTTTGTTTACCTCTGACATTTTTCATTCATCTTGACAAACGGTTAAATTCATTCTTTGCTCTCACAAAATAACTCTCTCAACCGATTGCAAGTAAACAACAAAATATACCGTTAGAGTTCTTCACTACTACAAAACAATTTAATTAGCAAAAAAAAAAAAGATAAAAATGGAGGAAAAAGAATGAAAACCAATTCCATTCAGTTGTAGCAGAGTAATCGTTAAGTGATCGTAGCTCTTGAAAAGAATGTCATGTCAACAACAACTACGTTTAAAACAAATTTAAACAGTGTTTCAAACAATTGCAGTAGCAGTTTAGCAACATTGAAAGAACACATCACCACGTGTTTACAGCGTTGGCGGCAAAAGCATCTTTCCAAGAAACAACACAACAAAGATCACAACCAGGAGGCAGACGTGGAACAAGAGGAACTACATCACAGAGGTAAACAGTTTCATTGCCATTGTCAGCAGCATAATAATTCCAGTAGGTGGTTTGGTGGAGCCAGCGGCATAAAATCCTTCAATTCGAAATTCCAAAAGTTCATCTCTTCACAGCAGCAACAAAACTCTTGTAGCAAAACTAGAGACTTTACGACCCATAGCGATAAGACGGGCCCGCGAAAATACGGTCGTAAAGTTGAAATTGTTGCCAAATTATTTTCGGCCACTTTGATTGCTAAGCCGAAAACAACTACAAAGAAAGATTGTAGCCAGCAAACTGAAGAGAGAACCTATTGCTACTTCGAGGAGCAAATTAATATTGTTAATAGCTCGACGACAGCAGAACTCCGTAATTGTAGTACCAGCGACGAAATGACTGTAACGGAATTAACATTTTTGGAAATTCGAGATGAACATCCGGATTTAGATTCGGAAATACGAAGTATCCTGACAGCACGTGCTCAGGATGGTGCCACCATATCCGAGATACGAGGTAAGAAGCAATAGTTTAACTAGGTACAAAGGAATTAGTTATTTTCTTAATAAAAGTAGTTTATAAGAAAAGGTATGTAAAAATTCCGCGATTATATAGTATTTCCGTTTGATCTTATAATACACGTGTGTTGAGTGGTTTTTAACCTCTATCAGAAAAATAAAGTGATGACTGAAGAAAGCCGTGCTGGAGGCAATCGCGTTTACACTTAGAGGCCTTACCTCGTTATAACTGCTAAGAGAATCTTAAAATGAAATCTGGATTTAGCAGGTCTGTCTGCAGGTGGATTCATTATCTCATAGTTTGGAAATAAATACAGTTTGTAGGAGACTTGGGTATTTGTTTCTTCTTTTCAAAAGGAATGCCGACCTAATGTATGTGCCAGTTTTTGTGCCAGCTTTTGAAAGCGTGTCGGCAATGTTATTCCCTTCAATGCCCTCTTGCCAAAGAACTCAAATGAGAATAACCGGCATTCTTAGAGAATTCCGTCGACGGTCTCAATTTTTTGCCATTTCTTATTCTTTTCTTGCAGAACTCCTATTTTCTTTTAGTAAAAATCTTTCGTAAACTCCTACCTATTGGATGAATTATTTGCCATAGATACTCGGTCTATGGGGTGATACTATCGACCAACTTCTGGGCAACTGCTTTCTACCTATAGGGCAGTTATTTATATGAAATGGGAGTTAGACTAGTAGCCATAATTTCATTACATTTATACTCATTTCTCCGATTTGTACATTTTTTCTTTTTAATTTTAGAAGACTATCGTAAATTGACCGGATTAACGTTTCCCGTTTACGAAAATGTAACGGAATTTCTTTTAACTATTCCACATGTTACTGCCTATTGTACTGAAAAAGGCACTCGTATTTTTAGTATCAAGCCAATGGAAAAAACTAAACATATACATGATATGGTAATGCAACAGAAACCACAACCAGAATGTATACAAAAGTCAACGGAAAATCGTCATTACAATCGAGAACGGCATCGTACCAACAATTATCAACCCTATACTTGGCGCCACAATACCAGTCGAAGATTGCAGCACAATACGGCAAATACATATATAGCTCCGACTGTTCATAGGAATTCTGAGCATGAACAATTGATACCAACCACCAATAGCAGTTTATCTAGAGAAGGTCCTGAGGGATGCTATGAAAACAATTGCTGTTTCTATCAAGATAACTGCAATTATCTGTAAGTTGTGTAATTTTCATATTTTATGTATTTAACTATTAAAATTTGTATTTTTTTTTTTATAAATTCAAGCTTTAACCGCATTTGTAATCGACAAAATCTACCTTTAAGTAGTCAGGTTGCTGTTATTCCTCAAATGGAGGAACCAATCCCTCAGACTTCTCAAAAACCATTGCCTACCCCAGCTGGCTTAAATGTAGCCATGAATAATATAAATGCTGATATTGCTACTTATAGAAATAATATCAACCATTTGAATAATTTATTTGGAATCCAACAGCAAGAACAAGCATATCAATCAAATTTAAATAACATTCCACCCGACTTAAGGCGTTCTTCCTTAAATTTCTTTAAGAATATTATGCCAAGTCGTTCATCATCGCCAACGGCCAAAAGTTGCTACACTACCAATTCGGCTTTTACCGATAGTGATTATGAAGCTCATCTATTGGACTTTTTACTATTGGGTGATGATTTCTTGCTGTACATGGCACGCATGGAATTGAGATGTAAATTCAAGAAAAGTAAGTTTTGTACACAATATGTTCGACAATAAATTCTTATTTTGTAATTTTGTTCTTTGTTCATAGATCAGCGAATTTTACAATCAGGCTTATGCGTGTCTGGTCAAACTGTTGGTGCTTCCATAAAACGTGTTCGAGACTTAAGTGATAATCGCCGTGCGATCATTGTAAATATAGGCTCCGTGGATATTATGCAAGGCAGACAATTAATACAAATCGAACATGATTTTCGTGAGTTGTTATTGACCATGCTGAAAAAAGGCATCAGACCAATATTAACAACTTTGGCTCCTTTGGCTAATTATAGCCATAACCATGATATAAAGCGTGTGCTGGGACGATTTAATGATTTCATTAAGAGAGAAGGCAAACAAAGGAATTTAATTGTGATCGATATATGGAAGTGCTTAGTAAATGAAAAAGGACACATATTATTCGATTGCTTTCAGAAGTGAGTATTATATTTAGAAAATTATTAAATTTATATTAAAAAATATATGAAAGGTTAGTTATAACGATGCCATTATTCCATGGTGTTTTTACCACACCATATATTTTTTATACCTCGACATAGAAGAGTAATGTAAATTAGAATCAAAGTATAGATTACTTGCAACGTGTAGTAAAGGGAAAAACACTATTTTTGCACTCAAGTAATTCTTCTCCAATCAACCAATCCACTGGGGCCAATAGAGTTCGTCTTCTATCAAATGTTAGGGAACAGGCAATAAAGCAGGATTCATTGTCAAACACAAAATCAAATACAATTTCCTGTCCAGTACCCTGATATATACATCCAGGTTTTTCCTTCAGACGTATATTAATGCCTCACAGGTTCCAAGAATGTGTTCTGACGATTCATTCTCATCCAGAATCCACTGTTTGGGTTCGAAAGGATTCTCATTCTGAACAAATGTACTTTGAGTCAAAAGGCCTGTTACTAAGCTCAGGTTATTCCTAGATAGCCTCACACATGACTTAAATCTCCTCTTATTGCAAATTCACAACTAAAGTTTAGATTGACTCAGACCCATTTGATCCGAGTAGAATCTTTGATTTTAGTTTTTAGAACTTTTAGTTTAATTTCAAAGTGTTTTTTATATTTATAAGTTATTTTTTTTTTATTTAGCGAACCAAGAAACGTCACTGGCACTTCGGAATCGTACCTCTTTTGGAATAAGATTGGCCGTCAACGTGTATTACAATTAATTGAATCTAATTTGGAATATTAGATTTATAACTGCACAAAACTCGCAAAAAGTAACTTAAATGTGATATAATAGAGAATATGGATCGAAAATTTTTAAGCTGCTTTTAAAAATTTTAAAAAAGAATTTCAAATGCTGTTTTTACATAAGAATTGAAACAATTTATGTTTATTGTTGAATGTGTGTGTCTGTGCTTAAAAACGACTTAAAATTGAATTTGTGTTGTGTTTGTGTAAGTGTAAGGAAAATATCAATTATTAATAATATAAATAATTATTATTATTGTTAGTATATATATATATGTAGCCATTAGGAATAAGCTGTAAGTTAGATAAGATTAAAAAAAATTTATTTTAGTTTTAATTTGAGGTTACAAAAAATGTCTTAAAATTTCCATAAGATTTTTTTACCCTTTTCTTCTAATAAAAAAAAATCTAGCAAGTTTTAGGACATTTTTTATTTTGGTTTCAGAAAACATTGCAATGTTTTTCCCACTTGTCTTTGGTCCCCGTCTTTGTTTGGTCTTTTCCCTGGTTTGTCCCCTTATCTTTGTGTAGTCCCGTATTTTGTCGCCCCCCCCCCCCCCTTTGCAAAGTAAATTATAGTCTTGTGTATTGGTGCACAAATATACGAATCACTATATATTTGCTATTGCATTTATTTCTTATTGCGTACGTATTATAGGAAATTTATGTATTTATTAAGCTTAAGTAAAATTTAGTTTAGTTTTCACTTAAATCAATAAACCGCGGTTGATTTTTTATGATTCGAAGATTTTAAGCTAAATTTTCTTAAGCATTAGTGCTAGTTTTTAAGTGTATAGCGTAAGTCTAACTCATGTAAAACATAACTACACTGAAAAAATTGTTACTTATCATATAAAGAAATGATTTTTTACACTGTAGTTTTGTTATAATTGTTGAATTATTGTTTGTTAATTTAGTTGAAATGTCCCTTTTTGATTTTTCCTTACATTTATGCAACAATTTAAAAACGAAATTGTATATAAATTGTTACAAGATACTGTTTTTATGTGTGTTTGTGCCTTTGTCCTGTTATTTGTTTTTCTGGAAGTGTATGCGAGAGTGTTGTTATATATGTTTGTGTGATCCATAACAAGCTTTAAAAAAATAAAAAAAAAAAAATAAATATTTCAACGCAATTTTCATTTCATTTCGTACCTTAGGAACTAAACTTAGCATTTTTTCTTCAGCTTTGTTTCTTTATTCATTTCTCTTATAACCGTAGTCTTACAGTCCCTTCCTCTAAGCTGAGTTATAACTAGTATAGTGTTTTACGAAGATCGAGGCAATGACAAAAAGTTTTCCATCGTTTTGGTGGTCTTTCTTTATGCTGTGCATTTAGACGTACTTGTAATGAGTGTAAGGACACTCATTGATGTGAGCAAGTTGCCTTTACTTATTTTAATGGCTCGATTATGGATGGTCACCGAATTCCAGTTAAGTTGTCTCCTTATAAACGGTTTTCGTGCATACAAGATCGCTCCTGAGTATCCTTGCAGTTTTCCCTCATCTCATTGCTTCACAATAGTCTACGTGGTGTTTCCGTTTGCTTTCTAGTTCTAGCTGTTTTGACCAGGTTATTCAATTCCTCATTTCCGTTGAAGACTAGGTACCCATATAATGCGTTCCACATAATGCGTGAAGTAATTTTTAATCGCCCTTTTACTTTCCATTACAGTCTTTGATATCGTATTCCTGGAGGGCACTGTCCTAATCCTCACCTTACTGTCAATGAAAATATTTTAATACCCCTGTCAAGAAATTAATACCTGCCCAGATGACATATGTTCTGATCACACCTATTTTCGCTTTGAAAAATATATGGTCCAGTAGTCGGAGACATGGTATGGTTTCTAATTCTTCTATATATAGGGTAAATACATATGTAGATAATAAATAGCACTCCCAAAAGTTTATAACAACATGATATTTCTCCTTGAAACCGCGACTGTATTGTAATTCATCATTGCATATGTAATTAAGTAAAGGTTATTACGATAAATTTGCACTACATAAGTCTTATTTATTTACATACATATATACCTATTGTATATTTATTCAAATATACCTTGAGACCACATCTTCTAGCTTCTTGTAATTATTTTCTGAAAAATATTAACATTTTCAATTTCATTTCCTCAATTTCAATTAGTTTCTTATTTTTTTCAATTTTACTTTCAACTTCTTTGGTACGAAGTTGTTCAATGAGAGCATTATGCTGTTCCTGTAATTTTAATTTTTTTGCTCTCAATTCATTGCTTTTTTCGAGTGCACGGTATATTCTTTTGATGCCGATCTCCAATTCCTTGCTATCACCCTTAACTGAGTCACACAATTGAGTAATTTGCGAGCAAAAATTTTCTTCAGTCTCTAGTTCTTGGACTATATGATCGCCTTTTTTTGGCGAGCACAAGTTTTCTTCAGTCTCTGTTTCTTTGGCAATACGGTTTTCAGTAGTTATTTTTTGCACTGTCTTGTTTTCACTGGTTTCCTTCTTGCTTTTATCTAATGGTGGTGGCGTTTCCTGTTTTGAACAACAGGGTACATCTTCTGGTTCTTCAATATCAACCGGTGGTGTTGTGACTCGCTTAATTTCCTTGTCATTATCGGAGAAATTTTCTGACAGACCGAATTTGAGAGTATTTTCTAATCCCTCAACGGATTCCTTTATGCCAACCAGCTCCAAAATACGCTCCTCATTTTCAGTTAAGCCTTTGCTTTGTCTTCGGTTTCTAATGTTAGCAGTAGCTTTTGATCTGATATACCTTTTCTGATCAATCCACACCTACTTGAAAGATTTAATGGAAATATTTAAAGCAAATATACTAAATTACAATAGTAATATCATGTTATTACCTTCTTCCACTCTGAGACATTTTTATTTGGAGGCCCAGCATTGTTTAGTTCTTCTGTAAGTGCATTCCAAAATTCAGACAAAACCTCTCTTGGAATTTTAACAAAACCACGAGCAATTGTTTTGTTCTTTCGCATTTTATTAAGCATTATCTCGCTTTGTGCTTTATTTATACTTCTTGACCTATGATAACTAAATACAGACTTTAATGTTCAAATAAAAACAAAAATAAACGCTTACATGATGGATGCGTTGTTACTCCATAAAAATGATGTGAACAAATTATATGCAAATTGCTAAATTATTTCGAGGGAAAAAATATTTACTATGAGAAAATTTTAATGTGACTACCTTTCACGGCTATTATTTCCCACTGAATGAATAGAAAAAGGGAAAATAGTTCATGGGAACAATTACTCACTATTGCAAACGTGGGAAATGTGAAAATATTTCGTGGGTAATTTTATTCACATTAGGGGTGAGTAATTTATTTTGCAAAATCAAATTCAACTCTCTTTCTCTTTCAGCACAAATTTCTTACTGAACGTACTATTTTCTTAACCCTTTCCGGAGCACTGAAAAATATCGGATACTGACAAAACAGAGTATAAAATCTGGCTAAAACTGGATAGAGGGTTCACGATAAGTCTGTTTAAGCTTGAAAGGAGCAAGCTCAACCATGTCACGATCATGATTTTTCAGAAGCTGTAGAGATGATGAATGAAAGAAGACAATTCTTCATCTATTGGGTGCTTCCAACACCTTTGAGTGGGCAGCCATCTCTACCTAGCTATTAATAAGAGCTATTTATTGGTATTTATTTATTAAAAAATGTTTATTATTTCAAATAAAGATGTATTCTGATATTCATACCGCTGAGAATGGGAGTAATCTTTATTAATGAAAGTCTTTAGAAAAAGCGCTTCAGTAACTCTCACGGAGACATTCTTTATAAGCTGAAATATACACATGGAAGTGGTATATAAAATATTCGAATGAATTCCAGTTGTAGGAAAATGATTAAAATTAATGGTATATTTTTAATACCACTGCCACGAAAAGGGTTAATAAAGACATTCGGAGGTGTTCGGTACACAGCTTTTTTGTTCATTGCGTATGCATTAAAATAACAAAAGTATGTTTTATAATATTCATTCAAATATCGTATGATTGCGTTTTTGTAATGTTTAATCTTTTTTAAATTAAACATATCGTCTAACATTGTTTTCTTATGTATTTTTTTCATTGACGGCATTTACAAAATTTCCTACTGACCATTCTCATTATTTTAGTACACACTGACATTTATTTGCTATGTGCTCTCTTGCACTGTCAAATTAGCAACAATTTTCATACGTCATTTTGACAGTTCGTTTAAAAAAAATTACTAAAGAGCTTTAGAATTACTCTCACGTCGCTTATAGGAACGTTCATCGGTGCTGCTGCTCGTGGGTCGCATGTCGACCTGAAGAAAAATAAGTGAAAATTTAGTGAAAGAATTTTTGTTAAATAATTTCTTTTAAGTATTAAAAGAAAATCACAGAAACGAACGAAATTTTAGGAAAATAATTTAGAAAAGAAAATGTCGGGAATCATATCGATAACGTCGCGACGTTTACCGCGTAATGTTTTGAGTCTGGGTATGCAAGCGGCTCGCAGCCAAGAAGTGAGTATTACCATGGTTTACTACCAGTATTATGCGACTGGAGTACTGTTTTGATGAAATAAAAAGGGGTGTTGCTTAATGGGGTTTGGAGGGGTTGTTGACACAACTTGGGCGATTGCTAAAGTTGTTGTGTGGAAATGAAAATGAAAAAAAAAAAAACTGAAAAGCAGAGCATCATCCATCAAGGGATTATGTAATGTGGAGACAAGATTATTCTTGGAAATTAGAGAAGAAAAAATATAAAGGAATTCCATACAATCTATGGTACAACAATAATTCACGTGACTGCCATTTAAACATATATTTAAAGAATGAAATTGAAAGCAAGAGATTTTTAATAAATTTTCAACTATTCTTAGCATTCTGGTTGTGCAATCATCGATTTTCTCGGATGGTTGTTTTTTCTTGAAGCGTTTTTTTTTCCCTGTTCAAATAAAATTTTTTTTTATCTTTAATTTTTTATTGTTTACCGTTGAAGTGCCAAATGTTAATTTTGCTTGTATTTCATTATGCTTTTTTGTTTATCTTATCCATTTTTAGGTTAAGAGTGCCAATGTGGTACGTCAATATGCCAGATTAGCTGCTGTACAGGCACAACTCTTTGGCGATACCCAGACTGGCGTTATGGCTAGCAGGTGTGTAATGTTTTGTTTACTGTCTAACTCCATAGCAATTTTTTAAATTAAAAATTCTTTTCTTAAATGTTTGTAGACCTTTGGGCGTTGTGACCAGCCAGGGTTTCCATACTTCAGTCAGTCTATGGAATATTGAAACAGTTAATGTACCACCATTTGCTGATTCCGTTTCGGAGGGTGATGTTAAGTAAGTTTTCTTTGTAAAATTGTATTGTTTTAAGCAAATTTTATTATTTTTATTTTGACTTTTTTTACCCCTTCTAATGCTCTTTCTGCTTTTGATTTTGTAGTTTCTTTTCCCCCCTTTTTATTTCATTTTTGTTAAATTGATTTCGTTAAACGTGTAATGTTGTTTTTGCCAAGGTCTTATACATATGTGGGTCATTGGCTTTTGTGAGGTTTTTATTGTGAATTTTGTTTGCCTTTGAATGCTAACCCGGTTTTACAACGGTTGAAAGCGGTTTGATAAACAATAACAAAATTGTATATTTAAATATCTAATTGTTAGAATTGAAAGCTAATTGCGTTCAAACAAAATTAAAGTTTTTAGAATGAGTAGTAAGTGCATCTACAATAATTTGTTATTGTACTTGTTGTTGTTGTAACTGCTCTGCTGTTTCTGAAAGTCCTATTTTTTATTTAGCTAAGATTACAATCTCGACTCGATGTCAGTTCGTTCTGAAGTGAAAATTCGATTAGTGGACTTCAGTTATTAATTATTTACTACATTGCTTTAAAAAGTTGTCAAATGTTATGAGACCCACATGTTGATTGATGATTTCAGAAATACGTTTACAACGAAAATTTCTACCTTTAAACGAACGCGGCTCAATTAGACCAAGTATTGTCAACTAAGCGGCAGCTACAGCTTTCGGAAGTTTTAATTTCTTAATAGAGAAATTTAAAATTCTAGCGATACTGTTACAATGGTAACAACTAACAGAGTTGGGTTGTCATCTGCTGTTGTCAAGGTATAAACTAAAGTCTGTTTAACACACATAAATCAAAAGAAATTCTACCTTCAATCCGACAGAGGTTGATAGAAAATTATTAAGCATCCAATAAATACCAGTGGTCCCTAAGAAAGGTTACTTGATATAAACTTATAGTATATCTGCAAAAGATCGCGATCATCGGTTAACATTTTAACTACAAACTGCATTTTGCTTATCAATACGTATAGAACCGGGTATTTGTGCTAGAAAAATGATTAGATCCATGCAGAATAAGGAATACGGATAAACAGTTCTTTTATATAAGATTCACATTAATTGTCTTCTACTTTAAAAAATCCATTAATACTCTTTCGATCTCGACTCTATCGCTTTACACCACACTCGTCTGCTTTCTTAAGAAATTCATATTTATCCATAGAATTAAAGCGTTTGAACTACATAAATTGACATTCTGGTTGGAATGGATGTAAATTTATTCTTTAAAACACGTTATGAAGTTCATTTAGTTTCCAAATATGTATAGAATCGCAAATTCTCAATAAAATTAGTTTTCTTTAGAGTATAATAGCTTATAAAAGTATCTGAGAAACTCATTATTAACAGCCCTGTATTTTTTTCTTTGAAATCATTTTAAACCTTTAAACATGCAAAGTTCTTGTATAAAATATTGTTCACTTATAAATATTTAACTGTACTAATTTATAATAATATAAAGTATAAATAAAACAAACAATTTCAAGCATAATGTTTATATTCATATATATTTTTCTTTATCAATATGCAAACATTGTGTCTGCCATGTGAATATTTGATAAAAACTTCTCACGAGTTATTAATTCGTACATTGTGAAATAATCAAAAAATTATAAGGGTTGCATTACTTTTATTAATTAATTAATCCAAATATCAATTTTGCAACAGAATTTTTATTTGAGGTTTCAGTAGCAGGAAGAACTTTTCTTACTTTACTACGCTTTATGCACTTTACCTCCACATCCGAAATGATTTATTATCAATTGAATAATAAATAAATTTGCTTAGTAGCACTCTTGAGTAATGAAATATGTCTGCTAGTATATATTTTTGATTTCGTTCCAGTTTGTATTTATAAAAACTATCTCTTGGTCTAGTAATTTACATGTGAATTACGTATTCATATTCAACTCATTTCAGTGACTCATTTGTTTTATAGCAGACGTCTTATAATTTATTCAAGGTCCAAGCCGGCTTGCCGTTTGATTTTAATGTATGGATTCGTTTATAAGTGTTTTTACTTTCACTTGGTGTTTTTTTTATAAATTGCTAATAATAACTGAGTTTGAGGGAAAACAATTTCAATTTTGATTATTATTTATATTATTTAAAACCTTATCCAAGTTATTTAAATTGCTAGAGATTATTTATTGCGACAATTTTTTTTAGTTACTACCACCGCAAATAGATTTGGCCACAAAGAGGGGCCTGTTAAATTCTTTAGCATAAACATGTTATAAACAAGATTATACAGTTTAGATAAGGTTAGCAGTCATTCTACTAACAAATTATAAAGAATTAAATTGTGTTAATTGTTGCAGTATGTAAACTGTTTATTGAAAAAAATTGTATTTCTTCAACTTGTTTATTTAAATTATAATTCAATTCCTCTTATCATGAAGTCACTGGAAATTTTTAAACTTAATGTACAATAGTTTTAAAAGAAGAGATCAACAAGTTATGGTTATTATGGGCAAGAAAATATACAAATTTAATTTGTCTATGTACTATTTTATTAAAATCTATACCTAATTTCATTGCATTCAACCAAGACCCTCTTAATTATTTGTAGTTTAATTGAATCATGCCGTACAAGCGGAAATTTGTTAGATTTTTAAAAACATTAATTTTATTTACATTTAAAGTGAGCTATTTTTAAAACCATTTGAATCTTTAACTAAAAACTGAATTATAATTCTAACATCATAATATTATAATTTTTTGATTTTTTCTAGATTCACTTGCAAAGTTGGCGACTATGTGAAAGTCGATCAAACTGTTATGGAAATCGAAACCGATAAGACCACTGTCGGTGTACCAGCTCCATTTGGTGGTATTATTAAGGAAATCATGGTCAGTGATGGTGACACTGTAAAGGCTGGTCAACCTTTGTTCAAATTGGAAAAGGCTGAGGGTGGTGCTGCCCCTGCTGCTGCTGCAGCTGCTCCCAAAGTTGACACACCACCACCAGCTGCTAAACCAGCTGCTGCTGCTGCTCCACCATCACCAAAACCAGCTGCTGCTGCACCTCCACCACCAAAACCAGCTGCACCTCGTCCCCCACCACCACGACCATCAGCACCATCTGCTTCCATACCATCACAATCCATACCTCGTGCCCCTGGTATAGTGCCACCCGTAGTTAAGGTGCCACCAGCCGATTATTCGCGCCAAATTACTGGCACACGTACCGAACAACGCGTGAAAATGAATCGTATGCGTCAAAAGATTGCCGCTCGTTTGAAGGATGCTCAAAATGTTAATGCCATGTTGACTACATTCAATGAAATTGATATGAGGTAAACAAAGAAAATTAATTTTATTTATTTTATAATGAGTAAATGAATGCATATATTTATTTCGTATGTTTTAGTGGTGCTATGGCTTTCCGTAAGGAAAATTTGGAAGCCTTCCAAAAGAAATACGGTCTTAAGATTGGTTTCATGTCCATATTTACCAAAGCTGCTGCCTATGCCTTGCAAGATCAACCCGTTGTTAATGCGGTTATTGATGGACCTGTAAGTAAAAAGACAATTTGCGATAATATTTGCTTATCAACCTTTTAGTTTTTTTTACGAATATAGCAACGATAGAAAGAATCGAAATTGCTCTAAAAAACTAACTCGAAGATGTATTTACTGTATAAATATGGTTTAAGAAACTCTGAACCTATTCCTTAGTTTTCTTTCATCACTCTTCAACTAACAACAAACGTAGAGTTGTAAGAATCGAAGTGTATGAGTCGAAACGCATGATACAAGACTTCGTGAACTACAAACTATACTTATTACCCTTTTCGTCCCAAATGTAAAGCAATTAAAATTTTGTGTTTAAATGCGTATTTCCTATCCTATGATAGAGACATTAACGGAATCCAATTTCGTACTATTTCTATCCATTAAATTTACGTTTACACAAATTGTGGTAATAGGGAAGAAAATATATCCCATAAAACCCTCCAATTCAGCAGCTGATTTAACAAGTAGTTACAATAATTTCCCTGGAAGCTAGGAAAGACAGCAGATTCGGAGCGTTCGTCTTATTTTTTTCTATTTTTAGATTATAAAAAAAAAACAAAATTTGTTTTGAAAGTAATTTATTTAAAATTTTTAATTGAGCAGCCTAAAGCCTTTTAGCTTTTTAACAATGATTTATTCGAAAACATTGAAACAAATTAGCACAACCCAAAAATATTTTTCAACCCATATTTTTATCATTTTGATAACATTATCTTAAGGAATATAAGTTTTTCTGCACTGAGTATTTTTATCTACTTATCTACAGATCTGTATATCAAATTTAACTGCATTTGACTTCACTTCATTGTTTTTTTATGTATTTTTCAAAAAGTTTACTGAATACGTAACCAATTTATTCTTTTCTTCATCATAATAAACACCATCATGGTTTATAATTATCGTCATGCTAATTTTTAATTTCATTCTCTTGCTCGCTCTCCCTCTCTCTCTTTCTTTATATAATTGTTGTTAATTTTTACTTTACAAAAATTGTATTGATTATAAACAATTCATATGCTTAACGCAATTCCCATTCAATTTGTTGAAATTCTACTTTTAAGGTCTGCTGACTTGTGACGTCAGTTTTTTTCTTCCAAAATTTTTTTTATAACACACCGATCATGAGTCAACAATTAATTTTCTGTATAATATATATTTCGTTCTCTACGTTCCATTTTATACGCTTTCTAGGTCATCGTTTTAGAAAAATATACTGAAAACAAGTATTTTTAATGAATACGATATGATAGTAGAAATTGTTTTCTAATTTCATGCCACTGTACCGTATACGTTCAAATTTTTTTTAGTAAACATGGAATAATTGAATGTATGAATTTGTAGATTATTTGCTCTCTTAAATAAATATTTCAAAAATATTTCAAAATTAATAACTTAAAATACTTTACTTAATACTTTCATTATTGCGCGGAACATGCACCTTTTGTTACTTTATTCTTTTTCCCTTCAAGTTTTTTATTTACTGTGGCAAATCAAGTGCCGAAAATTGTGAGTAAAATAATAACTATTTCTCATTTGCACCTGTTATGTAAGACTCAATTTCACAGAAATATTAAATAATAACAATTGAAGCATATGCAGGAAGAGATTGTCCACAAACACCCAATAGAAAATAAATTGTGTTCCATTCGAGAACAATACTTGGACATCTTCATGGCTACTAACTAAATCGTCTAAAGCTTCGGAAGCTTGATTGACAGATTTCTGTGCATCCCACTTTATATGTAGTACAGAACTGGCACCAAGTGATTACGATCTGTTATAGTCTATGGTTTCTTTCTATTATCAAACAAAGCGAATTATTTAAACTGTGTGGAATCGTTTTAACCAAATTATTCAAATTTAAATAAAAATAATGGATTTCTTCTTAGAATAGCTTACATTTTCTGTTTCATTCATGTCATTAATTCTCATAAATAGTTTTATTAATTTTCATTAATAATCTAATACATACATATCGATAAATTATTTGTTATGCAAACTAATATACATTAAAACTCGAATGATATATTTTTATTCCTTTTATATATTGGTCTCTAGGAAATCGTATATCGTGATTATGTTGATATTTCTGTAGCAGTTGCTACACCCAAAGGTTTAGTGGTACCAGTTATACGTAACGTAGAATCCATGAATTATGCTGATATTGAAATCGCTATGGCCGGTTTGGGTGATAAGGCTCGCAAAGGTGCTATCACTGTAGAGGATATGGATGGTGGTACCTTTACCATTAGTAATGGTGGTGTATTTGGTTCATTAATGGGTACACCCATTATTAATCCACCACAAAGTGCCATCCTTGGTATGCATGGCATCTTTGAAAGACCCGTTGCTATTAAGGGACAGGTAACCAATATAAATACACTGCTTTTGTTTTCTTAATTATACATTTGAAATAATTTTTTAATTTTCATTTAAAGGTTGTCATTCGCCCCATGATGTATGTGGCTCTTACTTACGACCACCGATTGATTGATGGTCGTGAGGCTGTTTTGTTCTTGCGTAAAATTAAGGCTGCCGTCGAAGATCCTAGAATTATTTTAGCTGGCTTGTAAATTTTCTCCACTGCCGTCAACATTAAGAAAATCTAATTTGTAGAACAATATGATTTTCTTTATGTTCGCTGTAGTCTAAACCAACCAAACACACACACAAACGTTTTTTAAGACAGCTGCAGATAAGAAAAAGAGAAAATGTTGTCGTCGTCTCTTTACTGGTTAATTACACAGGAATCAACTTAAAACTACACAACTTTTATGTCATAAATAGATAAAGAAAACAAAACTAAACTAAACTAAATAATAAAAATTAAGAAATTAAATTTCTAAAAGTAATATTTGATTTTTGTTTAAAGTAATTTAAACAACGATAATTGCAAAACTATCTTGTTATACTTTTATTCTATTTTTATGTTTGTGAAAAATTTATTTTTATTTATTAAAAAAAAAACCAAAAACTAAAAATAACAAAAAATCGAAAAAAAATTACAAAAACTTGGCTTAAAAACACAATTAAAGCATATTTCATTATTTTATATTTTAATTTTGTTTAACATTTGGCTTTCCAATGGTTTTTTTTTATATTTAATTCAAGCAGAATACTAATTGTTTAGCTTTTATTGATTTTTAAAAAATTTTCCAAGTGATTCTGATATTATCGGTATTAATTATAATTTGAGTACTGCATATGGGTGTTATTTGTTTGATTCATCAACACGTTCTCGTTAAATTTTTATTTTACTGGATATCTAAATATCTGGTGTGAAAACATTTTTTTATTTGTTTTATGATTCGATTATGGATGGCATCTGAAGTTCATTTGCTTTGCCATTCGCCAAAAACGGTATTACTGGCAGCAATCAACAACTAAGAACGCAATTGCAGTTCGGACACTGGCCATAATCGACCCATTAACCTTTCGTAAATAGTTTTTAATTACGCGTTTCCTTTTTTTTTTTTGGTGTTCAACCAACCATCAAAGATATTAAATGTTAAAATCTCTGTACCCTATTGCAGTGTTTTGTTTGAACTTCAAAATAATTTTGTCGATTACGACGAAGAGGGTCTCTTGCACCATCAACACTAAAGTCTTTGATTTCATATAAAATTAGTGGATTTCTTTATGCTACACCTTAAAATTGGACTTCTACTCTAGGTTACGCCCTAGCTCGTAAAAATAATAATGTGTAGCGTATAGTAACAGTTTGCTTAATACTACTTACCTTTGTTTATACTATACTATGTATGTATTACCATTAAATTATTAAAATTGATTATCAATTAATTTATTTCTAAATTGTTTAAAAGTTTTCTTTTATTTGTATTGCCCTAATTAAAAAACAAAAAATTAAATTATACTGATCATTAGAGCAATATCAACAATATTCAGTTTATAACTGCATTGCAACATGGCCGAATTAATTTTTTTCATAACTTTCTCGCTTCTGATGTTAAGATCCTGTTCTGGCTGGGTAAAGTCCATAACATTTAACATTTATACGACACAATAAATTTTTGTTTTAAACAATTCTTATAGCGTTCCTTCTTTGTGCGTTTCGAATCTACGGAATGTTTGTCATACAATGGTATGACTGACTTTTTGAATTGCTCCATTGTCCAGTTGAAACCGAATCAGGAGGTTTTCAATTTAAATCTACGTTTCACGCAGGACATTAAGAAACCAACATTCGATTTTAAAATTTTTTCAGAGCGGCCAAATGATACAGATTTCAACATAGTCAACTTAAACAATGTCGATGGCTGTATGTTTTTACAGAGTAAATCCGATTTCAATATTATACAAATTCTTAATAAAGAATTTAAAAAATATTCAAATTTACCCGACAAGTGTCCAATACAGAAGGTAAGAAGCTTTGCAATACAAAAATATGCTTTGAAACATAATCTTTAATTAATTTTATCATTTTAGAATAGGGCAATAAATGTTAAGAATTTACTTATGGATTCCGAAAGCTTTCCACCGTATTTGCCGGAAACGAAATTTCGTGTTGAGTGTCTTTTTAAGGAAAACAATCGTAAAATGCTTTCACTAATGGTAAGGGGCCGATTTGAATCTAAGAAAAAATCGATTTTTAAAAACAAAAATTAATATGTTCGATAAAAAAGCCGTAATAAACAATTAAAAAGGGCTGATATAATGTCTATTTTGTCTAATCGTATGGTTTTTCAATTATTGTATAAATAGTACAGAAAAGTTGTAAAAGTGAGTGAAAATAGTTTATTTAGAACGATCAAAGCAAGACTGTCCCCCCATTTACTTTGCCGGCATCAAAACATATGGGGGGGATAAGTGTGAAGAAGACCTCAATTATCTCTGGCATTTCGGGCCAATATCCCTCCAACTAACTATACTAAAAACTACAACCTCCTTCTTTTTCACTTTTGCTCATCCACCACCTCTAACCCCAATAACAACCACTCCAAACCAGCGGCAGCAACACCACACACACTTCTCCCTATCTATTAAGACAAAAATGGCTTAACTTTCACTTAAATAAACCGGAAACGGAAAAAGAATGTGCGAATTAGTAAAGGTTTATTTTTTTGAACGAACGAACCAGTGCTGCCAGGAAGAAAAATTTTTAGTACTCAACTGCATCAGTGTTGCCAGGAAGGAAAAAATATTCTAAAAAACTCACTGATGACCAGTGTTGCAAAACTGAAATTTTGAAATGGTACTAAATTATAACTGAAAAAGTACTTTTTTGCATCAAATAGTACTTTTATAAAAGATACATACTTACATAACTGGTCATTACAACACTTCAGTCAGGATTACGACCTAGCTTCTCGCATCACTTATGTTATGTGTGTTAATTTGTATACATGAGTTTAAAGTTTAAAGTCGATTTCGAACGAGAGATTTATTTTATTTTATTCTCAGAGTTTTTGCCAGAAATCTGTCGCCGACGAAATGTTTTTCATATTTCGTTTCTTCAGATTAAGGAGACAATCGATTTGCAAATTACGGCAATTTCGTTGGAGATATCTGAACTAGGGTTTGAACTGTGGCCTTACTTCTAATAAGTCAACAACTACCTACTAGACTAGGGCGACTTCAAATACAGGAAGACCCCGCTTAACGCTGTTTCAGTATTACGCGGTAGTATTGGGATTCCCCTAAATCGCACTTTGTATTGGTACTTGATGTACAGTGCCGGACTATATTATTGGCACAGTAAGCATTTTCAAAACCAAACTAGTTCTTTTCTATCAGATTGGAAAATATTGAATTTACTTTCATCAGAGAACAACACATTGTTCCAGAAGTCTTCGCCTTTGTTTTTGTGTTCCTGAGCATAGGCTAACCTTTTTTTCTGTTCACTTCACTTACAAGTGGTTTTATTCTAGCTACCCTAGCTTTATACCCAGCACGGTGTAATGTTCTGCGTACAGTCTTTGTGTGAATTTCCTTTCCAAAATCTTCTTTAACTTCCGCAGCAAGCCGAGTGGACATCAATTTTGGGTTCTTTTTAATTTTTCGAACAATTTGTGCCTCTTCTCTCTTACTAAGAGCTCGTGGACGACCAGTAGGTTTTTTTTTTAGACAAATTTGTTGAATCAGCAAAACGTTTTATTATACTTCTTATAGTAAAACGGCTACGACTCATCATTTCTCCGATTTCTGCATAAGTTTTTTCTTGACTATGCAGATACAAAATAATTTTTCGCTCGGCTACGGTTGTCTCTTTTTGTTTTGGGCACATTTTTAATTATTTAGCACAACTTCACAGTTTAAGACTCGGAAAATCTTCTTTAAATTTTTACAATAGTTATACTTAAAACATAACGGAATTTTTCAGCTGTCTGCATGTTTAAATATTGCCATATCTTAATAATTTTAATACTATAGCTACATTTTCTAATTGTGTGCCAATAATTTTGTCCGCCAAAATTCATGCCCTTCAATTAAAATCAGAATTTTTCCTTTAACCGTCTAATAAAATTTCAAATTAAAAGTTACCATTGTATAAATAATACCTTTAAAGATACACTTGTGTTTAAATTCTCTAAAATTATCATATTTTCTACAAGAAATTTTAAATTTTATACAAAATAACTTATTGTGCCAATAATATAGTCCGTCACTGTATATGTGTGCAAATGAAACGGCCATGCACCAACAAAAAGCGGTGCACTATATGGCGACGATGTATTCTATGTATCTATGTTTTCAACGCTCTTTTGTTAGTCTGTTCAGAATAAAGATTCCAACTGTATTTTCCGAAGTTGCAATGTATTAACATATTTATGCGTTAAGTTGCCTCGTTTAACGCTGTTTCGTTTAGCGCTGGTACTTATTGGAACGTATCCCCCGTGTTAAGCGGGGTCTTACTGTGTAATATAGTGTATCAAAATATGAGAGTTGGCCTAATGGAAATGGACGCATCTTCCAGAAAATCAATATATGACACACGCCTTGGAAAACGAATATAGGAAAGAAGATCAAGGCTGTCAATTTATGTCGTGTTATGTCATATTGTGACATGTTATGTAATATTATGACATGCCGTCATGTTATGTCATATAATGACATGTCATCATGTTATGTTATGTTGTCAAGTCAAGTTCTTTTTTGTTAAGTAATGTCATGTCGTGTTAAGACCTGTCATGTTCCTGCGAAAATAAAAACACATTTCTTATTTGGTTTAATGTTTTGCAAAATGGCTTGTACAATTCTTTTATTTGAATAATTTATATATTAACAGCTTTTGGTTTTAAAATTTTACAATTTAATTGTTGTCTTAATGCGTTGTAAATAATTCTATTGTACATAAAATTCATGTTTCCTTAAAAATAAGATCTTATTAAAGAGATTAATTTAAATTTATAGACGCGGTAACTCAATTACAATGCAAAAGTCTTAAAAGTTAATTATTCTTTTAAATATAATAAAAATGATTACGATGTTATAAAAATATTTTTTTTTTATATAAAATAAAGCAAATGCCACAATTGTCTCATTTAAAATATGTTCTCTGGTATTAAATTTCTGTCATTTTTTGTTTGAGAAATTTAAGAACAGATTTCAAATGAAAGAAATGGCATTTGAGATGATGAAATATTAAATAAAGTACAATTAATCAAAAAAAAATAATTTATAAAATTAAAAGGAGATACAGAGTGTAATTACATTAAGTATCGAAAATAATATAAAAAAATATAAATTAAATATACCACTACTATTCATTATTAAATTACAATTTCTTTTCTTATAAAATCTTTTTCTTTTTTCTTTTTTTTTTATTCAGATAATAATTTGAATAATTTTCCATTTGATTGCGTTTAAATATGGTTTAAATATCTTTAATTTCTTACTTTAAGGGAGAGTTTTTTATTCTTTGATAACTAAGGTTTAGAGGGATTTTTTTCTGTCTTCTATTTGTATACCCCCCCCACCCGTCTTGGGTTCAAGCATAATTTGTAAGACACTAGCAATTACACTGGGTATCCCCTTTTGTTTGTCAAATGCTGCTACTGTTGCTGCAAAAGAGCATGCAGGTAAAGCTAGTGCTTTCAAGAGTTAGGGATGGTCACTTATTCCCAATAAATGTCCATATAAAAATGAATTCATAAAACTTGTTTTAAATATTGTGAAGAAATTGATATAATCTCTTTAAGGATCTTTAAAAAAAGTAAGAGTTTTGTTTGTTTGTTTGTTTGTTTTTTTTAACACATAATGACAACTGACAGTGACATTTGTTTATGGAAATTTTTTGTTTCAAAGAAAATTTTGTTAATTGTACAATTAACCATATTTGCTTGAAGGTTTTTAAAAATTTTAAAATAAAAATTTTAAATTGAGGAAAAAAGTGTTTTTAAATGAAATAAAATCTCGTTTTTTTTTTGGAATTTATATAAAGAATTCTGTGTCTTTGCAAAGAATCCAAATTTTATAAAAAAAAGCTATAAAATTTAAAAAATCTTTAAATATGAAATGAATCAGAGAAGAATTCGATTGTTATAGAATTGAATTCAAGTTTAGTTTTTAAATATTTTTTTTTTATATTTTAGTAATTTTTAATAAGTTAGAATATTTTAGGGATGTTTGTAATGTTGTTACTAGTGAATAAGACTAGAAAGATATTATTTTTTTATTTTAATGTTCTTCTTCATGCATTTTAGAGTATTTCAAATATATGTATGTATAAACAAAAAAAAATAATTGTTTAAGGAATTTAGATATTTTTTGTTGGAATTTTTTTTTATATTCATTTTGAAATAGTTTTTAATTTTAGAAATTTTGTTTATTAGAATTTTTTCTTAAATTTTTTTTAATATTTTATAATCTTTAAATTATTAAAATTTTTTTGAGGGTTTTAAAACTTTACATACATAGCTATGCAATGTAGTTTTTTTTTAAATATATTTTTTTGTATAAATTATTTATGAATTTTAGTTTTGGTATTTTTTGGAATTTTTAAAAATTTTTTTTGTTTTCATTATGTAGTCTAGAATATTTCAAATTGTCAAGTTTATGAAATTATGTTTTGGTTTAAATAAATGCCTATAAATACATATGTATGTATTTATTTTTATATATTTTATATCTAAAACTATTAATGTTTTGTAAAATTTCTCAATACCATATTTGTACAGAATTTACAGGGAAAATTTTTGGTATTAAATCAATAGCTTTTTGCAATATTTTTTGTCAATAATTTTTATTTTTCGTATTTTCGCATTTTATATTGGCACTAAAGTAATATGCTTTTGGTATTTTTTTTTAACGTTCATCTTGTGGGTACTATATTTTCTATTATCATACAAATATTTGTATTTAAATGTTTTGATTTTAAAATATTTTGAAAATATTTACTTGCAATATTGCATAGAAATTAGCATTAATTAATACTGTATTGTTTTTTGATTTATAAAATTGTTTTTCTGATTTGTGTCACACTCGTCTTACTGTTGAAACTAGAGTGATTGTAAGCAAAATATTTTAATGCTAGTTAGCGATTTAAAGAATACAAGACAAAATTGAAGAGAGTAAATATATATATAAAAAAGGACCGTTAATATATTACAGGGTGTTCCTTTAAAATGTGTGAACGTTGAACAAATACGAAATCATCTTTATTTTTAATTTAAGTAAAATATATTTTTAATATAAAAATAATATTCCAGATTTTTTTCTGGAATATTTCATAATATATGAGAAAATGTATAGGATTTTGATACTAAAGTAATAAAATTTTTCTATTTTTATTTTGTACACTTTGACTTTTTTTGTTGATATATTTTCATATACTATTTTATTTAAAATGAATCTTGGTACTATATTTCCAATTTTTTTAAAATTCGATTTTTGAATGAATAGATTTATATTATTTCAGTATATATTTAAATATTGTGTTTAGTACTATACTTTTTATAATACTGTTAAATACTTGGCATTTATTTATTAAGTAAGTGCATTTTTTGTAATACAGCAACAAAATTTTATATATTTTTTGTTGTATTTGATAATATCTTAATTATTATTTTTAAAATTTAGTTTTAAAATAATATTTTCAAATATTGCTAAATTAGCAATCTGGTTTTTGGTACTATTTTTGGTTTTTTTTTTGCTACGTATTGTGTGAATCCATATTCATTTTTTAAAATACTTTGGGTTTAAAATGTTTTCAAAATATTCATTTACAATAATGCGAATGTGTATAGAAATAAGTATTTAAAGGGGTATTTTTGTAGTATTTTTCAATATTTCAGAGCGAATTGAATATTTACAGGATATCTATTTTATTTTTACTTATTTTTTAAAATGTTCATATGAACTTTGATAGTAAAGCATTTGCCTTTTCTAATTTATTTTTTCATTTTTTTTTACAAAATTATTATTTTTTTTAACACTTTCTTTTGATGTTTTTACTTAGAATATTGCGAAAATGTATAGAAATTTGAATTGGTATATAAAAATTAATTTTTGGGTTCATATATATTTTCGTTTTTGCTCCTTTCTTTTATGATTTTCAAGTATTTTATATGTTTCGGATAGTTTTTAGAAATGTAATACAATTTCCGCTTTTATATATTTATTTATAGTTTGTTTTAAAGAGATTTTTAATGATTAGCTTTTTTTCTAGGCATTTGATTTTTAGGAAGTTGTTTTTAGAGATTTCGTTTTAACAAAAAAAAGTTCGAATTTTCGGTTAAATAAATTGAAGATTAGTCCAGTTAGTGAATTTAATTCAATTTTTCACAGTGTAAGGAAATGTTAGATTTTTGAATAGAATTTTATATATTTATAGGGTTTTGGTCATAATTATTTAATTATTTAATCATTTTATATATAAAATTAAATGTATATAAATTAAAGTTTGGTGTTTAGTTAATGCATTTGGTTGGCCAGAGTATAGATTTTAAATATTTTTAATTTATTTAAACTCTATTAGTTATAGTTTTTGATATAATTATTATTTATGTAAATATATATTGTACTCTATAAAGCTATGGTAGTATACGATGGATTTTATAAAAGTAGGTAATACATCTGGTAGTATTTTTATGATGAACATAAAAGTTCATAAAAGGTATCATATGGTTGATAAGTATAATCAAGTACACCCAAACCTGTTTTTTAACAAATTGACGAGACTGATATTGAGCAAAAGCAAAAGAGAATGCGCTTGATATCAGAAACTGACTCTGAATAAAATAAAAAATTTTTTTTATTGAAAATAATTCCGTTCCTAATTGTCTTAAGAGTTTGATAACTAATTTTATTTTTATAAATGGAAGAGAATTTTTAAGTTTTTTCTTTATTTTTTTATAATCATAAAATGAAATAAAATAAAAACACTGTGTATACTATTGAACTAAATCTGTGCGTTTTTATAAAGTTATTAAATTTTATAGGCATATGTAGGCTGCTGCATCAATCCTATGTATATCTTATCAGTTTGTTTATACACTTACATACATACAAAATATTTGTCTTTTTTTACGCGTTTTTTTTACGGTATCCACTGGAACGTATCTACCGTGTAAAAAAGGTTTGGGTGTATAAGTATAGAAACAATTTTCATTAAATTTTATATTTTTGTATAAAGTGTTTTAAAGGGTTTTCATGATTTTGATATAAAATCCAGAATATTTTTCATAGAAAAGTTTTTTTTTTTTCGAAATTTCAACATTTATATTTAAGAAATTTGTAATCATTTCATATTTCTTTCATTCACTTCAAATATTTTATTTTTAGAACTTATAGTATGGGTAGTTAGAAAGATTGCAATTGTTTGAATTAAATATTTATATCAAAATCAGTTTTGTTATATCAAAATTAGAAAATTTTGTTTCAGTTTTTTTATGATATGTATTTCATATACATATTTTTACAAATTGTTTAAAAAAAAATTGTTTTGATATTTCATATTCATATTGAAATTGTTGATATACAATTTTGTTTTATTTCAAATTTATTTTTAGAAAATTGTTTAAAATTTTGGAAATTTTTTTTTTTATTTTATAAGATTGTTAAATGTTATACGTTTTCATTCAAGCCGTGTCTTTATTGATTAGGTTGATTTATTTTTGAGAGTTTATTAGAACTCTATTAATATAAAATTTATAGTTAGTTTTTTAAAATTGTTTTATTTTTTGTAAGTTTTTATATTTATTAACTCGATAGGTTTCTTATGTTATATAAAGAGAAAAATAGGAACTTGTGCTGCAATGCTGCAATATGTTTTAAAAGAAAAATATCTTAAAATTTTTTTGTATTTAATGGGACGGTATTATTTCAATTCATTTCGATATATGTATGTTTGAAATATAAGATAATTGGTATTATATTAACCCAATAGGTATTATAGTATACACTAGAGCCCCGACATGCGTCGTTAATGGGGACCGGAGAATTGCGACGCAAATCAAAACGACGCAAATCGAATCAACTTTTTCTATACAAATGCATCGAAATTTAATTTATTGGGACCAAGAATTCAAAGGAAAGCAAAATGAATGAATAATGAAAACATTTTTCATTATTTTATTTAGTTCAACAAATGTTTTTTAATTATTATAAAGAAATAACAAAACAATAAACAGAAGTTGCAAGAATTTTAAAATACAAACAAAATTCTAAATATGTTCCACAATACAAATACTAAAATGGTAGTACTCAATGCTGCAAGAAAAAAATTAAACGTATGTAGCGTCACAAATCGAAATTTAAACGACGCAAGTTGGGATTCAAACGACGCAAATCGAATCGACGCTAATCGGGGACGAAACGACGCAAATTTAATCAACGCGAGTTGAAATTGCAACAACGCAAGCTGAGTTTTGTCAATTTTTAAAAGGCGACGCAAATCGAAACGACGCAAATCGGATCGACGCAAGTCGGGGCTCTAGCTATAAATGTAATGAGAAAAAAATAACAATTTGAAAAATGTGACAAAAGGGATTTTTTTTTTAATTTGTTTCTTACGATATATTTAGTTTTAGATATATTTTTAAAGATATATATAAATTTCGATATATTTTTAAAGAATCTTTTTGTTTAGTGAAAGGTGAAAAATTATTAGAAAAAAGTACATTCATTGGAAAAAATAGTACTTTCTCAAGCCTAGTTTCTAGTGGTTTTGATTTGGTAATTATGGACGTTGATAAAAGATTATTACTACAGATTTTCAGTTTGAACTAGTAAAACTTGAAAAGGTACAAAAAGTGCACAGCAGTGATTGATCATTTGGAATTTTTTTGTTTATTTTTTAAGTTTAATAAAGTAAGAATAAACTTTATTCTAATGTTAGACACAAGATTTTTAAAATAATTTTATTTCAATTTGGCAGATTTTGACAGATAAAAATGGGGCTTTTTGTAATTTATATAGTAATTTTTTTAAATTTTATCTAATGATAAACATTTTATTTCCTAAACTGCATGAAAATATGTTTCAAGAAAGTTAAGAAAGTTATTCGAGAGATATAAATTACATTAAAGATTGAATACACAGTATTTTCATATACATATTTTCATTTTGGTATGGTATGGTATAATCAAAAATAATTATGGATTTAAATGATATCTAGTAGCATAATGTCGTATTTAAATTTTATACATAAAACATGTAAATTGGTTTGTTAAATGCATTTTAATTTAAAATAATTTATAAGGTTTCTAATGATATATGTAAATACATAAATGATGCAGATATTTGGTTTCCAAATATATTTTTTGTAAAAGGATAAATTAAAATAATGTTTTATAAAAACAATTAACAGTTACGTTTGTAATGCTCACAGCAGCTATTTTATAATTTTATTTTTGACGCATAAACTAATTGCAATGATTTTGAATTATTATTTACAAAATGTTTAATTATTAATTATTATTTTGAAGGTTCTCAACTGACTCGGGGTAGAAGAAATATTTCAATTATTTTAGATAGTTTAGCTACTTTTATGATTTCGAATATTGTATTTAAAATTCGAAAATTTAAATTTTATTTAAAGCTGCTGATAGTTTTGTTAATAAATTTGAAATTATTTACGAAAAAATAATTATTTTTGTTTTAGATTTTGTATGGTTAAAAAAAAATTTATGAAATGTTTATAATATTGGCTTTTAGGCAAATGAAATAAAAATGAAAAACAATTTAATTTCGGCAAGTTTTAAATAATATTTACAAAGTGTTTATTAATTTCATATGATATATACTGGTCAGAAGCGATTGATGATTTTTAATCGATAAATAGATAAAAATAAAAAATAAAAAAGATTCATGGATGAACTTGAATTAGTTTTCCTATGATATATTTAAGTAAGTTTTTGTAATACTTTCAATACATTTGGACTTTCAATACATTTGGAAATAGAACTTAATTGAGAACAGGAATTCGTGTAAATGATATGCCAAGTGAGTAAGCTAGCTGTGATTAGATTCAAGTCCTTATGTCAGTACAGACACGGATAAGTGAATCCAAAGAGTTTGCAGAAACTGTATATCCTTAAATATGGGCTTTAATAAATACAATTACTTATTAGATATTTCTATATTCTGCTGATAATCAGGTTTATCTAAAGTACTGGCTGACTCTATGTTTGGGGTTTGCTAATACATATATGGGTTTTGATGAAACTACGAATTTTGGATTTACCATTTAGCCTTAACTATATACATAATACTACATCTGTTGTTAAATATTATTACTTTTTTTTTTATAAAATTTTTAAAATTTTGTGTTTATTTTTGTAGTAATTTTGAAGGATTTTATTAAATAATTGGTATTTTATGTTATGGCCAGTTGTATTACTAATTTTTTTTTTTAATTTTCGTTTTAAATAGGTACAGTCAATTCATCGAAAACGCAAGTTTTTTTTAAGGATTTACTAAACATACACCTTTAAGTAAAAACAAAATCTCGAATTGGAATTTATTTTACCGCAGTAGTTATTGTTGTTGAAGATATTATTATTTGTAAATGTTTTAAAATTAATATTTTTCAGAACCATTGTAAGATTTTTATAGTTTAATAGTTTATTAGAATTTACTGCGTTTGTGAAATTGTAGTTGTGTAGTTTGTACATATTACCACACATTGCTAATAGAAATCAATTTTTAGGGGACAGTCAGCATAGGCGTGGCATAATTATAATTATTGAAAGTAGATTTTGGGTTTTTTTTTTAAAGTCTGATCTTTAATTATTTTTTGGGTATATTTATTAATTTAATTTATCAAGTGATATTTTTTCTTTCTTTTTAATGAATCAATTCGAAGGTAAAATGAATTTTATTGATTCAGAGGATGAATTCTATTCGTGCAGCAATAGTTGCAGAAGGGATGAAGAAGTTTAAAAAATTGGAGATATTGCTTTCATAGATCAAACAAAGCATTTGAATTAAATTTTATATAATTTTATTTTTTTCAATTATTATTTTATAAGATTTTTTAATATTATTAAAAGAGTTATAAGAGTTTTAAAAGCGAAAAAAATTTGCAAAATATAATTAAAAAAATATAATTTTTTAAATCAAATAAGAACTGCTTGTATTAGACAGTTTTTGTTTTAATTGACGAAAAAATTTCTGATTGCTATCAATATTTTTTAGAAAATTAATTTTTTTCATATAAATTTTGAATTTTCTGAGTAAGGCAGCTATTAAGATATTTTTAATATATTTTACTTCTAAATCAAAGAGACTAATAACTGAATATAAGCCTGGGTTTGCTTTCCCATCAAAATGTTTAAGATTAGATTTGGGGTAGAATACGTACATATATTTTGTTTAAATAAAAAACTTACACAGTAATAAATATAATGACGTGATAATCAAAATACTGTCTTCTAATAGTTGAGATAAAATTATGAAGTTTCTGGAAATGCAAAGACATAAAGAAACGAATCATGGCAGTACGTGCCGAGTGTGCAGTTAAGTACTTAGGAGTTCCTTTATAAATGTGTTTTTTTCTTATTCATTACTTTTTAACGGAGAATATTAATTTTTATAATTAAAATTTATTTTTTTTAATCTCAATTAAATTAAATAAAATTTCGTTATTAATTTGAGTTGATCGCATTGATTTTAAGAAGATTTAATTAATTATTGTTTAAGTTTTGGTTTTGAAACATAAGAATTTAATATTTTCAAGTCAAACTTTTTTTGTTTTATTTCTTAAGTTTTTTATTATTTGCTTGATTAATCGTTTTAAAAAAAATTTATACGCTTGGAAAATGTTTATTTAAAAAATTGTTAGAACTGAAATTATTTTTGTTTGTTTTTTAGAATCATTTTGAATTTTAATTAGGCATTGCTTTAAAAAATTGAAATATTTTACAATTATTTTTCAATGGAATTAAAATAAATTTGTTTTACCACAAAAATTAAATTTGATTTCAATTTTTTATATCAGATATTTAAAATTTAATTTCTTATTTTTACACTCGTATAAGTCTGCCCATAAAATAAATATCGAAATAAGTTTTCGATAAATTTTATGTGTAATCTCTAAAAAAAAACAATTTTTAGGTTTTATTTTGTTTGAAAATAAATTTTTTAAATTTTTATGCAACTAAGTTCTTCATAATTTCGTTTTTTTTTTTAATACAATATTTTGTTCTAATGGTAATTTTTTATGAAATTTTTTTAAATTAATTTTGAATATAAAAACAAATTCAAGAATGTATTAATTTTGAATACTTTTTTATAACACTTTTTTTTTATTCATATTCAAATGTTTAAACCTATTCACAAATATTTAAAATTTTTTCTTTTTTCATAAATTTTTTTTTTGGTTTAGTTTGGTGAAGAGAATGTTTTTCTTTTTGATTTGAAATTTTTTAATAATAATGTTTTATTAATATTTTCGTTTAATTTTTTTTTTTTTGGTTTAGTTTGGTGGAGATAATTAGATTTGAAATTTTTTAATAATAATGTTTTATTAATATTTTCGTTTAATTTTTTTTTTTGGTTTAGTTTGGTGGAGAGAATGTTTTTCTTTTTGATTTGAAATTTTTTAATAATAATGTTTTATTAATATTTTCGTTTAATTTTTATTTTTGTTTTCATATATTTTTATTGAAAAAATTTTTTTTTAAATTTTTAAGCCTTCAGTTTGATTAAAAAAAAATAAATTTAAAGAAAATTTTTTCCAAAGGGCTAAAGACAAGATAAATTTTAATTAAAATATAAAAATTTTTAAAATATTTCAAATATTTTCTTTCTGCTACTGAATTATGTTTTTAAACATTTTTAATATTTTTCTTCATTATTTTGTTGGTTTAAATATAGTTTCTTTAATTTCAAGTCCCTTAGCTATTACTTTCCTATTTCCCATTCCCATTAATTTCTATTTCCAATTATTCATTTAAATTTGAAGAACATACATACATACTATGAAGGAGTAAGGGGCTTAATGCGGTTTATTGTATTATTGAAGCTTGTAAAAGATGTTCTCCAACTACTTTAGTGACAGGACGTTGTTGTGTCTCTACTCTCAAGTTTCTTTCTTATGTTATGGCGACTGCTGAAACTTTTTAAACTTCAATTACTCCTTTTGATTTGGGTTGGGTTGGTTGTATCTTTTCTATTTTCAAATACATATTGATAGCAATTATCTTTTGAAAATATTCTCCAGTTGAATGAATTTAATAAATGGCAACAAAAACTATTAAATATGACTACTAGTTACTGTATATGGTTGTTGTTTTTGTATTCAATTATATAAGGGTTCGGGTTTTCTTTTTATGTTGTTGACCCAGCAAGCAGTCTTTTAAGATGCTGTTAAACGATAAAGTGATTCTGATGTGATAGTGTTTTGGTTTTCTCGAAAGAAATTTTTTTTCAAAGTTTAACCACAATTGAAGAGATTTTAAGGATATTTTATATTGTTGTTTTTTGTTGTTGTTATTTGTTATTAGACATGTTCAGAAGTAATAAAAAATGGAATTCTGTTTGTGTCTTTTTTTGGTCTCAGCAGATTTGTACTTTGCTAAATCGTTTGACATTTTGTTTAGCATCGGATACATGCGGGGAGTAAAAACCGTTGGTGGTTACTTAGATTACTTAGAAATGTACAGAGCTTTAGATATATTATTTATCTAATAAACTTTAAAAGTCATTTCATTGTAGAAAAATTATTTGTAAGTTTAGTGCAAAAAAAAAAAATATTATGATCTTAAAATATTGATGAAATATAAATTTACTTCTGCTTAAATAAATTTTTTAAATATTTTTTTAAGTATTTTAAAATAAATTTTATTAAGATAGTCAGGAAAAAATTTTAAAAAAATTAATGATATGACGTATGAACATGCTTGAAATTGTTTTGTTTTATTTAAAATTGCATTTACATTTAATTTTTTTTTTATTATTTAATAGTTTATTAGATAATTATTTTACGTTTTTAATTTTATTAAAAGAATTCGCTTAATTTGTTTATATAAAAGGATTACGGAATTATTGAATTTGTTTTAGTTTTCTTCAGTGTTTTTTTTATTTCTTTTTTAGTATTATTTAATTATTAAAATCAAATTTGAAAACAGCACTAGATAACTTTCGAAAGTTTTTTTTTATAAAAAATTAACTTTTAAATTATTTCTTTAGAATTTTATATGTTTACCTCCTGTTATTGTAAGACTTGAGGGCTTTGAAAATTTGTATTAAAATAACACAAAAATATTTAAAAATGTTAGTGCTTTTTATAGAGATTTTATGAATGTGAGAAAACATATTTTTGAATTTTGTTTTGTAATGCATTAATTTTAGTTTTAAATTTTGTAATTTTGGAATGATTGTAAAATTTTTTAGCAATTTGTTTTATTGATTTTGAATTTTGGGAATTTTAAACTAATATTATATATGTAATCAATTTTTTGTCTTCTATTTGTTTTTTGCTTAAAGTTTATTTTAAATGATAATTTTAAAAAGTGATTTTTAAATCGAATATTTATCAAAATGTCTATAAACAATTTAAGAACAATATTTTTGGGGTATAATTATTAATTGTTGAATATTCATTTTAATTTTGTTTGTTTATTTATGAAATTAATTTTGCTATTTTATTTTGTATTTATAGTCATAGTACATTTATTTTAAGTTAAAATGTATTATTTTGCATTTTTAATTTTGATATGTGAAACTTGTTAAATTTTTCATTTAACTTTACTTAAAAATGATTAGATGCGATGTATTTTTTGAATATTGAATGATATTGAAGTTTAAATTAGAATTTAATATTTATTTTTGTATTTTATAATCTAATTTTTTATAATTTTGTTTGTTGTTAAATTAAATGTGTTTAAAAAACATGTGTTTATTTTGAATATAGAATTTGTTTATAATTAATTTTTTTGTTTTATTTTAATTCATATTTTTTAATATTGAAATATTTTTTTGTGAAACCACTTTTTTAAAATTATTTATAATCAATTTCAAAGACTGAATAAAACTTAGAAGATTTAAAAACTTTTACATGAACCTATTGTAGTTCTAAAATTCAATTTGATTATTATTTAATTTGATTATTAAATCGAATTTCAAACGTTTTTCTGGTTTTTTACTTCTTTTTGTAATTTTGTATTTAAATTTAATTTTTTAATTTTATTACGAATTTTAATATATTTTCTTGCTTTTGTTATATTTATAGACGATTTGATTTTGAATTTTAATTTTAATTTTACAATATAAATATATTTCTTTAGAATTGTTCTGGTTTCATTATATAATTTCAAAACATTTTATAATTTTCATTTATTTCGAATGATAAAAGTTAAACAAAACGAAATACAAAAATTTTAAATATTTTTTAATTAATTAAATTTATTTTTTGGTGCTATAATAATGTTTATTATTTCTAATATTTAATTTTGTATTGCCAGTTTTTTTTTCATTTAATATTTCAATTTTGTTATTTTTTTGATGAAATTAAAACTTTTATTTTAGTATATATGTATGTAGAGTGTATTTTTGTTGTTCTTCAAAATCTGAAATTTTATTCTTGTGTAAATTATTTTAATTTTTATTTTAAATTTATATTTAATTTCTGTGATTTTATCAAATATTACAACCAAATTTTTAAAAGAATAATTTGGAATTGCATACGTGTTTCATATAGTTTTTTTTTGGATTAAAACTTTGTTTTTATCCAAATTTTCGGAATTTTTTAAGAGTTTTGTATGTTAACTTTGTTGTCAATGATCCGGAAAATAGAAAAAAGTACAACCAAATTTATCTATTTATAATAAGCTGGGTAATTGATAACGACAGCTTTAAAATTAAATGTTTTTTAAAAATAATTTTCTTTTAACTTGAATTATTCGTTTAATCTTTGCATATTTCATTTTGTAGAAGTTTCAATTTCAAACAAACTATAATATTTTGATTGTAATCATTATAGATTAAAACTAACCGCTTACTTATAATTTTAAATGCTTTTGAATTTGTTTAAATTTTATTTTTGTTTTTGGTATATTAGGTTACACTTATTCCATTATTATGTTTTTAGTAATTTCTATAAAAATATTTTGTTTTATCATATTTTGTTCACTGCCAATTACTTTGTTGATTGTGCCAAGTATATTGCCTTAACATAGTTGGTAATATTCCTTTGCTATCAGTGTGTAATAAATATCCTTTAAACATTTTCTTTTTAACCAATATTGTCTTTGATTGCGTCAATTATATGATCTAAACATATTTTTTTGTTACACATACATACATACATACATATGAGTTAATTTTTTGTTTGGGAGAATATATTTTTTTCTTACACTTGATTTGTTAGAAATATTGTTTTTGATTCTGATTATTTAAATGAATTTAAATAATAAATTGTTCTTATGATTGTTCTTTATGATTTAGTGAATTTGCAAAATAATTTTTTTTCTATTTGTGCTTGGTATATTAGTTTAACATATATTTTATTGTATTTTGCTTCTTTGACTATGAAAAATATTATATAATAAAATCTGTGATTATTGTAAAATACTTAGTTAGGTTAGAGGACGTGTTCTTGTCAGTTAAGACATGTACAGTACCCCCGGAGGTTGAATTGATCCATTGTACAAAATACTTTGTTAAAAATATAAAATGTTAATTATTTTTATTAAATAACTGTACATTAAATGTTTATTTTAATTTAATTAATTTATTTATCAATTTTTAAGAAATTTTCAATATTTGATTAGGACGAGGATATTGTGTAAATTCTCAGAATGTTTAAATTTTTATTTTATTTTTGAATTTAAATGAACAGAATTTAAATATTAATTTAATATTTTTTTAAAATTTATATATTTTCTTTTTCTTATTTTTATGCTTGTGTCGAGTATAGTATTGTCTAAATATGTAGAAAGTGTTAAATTGTATTTCATATTTGAATTTAAATGAATTTTACATACATTTTTTAATAATTTATTATAGATGAGCATGTTTTGTTTTGATTGTGCCTGCTATATAAAGATTAAACTTTGATTTGATTAGTTTTTTAGTTTCATAAATGGCACTGATGTGCTGATTTGATTGTGATTGATTTTTTTATTCCATTTTGTTTATGGCAATTGAGTTTTTGATTGCACCGAGCATATTACAAAAATTGCAGACAATTTTTACAATTATATTATTTTTGAATTTAAAATTTCTAATCTTAAATAATTTGTTCTTTTTTTTTAATACATTTTGATCCTTGGTTATTTTTTGACTGTATCAAGTATACGTGTAATAAATACATATTAAAGAAATATTTTTTTTTTAATTTGATATTTTTCATTGTGTTTGTGTCGCATACATAGTGTTTGTAGAAAGATTTCATTAATTCAAAATTAAACGAATAATTTAGTTATCTTTGTGTATATTTTTTATGCATAATTTATGAATTTTGTGCTACTGGTACTGTCAGGATAATTATAGACTAAATTTAAATGGTTTTAAATTGCTATTCAATTGTTAACACATATGTAGGTACATTATTAATTTTTTAATTTTCATTTAATTCGTTTTTAGTTAATTTTTTTATATTTACTTGTTTATTAATTTAATTTTTTTTAATTTGTAATTCAGTATATTTGTGATAAAAATTTTAGTATTTATTTTTTTTTAAAGTTGAAATTTAATTTTTTAGGTTTCTGATGTATTTTTTTTTCTTTAATAAAATTTAATTTTATTAATTTAAATTTTAATTTTTTTCGATTTTAGTTAATTTTTTTATATTTACTTGTTCATTAATTTGAATTTTTTTAATTTGTAATTCAGTATATTTGTGATAAAAATTTTAGTATTTATTTTTTTTAAAGTTGAAATTTAATTTCTTAGGTTTCGAAGTACAAATTAATTTAGTTTTTCAAAATGTTGACCTTAAGCTTGTACATGAAATTTAACATTCGTATTTCAAAATATGAAAATTTTGGAAAAAAATTTCAGAAATTTAAAAATATCTTTGATAATTAAAATTGAACAAATATTTCGAATTTGTCATGCTAAATTATATTTCAATTCCAGTTTGAATACTACGTATATGTGAAATAATTTGGAGGGGATGAGTAAATGTTTTCTTGTCTCTTGGACATTGAAATTTTCCTCTTTTTTTTGGGTGTAGAGACACAAACAAGTAAATGCTCTTCATTATAATTTATCATTTTTATGGCCTTATTTTGGTTTGAATATTTCCTTTATGCTTTTGAAAAATCTTGAAGAATTTCTTTATCTTGTGCTATAATAGCGCATCTCATTTTATTTTTATTTTTGAAGCAAATTTTGTAATTTTGCCAATTTTTTGTTTTTATTTTATTTCTTAATCGCTAGTAATATTTCTTATTCTTCTTTTATTTTTTTGTTTGTTTTGAATCTATTAAAATTTCTTTATTCACTTTGTTTTAGACTTTAGTAAAGCTTTTCAATGGCGCATTATAACTTCCGTTTTTGGTGTTTTCTTTTTTTTTAACTTTAATAATGTTGATAATTTATTTCCACTAGACCAGTAGCAGTCGCTGTTGTAGTAGAATTATTTTATAATGACTTTTCTTTTTCTTGTACTTGCATTGTTGTTGTTTTATTTTATTTTCATAAGTTGAGATAGAGTGCAAGAAATTAAATCTTTAATGGCGAAATGGCGCATAACAAAACTGCGTTTCATAACGTAAGCATTGGCAAGAAGTGGTAAAGGAAGAAGAAAGATTTTTAATTTATAGTGCTTAAGTTTGCCCTGGAGTGTATATAGCTTAAAGGAAGTAAAAACAGCAATTAAAATGAGATATGGTGTCTTTAAAGAACGGCAAATGAATGAAAATGAAATTTTAATTTTAATTTATTATGCACGATTTTTGCATCAATTTCAAAGCATTCTTTTAGGAGCTTGCTAAAAACCTAAAAGTATGTTTTAAGAAGAAAATTTGATTAAAATTAATTCATAAATTGATTAAGACTAATTAAAATAAGAGAGAAAGAAAGGTAGAAAGTCAGACAGAAGCCCCTTTATAGCCTGATTTTATATTTAATCGCTAAGTAATTTAAAGACTGAGACAGAGATATGTATATAGACAAGTTAGATTTCTTTTGAGATATGATATCTAGTTGTAGTATAAATTCTTAGAAACTGAGCGTACGAGGAAACAAGTTCTTCAATTTTGAAATTTCTCTGATGTTTGCAAAAAAATCTATTTCTCTAAAAAAATAATAATCAAAATTTTTTTTTTAGGTTTATTTAAATACTTTTGAGCATCCTTTTGGAGTTTTGAATCTTGTATTCCTTTATAGAATTCATTTAAAATAATTCAGAGACTTAGATGGACATCTTTGGCTACTTATTTATACATTGGATGGATAAAATTATTAGTTGACTTAGGAAAAATGTTTTTTAAAAACAAATTCATATTTCTTGTGAATTTGTTAAAAATTGTATTACCGAATCTAAATTAAATAAAGTGTACTTAACGGAACCTGTATTCTTGCGATGGGACATACATATCTTTCGATTTATTTAATTTATGACTGGTTGCCTATTTTTGGGCTTTTAATCTAACAGTTTTTCGGAGGTTATTATATTATAGTTTTTCTTAAATATTTGTGAAAACTTTATATATTTCGAGTTAATACCGGTTTATTAATTTTTTATTTTAGTTTTTGCTTTGTCGTTGTTTTTAATTTGTCGTTGCCCACTTTAAGGCAATTTTTATTATATTTCTAGAAAAGATTACATATATTATCCGAAAATGTATTTTTTGGTTTTCAATTAGACTTGCTTTTATGATACTGAAAATTAAATACAATTTTTTATTGCTCTGAAATATGTTTTGGTTTTAAATACAATTTTTTTTCGTTTCAATAATTTTTCTATTTAAATAATATATTAAAACTGTTGATTAGGTTTTATTTAAAATTCAATATTTTTGGGAATAATATCGTTGAGTTGTGTGAATAAGATAGGCATTGTTTGTCAAATGACAGTTGACATATTTAATTTTTTTATTTAAACGATTCTTTTTACGAATTGTTAAGAGAGTTTCACTGTTCAGAATGGCATTGTTTTGAATTAAAAGATACTATTTTAATGTAACTTTTTTAAACTTAGACATTAAATTTTGAATTTATATAATAATTTTTTAAAGAGAAAAATTAACCCTTGAACTACAGTCAACTGTGTGTAGATAAAAAAAAATATATTTTTTAATCAATAGTTTTTTTTTTTTTTGAATTTTTTGTTTGTTTTTTCTTTATAGTATAGGAAGCTAACTATAGCTCTTTTTGTTCATTATTTTATTATATTTTATTTATTTATTGTTTTTAATGCTAATTTCCTGAGTTCGTTTCAATTAATGCATTTGTAAGCATATAATTAAGTTCCTTTAATATTTTTTATGATTTTTGGTAGTTTTTAAATTTGGAATTTTGTAATAACTAACTAATATTTATATTTTTTTTTTCATTATATAACTATTGTTTTAGAATTTTGTTTTGTTTTTTGTTTAATAAATTTAAAACAAGATATTAAAATAAATTTACCAAACAGAAGAAATTTTGTTAAGCCAGAAACGTCACAGCCAAATAGTGGTGTATTCGAAATGAATTTAAAAACTTTCTAAGCGTTGTTTTAAAACCTGCTTTAAAGAAAAGAAAAAAAAAAAATAAAAATTAAATTAAAATGTTTAAAAATTAAAAATTAAAGTATAAAATTAAAAAAAAAAACAAAATAATACAATAAGAATTAATACAATGTTAGAAAATTTCTAAAAAAAATAAAAATAATTCCTAAATAATATATGAAAAATGATTTTACTTGGCATAATAATTTCAATAATTTAATTTTTATACAAATTTGGTAAAAAAGAAATTTTTATTAGTTTTTAAATTAATTCTTTCTCAGCGTTTTTTTTTTAATTTTATTATACTATGTTAATGGAACAGATACAATTTACCTGTGTTTGTTATTGTTATTGTTACGTAAGAATATTTATATTTACAGAATTATGCATAAAAGTTTTTAAATTTATAAGAATTATGAATTTTTTCCGCAATTATATATGTGGAGTTGAAGAAATACACCGATTTTGCAATATAAATATGAATTATTAAAACAAATAAAGCATTTCCTTTACGTAAATAATATGAATATTTGTTTGTTACTTAATTGGCACGTGTTGTAAATTATTTAATAATACATTTTGTAATTTGTACTCTTGTGGTAGTAATTGTAGAAACATTGTTCATTAAAGGTAAAATTTATTAAAATCTATATACGTATTTATATTTTTCAATATTGTTTTAGAATTAAATAGATGAAATAGAAGAAGAAGAAAGTAAAAAAAATTATTTTCATTTAAATACTAGATGTAGCATTTAGTGAAATGAGAATGAGAAAAAAGAATTTTTAAAGACAAACTTATTTTTCAGTATATTTTCATAAATTTTTTTTTAATTTAATTGCAATGTAATTCAATTTACCTATTTCTTAATTCTTTTCCATAGTTTTCTTTTTTTAACTGCTATTAAAAAAAGGATTTTCATTAGCACATTAACGAAATATTTTAGTTTCGATTAAATTTCTTCTTTATTTTATTTAATATTTAATACAGAATTTTATTAGAAAATTTTTGCCAGTTTTAGTTTGGTATTAATTTTTTAACCAAATTAAAAACTAAAAGTTTACTTTATAATTTATATCAGAAAATTGGTTTTATTATTGTTTTTCAAATATTATTTTTGTTTCTTCAAATTTATTTGCTAGTATTTCTCTTTATATATGACATGATTCTATTTTTGAAACTTGGTTTTGCCGATTTTAGAATTTTGTAGAATTTTATTAGATATAAAATATATGTAAAAATCAAAATATTATTTAAATTTAATTTAACAGTTTTCTTATTTTTTCTTTATTAAATATTGTAGATCACTTTAATGCATTTATTATCTTTTAAAAAAATTTAGAATGATTTAGTCAAGCTATTCGATGTTATCTAACTCACAGCTGTGTGAATTTAATAATAAAATGAAAAATAAGTTATTTTCCAGAGAAGTCATATTTTTATGAATTTCGTATGCAGCTAAAAAGGTTTAAAACAATAATTGGATAAGGAAAAGTTGTTTTAGCAACTTATTATTGAGTTATACATTAGCAAATATGAATATTTTTGTACTTTTAATTGATAAAATAATTTAAATTTTTAATTAACATTTTTAATGTCATATACAAATTTTATTGGTTTTTAAACAAAATTTACAATTTGAAAGAAAGCTTTAAATAGGTTTGAGCTTCGAATATTTTAAATAATTTTTGCTTTAACACAAATTTGTTTCTGGCTTATGCAAGAAAAATAAACAAATTTTTATATGGTAAACTCAGTGAGTTAGAGGACAGAAAAATGGGCATAAAGGTTTTCAAGTAGTTTTAATTTTAAATTTGATTTTTTGTTGCTACGTTAATATATTTCTTGAGGCAGAAAAGTAAAACTGTTTAATAAACAATATTGTTATAAATTAATCACCCGTATTTTATTGAATTTATATATTTAAAATGAATTTTGTATACAATTTTTTATGTTAATTTTATACGAGATTATTTTAATGAATTTTAAATTTAGTTTGACAATTTTTGCAATTTTTCATTTTAATTTGTATGCAACCATTATTAGGACTTTTTATTACTTTTAGAGGCAGAAAAGAAAATATGTTTATAAGAAAATTTATAATTTATGTGATACTTTTTTTTTATTATTTTATTGAATTTTGATGCTCATAATAAATTTATTTTTAAATTTTTAAATGTTTCATAAGTATTTTGAATTTATTTCTCAATTTATTATATTGAATTTAGTACGGTGAACTACATTTAAATTTAATTATTTAACAGAATTTTATTGTATTCAATATTTTGAAAAATTTTGTTTACGATTCTGTTTAAATTTTTTTAAATATTTTTTTGTTTAATTTATTTTTTGAAATTTATCAGTGCTCAATAATGTGACTAAAACGTATTTTTTGTGGAGAAAATAAAAGCAATTTATATTTAGTCGAATTTATATTACTCAACAATATTTGAATTTAAAGAATTTGTTTTTAATATTTTTTATATGCTTTTAATATTTTATAAATAAATTTTAAAATTTTATATTTTTAAATCAATTTGTTTGAGAAAAAAATAAACAATTTTATAGTTTATGTAATCAGATTTATAAGTTATAATATTTCTAATTTATGTCATTGTATTTTTATTGAATTTAGGCCTTTAAATTGTATTTAAAAAATATAATTAAATTTTATCAAAAAACAAATTTTACAATTTTACACATTTAAAAAAAATTATGTTTTGTTAATTTTTACATTTTCCTGAATATCCTATTTCTAAGAACAAATTTCTGTCTGATATTTTATAATTTTGGTTAAAAATTTTTTTTTTAAATTTTCTATTAATTTCTCAGTATTTTAAATAATTTTTTGTTAAAATAAAAGCATAAAAAGTTGTAGTTTTTGTTTATGTTTGAAATGTAAAAAAAAAAATATTTTTGAAGCTTCTTTTAGGGATAATATGTCCATTTGTTTTATACCAAATTTTTAAATTTCCGGTAAATTAAGTATTCAAAAGGAGAAAGGTTTTATTTGTACAGGAGAATTTCTAATTTTTTTAATTGAATTTTTTAATTATTTTTTTTTAATTTATTTTAGCGCCTTAAGATAAGATGAGATTTGTTTGTTTATGGAAATTATTGAAATGTTTTAATACAAAATTAAAATATTATTTCTTTATTTTGAAGACCTTTCTTAAATAATATCTTTTCTGCTCTATTACCTTTCTAAATTTATCATAATTTAGAGTATGAAAATTTGAATTTGTTTATTTGTTTCTTTAATTCGTTTAAAATTTTTTTTTCAATATTCATTGAAATTATTTTATCATAAATACCCTACATTAATTGAAAGAAAAAATGTTTGAATTTTTATAGTCTTTAAATATTTCCTTGACGTTATTTGTATTCCATAAAATGTTTTTAAAGTATGAAGATTAAAGTATCAAAGATTATAATTTAAAACAGAATATACCTTTTGCCAGATATTGTTACAATTTTTAATGAATGTTCTAGTAATTATTTTTTAGATTTCAGGGTTCATAATTTTAGTTTACACAGTAAAACTTTAAAATTGATTGCCTTTAATAGAAGAAAAATAAAATTTTTAATTTTGTTTTAGAAAATGTACAATTAATTTCTTTTTGTTATTGGAAATTGAATTTTGTTTCGTTTTCAAGTATTTTTCAAATATTTTAAAGGGTGTTTAATTGTTTTCTTCGTTTATTAATATATACATATAAAAAAATTTAAAGTATTCTTAATAGAAATTAATTATTTATTGCTTTTGAAAATGAATTTTTTTTGTATTTAAATTTTTTAAATTGAGCCTTTTTTGTTTAAACATAAGATTTTTGAAGGAATTTTCATTTAACCTATCGACAATATTTTAAAGCATTTAATTTCTTACTTAAGGGTTGCAAAAATTTATTTGTCAATATACCCGCACAAACAAAAATTAAACTAAACATTAGTATGGAGTTGAAACTCTTTAAGGGTCAAGTAAAGTAGTTTAAATGTTTACAATTTTAATGTCAAAGCCTAATAAAGCAGGATATTAGCCTTACAGAGAGAGAGAGAGAGAGGGAGAGATAGAGAGAAATTGAAGGTAAATGTTCTGGTTTCCATTGCTGGTTTAATATAGATTTCATTATTAAATTCAATTCTAAACATTTTAAATTATTTTCCAAGTTCTATGAAAAAAACAATAAATAATTAAATAATGCTACGCTGTGTGTATATTTTTCCCATAAAACTAAGGAAATAATTTTTAATAATTAAAAATTAATTTTAAATGAAATATTTCTTTTATGTACATATGTACATACATACATATATGATAACTATTTTTTCTATTAAAAATTTAAACATTTGAAAATTAAATAATTAATTAAAAACAATTTTAAATTGGTTTATGGCATTTTTGTTGTTTTCTTCTAAGGCATCTGAAAAGTTAACGTTATGTGGCCGCCATATTTTTATTTTCTAGTACTACCCTACATCCTAGAGGGTGGGTATGATTTCAATGTCAATTAGAAGGGTGGTTTCAAATAGTCTTATGAAAGGAAATGCATTTATTACAGTAGAGGCCTATTTACACTTCTCAGATGGCGTAGAAGAAAGGGATCGTTTTTAAATATTTTCAGTAAAACGGAATTTGGTTTATTTTCGTTTTGTAAAAAATATTGTTGAAATTCTTTGATTTCGTATTAATTTTTATACAAAAAATACATTTTATTATATGCAGTCCTTTGTCGGTTGTCATTTAAAAAATAGTTAATACAGTAGGTGTTTAATGGAATTAACCAGACTTGATTAAAATATATGAATCATAATTTCTCCCCATTTTAATATAGTTAAGGTCATAAAATTATATTTTATTTTATTTATATTTTAATACTCAAGAAATAAGTAAAAGAATTGTCAATTCTTAGAAATTTTCAATATATCATCGTATAATTTGCATTTTTTTAATAAAGCTTTGCTTATAGCCTTAATGGGAAATTTTATTGGCCGAGTTGCCAACTAAACTCTTTTTAGAATTTTTGAAATTGTTATTTATAACAATGAATTATAATTATATTATTATGAATAAAGTATTTTCAATATTACAGTTAACTAAACCGGGCTTTAAGTTAAAAAATGATGAATTTGGGTAATTTGTTATTGTTAAGCAAAGGTTATGTATTGCCAATTTTTTTTTGGAATTTTTAATTGTTATATTTTGCACATGAATTTATATATAATTTATCGCTTCGAATTGATTACTTAATTTATGCCAATTAGGTTTATGTGGTCTTTTCGAACCACACAAAACGACTTATATGCGAGATATAGATTTGGATTCTCAATTTTTATAGTCCTGAATAAACCAAATGAATCGAATTTTTTGTTAAGCTAGGAATATGACCTGTTAACCTATTATTCTTTTTTAAACTTATAATTTTATACGTATTTTTAATTTGAAGTCGGAATTGTTTTATTAAAAATATGAAATTGTAACAATGAATTAGTTTGTCCCTTGATATGATCAATAAATTATTTTTTTGTTCGATTCGTTACAATTAATTTCTATAAAAAAGGAAATTTTGGGTTTTTAATTTTAGGAAGTTTTAACACATTACGAGTTGGCAACAAAATTAATTAGCATTAATGGCAACAAATGAATTAGTTTAAATAATATAAATAATCTGATCTTTTAGTAATTTTTTAAATTTGAAGTCAGACGATTGACAATTATATTTTGATATATAAAATGTGGTCAGTTTCAATTTAAATAATTTTTTAATTATTAAATAAATAAATTTTTAATAATTTACTAACAGAAAGTTAGTAAAGCAATCAAACGAAAAATAAAAAATACTTTTTAAAGTTGAAAAATTAAAAAATCGCATTTTACTTAACACCTTTGATTTTTATAGTGTGGAATGATAAAAATTAAATTTTTATTTCAAGTTTTTCGATTTTAATGAATTTCTGTATTTCAATTGGCAACTCAGCAATCTATTGAATATAGATTAAAGATTGTTCTTTTGGTTTTCGTTTTATGATACAAGGCTTCTTTGTAATTATTTGCAATATGGAGTGTTTTAGACATTATTATCCCCCTTTTAAAAATTGTACCGTTTGGCTTAGCTGATAATTCATACAATACTTCCTTAATTTTTACTTCCCTTACTCTACTGTTAACCTTAAGTCCTCAAAAGCCTAGAGCATCAATTAAAAAAAATCATTTGCTCATTTTCTTATCTTCATTCATTCATTAAAGAATTTTTATGTTTTACTAATTAATTCTTATCGAACAAAGACGAAAAAAGAAAAAATTAAACCGAAAATATATGATTCTGTTTAAAGGCAAAATGAAAGGTCCTTGAAACCAGCCCCTTTACCTTAAGTCTTCAAAATCAAAAGGCATCATTTTTTTTTTTAAATGAAAATAGACAAAAAAACTCATTTGCCCTTTAAAAAACGTTGGTTCATTTCGGTGTTTTTCTTTTATTTTTCGTTTGTAAAAGACCAGAAAAAAATTTAAGCTTTTGTTTAAAGGTTAAATCAAGGGGGTAGAGTTTAACCGGTTTATATTCTGTTTTCTGTTATTTTTTTTTTTTTTTTGCAAATATTTGTTCCTTAAAATATACCACCATCTTAGAAAATTTCTTGTTACAGAAACAGTTTGGAAAAAAGAGAAGCAAAAAAACTTTCATTCAAAACATTCATTCATCAACCATTTATACCTTAAATCCTCAAAAGCCAAGAGCATCATAGCTGAGAATCATTTGCTCACATGAAGGAAATCAAAGAAAAACAATCCCTTGAATTCCTTGCATAATAAAATTCGCTTTCGTTTAAAGGGGTAGTTGATGCTGCTGCTATTGCTGCTGTCGTTTCTGTGTTGGGTTGCTGCTTGTGTTGTGCTGCTGCTGCTGTTTGAGTTGAGTAGAATTTGAAGGAGTATTAGTTGCTACTAAAACTAATACAGTAACTGTTTAAAGGGGGTTTGTTTTGAGATAAATTATCTCTTTGTTTAGAAAGTCTTATACAGTTTCTCCTGGCCTTAGATTCATTTTCGCCTTAATATTTCTCCTGTTATCAGGCTATTGCTCCTGTTTGTATGTTAAGCTTTTTAGTTGATTTGAGATAATTTTTATTTTGCTCCTTTCTTTTACGGTTTTTTTTTTTCAAAGAGAATACATTTTTTTTCTCCAGAGATTTTATCCAAATTTATATTTTTCTCTTAATTTTTTGGAATTGAGCTGCTGTTGATGACAATGAATTTATGCTTAAAATCCTTTGAGTTTGAAAAAGCAAAACAATATTCTTTGAGTTTGTTTCCTCTTGTTTTTTTATCCTTGTGTTTGAAATTGGTTTTCTTTTGTTGTTTTGTTGTTGTTATTGTAATTCATACAAAATGGCGTATTTCTTAAACAGTTATTTGAAGTAGAATAAAATATGTTTTTTTGGTTTTTGTTTGCTAATGGCATCTTCTTTAAGTGGCAATTCGTTTTTCTCTTATTAATAAATTTTTTTTTATCACATTGTGCTTCGAAATTAAATTTGTTTTATCTTTTTTTTTGAGATTAATTTTTAATTAATTTTGGATTTTGTATAGTTTTTTGTTTTTGAGTTTCATTTCATTTGTGGTGATTTCTTGTGGGAGGGCATCCAGTACTCCTGTCCTGAGTAATTCCAGTGATGGATCCTTAAACGTAACAGAAAAAATGAAAGAAATTAAATAAAATATTTTTATTGTTGACTTTTATTTTAAACCGTTTGTAATGTTTACTGCCTTATGAAAGTAAATTTAAGATTTTATTTAAGTTTGCCTTTCTGAAATAATATTCATATGATTAACGATTTTCAAAACGTGTTTATGTGATACTATTTTATGAAGCTCTTATTTAATTTGGTAAATGTTATTTACGAAATACTTTTTTTTTTGGTAATAATTTAATAATTAAAATCAATGTTTTCGTTTTTGCATGGAATTTTCTTTTCACGATAAAAAAAGATTCACGTCATGTTGCAATGTCAAGAATGCATAGTGGGGTTTCTTATTTAATCATGTATCATCTAACGAAAGAAACACGGTCGCAAATCAGTGAATTTTAAATTCAAAATTCGTGGTTTGTGAGAAATAGGTTTTTTAAATTACCTCAATTTTATTAGATCCACTGAACGGGCTATTCCAGCCGTTGTGAACAAATATTGCAATAAAAATCACATGATTTTATATTAATCCATTAGCCAGTATGCATACCAAGGAACATTTTGTTACTGAATCGGCCGGAGTCAATGAAGATTCATGAAAAATTTGACGTAAAAAAATTTTTACGTAATTTTACATAAGGACCTTGTCTATTATAATCAACACCAACTCGTATGCAAGGTGTCAGTGGAGATTTGTAAAAGATTTAATGTAAGAAAAATATTGTTACTGTTTCGGCCAGAGTCAATGAAGATTTCCGAAAGACTTGACGTAAGGGCCTTGGTATGAAACTATGCAAAATACAACTGTTGCCAGAAATGATCATCAATTACTTGATGAATTGGCTCATATTTGACTAAATTTGTATAACAATAAACAGAATTGCCCAATTTAGTATGAAGAGTAGCAAGAGTTTGTTCAAAATCCACTAATATATGGTGCGATTTGTGAGCCGGCGGATTAATTGAAGCATAATATTCAAGAACGAAGGAAATCGGTATAAACACTGGAATAAGAATTTTCTTTGCTTAAAATGAAAGAATTCGACTCGGTTGAAATGTGTTCTCAATAATGCCGGGCAACATGTGATATATAAGACCTATTAAGAGGCGAATTCGTCAAGCATTTAGGAATTCACATGGATTTTGTGTGCAGACTCAATTTCAGCAATGGAAGTTAACATAACATTATGCCATTGGCATAGCTGCGGTCATGTTTTAAGTGAAATATTCCTTAAACAGTAAATAGAAGGCATTTATTTATCGTTCCTTATAAATATTTTATTTACTTGTTTAATTTACTGTTATTTTGAATTTCAAACTTCAAAGGGTAAAAAGTCCCCCATTAAAATGATTGGGGAAGTCCTTTAAAACTGTCAGATTTTAAACGCAGGGATTTGAAACAATTAAAAAGAAAAATAATTTGATATCCTAGTAGTGCCTTAATTGAAAGACAATTAAATAAATATTCTTTAGGATATAAGACCGAAACATTTCCAATTAACAACTGGTATCTTTTGCTATTGCAGATTTGAAATGTAATGTATGATGTAAGAAATCTTTTAAATTTATTTTTAAGGGTTTAAATTTTTTTTATAAATTCATAGGAATTGTCCATGAAATTAGAGTTAAAACCAAATAAAAATCGCTAATAAAAGTCCTATCCACAAGGCAATTAATTTTCTGTGTATAATTTTAAATATTAAAATTAGCCGATTTTAAACCAAATGATAAAATCTAAGGACCAAAAGTAACATGAACTGGGTTTATTGAATTTATTTAAAAAATTTTTTATTGTTTCTGTTTTAAGGTTGATAAAGGTATTGAGGTATTAAGATCATTTTAATTTGAATCGGATTTCTTTTTTAAAATTCTTATTTTTAAGTTTTTTCGTTGCTGTTTCAGGTTTTCGATTTAGAAGTTGGCTTTTTATTAAAATAAGTATTTCGACGGTAATTGATTGTACTTGGTGATCTATATAATAAATTTTAATCGAAAAGTAACGGAAATTTAATATATTTTTTTTATTAAAATTTTCTTGTTTTCGTGCCTTGGTATTCACACATATAATGAGATAATAAGGTATAAAAGAATTGGCCACGTTCAATATGTTAAATTAAGGAATAATTATGATCAATATGGCAAAGGCCTAAGACATATTGTTCGTTGTAATTTAATTTTTTTTTTTATAAATTTAACCGTTTTTTTTTTATTTATAAAACACTAAAAACAAAAACCATTTTTATAAAAATTTTTACCACTTACCTGTTGAAATACAAAGAAGAAAAGTTATCATATTAGAAGCGGCACTTGTTAATTTATTTCTATTTTATGTTTTTTTTGTTTTTAATTTTTTTTTTTTTTTTGAATTTGTAATATTTAGTTTGATTTTATAAAAAATTAAATTAATTAATATTTATCTGACATTGGCTTGATGATGCTTGGTTAACACTATTTTTTCCGTTTAACTAATGCGTTATTTTTTTGTTTTTGATTTTATTTCTTTTTGAATTTGGTTGTTTTAGTTAATATTTTTGTTTTTTATTGCTATTTGTTAAACAATATGGAAATGAATTTAAAAATATTTTAATCCAAAAACATTTTTATCGCGTTTTATGATCCTTTAAGGATCATTTACGTTTGTAGCGTTGATATGCTGCGTATGGAGATTGAAATGAAACTAAATGATTCTGCGCAAAAGCTTTGCATTTTATACTCGCTTATGGCAATAAACATGAAAAGAAATATGCCAGTTTTTGCCCGTGTATGTAAGGGTATTTAGTTTGTATAATTTTATAAATTCTAAAAAGGACAAAAGGACATTGTATTTATAGTTTATAAATGATATCACATTTTATTGTCTGCAAAACAAAACAAAAAAAAAAAACAAGTAATTCAAGTTTAATGCCTGAATTACAAAAGGACTCTAGAGAAGGAATTCTCATAATAAAAAAAGCTTGTTGCAATTTTTCAATAGAATCTGTTAAAGAAATACCTTGAAATTTGGGTGCCTTTTTCACAAAAAAAATAAAAAAATACACATTATCGACAAGCATAATATATTTGGTGGTGGTTTTTTCTTTCTTGCTCTGTGTATACTCACATTGTACGTACACCTGGTCCAGTTAGTCAAGCTGCTGGACCATTTCATACAATTCAGCATCATTGTTAATTGAAACTTGTTTTTTTTTTTTTTTTTTTTTTTTTCTTTGTACACAATGTTTTCCGTTAAGGGTAACGAATGATAAAGCTTCCTTCCGTTTCTCTCAGTATCCTTGACCATTGATCTTAACAATTCACATTTTTAAACCCAAAACGTCTGCGTCTGTCCATTGTTTTGTTTTTGTGTGTCTCAACTCTTTGGTGATCGTTTCCCTTGTCATTTAATTTTTTCTTTCCTTCCTTTTCTTTAAATTTTTTTTGGTGCCAATTTTAATTCGAATTTGTCAGTTTTTTTTTCCAGATTTTGAGTATTTTTTTTAAATTTTTGAAAAGATAAAAAATTTAGTTGTCCATGGAAACAAATCATGTTCTAACAGGAATTGTTGTGAAATTTTAAAATAATAAAAAAGATGAATGTGTACAATGACCCCACAAATAAGTATTCATTCGATATTTTTGCTACATTTTGACCAAAAAACAAAAAAAGGAAGAAAAAAAATTAACATCATGTTATATTTGATGGAAATTGCAATTTAATGGTTAGTAACCTCTAATTATTTCGAAATTAGGAAATATTTACGAAAAAAGGTGACCCTATTTAAATCAAATTCCTCGTTTTTTTCTAATAAAAGCTTATGTTGTACAAGAAGGCCAAAAAAAAAAAAATATATTAAATAAACCTTCAACGTCTGCAATTTCTTTTTTGGTTCTGAAAATATGAATACCAAATGGATGCCAACAATGGCAAGTTACAATATCAATTAGCATATCCAAATGACACCATCTTTTCAAAATCCAAATTTGTTCAGAAAGGAATTTTATGCAAGCCAGAGTATTACACTAGAGCCCCGACTTGCGTCGTTAATGGGGACCGGAGAATTGCGACGCAAATTGAAACGACGCAAATCGAATCAAATTTTTCTATACAAATGCATTGAAATTCATCAAAATGAAGCAAAAAAACTTAATATTTCGGATAAAACAGAATTATGAAAACATTTTTCATTATTTTATTAAGTTCAGTAAAGTTTTCTCTAACAAAAAAACTTAACAGAAATCAATAAAATTCATTTACAAAAAAAATAAATTTTAAAGAAGAAATTGTGCTTTGTTTAGTTTATGTGGTGCTTTCTTCAGATAATACTCGTAAATTCAAATCAACAACACTCCATTTGATTACGTGGTCTTACAGGTTTGTTAACAAAAAGGTTTGTTGAATTTTTAGAGATTTTTTTGCTGATATGTTTCCTTGTAACAACTAATGGCTTGGTCAGCAGATGCTGCTACGCCCTCGCTACGTTTTTCGTCAGGATCGTTTTCAGAAAATATATCCAATGCATGGGAAATTAATTGCATAGCTTTCGAAATATTGGAGATTGTTATTTTTTTTTTCCTCTAATGTATTATCAATTATCATAACATCATCTTCTAAAGCATGCTGAATATTAATGGATAATAAATTTTCATTATCAAGCTCCTCATCGTGAGACAGTAAAAGTTCATTAATGTTATCCTCTTCCATTCCTTCAAATTCGGCTAAATTTAATCGACTCCAGTTGAAATTGCAACAACGCAAGCTGAGTTTTGTCAATTTTTAAAAAGTGACGCAAATCGAAACGACGCAAATCGGTTCGACGCAAGTCGGGGCTCTAGTGTATATTTCATTTAGAATAGCACTTATGAATATAATACAATGTGAACACGAAAAAGTGTTGCATGTAATACCATATTAATGCAACGGAAACCAAATAGTTTTGTAGTGCCCATTTTACAATTTTTTTTTTTGGTAAATAGATGTATGAATTTCAATAGATGTACGAATAATCTAAGTCGCCGTAGTCTAGTAGGTAGTGTGTTGGCTTATTAGACTGAAGGCCCGAGTTCGAATCCCAGGTCAGACATTAAAACGAAAATATGAAAATATTTCTACGGCGACTTCCTCTCAGCAGATTTCTGTCAAAAACTCTGAGAGTAAATAAAATTGCCATGAACAGCTTCTCAAAAAAAAAAAAAAATCTGTCGTTCGGAGTCGACTTTAAACTGTAGGTCCCTCCACTCATGTAAAAAATTAACACACACAACATAAGTGGTGTGAGAAGCTAGGTCGTAATCCTGACTGAAGGGTTGTAATGACCAGATTGGTCTCCTCTGGGAGTGTGTTTGGTTTTGCAAGTTTGTAAAGTTTGAAAACTACTGCGAGAATCGATCAAATGCCAAATCTGTTTAGATCTTAAGGTTTCCCCCGAAAGAGATCTCATTGTTGGGTGACTGTCACAGATCTCTGATTGATTTAAAATCTCGATCTAAAATACACTACAGTGAGTGAGTATTGCGATACTCCCATCTAATGAATTCAGGAAAAGGATGAACAACACCTCTAAACGTAGGTGCTAAACTCATTCTAATATTTTCGAACAAAAGAATGGCGAAAAGACTTACCTCTGACTTTAGAACCAAACAATCTGGCATTGACGATCACACGTCAGTAGTTCAAAAAGCAACAAACTTTGAGTTTAAAAAGGAACAAACTTGCTTCCAGACGTCCAGCAGACCAGCAGTCTAATAGTAATCTTAGAACAAACAGTACGGTGGGATTCCTTCTTTATCTGGTGTTATTAGAATTAATATTAGCTCCGTTAGCTCCTGCTATCCATTTAGCAGGGAAATGTATTTTACAATAGGAATTGAAAAATTGAGAACAGAAATGTGGTCGATTCGATTCAATTTTTCAGAAAATCTCAGAACTAAGAGTAGAAAGACCTATATAAACCTAGATAAAGTTATTCAAATTTATGACTTGTGAAACTGAAATGACTTGTTTTAAAATATAACCGAATCATCAAGGTGGGTATACGTATTGGATACGAAACGCACACATGTTGACAGGATTTTTTTCTGTTTTTTCAATACTGAAAATGCGTAGTAAGGTGTATTATTGTATAAATGAAAAGCCTAAAACTCGACTAACGCTTGCAAATAATAAAATTCATATTACGTAAGAAGTGTGAAAAATTATGATCAACACTGAAGCTCATTTTTGACTCAAAGGATTACAACAGAATTACCGAATTTGATTTGATGCGAAATTTCAACGAGGCAGTACTAGATGGCGCATGGCATGCGGTTTGGTGAACAATTAATCTCACGTTTAGCTGCCAAGATTAAGCTATTTGACCACACTAGACTTTTCTTGGTGAGAATACGTAAGGATTTACGCGTACAAGCCTACGGTGATGCTGTAACATTCCATGAATTAATCTTTTTTTCTCTCTTTTATTCAATTTAAAAAGCCCAAATGTTAAAATATCACCTGTTATAAATTCAAAATGTGTGTTCCTATAGGCTAGAGTAGTGTGCTAATCGATTCGATAACCACCAGAGATACAAGATCTATTACACTAAGGTAATCCGGTAATTATTTTCCCTCCCGTGTTGGTGTCAGAAAAAAATTATTTATGCTGCAATTAAAGGGCTGAAGACAGATATAGGAAAGTTTTTTTTCACGACATAGAATAATACAAGGTCCATTCCATGCATTTTCTGCCTCTAAATTTTAATAAAAGAAAGTGTATATGAGATATTATCAAAATCTTTTATTCCCTCCATTACATGAATGCCATGGCTTTTCTTTATAGAGTTAATTCGAAATGATTTATGTGGCTGTATTATGTGGCTTTTTCGCATACACTTGCGATTTAAGAGAACCCTCCAAGAAAAGAATAACGGAGTCAAATCACACGATCTCAGTGGCCAGTTCACATAACCTCCACATGTGCTAACCATGTTCTTAAATTGATCGTGCAGGCTATCGAATGTGGTATAAGCTGTGTGGCACGTAGTGCAGTCCTGTTGAAACTATATGTCGTTGGTGTAGAGATCATCCAATTTAGGCATAAAGAAGTTGGTAATCATCAGCCTACAGTGCACGCCTTTAATAGTAATGGTTCTCAATAAAATATGAATCGCCAGCTCATAATTCAGAATTTTCCTGAATATATTGGACACTGTGATCTCATGTGGATTGGTGACGTAACAAGTTCGACCATTTTGTTTGTTCACGTACCCATTCATTTAGAAATTTTCGATAGTCGTGCATGATTATTTGAAAAACAGACTCAATAAATGACAACTAATTTGGTAGACGTGGTTTCAACAAGCTTATCAACTGCCAAAGTTTGGAATTCCCTGTTCGAAGACTCTATATAAAGTATTAGCAATCTTCAATAAATTATGTGCATAATAGACAACAAGTATAACACAATTCTTATTTTATGCATTTGAAAAACTCGTTGTTAATTTTATAATTCGTCTAAAGATAAAATACTAAATACATATTGCATTAAAGCGTTACTATTTTATTTTTCATTTAACCCACATTGATTTAAAGTTCCAAAAAAAGAAGGCAAAAAAAGAAGGCAAAAAAAAAAACAATGTTGACTATCCCATCAAAACATAAAATGACCTTGCCAGAAAAGGTCATTGCTATGGTAAGACCAAAAATAAAAGGGAAAAAAATCAGGACGAAATAACCTCGAGAAAAAATTTAACCGAATTTTTTTAACGCTAATGTGAGTGCAAAAAACTAAACCAAAGGGTTGCTGCAGTAGTCATTTTTTTGTGGCATTCATTTCGTTCGTTGTTCATAGAGCACATTTGTGCAATAGCATTTAAATTTTAAATAGACAGACACAAACACTCTTACAATAGAACACAGGCTTATATATGTATACATGCATACGTTCGTATAGATGGTAGAAAGCGACTTTAGCTAATATAGTCAAGGTTGGATTTGGTATTTCGAAAAAAGAAAAAAAAATCTCAAAAAAAAAAACTAAAAAAAGAAGTAACAACAACAATGGACTGTGTAATGTTGAAGTGCTGTTATTAACCCTTAAAGTTTATTGTGATTGTTGAATTCATCCATCTATGGGTTAGAGGTGGGGTCAAAAATATAAAATGCCATGACATTTCTGAAAAACAAGAAAAAAAAAACAATACATTGAAAGAATGAAGACACATACATTCTCGTTTAATTAGAGTTTTACAATGCATGAAAAAGGGTTGTTTGAAGTTATTCTCAAATGGGATATTAAATCATTCACAATTATTTCATTATCATCATGATTAATTGGCGGTTATATTTAAAAGTAAACGCTATTGTGAATTATGAAGTAATTAAAAAAGAGTTGCCAAAAGTTTGTAAAATATCAATAATTGTAATAGGATTAGATTGTTTTTAAAAAGCAGTTTTAATGTTTTAATTCAGTAAACAATAAGTATTCAATAAGTATTCTTGGATATGGCGTAAACTATTGATACTTTAACATACTCCTTCTCCAGACAAAAAAAATATTTCGGGTAAAGAATGACGTCTTACTTTTTTCCTTCCTTTTAAGAACATAGGCCTGTCAAAAGGCATCACCTCCACTCTACATACAATTTTCTTTGTTACAGTTTCATTAATCTAGATTTTCCGGCCAAGTAGGCGGTAGTTCTGCTTTAGCATGTTCTAAAATAATAGGGTTACCATATCTATCATCTATCGTGGAATCAACGCGCTCTATAAAAATGTATTGGGTTGATTTATAGAGTGTAGAGAGAACAACACAAAAATGCAAAAAAATTGTCTAGCAGTATGGATATTTATTTGTTTGGAATGTCAGGATGGGGAGGAGGACAGGCGATGTCGCTACTTGCAGTATATTCATGATGATCTGGCATTAGAAGAAAACACAGCTCTTTTTTGGCTGTTGGCAAAAATTAAATCAGGTTCCTTACGGATGTGATTACAGTACACTGTGTGATTGAAATTATTTCGGTAATCACAAGAAAAATCGCTACAGAACATTCTGCAGCAATCTTCTGCTTCATTCGAAATTAGACTACATCACAGAGTTGAGTTAACCTAATGGTCTCGTTTGCATATAGTTTCACAATATTTTCTAACATATTTCTGTTTACTGGATTGGGTGGCCTCCGTGAGAGTTACACGTAGGAGAATTATTAGACCTATTCTTACACAATTTAGATTCCATTATGTACCAGACATCTTACTTCAGACATGTGCGTCAGTTATGTAAAGAATTATACTCGTTCCCTCATACGTCTTAGCGCGTGTGCGAGTCAGTAACATAGTAAGTAAAAAACAGCATCTTCTTCGTCCTACGTCTCGCAACTTCAGTATAATTGTGTGAAATTGCAACCTACAAGCCTTCCTAGTAGGTAGTGTGTTTTAAAAAATAGCACATAGTGAATGTCCAGGTGAGAGTGTAAAAATAGCTGTGTTGTCCTCCCTGAATAAAGAATTTGCTGCAGTCGGGCAGGTACCTTTTTGTACTCAAGAAAAGTTACTTATCTAATTTCCAGCCTTATTATCATTTAGGGGAGTCCTAGGCGCAGATTACATGAGGGGTTGTTCAATTTGGACCGATTAATCCGCATCTGCCCGTATGTACCTATTTTCTATCTTTGAAGAATGTACTAACTTGTTCACTAGTGTAACGTTCACAATTGATTCTATGGCAGCCTGGCTATGAGAGTACTACCCTGTTACGAACCTATAGTTCATCAGTTTTAATTTGGAACTGCACATATATAGATTGTGCGTTGATTAATCCGTCAGCCTTTTTGTTCATTTATATCAACGGTGGATCTTTGCCTGCAAAATTACGCTACAAAAGTTGTTGAAATTAAAATTTCTTCTTCTAACATTTTTGTTTGTTCATTTCATTTATTTGGCAGTTTATTTGTATGCTTTTTAGTGTGTTGATGTTTGTAAAAATTTTACAAAATATTACACACATACAGCCATACATACGCCAGGATCACATAGTTGCTACTACTACAACTACAAGTATAGTATAGTATATGATATTATGGTGTATCTTTACATGAGTATTTTATTAGTTCGGTCTGTTAGTGTTAAATTTGTACTTCTATTGTCACTTTGTCTTTTTTTCCATTTTCTTTTTCTTTGTTTTTCTTTTTTTTTTGCCATTTTTTATTTGTAATTTTTTGAAAGCAATTTTCATAAATTCAAAACATTTTATATAATTGTGAGTGAGTGAGTAAGTGTGTGAACTCTTATTTTGTAGTTTATTTTATTCAAAATTTTCATTTTTTCAGTTTTTTCTCTCGCCAAGCTACACAAACCTACTTCATATACATATATTTTCTTTCTTTTATGCATAGAAAGATACAAAAAAGATATCCTTGTTAAATTTCATTTGAACATCATGTAACATATTGCGAATGTATGCACATACATACATATGTATGTGTAAATGAAACGGGCATGTATTGGCCAGAGTTAGTAGTGGCCCAAGTAGTCTTCACCCCAAGGCCATAAAAGGGGTTTAAGGAGTCGTCTCTTTCTTTTACTTCGGTCAAGAGATAAATTTTCAAGGAGTAATTATTGTTGTTGTTGTTGTTTTTGTTAAAGTAGGGATATATTATAGGGAGCCTATACCATTTAAAGCATATAAATATTCTAGGCTATTCAAAGTACACCCATATGAACAAATATATGGTAAAAGTTTTACTTGATGATGATATTGTATTTGCTTTTTTTTCTCCTTTATTTTCTGTGTCTGAGTCTAATTTTGTAAATTTAAAACTTTTGTTGTTGTAGTTGTTGTTTTTGGTCAAGCAAGGCAATCGGAAGTAAGTAGAAGAAATAATTGTGTGATATTAAAGACACCATAACTACAGTGGAGGTTAAAACAGTTCAATAATAGCATCTGAACACGAAATTTCCTTTGCGTGATGGTGTGCGCAAGCTTAAATCTGCTTGACTATAAAGCCGAGTAATTCAATATTGTATCCAGGAGAAGATGAAAAATCGTTCTTTTTTGTTTTTAAATTTTTAAGAATTTTATCTTCTTGAAGCCATATAATCCATTATCCCTCAGGAAGGAAGATAATTTCAACAATGAATGTCATAGGAAGGTAGGCCATCGCTCTGGAAGGAACAAGACTTAATAATTAAATTTCCTCACTACTCATCCAATACAACGAACCAATGCACACTCTTAGTACCTTCTACAGCAGATCAATCAGCTGCTTAATAGGAAAACCTTCATCAGTTTAAACTGAAATAATGCACAGTAAATAAAGAGTAGATGAGCAAATGATGTCTGAAAGCTCCACCTTTTTAAAAATGTTCCAATAGTCTATAGAGTACAGCTTTTCATTTTGTAAGCCACTTAAACGTGTTGATTGGATTTAGGAATATCGCGGGCGAAACCATTTACAAAAAGGAGGAAACTTTGTAGTTGGAAAAATATTCAATTCACGGAAAATACTGACCAATTTTCATGCCAAAATGTTATGAAGAAGGCTTATAAAATAACCTTGGGGTGCCAACATTATGTATTGTATGATTAAGCCCAACCAATTGCGACATTGTTGGGTAAACATAATTAATTTGAAAACAGATTGGCATGAGCCTGTTTCACGGCTCTGTTGGGTTTAAGCTTGTTGGCTATGGTAGTGAGGATCAGAGGCATTTAAAATATGGTTAGGATAATGGGAGGTAAGTATAATAATATATTAATAGCCATCAGGAGGCATTGTGAATTGACAAATCGAGAAATAGACAACTTACTTTTTAAACGTTCCTTATATAGGACCAACAATACCTATAGTGTTGGAAAATGCTTCTCAGCGAAACTGAGTAATAAGAGAGAATGTGGTGATTTGAAAAATACTTACTCCTTTAGGAAAAGGAATTTTCGATGGTATATAGATGGGTCAAGGTCAAGAACAAGGTTTTGACCCCTTTACAGACTGAAATATTTAAAAAGATGTACTCAATTCAACAGGAAGGGCAGAGGACTCAGCATCGCAGTACTATTTGACAGCCAGCTGGCCATCCACTATCCGCGCACTATTTTGTAGGGACCGCCCGGGCAATTGGATTCATCTAGTCTGGATCTTCATCATGTGGATATTCACAAAAATGAGCAGGCGGATGAGTTCGCAACAAGAGCAGTTTTCACTCAAGGGAGATTGGATAAGCTATGTATGTGTAGCTGAGATGAAAATGAGATCAAAACCCGACTTCTTATGTTAGTCAGTTCGATTAATTTTTTCCTCTCCACTGTTGACTTTTTATTCTTAATTTGCATATTTTTGTTAATTTTTCTCCAAAAATTTTTAGTTTTCATTACTACTTTTTTGTTGTTGTACTTTATATACATACGAAAAAAAATAAACTTTTTCGAGTTTATAACGAAGAGGAAATACTTAAAATTTACATTTATTAGCAAAATAGTTTCTATATTTTTTTATTATTTTTTTTATTTTTGAATTTTTACTTTATTTGTGTGTTTCTTGTTAAATAAAAAAAGAAAAATCTTTTTTCAAAATTGTACGCAGCAATTTAAAAATAAAAGACACAAACAATCACATGCAGTAATATGTGTGTATGTTGCTGGCATGTGAGTACATAAGAAAGATATTTTATTCATATTAAATTTCCTAGAAAATTAAATATTGTCCTTGAGTAACAAAAAATAATTTTGAAGAGAAATTTTCAATGATCTAAGTATGGATTAAGGATATCAGACGCTTTAATCTGGAGTTTTGAAAAAATTTCTTTCGTCTTGAAGGACTCTGAAGTTAAAAATAGTTGGACAGTCTCCGTAATCTTTTGGTTGCCTTAGATTGATTTCCATTGAGGTGATGTGATGTAAAGTCCATGACTATAAAGCCGCACATTCCCAGTGCGATTATCGGCGAAGTTAAACAATATTCTACCATTTGATAAGAAATTTCACTTGTGGTAGAAATGCCTCAGTCCGTACAAAAAAAAAAGGAAAAAATAGCATTTACCATTGAAGTGCCCAGATGCAATATAACGCTACGTATACAAACAAAATTATCGAATTTAGAATGATACTAATCCACCTGAGATCCAAAAGTGTCCAGTGCATCCTGGAAAAGTCACAGGGTTATGTTTGGCGAGCAATATAAGTCGATGACTACTACCAACTTCTTTTGGCCCAAATTAGACGATCTAGACATCAACGACATGCAGTTTCCCATGCTATCTCTCAATTTCAGCTTCACTTGTGCGCCGTAATCTTGGAAAATTTGTCATTTTGCATGTGCTGTGCTCAGAGAATCCATGGCGGATATATGATATTCCAGACATAATGGCATCAATAGATCTTTCAAACGAATGTAAATATTTCAATGAGATTTCACACACACAGTCTGTTATTTGTTTTTTTGGTAACAACGAACTCATATTTGCAAATTTGGCATCAAATTTCAAGGATAGCAACAGTATGCATATTTAATTAGTCCTTTAAGGAAATAACATAAGAGATATTGAATTTATATGGTCAATTTAAAAGTGGAGGCCTATTTATACAGTCCGAAGCTTTTGATTTTCTTGCTGTAATCTGAAGTTATATAAAATTTATCGATACCTCTAAGACTGTTTGGTTTCCGTAAATACATGTAAGTTTTCTTATGGTACATGTATGAATGTGTTTGTAAAGCCAGCTATAACAATACATTTACAAATTTGTTTATAGAAATAAACATTTTCGTTTCCTTTTTTCGTATACCAGGCAAGAATTTATTGTATTTGTAGTGGGTCTTCTTGGGTGGTATTTGGTATCATGGAGTTCATGTTTCTCTGGTAATCAACAACATCAACAACATAAACTGGAATATGTACTACCTACCAACATTAACAGATGTACATACATACATATGTATTTATGTTTATATTATAAAATAAAATTATTCATAAACTCCCAACATAAATTTTTAAATATTAAAGAAAAAAGAAAAAAAAAAACGACTTTTCCACACACACATGTACAGCAAGTGGTCGAAAATACAAAATTTTTCTTTTATAACAAGTAGAAGAAGAAGAAGTGACTGGAAGTTATACTTACACTAACGCATCAGTAGAATTTTATTTATTCACTTATACATAAACACTTTGGCCATAAGTGGAAAGGCTTAATATGATGAACGTTTAGATGTGTGTTTCAGAGATTGTATTTGAAAACTTAAACCGAAATGGTAACAGTCCTGTGTATTCTTCGTTAAAGTTATAGTGTGGTCTTCTTATGTGTGTTATTTCGGTAATATTTGTGCGTTTGTGTGTGTGTGTGTGAATTTGTAGGGATGTATTCAAGTGTTATAGGTTTTCCTGGACTTGTATTTGTGTGTGTGCAAATATAAATAACACACATTTGTCAAGACCATAATAAGAAAAGGCTTTCTCATTAAAGGACATTTCAAGGATAAGGGCCTTTAATTTTAATTAGGAATAAACTGATGTTACAAGGTTATTAGAGGTGACGTCTATTAATAACATTTTGGAAATATTAAACACTTGGTGTAATATTCAAAGCAAAGTTCAAAGTCTAAAAACGTTAACAGCAGAGCTTGAAAACCAAGCCCAAAGGGTGATAAGTTTTTAGCTTATGACTAAATATTATACATAACAGCGCACATTTTTTTTTACCTATGAACACTGACTTGCTAACGCACTGTATGGAAGTTCTCAAACAAAATCGGCGTAAAACATTTTAAATTATTTTATAGTAGAATTTTTCAAAGCAGTTCATAACTTTTTTATGGCTTGTTTATTGTAGGATATTGAATAGTAGACGTCATACAATCCTCAACTCTGTGAATGATATCGGCCGACAAATCTTAGTCTACTGAAGTCATCTCGGTGTTCGACGGTGAAATCCTACCCAAAAACACAGTAGGTCATTCAGAACACTTAAAACGTGTATTTATTGTCTTTCTGCAACGTCCGACAGATCGGTTGTCATTATACGAGGTGTGATCAAAAAATAACCGTTATTTTCAAATTTCGCGAGTTACGTATGTTCGATTTTCGCATTTTTTTTCTGTTATGTTGGTACACATGTCTGTTATATACATAGTACGTTGACAATATCAGCCATTTTGGATTGTCAGTTTGTTTTTGACAGATAAAAAGGTTAGTCGTCTTTTGGTATGCTCTTCGATTTTTTACTTTTTTCGGTCTTGTCTCTTCTGGACGCTTCCAGTGGGATGATTGGGCTTTGGTTTCAATGCCATAGCCATACACCCATGATTTGTCACCAGTTATGACCTTTTTGAGTAAATCTGGATCGTCGTTGAACGTCGTCAATATCTCCTGAGCGATGTCCATGCGACGTTGTTTTCGAATAGTAAAAAATCGAAGAGCACACCAAAACATGACTAACCTTTTTATCTGTCAAAAACAAACTGACAATCCAAAATGGCTGATATTGTCAACATATATAACAGATATGTGTACCATCATAACAGAAAAAAAAAAATGCGAAAATCGAACATCTGTAACTCACGAAATTTGAAAATAACGGTTATTTTTTGATCACACCTCGTATATTATGCGGAATTTTCGTAAAGCTCATCTAACAAGCAGTTGGCCGGCATTACCAATAAGTAGTTATGTTCCACTGCAGTTAGGCCATCATTTTGAGTGCACTTGGATGTAAAAACGTTGTACTGAAGCTGGATGGACTGCTAACTGAAATACATGGTAGAGCAATTAAAATTAAAACTGAAGTCCGAACAGACTGTTCCATTTCAACCCTTCTGTCGTGTTCGACACTATTTTGAGAAGAGCACTGCCGCAGTGGAAAGAACTACTACGTGGCATAAAAGCCCTAAGCTACAGAGATTTAATTTAAAAAGAAAAAAAATCTGAGCAATGTATTCGAAGAACGCGTGCCCCTGGCGGAATAACATTAAAAAACGAATCAAACGAAGGCTTGGACTACTACTGCCAGCTCTTCTTCTCTTTCTCTTCAAATAATAGGCTGCGAGAGAAAATATGCCATTATAAAGGTTTTTTCGAGTACTTTAGGGCCCTATGGGAAATATTTTTCATGTTTTCTTTCCAACTCCAACTCAGTTGCCAAACTCTTCTGTAAGTTGAAAGTTGTCTTGGTCTTTGTCTAACATTTAGAGAGAGAAACTAATTTAAAAGTGAGGGTATCCTTCTGTGTTGAAGAACACACAAACATACTCAATTTTTATGTGTAAGAATTGTGCATGTGCTTTAGTATCTGAATATATGTGACCATAAATGCTTAAGTTGTGATGTATATGAGAGCTCCTATGTGTTTTTTTCTGTTTGGGTTAAATTTTTTGGGCAGCTTCATTTCGGTCATCTTTATTATTTGTGGATCCTATTTTGTTTTGGGTTGCTAACAAAACATGCCTACAACATTGCCAGCAACAAAGCCAACAACAATAAAATAAAAGTTATAAAAGATAACCATTTTATACAGAAGTCATCCTAAAGCATTTATTCTTTCTTGCCTTTCTGTGTTAATGGAATGGTTACTACCAAGGAAAGGCGGTGGTGGTGATGATGGTGGTATATTTCTAAAGCTTCTTGGCTTTTACCACAACCCAGTACTTTTTTGTTTGGGTGTTTGTGTATTTATATTTAAACGTGTCTGTTTATTTATATTCTTAATAAAATTTTTTTTTTTTATATTTGTTGGTACATTTTATAACAAAAATATCCTTTTTAAGGCACATCCTTTCCTTGTCCTTTTTTTGAAGGGGGGCAAGTTATATTTATGTATACAGAAACGAACTTTATAGGGATACTTTTCATTTTACGTCTTGTGCCATGGAAATTTGTAAAATTTTTTTGTATTTTTCTTTATGAGTTATTCTCTGTCATACTTATAGATGCTTGTGTATTAATGTGGATACTTATTATGACTTGAAATAAAAAACCTTAAAGAATTTTTGGAAATTCGATATAACGTTAGCTAGAAACCTACAATTGATTACATAGTTAATGTTAGTGACTTTAACTCAAATAAATTTTACAAATTCATTTGCCAACGTACTAAATTTGATAAAAATTGATCAATTATCGATTATAAAATCCTATCGAACCTAATCAATTTCTGAAATTTAATTTGATTTTGGTGTCATTGTAGTGAAAGGGAGTGGTGTTTTAAAAATTGAGTTCAATTTTCCCCGACTATGCAGAGAGGATGACATATTTTTAATTCCAATGATGTTTTACTGACTAATATCTAATCGATCAATACATGTTCTAACCCCGTAGAAAGCAAAAGTTTTTTATAATGGTTTTGGAATCAATATCATTAAAAGGCTTTAATGTCATCTAAAGCATCTATCCAGGAAACTCCTGCCCCTCAGAGAGGATAACATCAACAATGAACTCCATAGAAACGACAGCCACTTAAGGAAAAATAAATATTCAGTTAACAAAAGCTATACTCAAAACGTGTTCACAGATCGCGGATGACAAATAAACCTGTCTAATTCTAGGACTGGCTACAACAAAGCATTTACATGCTTCTATGGAAAAAACTTGATTAATGAAACTGAAAAAAAGCAAAGGAAATTGTCGTATTTGGAATCAAGACCCTTAAATTGACTGCACATCCTACTATACACCACGTTCAACAATCGATCCATTGGGCAATCAATTTGGTAATCAAGTGGTCCGGTTCATTGGCAATCTTGATCGTGCGGGTATTTAAGACCTCTGGATTACTTTTTATGGAGATGTGTAATTAAGTCATTGGTTTACGCTGGCAAACCATTAAGTCTTAAAGCATTAGAAGCCAGTATTCAAGAAACAAAAGAAATCAAAAAACAGTCAGTAATTAGACTGGTCAAATGGATCACGTAACTCATATTGTGGCTGGCACATGTCGGAAATCATATTTCCCGCCACTCATGTATAAAAATTAACACACACAACATGAGTAGTGTGAGCAGCTAGGACTGAAGGGTGCGGGCTTCTTGGGGATGATTGCTGTAGACTGTCTAATGGTGAAGGTATAGCACTGGCCATTTTATAGTCACCTAGCAGCAAATCGTTTCCTTGCCGTTCGCATCTTGAGATGTCCACAAACACTACTCCCTCTCTTCCACCTTCCTATAACCCATTTTCCTAAAAAAAACCTGCACAATGCACTGCATGAGTAGGGGCCATACCCTGAGTGCTGGTTTCACAAAAAAAAAATTTGAAAATTAAATGCCATTAAAATTATGTAAAAAATTCTGTTACTTACAGGGTTTGCCAACAGGAACTTTTACACTTAAACAGTTGATAACAGTCATCTTGGTGAAATTAATTCTCATTCATTCAGACTATTTTGTAAATTAACTATGGACGACCATAGAAAAAGACGTGTTTTCGCTGAATGGACAGTTGGCAACTGACCTTAGTTTTCATTGAACCACCACTTCTGTATAAATGGGTACATGGATAAATAAAATTGTTGTATTTAAGACGATACCAAGCCATATGAGATCCAAAAACATTCAATGCATCCCTAAAAAGTCAATGTTTATTGTGGAATTTGGTCTGGATGCGTCATCAGTTAATATTTCTTTGAGAATGACACTGTCCACGGCAAGCACTTTCTTTGATCTGAATTGGATGCTCTGGACATCAACGATATCTAGTTTTAACAGAGCGGCATTACGTGCCACACAGCTGATGCCACATTGGGTATTCTGCAGTAACGATTTGAGAACATGGTCATCTTGCGTGGAGGTGATGTCAACTGGCCAATGAGGTGATGCGATTTGATATGAATTTAAAAATTATATCTTACATATCTCACATTTTGTTTTATTTAAATTTAAAGATACATTTTATCATTTAAAATTCTTAAGCTCTCAAAAGAAGCACCCTGTACATTTAATATGAATTTTTTGATTGTTTATTTGCTTATGAACTTATACTTCATTACTCATAGACACAAATAACTAACTCCGATTGCCATCTAAAATCCTTTGATTATGTATATCGTTTATGTATGTATGTATGTATGTATTTATGTATATATGGTTGCATAATAGTTAAAAATAATTTTCTTATTACCCTCTTTCTCAGTTTTAAAATATTTTTGGCAAATTTTGCACAGAGTCTAAGCAATTTTGATGTTATTATTGACACTTCCACTTTATAATTTTAGAGGCGGTAACTGTTGTGGGGTGACTTTCTAAGGATTAGAAATTAAAGCCTACATATAATGGTTTATTTCTAGAGGTAAGGTTAGACGGATATGTAGTAAATAGTTTAGTGTTCCTTAGTTACGAGTTCGGAAAGTACTTTTTTTATTTTTTAATTAATTTATCACCAAAGAAAATTGAATTCTTTTGTAAATTGGTTTTTGAGAAATTTTCTAATTTGATTTCTAATTCGATTTCATTTGAACTTTAAATTGTTAATTTTCTTTTATAATTCAGTAGGTTTTAATAATGTTTTATGTGATTATATATCTTTTTGTTTTTCATGCCGTTTGTGTATGTATCATTATCTGAAATATTATTTTGCATTTGACACAATTGTATTGTTATTTAAGCAAAATCAAAAACAAAAAGAAAACAAAAAAATTATGAAAAAAGTGTAGAAAGATATAAAAAAAATGATTTGGGACTGAAGAATACAAAAGAAATTCAAAATTTAAAAGTCCTTTTTCCCAAAAATATAACAACTTGAAAAGGAAAAGGTATTAAAAGTGTGTGTATCCTCTTTTTGTAGCATTTGTCAACATTATTTAATACTTAAATATTCTAAGAGACCTGTACTGTAGAGAAGAAATTTTTATTAAAGCATTACGGGTAATCACTGTGTATGCATTCAGCTGTTGAATAGGTGCTGATTTAAGGTTTAGCTTTTAAATATTTTAGAGTATCCGAGTCCATTTCATAAAAATTTCTAATGTTTAGAATCAGTATTTATTTCAGATTACAATATCTTTATTTATAAGAAGCAATACCTGGACACCGTATTGCAGTAGGTAGTGTTTTGCCTTATTAGGCGAGGGCTCGTGTCTTAAACCCCAGCTCAGACATCTCAAACATAACGAAATACATATGAAAAAAATATTTCTTTCGGTGACCTCCTCTCAGTAGTCTTCTGGCAAAAACTCTAAATAAAATTGTCACGAAAAGTTTCGCAAATCTGTCATTCGAAGTAGACGCAGGCACAATATAGGTGATGTGAAAACATAGATTGTATTGACTAATTTAGTGAGTAGATAATACCGAGTCCTAGAAAGTGCAAAGAACGAAAGGAAAACGAATAGTAAAACTAGGAATGGGAAAGTAAACTTTAATTTTAACATCCAGAGTTCTTATAATTCTGTAGACCTATCAATCAATTTTCGGGCGGATGATATAGTACTGTTAGTTATGGTTGGTAATTATTAAGTTTACTCAGAGGCCAGTAGATTAATTGTGATCCTTTAGTATAAGCCTGATGTCCTGCAATATGTTCCTCTTAGAATTATCAGTTAATATTTCTTTAAGAATGACATTGACCAAGTCACCACTGTTAACGGCGAGCATTTTCTTTCGCCTGAATTATATGATCTGGACACCATTATTAGGTGAGGAGTCCGCCCAGTTTATTACAGTAATAACGTCATTTTTATTACAGTTCATTTCCTCAATTCAATTATATTAAAACTAAAATTAATGCTCTCAACATTTATGTGTGAATAGTTTATTCTTGATACCGTTGAACGTCCCTAATATGTAATATATTCGACAATAAAGTATGAAAAAGAAACTGAAAATACCTAATAAGGTTACATATGAAGTATACAAATATCTAAAATATAAAGGTTAAATTAAGGTCATATATTGTATTATTATTTTAATTTTTTCCATACTTTTAAAAAACCTCTTAAAAATACCCTACTTTTTATAGCATGCTACAAAAATAATTCCCACTGAAATGTCTTTACAATAAAAGAAGCAAAAAAAATCGTTTTCCGTTCTTGCTGCTGACGAGCATAAACTTTGATTTGAAATGCTAAAATAAGGGTGAGTTTCCAAGGATCACAACCAGTTTTTAGTCCTTTTTTAAACATTATATATATACACACACACACACATTCATAAATTTGTATATGTGAGTATATGAGAATAAAATGGTGGCACATTTCTTATTAGAATTTTCTTTTATCGTCTTGATAATAAAAAATAAATTTATGCCTTCTACTGCTATTGCTGCTGCTGCTTCTGCTTAATGTTCTGTGTATGTAGTCGTAACTTTATAATACAAATAGCAACAACAACAACAACCACATTGAAATAATAAAATGAAAAAGGGTGAGTTTTATGTTGTTTGTGTTTATAGCTGCCTAATGATGGTATGCTCGACTGGCAGCCTTTCTGCCTAACTTTGGCAAAGACTGCTGCTGTGTTTGTCTTTTTATAGAAATATTTGTGAATGTGCTCTGGTGTTTGTGTGATATTTTAACAACCACGCCTTATATCTTTGGTTTTAAGGACATTTTGTGTCGGCATACTTTGTGTTGTTGTTGTTTTACATACAATCTTTTAAACACATACACGAAGGTTTCTTTTGCTTTCGTTTTAATATTTTAAAATTGTTTGTCTGTCTGTCTGTGTGTTCTTGTTGAAGGTTATAAAATACAAACTGAATATCCTTTCTAAGAGAGTCGTATTGTTGTTGGTCTTGTATATATTATGTGTTATGTTTACTGTACTTTTTATTTTAAGCCCTTTTTTGTAAGAAGTCTCTGGTATTCTTAAATGGCCATAAACCATAGAAGAGTTTTTCTCAAAATATTGATTTTATTTGCTTAAAACTTTTTCTCTTCCACTCCTGTTATAAAAGGACATTACAGGACTTTTATTGAAAATTGTTTTTTTTTTCTTATGTTGTGACTTTTATTTTAAAAAATGTTTTGGCATACATCTTTTAAAATAAATGACTTTGACAAGGGTTTAAGTAGTATTTAAAAAGAAATCTAGCAAAAGGTATTTAGAGAGCTTTTTTATTTGTATTATTGATTAGATTGAATTGGCAAAGTTTTATAGACTTTATAAGAGATATTTAAAATTTATAATAAAAAAATTGGAATATAAGATAACGTCTTATGCATTGTAAAAAAATGTAGCAACATCAGTATGCAGTATCATGAATATATTTTTTATGTCCTAAAATTCCATATACTGTGTCTTCTAATAAGAATTTTGGGCTGGCGGCGACATGGGTCCATATTCCATTGAGAACGACATTGGCCTGGTCATCACTGTCAACGGCTTGCACTATACGTTGATAATTACTAATTTATTTTGGCCTGTATTGGATGATTTACACAGCAACGATACCTACGTATGTATGTATGTGGTTTCAACAGGACGGCGCTCATGCCCCATTGGATATTTCGAACGAAAGATTTGCGGGCATTGTCACCTTACATTGATATGATGCCACAGGCAACCGCAATCGGGATTTGTTTAAGTTCAGGTGTATGCGAATAAGATAAGATACGATAGAGGTCACATAACCCTTGACGTCGGTCAAATTCCGCTTGATTTATGCACCAGAGTCATTGAAAATTGCATAATTCAAATGCTCTCCACACACAGTAGCCGTAATGGAAATATATTTTGTTATATTTCATATAAAATGGCATCAGTATGTTTCTTAAATGAATACCAAATTTTGTTGATATCTCACACACACATTGTTTTATTTACATTTAAAGATAGGAAGCGCTATTAAAAAATACACTATAAAATCGACCTATCTTAGTTATTGGAGCCTTGAAGATTCTATTGTAACGGTATTCTGTATTCTACCAGACTTCGTCATAATGTCACGGCCGGTTAGGTTAGGTTGGAGTGGTGATACCAACAGCATACTTTTGCACGTATAGGGGCCCGTCGTTACGCCACAGGTGAATGAAGTCTCTATACTGACCAAGTTCTACCAAACTAGGGAAGAAGAAGAAGTTGGTCAGCGTAAAGGCTGTACACTAAAAGCACGACTACCCTACGCTGCAAAACCAGCCCGAAAGTTTGATAAACGAAGCTATATCCTTGGCATTAATAAAGGGTGATTTTTTAGCTATTATCTTTTTGGCAACACTGCTTTAAACAGCTCACGCCCGTTTCGTGTTTTGTTTCATTGTCAAACATCTTCAGTTTGGTCTATAATTTAACCATGAATCGTCTTACAAACGAACAATCAAGAGCTTGACTTGCATGACATGTGGTTTCAACAAGACGGTGCCATATGCCACACAGCATGCGTAACAATGGACTTATTGAGAGGCGAGTTCGGTGAACATTTTATTTCACGTTCGGGACCGGTCAATTGGCCGCCTAGATCGTGCGATTTTACGCCTTTAGACTATTTTTTGTGGGGCTATGTTAAAGCTCATGTCTATACAGACAAGCCCGCTTCAATTGACGCATTGGAAGACAACATTGAAGAATTTATTCGTGAGATACCGGCCGAAATGTTGGAAAGAGTATGCCAAAATTGGACTAAGCGGATGGACCATTTGAGGCGCAGTCGCGGTCAACATTTGCATGAAATAATCTTCAAACATTAAATTATATGGACCGTACTATCGATTTAAATAAAGATTACATGCATTTTTCTGAATTTTATGTTTATTTTTAAACAATTTTCCTATAGCTCTTAAAAAATCACCCTATAGATGATAGCTCCGTCAAGCTGACAAGAATTGGAGAGCCAAATAACCTATATCTGCACATCGCAAGAAATTGGCATTGACAAAGAAAGTGGATTACAGTCTCCTCTTCCTCCGTAGTGGAAGTCGTTAAATGGGAGCTGCATCCTTTCCGCGTGTCTTCCCATAACACAATGACCTGTAAGTATGGCCACAGTAATTGAGATGATGTTACGACCAAGTCCGAGTAACTGGTTGGTGCGCCGTCTATCCATCAAGGGCTAAGTGAGTCTACCGGTGGAGCAGAATTCCTCATTGACCCAGGATAGGTTGGTGCCCCGAAAAAATTTCCGCGCAATGATCAACTTGACCGAGGTAAGTGGCATACCCAAGTCGTTTGAAGAGGATTCCGGAAGGATTGCACCAGCCCTGGTGAGCTCGTCGGCCCTGCAGTTTCCCGGAGTGCTACTGTGCCCAGGGACCCAGATATTACGGCCGGTACACCTTCCTTTTCTAAGTTTGATTAGTTTTAATATGGCTTTGTCTTTGGTCAAGTTCTAGAGATCTGCGATGCTCATGTTGAAGGGCCATATGACAAGGAAATATAAAAGGAACCGAAGTTTTTGCGTGATTGTTGAATATCCTGGATAACTATGAGCTTCTCTACATACATACATAACATAATTGGTCATTACAACCCTTCAGTCAGGATTTCGACCTTGCTTCTCACACCACTTATATTGTGTGCGTTAATTTTATACATGAGTGCCGGGACCTACAGTTTAAAGTCGACTCCGAACGACCGATTTTGAGAAGCTCTTCATGGCAATTTTATTTACTCTCAGAGTTTTTGCCAGAAATCTGCTGAGAGGCAGTCGCCAAAGAAATATTTTTTTTTTCATATTTCGTTTTGATGCCTGACCTGAAATATGAACCCGGGCTTTACGTCTAATAAGCCGACACACTGCCTACTAGACTACGGCGACTAGCTAGCTTCTCTACACTGATTATAATCGTCCGAATTCTGACTTTACGGTCGCGAGGCTATTTCTTTCTAAAAAGGAAAATATTGCAGAGATTTGGTGGAGGTTAAAATCGTTGAGAAGTTGCTTTTTTTTTAAACATCAGTCTAGCCAAGAGGAATGATATGTTTTTTCTAATATTTAATTTGAAATTTCTCTAGAAGAGAATTTTTTTGTCTTAAAAACTCTGTTGCACATCATTTATATTAAGACCAATAACAGAACTAGAACTAGAAGATTAAAAATAATAGAATTTCTTATTATGGAAGCAACGAAATGCAGCAACAACCAAAAACTACAAAAAAAGATTTCATTGTGGCCATAGAAAATATTGCAAATTTTAGCAAAAATGTTCGTAAACTTTCGACATTATTTTGTGACCAATACCATCAACAGCAAATGTTGACATCATTTATTTCTTTCAATGTGGGCAAACGGGTGCCTACACACTGCTACTGCTTTTGACTCCATACCCCCCAGCAAGGGATACTTAAACATTAAAAAAAGGAAAATAAAATTCAAGAACTTTTACTTATTTTTGTTGAAAATTACAAAAAAAAAAATGCAAAAAATAAGTTTTTTACACTTTCGAAATAAATGAGATTTTTCTTATTATGAAAATAAAGTTTTACCCTAGTATTCCACAAAAGGAAGAAAATAAAAATAAAGGAAGAAAGAAAAATAGGAATTAAACCTCACATTGGTTTAGAAGAAGGAAATATTTTCCAAAAATGAACAAAAGAATACGAAAAAAAGGAGACAAAAAAAAAATTAAAACGAAATAACGATAAGAAAAGTTTCTCTGGCATTAGGAATGTGTGTGTGTGTGTGTGTAAAGTATATTAAGGATTCCAACTACATAAAATGGCAGCAAGGATTCCTTGAGTGGTAAACTCAACATTACTAACTTACACCACCACTCCTTTCTTTACATCTCTTCTTATGGTCGGTTCATAGAGTCAAAGAAAAGTTTTATCTAAAGTTTCTTCCTTTCTACAATACACATGTATGTAGATGGCAATGTGTGTGTAGGAAATTCATTAGAAATTTGAAAGAAGTTTCATTTCCATACCACCACTACCATTAAATATTCTCGAGTACATTTGCTGGATGTAAAAGTTTTATTTTTCATACAATAAAAAGGAAAAAAATTTTTTATAAACAACTTGGTATATACTTCAATTTATATACATACATATGAATATGGATGGATATATATATACATACATATGTATTTAATTGGTCTTTACTATCCTACATTTAAGATTACGACCTAGCTTCTCATACCACTTATGTTGTGTGTATTCATTTTATACATCAGTGGCGGGACCTACAGTTTAAAGTGGACTCCAAACTACAGATTTTTTTGACAAACTTTTCATGGCAATTTTAGTTTCTCTCAGGGTTTTTTTTAGAAATCTTCTGAAAAGAAGTTGTCGAAGAAATATGTTTTCATATTTCGCTTTTGTTGGAGATGTCTGACCTGGGCTTTGAGCCGTGGCCTCTCGTCTAATAAGCCAACACACTACTTTCTAGACCACGGCTACTTCATGCATAAGCATAAACGTAAGTACTTGCTTACATTGCATAAGAAAACTAAAATGAACTTTCTAGTGATAGTTTATACTATGCAGTGTCTCGTATGTGAGGTTTGTGTCGTAATATTGTAAGGGTTTTATTTACTCACAAAAAAACTGTAAGAAATTGCCCGAAGCTCTGCATTAAGACTTGGTAAAATATGGCTAAATTGCTTTTAATATTTTATTCCAACCCTAAAACCGACTGTAATTTTCGAGAGAAAAATTGAAATTTGTAAAAAAAAAACAAAATTCCACTGTACGAGGTTTGTTCAAGAAATTATACGTTTTAAAAGTTTCTCCAAAATCATATTTAAAATAATTCTACTTCGATACATTGCTGACAATAGTTTTTTTTTAATAGTTGAAGGACTTCTTGTAAAAACATTGTGGCATAGCCTTAAACTCTTAGACGTGGTCTTAATCTCTATTATTTTGGAAATTGTATTTTTGATTATTTTATTTCGATTCTACGAAATCGATTAACACACGCAAGATCTGCTAAAAAAATTGCCGATTCCTATCTTTAAATGTAAATGAAACAAAGAGTGTATGAGATATCAACGAAATTTTGTATTCTGATGCCATTTTATGTGAACTGTTATCGTTCAAATGTTCAAATCAACGAGACATAAATACAAATATGTGTGGAGAATAGCATTGTTCAAATGTCCACAATGGCTTCTCTGGGTGGAGTGCATTCATAATCTCGGATTTATCTTGACTCTGGCGCACATGACTCGAACTGAATTTGATTGATGGCATGTGTTATGTTGGTTTTAAGGACCTCGGTGCACTTATGAACACCCCTCTAGAAAAAGTCTAATGAGGTGGCTAGATCATGAGCTGTACGCTGTTCGGTTGAAAGCATATATTGTTGGTGTCCAGGCCAAAGAAAAGTTGTTATTCATTGACCTATAATGCACGCCGTTGTCGTTCTCCGATGACGCCGCCACAGCAAACAGTGACTTTTTGGAATGCATTGGATGCTTTTGGATCTCATGTGGATTTTTAATTCTTCCAAATTCGCATAAAAAAAATTTAATGTGACAACAACATCACCGTATCTACAATATTCGAGTAATTTTTTTTTTTCAAAAATTTCCTAAAATTTTGAAATGGTTTTCTAGACATAAAATTCCATCCTCATACTTTATTTATTTTTTGTAAAAAAAAAGAATGAAAAAATAATCCTTAGAAGATGTAAAATAAGGACTTGTAGTGGTTAACAAAGTTTGCAGACTATTTAATAGGGCGGTACATGAAAAAGGTGTTGATCTTTGAACAAAATGTTGCTTTTGAAATTTAAATCGGATTGAATGTATTAGGAAGGTTTAAATGGATAGAACCGAAGAGGATAGAATTGTGTTAAACAGAATACATAAGAATACGCATTAAGGTCTAGTAAGAAGGAGAGAAAAAAGAGGACATCCGATTGTAAAAAATAAATGAAATTCATCTTTACGAATTGTGGATCTTTACTAAAAGTGGTTTCTGGTGCATGCGCCGAAGTAATTTCGTATTATTTTCTTATCCTTTACTCTACTAGGCTTAGGATCTATTGCGCCTGAAACAATAGTACGTACTCTCTCTGGTTTCTGATATTTATATAGGTCTTCAGGGTGATTACTATAGTTGTGGAGTGGATAGTAAACTTTGCGTTGCGAGCAACACAGATTGATAATCAAGAGACTACAGGAAAGCATGTTTATTTTAAAAGTATTGCTTCTGGATTAAAACAGTGGATTTTAAATCTTTTAACTGGGGCTACTTATTCAACCTAGCCTCAATTAAGCCGGAGTCACCGTAGTCTAGTAGGTAGTGTGTTGGCTTATTAGACTGAAGGCCCGAGTTCGAATCCCAGGTCAGACATCAAAACGAAAATATGAAAATATTTCTTCGGCGACTTCCTCTCAGCAGATTTCTGGCAAAAACTCTGAGAGTAAATAAAATTGCCACGAAAAGCTTCTCAAAAAAACTGTCGTTCGGAGTCGACTTTAAACTGTAGGTCCCGCCAATCATGCATAAAATTAACGCACACAACATAAGTGGTGTGAGAAGCTAGGTCGTTATCCGGACTGAAAGGTTGTAATGACCAATTATGTATGTATAACAGAGCCGAAGTATACAGAATACTGAGTATGGTGAAGTGCGTTATGCTAACCTAGTGTGTGGTAGATTCAAGTAGAATACTGTATAATGTTGCAGTGGATCAGAGTGGCAGCTAGGGGCAATTATAAAGCGAAAACTTTTTTTATTCACAAATCAGGTGCCTTACTCTGAGTGTATACACATGGTCTAGGTTTTCTTAATATAAAATAAAGTTGAAAATATTGTAATACCTTAAGCTTTATTCGATATCCCGGATAGCCTTATTGTTCAGACATTTTCTAGTCTTCACTCACTCTCCCTACTGTATAAACTAACAATCTATGAAGGTCTTGTAATTCTTCCAGTGTTTATTTCTTTTAATTGAAAATGTTACCAGTTCAAGGAATTTAAGTTTACATTCTATGGTAAGAACATTTTATGTTTGAATGGTTTCTTATGTAGTCTTCTTCGTCTCCATAAATAATTAAGTTTATGGGTTTGCATTGCTGCTCTTGCTCTACGTAAACGAAGAAAATTTCAGTACAAACATCCTGTCAGTTGATAAAATTCCAGAGACTGGTATTTTTAAGTTTCACTTTTATTTACAATGAGAAATAAAAAATTAAAGAATTCCAGTTTCTTCTTTAAAAATTAAAACAGATTTTTTCCTTTTAGGGAATTACATTTTTCCCATCATTAAGATTTTTAAATTTATTTAAAATTCCTTAAAAATATTCTTAAAAAACTGTGAGAATTTTTCTTAAAATTTAACCTTTGACCAGTTGTCTTAATTTTTTGTCTTTCTGCACCCCTTTCTGTTGGGGTGCTGATGCTGGTCAATTGATGCTGCAGCTTCTTTTCGTTACAAGTTGCCGGACAGCTTGGTTTGAATTTTGGGTGCAAAAAAGGGGTTGCTATGTCCAGTTGAATGAAATTTTTTTAAGAAGTCAATAAAAGGGTTTACCATGCGATGTGATATTTTCTTCAAATTAAAAAAAACGAGTTTTACAATTGGTGATAAGAATAAAAGATTCAAGGATAAAAATATACCAGAAACAATACTAAAACTGTTGAGTCAAGAAATGGCATTTTCTATAGTCATTTTAACAAAAAGAAAAAAGAGATATGAGATATTATTAGTCTTGTCGATTTCTTTCGAATTAAAGTCTCAATAGCTATTGTGCGCATAGCATCGCCATTACATACATACATAATTGGTCATTACAACCCTTCAGTCAGGATTACGACCTAGCTTCTCACACCACTTATGTTGTGTGCGTTAATTTTATACATGAGTGGCGGGAGCTACAGTTTTTAAAGTCGACTCCGAACGACAGTATTTTGAGAAGCTTTTCATGGCAATTTTATTTACTCTCAGAGTTTTTGCCAGAAATCTGCTGAGAGGAAGTCGCCGAAGAAATATTTTCGTTTTGATGTCTGACCTGGGATTCGAACTCGGGCCTTCAGTCTAATAAGCCAACACACTACCTACTAGACTACGGCATCGCCATTACCATATCATAAAACCTTTTGCGGGTTTGGTTCTTGGTGAGCCATCACATTCTAAAGGACTTAAGCAGTATAAGAAGGAATTGATTAAATGTGCGTAGAGAATACTGCATCATAATTACGAAGCATCCACCATCTTCGTATTTAGCAGTCGATGAATTTATAATCTTATTCCAGATATTGAGAGATTATTCATATCAGTTATAGAGAGATCAGTAATAGTCTAATGCGGTTTATAACAGGACATGATGATTACGTTGTAAGAAGTCAGCAAAACCAATGTGATTTTAAAACTATGAAAGATTCCCATTCTAGACATGAGCTCAAGAGTTCAAAACTTTGCTTGGTTGTATTGAAAAAGAAAATTTCCTTCGGTGATCCTTGCAGCCGTCTTCTGGCAATAGTCCGGAGAACAAGCTAATTACCATGAAAAGGCTATTCTAACATGTCGTTCGGATTCGAGTTAAATAGTCTTTCCACTAATAAATTAAATCAACGTACACAAAATGAGCTGTAGGAGAAGCTAGGCCATAATCCTGACTGATTGTTATGGTAGATAATATGTGTATGTTTGTATGTATGTAGAAGGTTACCACAGCCCATAGGATCAGAAAGTAAAGTCTCCAAAGATTCTTGCGAATCGGTCGGTTGAATCTCAATGTCGCACAACACGATTGATAGCAGTGCATTGACTTGGAAGTGATGAGTTCTAGTCGTTGTCTAATATCCATGTGCGAAGGAGAAGTCTTCTATACGATCACTGCTTTAAAAGTTATCAGGATGTAGAGCAGGAAAGAATTTCACTTCTCTTATTTGCTGTTGTCCTGTGATGTCAAGAACTAGGAAAGCGTTCCCATATATATTTGCTAAATTTGTTGACCTAGCGTTACTTAAGATTAGATAGCTCTGTGAATTTATAAAGAGTATAGGAAGGTTCTGGTCATTATTATATTATCTTTTGAAATCCATTGAGCAAATAATAGTCACGCTTATCTACCATAATCGTACTTAGGCTGTACGTTGAAGTTTGTAAGGTTATTACATGTTTAACGTAGAGTTTCTATGAAGAGATCAATAGTGACGTTGATATCAACCAAACGATTTTGAAGGGAATACAGTAAAACCCAAGTACCATGGTTTTCCATTCTATAGAGAACGTTATAAGGGACCCCTATATAGGGTAGTTGTAAACACATTAATTATGAAAGGAAAACTTCAATACAGTTGAATAAAAGAATCTTTGAAGTTGTGAAATTACGGCTTCTTACTGGTATAGAGTATGTATGTACGTATGTATTTGTATGTAGACATTAAAAAATGTCTGCTCTAGTATAAGTATAAGAAATTTTCTGTCTTATGGGCAAATGCTGTAAAAAACTTTCCTTATACACTCATATATATATAGTACATATGTAAGTATGTTAAGGAATATGTGCATAGATAGAGAAATCTGATAAATATCAATAGAAGGGTTAAGTTAAGCATTAAAGAAAAGAATATTTGCATAACTATAAAAAGAGAAGACGAAAAATAAAAGCAGAAAACAGAAGATACATACCCAAAAGGAAGTAGAAACTTTTTCTTCCTTCACAACAAATATTCTAGAAAAAAAAAAAAAAAAAAAATAGTAACGTGAATATCTAAAGAATTAAACCAAGAGTTTGAAATACCACAATGGCGGGGAGTATGAGAAACTACAATGTTTGTGTGTAAAGTAAAGTAAAAGGATTGTTATCACTTTAACGTGAAACATAGACACCCTTCTCTGGAGGCTATCTTGGCACTAAATTGCATTTGGAGTATGGATTGTACTGTCTTTCTGTGTACATAAAAGATAATGATGTTGCCTTAAAACTTTTGGGAATAAATAATAGTTTTTTTCCTTTATTCTTTTACTCCCATGCCATAATATTAAGCTTTATACTCTCACTCGTATGTGTAAGGAAGACATGAATGTTGTACATACATTTTATGAAACATTTTTACATTTCTTGAGTATCTCATCTTGTTGTAGTTTGTTAGTGGTGGTGTTGGACTTAATCAATAGTTAAGGCCGGTATCTTCTCTAAAGTGTTATTCCCTTCTTCTGCCCTTTATTTTTAATATTTATTGAATAAATTGATAGAAAGTGTTAATGTGTAAGTATGGCTGTAGTTGTCATAAATGGGTACGAATATTTATAACTATTTTAAACGAATAATCGGATAATTGAATAATCCCTAAGTAATTGGATAAAGTCAAGAAAGTTCAGAAACCAATCTGGTTTACATTTGACTTGTCATGCCATCCGTCTTGTGTATATTTATTTTACTCATGCCTGGCTGGAAAGTTTAGAAAAGTTTTTCATGACACATTTACTCTCAGGACCTTTGCCTGAAGAGTGCTGATAGAGGGTTGCCAAAATAAATATTTTTTCATCGTTCTTTTTCTCGAAATGTCAGCGCTGAAGTTTGAACTCTCGAGCCTTCATCTAGTAAGCCATTAGTAGGCTACTCACTGTACTACGGTAACCTCAATAGTAGGAGATAAAAGTTTTGTAAAAGATTTGCTACCATTTAAAGTCCAATTTTAACTAATTTCATGTAATATTTAATTTTATTCGATTACTTGTATTCCTTTTATTTGCAACACTTCTCACGCTTTAATAGCTTTTTGGGCCAGCATACATGTTAAAACTTCTTGTGTGTGTGGGGGATATAAATTTCAAAGCTTTTCTAAATAATGCCTCAACATGAGAGTAATGGCTGCAGAGTGAGAGAAAAAAAGTCGTCCATTTATGTTTTGGCCAAGTTGGATTTCTTGTTGTTATTCTGTAAATTTGCATGGAAAACCAAAACAGAAAAAGGGTTCCAAGGCCTTAAGCTTATAATTAATTGCATGTTCGGTCGAGACGAAATAATCCTTAAACATTGTTAAAAGAAAGAAATTTTTCGAATAACAACAACAACAACAACTACAGAAAAAAGAAATACAAAAACTTGAATAATAATAAAAAAACAAAACAAAAAACACAACTATAACTAATAACAACCCCCGTAAGAGACCAGAAACTATTGCCAACAACACTATAAAAGCGAACAATACTATAAACACCCGTCATGTAATATCATCACCCTTTTCTAAACTTAAAAGTCCTTTAAAAGCTATACACTTACACATCAGGAATATTTTTTTTTTAGATATATGTGTGCGTGTGTATTTGTATTTGTGTTTCTTTACATTAAAAGCGGCCATGTTTTCATTTTCTTATGTGGGTGTTTTAGTGTTATTGTTGCCCCTTTTTATCCTGTTAAGATGAGTTCCTTTTTTTTTTTTTGGGTATTTTTGTTGTTTTTGTTATCAAACAATTTCTTGTTATACAACCTAATTTAAGGAAAAAATCATAAAGTTTTTTTTTTTTTGTTTTTATTGTTGTTTCGAACAAAACAACACATATACACATGAAAAAATGTTTTTTGTTTTAAGGTCCTTTAATACAATGCTTCAACGTCCCTGCAAGACGATACAATTCATTCAGTTTTGTTTGGTTTTTGGTTTCAGAAAAATGGAATGAAAATTTTGAACCCAAAAAATATGGTTTTTCATAATTTGTTACAATTATTTGATAATAACGCACAGGGTTTTTAGTTTGTGTACCCTACAGAATGTTTCTTTTTTCTTTAGAGTTCAACCAATGGCGCTCGAGTGCGTGCAGCAATTTTAAAGAAACCCTAGAAAGAAAAGAAGCTGCCCCAAGTAACATAAATGGTTTTTATTAACGAGATCGTTTAAATGGTTTTTCCATTTGGGGTGTAGAAATAGCACAGAATACCATTTTGATGCCACAAAACTCGTTTCAGCTATTGGTGTTAGCACTTGTAGATTACTATGGCCTGGTTGGAAACCATGTCAGCCAACTGGATGCGTATACAAATACATGGAAGTAATGTCGAGAACTCGCTTAGAATATGCTTGTACATATTATTATAATTTCCGAGCTTGATTGCTTAAGCAACGGCCAAGTTTGTCTAGTGTTAGAACAAGTTGTTAAAATGTCCATCTACTATCAGCGTTGTGCTGGGAAGTGCGCCATAATTGTTGTCTAACCTTACGCATCAAGATAAAAACTCTGAACGCTTCCTGGTAATATAGCACAACAGTCCCATTAAGGGCAATTTCATCACCATTACAGAGTTCTGCATTCTAACGAAGGATAATTTCACCGTCCTCTTCTGGTGTCGTTAATATCTCTTTGTGAAGCGTGCTTAACTTCAGGAATGACCGAACTGTGTAAAAAATATTGCGCATCCGTGTTGTCGTCAAATACCATGATATTCACATCTGCAATTATTTTTGTTGTTTCCTCTGCATTCTGCATAGAATTCAGAAACAACAAAACTCCACAAAACTCCAGCATCGACGTTATCATCTATTGTAGAGCTGTAAGTGTAGGCTATTATTTTAAATTTTTACCTTCTTCAGTATATCAATTTCAAGATCAAAATTTATTACTTTTCAGTAAATCATCAGAGAAGTTATAAAATTGAAATGGGCCACCTTTTCTCAAGCCTAAATTATTTGAGCAGGAAGTGGAAAGAACGTTCAAGTCTCTAGGCAACAGGTAAAGTAATATAACTAACGCTGCTTGGATAGATACTCACTACAACCGCTGTTTCTATGTAGACAGTTATCTGTACTCGCTTAAGTCTTGTTGAGATAAATTTTGCTTTCGGAAGTGTTCCACCAAACATTCATCAAGTATTTTAAAATGGATTTACTGGGGATGGGTAGTGTATGTTTATGAAGAGAGACAATAACTTGCTACATGAGTAATATTCATTCACGGCTTTTCTAATCTGCTGCTTTATATTTTAGTTGAAATTTACATCAGTATGTGGTGTTTTACCTTTCAGCTTTGTTAATAGAATTTTCCTTCTATTAGTGGACAGCATAAACATGGATGGCCCTTGTCGGGTTTATGCTTAGAGATCACAACATAACTCATTTAACAAACATTTTCAGAGACAGCAAGTCGCTAAGAGGAGATCAGATATTGTTGACACTACGTACTAAGTTGCCACTGGGGTCTTCCGCCTAGGGCCATTCGCTGGATATATCTGGCGATTGTTAGACCGGTTATTACTTATGGTTGTGTTGTCTGGTGGTGTGCCTTAGACAAGAGTTTTCAACGGAAAATCTTGGATAAGGTTCAGCGGATTGCCTCTTTGAGTATCACTGGAGTGAGGAAGAGTTGCCCTCAGGCTGCTCTTGATACTATGCTCTGTCTGACTCCGCTTGACTTATATGTCAAGAGGTGTGCAGCGCGTAGTGCCATACGCCTGAGGGAATCGGGTTGCTGGAAGCAGCGCTCGATAGGTCACTCCAGAGTTCTGAGTATCGTCTTTCCTGACGGAAGGTATGGACTTTTGGAAAAAGCCACTGATTACATTGTGCCCGAGGCTATATTCCTACCTGGTTTAAGGACACTTATACCGGATAGGGCACAATGGAATGGTGGGGTACTCCGGGGGCAGAGTGGTATACCCATTTTCACAGATGGGTCTAAGTTAGGTGGATGTACAGGTGCTGGGGTTTTCTGTAGGGAACTCGGTCTTGAGCTCCACTTCAGGTTGAATGATGACTGCAGCGTTTTTCAGGCGGAGATTTTCGCAATACTGAAGGCTATTGAGGCCATAGCTGGTGGCCCATCTTCGGATTCGGAATCTTACATGATCTTCGTTGACAGTCAGGCTGCCCTTAAGGCCATTGCGTCGGTCTGGTGCAAATCACGACTGGTTCGCGAGTGCAAAGAGTCGTTGAGGTCTTTTGGACCGGACCGTATCCGTCTATGCTGGGTTCCGGGTCATAGCGGAATACTGGGCAATGAGACGGCGGATGCCCTCGCTAGGTTAGGTTCCCTTTCGGGGGGCGATTTAATAGTTGGTCCTGAACCCCCAGTCTGCCACCTCTATGGCCTCATCGATGGATGGGTCAGGGAGGAAGAGCAGAGGCGTTGGAGGAACGGATCAGGTTGTTCTGTCTCTAGACGTCTATGGCCTGCTGTGGACAGTAAGAGAACAGATTGGCTGCTGGGCTTGGTTAAGGCCAGCGTAAGGTTGGTTGTCGGTTTTATCACAGGGCACTGCGAGATTAGGTCGCTGACGGGGATCTGGAACAGATCCCAGCCGGACTATTGCAGGGTATGTTGCGATGAGGAGGAGTTAGAGACTATCGAACACCTCCTCTGTAACTGCCCAGCCCTTGGTAGGTTGAGGTTGAGGACCCTTGGCAGGGCCTTCTTTGAGAGCTTGAGTTCTGTGTCGAGAGCCGACATCAAGGCTCTCCACAGATTCATTAGCAGTTTGAGCTGGTTGAGAGGTGCTAGGGCTTCATAAGTGTAGTCGCGCGCTCAACCCTTGTTTTGTGTCTGTTTCTTTCTGTGTGATTCCCATCCTCCCCTTACCCTTATGCCCTCCTTTCATCCTATTCCCTCTATTTCCTTCCCTCTCCAAGGACGTTGTACAATGGGTCAATTTCGACCTCCGGGTATTGTACTTGTCTTAACGGACAAGTACACGTCCTCTAACCTAACCTAACCTACTAAGTTGCCATCTTCGACATAATTTTTGTTCATAGCAATAGAGATAGAATGGAACAAGTCCATATTTCGGCTCTCATCCGTTTTTCTGCCAACATTGATGTTACCGATACATTTATTGGATCCCTACTGCCTACTCTCCGACGGATACTACACTGATCCTGGCGAAAGTTCACTCTATGTCAAGAAGGGCCGCCAAAGCATATTCTTTATAATGTAAACAGAGCTCTACCGTGTTAATTATAAAATGCCGTATCCGTTGATATGTCACTACAATAGGTCTGTTGGGTATCTGATATATTAACAAATGTTTTATAAGTGTTGATTATAAACAGTGGTGTTGTCGAGCCGGAACGCTCCGGAACGTCGTTCCGGTACTTTTTTTTTGAACAGGAACGAGTTCCGGAACTAAAGATGATTTCTGATAACGAGAATTGGCTGACGTTTGAAAAAAAAAAAAAATTAAGAAGAATTGCTGATTTTTTGTTCTAATTTTTGACGAATTTTTATATGTATTTTTATAAACAAGGAAGGGTTTGAACCGAACCCGAACCAGAACAAAAACCGGAACGAACCGGCTTGTTTTTCGGCCCTGTCTATATAATTATATATACGCGTTCCGGTAAAAAAAATTAGCACAACATTGCTGATTATAAAGGACTGAGGCTATTATATGGCCTGTAGTAGTACTTTAGTCCATAGAAAAGTACTCGCCAAGATAGTGAATTGACTTTGATTATTAAGGATTTTTATTATAAAAAATAATTTTCTAAATTTATTTCATTTTTTAAAGCCTTCTAATGTCGTTTTCGTTCACTTAGCAAAATAATATAAAATCAACCATTCATTCATTCTCTGTATTATTGTTTTTTTTTGTTTTAAGTTTTTTAGTGTTTCATTTCATTTTGTTTACACATTGATTTCTGCTATTGTTGTTGTTGTTGCTGTTTTTGTTGTCCATAAAAGTTCATATTCTTTCTTGGATTTCTTCTTCTCCATAAAACACATCCAAAAATTTATAGTTGGGCAACGTTTGCTTGCTTTTTAGTACTGTGTTGTGGTTTTATGGTTTGAAAATGTTATTAAAATTGATGAATACGCTAATTTATAAAATAAATTGTTAAGATTTAAACAAAAAATAATAAAAAAAATTTGAAAAAGGTCCACTTACGTCTTTGTACAAAACCTAAGTAGAGAGCAGAGAATTCATTACGCACAGTATAATGAAAATTAATTACAAGTTAAAGTTTTAAATGAAGGCAAACGAATTAAGGCAGAAGCAAAACAATTGAAAATTTTAAATTGAATGAAAGAAATATTACAGAATAATTTAATATCGTCCTTATTAAGTGTAATTCTTCTATTAGAGTTGAATCTATTATTTCAAATTAAAGTTCTTAAAAGGCAGTCATTAATATGGATATTGCTGGAGAGTACGGTGGATTCAAAAGTTCTCTCACTCCCTCTCACTCTCTCTCTCTCTTTATAATGAATATTTTATAAGATTTTCAATAGAGTTCTTTTTGGTGCGGAAATTCCAGCGAACAAATATTTCTGTTTTGAAGTTGTTATAAGCATTGCGAGTGGATTTACTACTGAATGGAAATTTGCTTCAAACAATATTTTAACGACACACAATACTATGTTCTCTATGCCATTGCAACCATGCAAGCCTTCCGATTTAGCTTGGCAAACTTAGAAGTCTTCTTCTTTCACGAATTCCGTATGAGTTTCAGGAATTCGCCGTGGTCTAGTTGGTAGTGTGTTGGCTTATTAGACTGAAGGCCAGAGTTCGAATCCCAGGTCAGACATCAAAACGAAAATATTTCTTCGGCGACTTCCTCTCAGCACATTTCTGGCAAAAACTCTGAGAGTAAATAAAATTGCCATGAAAAGCTTCTCAATAAAGTTTGTCGTTCGGAGTCGACTTTAAACTGTAGGTCCCGCCACTCATGTATAAAATTAACACACACAACATGAGTAGTGTGAGAAGCTAGGACTGAAGGGTGCGGGCGTCTTGGGGACGATTGCTGTAGACTGTCTAATGGTGAAGGTATAGCACTGGCCATTTTATAGTCACCTAGCAGCAACTCGTTTCCTTGCCGTTTGCATCTTGAGATGTCCACAAACACTACTCCCTCTCTTCCACCTTCCTATAACCCATTTTCCTAAAACCTGCACAATGCACTGCATGAGTAGGGGCCATCCCCTGAGTGCTGGTTTCACCAAAAAAAAAAAAAGTTTCAGGACAGATTTTCATTTTATTTTCTCGTAGTTTTTGGCAAACACCTCTATAAGCAATGACTTCATGTTCTTTCCTTTCTACACCACCTTTCGAAAATGATTTATGATTTAAGTTCTGAAATATTCCCACTCGGATGGGATGGCTCTCCCAAAAAATGGATAAGATTGGATTGTAATCTTCACGGATCGATTGTAGATGTGATCGGTATTTCATTTCAGGGTAATTATCATAAGCTTCATTCTAATTGATGATTGTGGTCTGCTTCAAGTTAAAGTGTTTGTGATTTATACGGCATTTTGATACGATACGAGATATCTTGAACGCCTAAGAATAATCAATCGTTTTTAATAGTGAAAAGATGTGGCCGGCTTATGTACTTTATGGTTTTTTTGTAGCCGAGTATTTTCTTCTTCTGTTAGCAATATTTTTATCTGGGTTTCTTATTTTGGAGGGTCTTTTGCACTTGCTTTTGTTTGGCCGAATTTAAATATATGTGAAAAGTTTTGTGATGTTTCATTTTTAATTGTTTCGTCTTGAAGTAGCTGGTGTTGTCTCAATATTTTTTCTCTGCAGATGGGTAGCCCAAAAATGTATAATAATGTGTACTATTTCACTATTACAAATATTTTCCTAGTAGGCCTATGAACATTTTTTTTTTCATTTCCAATTTCATCTTTATTTACATTTACTTTTTACATATTAAAATTTTTGCAACATTTATCCATAGATATTACAACAAATGATATAATAATTATAAAAATTTAGAGCTCTTTTTATTTTATTTTATAAGAGTGTTTAAAGGAAAAATAGGAAACAAAATCCCTCAAAACTATGCAGGCCTTTAAATAAATTGAATAATATGATTGATGTTCCAATGGGTTGATTGCACAAAACGTACTAGAGCGCAAACGATAGAAACTTTTTGTGTCATTTTTGTGATCGCAAAAGATCATTATCAAATTGATCAGCATTCACTGAGACCACAGTGTGTTTGGGGTGAGCACTGACCTTCGCCTGGATGCTATTAAGGTGTAAGCGTGTTCCAAAAGAAATAATGCGTTGTGTGAAAATTTATAGTAAAGACATTGATGAGGGACTTTATAACACTGGACGATCTAGATTATGCCTATGACATATGTTTAGTTGAGTTTGAGGCACAACAAAAACAACAATAAGTATAAGATATTAGTGTAGATCTAAGGTAAAGAAATTTATATTTCTTAATTCTTTTAAATAATATGCTCTTTTCTACTATTTCTCTATTGAGATTCCTGCTTTGAATTTTTCCGTGTATACTATCGTTTCTATTTAATTGCAAAAGATTGCAAAATCTCAACATAAAAGCAAAGATAAGAAAACAGGGAGACATCAACGCCTGTAGTGAATGAAAAATATTTGCCAAAGAGACACTCTTGAAACAAAGGAAAACTCAAACAAGTTTTGGACAAAAAAAAAAGCACAAAAATAAAAGAAACAATCTTCAGAGAAATGACAACGAAACAAAGGCCATTACAATACATTCAAGTATAATTTACAGACATAAATTTTTAGTTTCTATATATGAATGTATGTATATATGTATGTATGTATGCATATATATAAACATATCATGTCATATACATACATATATGTATGCATGTGTATACTTATGTAGACAAAATTATTTATATATGAAGTCTGTCTGTATTGTACATACTTTTAATACTTCATGCGAGTATAAAACATAAGCTCGTAAATATTTAAACACAAGATGTCCTTTACAGACATTGTTCTGTGAGGAATAAAAAATTGATTTTTCTTCTTTTTTAAAGATACTCTATACCAAGGCAGAAGTTAAGTTATGTTAGAAGGAAGTATATACATATCACTTTTTGAGCCTTATTTTTTAATTTTATACAAATCTCTTAACACCGATCATAAGCGCTGCAATAAATTAGCATCGTAATCGCATAATTAATGTAGCTTTCCTAGGCATAACAGTTATTCTACGTGTTGTTCAAAAAAACAAACAAATGATGCTGCTATGTCTCAATCATGGTTACGATTTGATCTAAAAATCCTAAATCCTAAAAATTGGCATTTTCCATAGATGGCCAGAACATAGAGAACTTCAACAGCTTCAAATATTTGAATCGACTAAGCAAGAAATTCTAGAACCTGTACAAAAGCTCCGCTCGATGTTTAATAACATTAGCACTGCAAGTAAAAGCTGAGTTTTGAATGTCTGCATTGCTCGTGCCCACTGTATAAAGAGCCTTATAAATAATTTTTTGTCGAAATGTGTTTCAAATATGGTGGCCTAGAATTAAATTTAATGAGGACTTTTGAACAATTACCTACCAGCGTTGCGCTACGGTAAACTACTATACATACTCTGAGAATACAATATTTCTTTCTACAGTGTTCTGATCTAGAATCTGCAATATTGTCAAACGGTAAGTGACTAGTCGTTTGGCGAAATAATGTGATGTTTTTGTAACACAGGCTATTTCACTTGCCTGCCTGTTTGCATGGAAAACACAAACAAAAACACTCAATTTTGTTTGTGTTTCCCATATAAACAGGCAGGCAAGTAAAATAGCCTGTGTTACAAAAACATCACATAAGAGTATTGGCATATAGTGAAAATAACGGGAAATCTCTTGCGAAAATTGGAAACGTTTATCTCTTAGTACGGGGTCTTCAGCTGATTACAATTTAGTAAAATTTTGTGAATTTTCTTGCCCGTTGCCAGGAACATCACAATTGGTTAACCACAGAGATTCCGCAAAAGATTGTTTGAAGGGTATTGAAGACGCTTAATTTCATAAATTCGAAAACCATGAAGAACATTTCTCAGAGGTTTGATATTGCGCTCGTAGTAGTACACTTTAACCATTACACCGCTCCACCTCTAAATCAAATAAATCGACTTTAATGCTGGCTGGAATGGGAGAATTTTAAACTTTTAAACTATAAGGTCTGCTCTTCACACCTCTCTTGTCGTAGGTTATCTCCCTCTTTTCGTGGTAAAACATCTTTAAAGCATTATATACATACATACATGTATGTATGATTATGGCCTAGGTTCTCACATCACTTATGTTGTGTGTGTTAATTTTATAAATGAGTGGCAGGACCTACAGTTTAAAGTCGACTTCGAACGACAGATTTTTAAGAAATTCAGAATTTTCGATAAAAGTCTACTGAGAGGAAATCACCGAAAAAATATTTTGTCATAATTCGTTTTGTTCGAGTTGTCTGACCTGGGTTTTGAACCGTGACCTCTCGTCTAATATGCCAATACACTGAATAATAGACTACGGTGACTTCAGTATTATATAGGGTATCTTTTAATTCGTTTTGTGTTTGTCTTCTATTCTCTTGGCTATTGTCTATTGTTGAGTTTTTTTTTTTACTGTGAGTACTGCCTTAGTAAACATTTTAGTCTTGTCGTTTCTTTTTATTCTATTTTTTTTTCTCTGTTTTTTATTTTTTTATTTTAAGGATTCCAACTCAACAAGAGCAACTTCATAAGATATACCTTCGAAATATTTAAGGACTTGGAAAAAACAAGAAAAAATAACCAACAATCTTTGGTTATGTACATTTTAACACAGAAATGTTGGAGACATGTTCTTTATATATCCATTACTTTTTTTAGACCTACAGTGGAAATAGAAAATTGTATTACGATTAAATTCGTAGAAATATCTCAAAAACTTGGTAAATTATATGCTCTTTGGCTCTTAAGAGTTATCAACATTTTTCTGTTAAGTTTTTATCGGACTTTGACCAGATATGGGGAAAACAAAGACGACCGGTATGTGTTTGTTTATTGTATCCTTTATCCAGAGGTATGTCCGCGTTACGTCATATCATCATTTGTTGGCCCATGTTTAAAATTCAATATTGGATACAACGAACCTATGTTTTATTCTAATATTAGCTGTAGTAACCTGTTCCTCTCTCTCACCGTGGACGAGGTGAGAGAGGTCGCCTCGGACTATCTACCATCTTACTTTCTCATCGGTCCTAATGATAGAGTATGTTGCGCTAGGATACATGCTATCAATCTTATCACACTGATTGATGTTTCTATGAGTTTTCGGCATCATCAGTCTGGAAACGCGTTGGTGAGAGTTTATGAAAGGAATGTAAGCAACTGACACTAACTTTCATCAAAAAATCATCATCAGCGATGAGGCGGAACAAACAAACTTAAACATTGAACAGTACCAATCCACACGGGCTCAAAAAGTGTATCCTGTAGAAGTCACTCCTTCGTGTGAATTTCGGTCTAGCCGTCAGATCCGAATTAGTTTGGGCGAGCACTCTATGTCGCAGATAACCAACTGCTTTTGATCTAGATTAGATGACTTGAACATCAACGACATAGGATTTTAACAGGACGGTGCTATGTGCAACGGAGCTCATGCAACAATGGATATTTTACCCAAACGATTTGAGAGCCTTGTCATCTCACGTGATCGAGCGGTTTGACCTCATTAAACTTTTTCTTGTGGTTCTTAAAGCCATCATAGCCCTCGCAATCGGTAAAATTCAGCCTGATTTATAAGCTAGAGGCACGGAAAACATTTCGAATGCCCTTCCCTCAGAAAAGCCGTGGCAGTCGTTTGAACGATGATATATTCCACACATAATGGCATCATTAAAAGATCTTCCAAACGTATAAAAAATGGTGATAATATCTGACACACAATTTGTTTTTTTTTTTTTTTATTTAAATATGGGAAGAGCTTAATGAAAGATACTGTATTAGACAATGGACTTCCGTTAGATTTTGTGTACGACATTTTATTTGCAATCGATGTACCCCAAAAAATTTTGTTTAAGCACCGCCACTACTTCAGTGTAATTATTCTTTCAGCATTCGCTCACCGTAGAAGAGGAGGATTGAAATATGAGAATTATCTTTCCAAACTTGATTGATTTGAATTCGATTCCTTTTTAAAACGAATTCGAATTTTTTGTTGGTCAGCAAGAAAGCAACACGATTAATTGGAAGTCATCAAGAGGATGGGTTTTAATACATTTCTTTCCCTTGGTTGTCTTGGAATACTTTGTATACTAAATCTGTGTTCACTCTGTAAGTGTATGCATTAATTTAATATAAAATATCTTCTAGTTTCTACTATATGTCTGCTGTTGTTTTGTGTCTGTTTTTTATTTTATTTTTTTTCTTGTGCATTTTATTTTTCGTGTAAATTAAACTTTTCAATTAAAATTTTTAGAAATTGTTTATCTCTGTCTTCATACAAGTGCTGGAATTTATTGGTAAGAAATATTTTAAGTTGACACAAGACTATGAAGAGTACAATGTGGTCTTGAAAATTTAATATAAAATTTCTAACTAAAAAATTTATCAAAATACTCGTAATACATTAAGATATCTGTAAAATGAATTAAATAAATAAAAAATAAAAAGTATTGAAAATCGGAAGAAAATAGATTTGAAGACTTCAACAAGGCAAAGATTTTATTCAAACTTCCTATACTTAATTTGTCCCTTATCTGTCCTTCTCAGATAGTCAGGCAGAGGGCAGTAGAATTTTAAACAGGGGATCCCAATGGTTCCTCGAAGATACATTACTGAGTGGCCTGAGATATATTTAATAAAACTTATGATATTAAACTGTCTTAAAGGTTTCATGAACACTGTAGTGTTTTCTAGGCGAAGTTTAAGGCAATTTTTGATGTACATAGAACCCAGCGATATCGTTGGAAATTGAGTTGCTGATGAGCTGGCAAGGGGCGGTACGGAATGCTTTTCCCTTAGAAATTTGTTTTGTTTCAATGTAAACAGACTCAAATCTAACTTTCATAAGAAATACTCCCTCTTTCCTTTTTTCCTCAACCTATTTTTTTAGATCCAACACAATGTTCTCCATGAGTAGGAGATATCCATAAATGTTGATTGATAAAAAAAAAATAATATTGTTTATATACCCATAGATTGCCGTACCCACCGAATTGCTTAGGCCTGTGTCCTACTGCGAGGTATTGGGAATTAGTAAGAAACTGGTTGAATGATAAAACAGACTCCATCAAAAATAAAAATTAAAAAAAATTGTTGTGAAGAACTTCGAGCGAAATGGTAGCAGATAGCAACAAAATAAATACCTAAAGGGAAGGAATTCGACAAAAAATTAAAAAATTATTTAATTTTATAAGAAATACTTACCTACTTAACCCTTTGCGACCGTACTAATTTTATATATGGGTGTCATGCTGGTCGGAATTAATTTTCGTTGAAAAAACAGTAATACACAGTATGCAAGATTGTGAAGGAAAAAGTCAGTGTTGAAAGAGTCAAAATAAAATTCGTTATCGTTACTTTCAAGTTCACGGAACACTTCTTTCAGTAAATTTCTTTTTGCCATTTTATTAGAGCATTATTTTGAAATATTTTAAGAAGAGAAAACGCCAAATCTAAGTTAAGCACAACTTATAAAATATCATTCGATTTCAACAAATTTCGAAAGCTTATCGATTGAGAGCAGACATAAGGTAATAAAGCTTTGGTGGCTGAGAGCACGGTCTCAAAGGGTTAATTGGTCATTTTACAACCCTTAAGTCAGGATTACGATCTAGCTTCTCTCACCACTTTAAAGTCGACTCCGAACGACAGATTTTTGAGAAACTTTCCGTGGAAATTTATTTACTTTCTGAGCTTTTGCCAAAAATCTGCTGAGAGGAAGTAGCCGAAGAAATATTTTTTTATATTTCGTATGGTTCGAGATGTCTGACCGGGGTTTTGAAACGTGGCCTCACGTCTAATAAGCCAACATACTACCTACTAGACTACGGCGACTTGAAATATTTTCGTAAAATTCTACTTCTTTTTAGTCTCCATTTATTTAAAGCGTTGCTATTTATCTTCCTTTAGAAACAACGCCTTCTGCATTATTGTGTTGTAAAATGATCAATCTCCATATATATTCATTTTTCTGATTTGCTTAGAAGTCAATCTTCGATTACTATTTCTAATTCTTAAGTTTCCACATTTTCAGAATTTTTAAGAAAAGTGAAAATTTTCGAAATTATAGCCAAAAAAAAGAACACACTTTTTGTATATCCTAGTCACAAACCTCAATATTCTTTGATTTTTAATCATATCATAACTTTAATCATTGCAATCAACTTTGCCTTTCCCCCACTCACCTAGTAGCATCGCATATACACGTACTTACATATATTCGTCAGAGTCAAGTGTCTTTATTTTCTTTATTGTAATCAGCCATGCTGATGATGATGATGTCTTCTCCTGTTCATCTCATTTTTCTCTACGTACGAACATTTGTACATACATTCAAGCAGATGCGTGTCAGTTTATATGTTTGTATAGTTTTCGTCCTTAAAATATTTTTTGCTACTACTGCTGCTGCTGCTGTTGATGCTACTAGAATTGCTCTTGTTGTTGTTATTGGTTTACAGTTCATTATTTATAATTGTATGCATTTTTTAGATGAGTTTTGCCAACTTTCTATGTTCAAACATACATAAATACACATACTCACACACACACACATACACTAACATACAGTTGTCAAGAATTATATGAACAGAATCGTAGGACATTTTTCTTTTGTCTTTTGTGAAAATTTTAAGTGGAAATAGAAGAATGAGAAGGAAGTGAACGAAGAGAGAAAGAAAGAAAAAAAAAATAATTAATTCAACTTGATCAACGAGTAATATTAAGTTTTTGCATGAAATAGAGAGAGGAATTCCTGGCCTCTGCGAAAGTCAGTGGCGGGTAGTGTTGTTTTTTTAAATCTATTTACACTTCCCTATTGGTTGTTCAGACTATAATTTGATTGATTTTGACGATAGCCATATTAGATGTTTGAACTGGTGTGTGGGCTTGATGAAAACAGTTCGTTCTTATTCTAAATGCAGTCTCTTTTAAATTGAAGCACACAATTGTACTTATGGTTTATTGTTTTTGAAAATAATCAACAAAAAAAAAATTACGCCACTGCTTCGACTCAGGTACAACGTTAAGGACCCATGCCTCATTCGTGTTTATAAATCAAAGCGAAAACTCTTTATTATGGCACTGAAACTTCCCCAAACTTATTTTATCTCTTTTCATTCAAAACTATACTAAAAATCAAATACCCATTGTGCCCACAGTTTTTTCAAAACCAAATTTATCTCTTTATGAAATTCCTATTACTGCAACTAGGATAGGCTCCTTCAGATAACAAACCTTTGCTGGCTTTTTGTGGATTTTCTAAGACGTTTCTGGCGCTCGATGTTCGTCAAACATATGACTTTATTTCTAATTTGTCTTCCAACACTTTATTAATATAGGGTTATCCATTTCGTGTTTTCAAAAATAAACGTAAATAAAACACATATAAAATATTTTTTTCATGATATTTCTTTTTTATTGTAAAGTTTGAACGTTGACATTATGTGTAAAACACTACATCATTTAAATGACCTCCACGCGAAGTGTTGCAAGCATTGATTTTCGACCACTTTTTGACACATATTGGGCGGTATCTCAGCCATAACTTGACGAATGTTGGTTTTTAAGTGCTCAAGAGTTGAAGGTTTATCTGCATAAACACGGTCTTTCGCGTAGCCCCACAAAAAAGTCTAATGGTGTCAAATCGCATGATCTTGGTGTTCAGCTGATATCGCCACGACGAGAAATTACGCGACCAGGAAATGTCTCTTGCCATATTCGCTCGAGTTGTGTGGCATGTGGCACCGTCTTGTTGAAACCACATATTCTCCAAGTCGTATTCTTCAATAGCAGGCAAAAAGGGTCGGTTATCATATGACCATAACGCTCCGAATTGGTGACAGTCGTTCCATCGTCGTTTTCGAAGAAGTAAGGTCCAATCACAACTTCGGACCAAAGACCGCACCAAACAGTGACTTTTTCTGGATGTAATGGCCTCTCTTCAATTACTTGAGGATTCTCAGAACCCCAAATACGGCAATTTTGTTTATTAACATACCCACCGAGTGTGAAATGTGCTTCATCGCTGAAGAAAATTTTGTTCGAAAAATTGCCGATGCGCACGATACGTGGCTGTGGCAGAATCACCATTTTTGTAGTAGGTTTTTATAATTTTTATGAGTTGTGTGATAGTTAAGCGATCCATTTTCATCAATGTCAGACTTTCAACTGAAAAGAAAAAAATTGGTTTCACAACTTAGTTTGACAGATGTCGAATTCCAGTCCCATACTTTTGAAACCACGAAATGTATAGCCCTTTATAAATTCTCGAGAGAAGAATTTTAATATTTTTAGATACAAATAATAATGATAATAGTATCTCTAGATGCAAAAACAGATCGACTTACGAGTTAAAACTTTTGACTTTTGAGATAAAAGTAAAATGAGCAACATTTTACGGTTTTTGTTCAATAAGTGAATGTCAGACCATAGGGCTCTGAGCGTTCCTGGGGTCCTGAGTCAATCGTAATTTCACTCAATAATTTCAAAGATCGATCTCTCCCCTGTTGTTAATTCTAAAGTGAACCTGGTCTTGCCAGTACATCTGCAACATCCTTGCCAGCAATGTTAAAATGAGCCTGTATGCAGCGTAAATTTTTCCCCTAAATTTTTTCCCCGTAAAACATTCACCACATATACTGTTAGTATTTGAAAACTTCCTTTAATGCTCTATGATTACTCCCGTGGCCTTGGCAACGTATTAAATATTCGCCTAAAACACTATATTCCTCCATATTATTTCTATGGTTCTCCTATGCCTGTCTCCATTTTAAACTCATCCATGAAGACAGCCTAGCCATTGAAGAGTTTTCTTAATCACCGCTCCTGTTCTCTTTAGCAATTTTCATCAACTTTTATACACTTTAACTAATTTCAGCAGTTAACTTCCTTTGGTTTTCATAGTTAACTTTCAACTTGCAGCAACATGTAGATGAAATTGGTAAAAACAATAAGAGAGAGAAAAAAAAAGTAAAAACAGAAATAAAAAATTGGGGAAAAAAGTACAAAAAATGGAGGCAAACTTTATTTACAATCAGACAATAACAACAACACGATTTACAAATTTACAGTGGCGACTAAAAAAAAATAATAATCAATCCAATTATTAAGTAAATTTCCTTTTTAAATAAAATAGAAGCGAGTTATTAATTTCGTAACACCTCTAAGTTCATAGTTAAACTACGTGGAATGTTTAATTCTTTTTGCTGTCTAGGCTGCAGCATATCAACGACAGTAAGCTCCTGAAAGAAGCACTACAAGAGATAAGATTTGTTTTTCCTGCTCTAATGTTGAATCTACTCTTTTATACATTTATGACTCCTGATCCAGCAGAGGCCTGTGTTAGAGAACTTGGCAAAACACAAAGCTATGAAAAAATTGCAAAGGGGAAACGAAGCTGGTTGATGTAGCTTTTCAGATCGCGGGAGAATGTAGCTATTTCTATGGAAATTTATTTAGTGGTCTGGCAATATGCCATGATACATTTTTAACTCTCCAATAGTATACATACATTTTTTTTAACGAAGATTAAGTTATGAAGTAAAACTAGAACTTTCGCCATTTTATTATAAAATTTTCTATAGTCATATAAATTTAATTAATTTTTTTTTTGTTATTCGATTCGGTAGCTTTCCTATTAAAAAGAATTTTAATAAATATATTGCCTGATAAATCAAGCCTTTTATTAGGCTCTTGTATTTATTTAAAATCCCATGAAGTTGCTGGCACAGGTATACAGATACGTCACGGTTTTGACGTTTAACCCTCACTTAGAAAGGGACAGCAAATATTACCAAAAAAAGTATTTCTGTCCCTCTCTGACTGCTTGTCTGTTTTGTTTATGTTTTTTTTAGATTTCGGGGTGGATTTTTATTATTCTATTTTGGTAGAAATTTTTGGTATTTTTGTAGAATATTAGAATAATTTTGAAAGGAGATGAACCGTTTTATTAGGGAAACGTAATTCGGAATTAATGTATTTTTTATGACAGCTTTCATCGGTCGTCACTGACTTAGTATTTAACCAATTTAAAGGTATATTCACAAATTCCTGAAACAAAAAGTTTTGAGTATATATTTTGTTATATTTTTATTTTTACTTACCTTTTGCACACGGAACTTTTTCAGTGTGAAGGGAAATTGCTAAGAATTCGATTAATAATGAAAAAATTACAGAATTTTAACTTTTTCATTCAAGAAATTAATAAATACTAGAAATATACACAAAGTTCTAAAAGAACAAATTTTTATAAGCAATATGTCTTATTTCATCTTGATGTATTTAACTGCTTACTTACCTTTTGCACAAGAATCTATATTCATTCTGACCAAAAACCAGTCACATTTCGATTAATATTTAAATATTTTAGAACTTTTAAGATTTTCATTGAAGAAATTAAAAAATATTCCAAATTTGCCCTTTTTTAACACAAAATAAATGTTTATTTACATTTAATTTTTCCACTTTATCCGCCAGTTTTCACTCTGTATATCTGTTGCTTCTAACACATTTGCTTTGCAAAAACTTTTAACATTTTTTTTCTCACTCTACGAGGAGGGTTAAAACTGCTGATTTAAGCGTTTTTCAAACGTCATAATTGTCGCCACTGGTTACACTGTGGTTGCTGGCTAGGCCGATTGCCTTCTTAATAATGGAGATTGTTTCGAACTCTCAAGGCATACTATGTCGAAGACTTTCTTATAACTGAAGAAAATTAATAACAATCCGAAGCAAAATAGATCTTAATGCTCTTTTCAGCAAACTAACACATGTTGCATATAATGATATTAAGTCGCCGAATAATCGAATCGATTTCGATATTTTCTGATCCAAAAAGAGATTTTAAATATCCAAAATAATTGATAAAAGAAAAAACCCCTTAAATAACTGTGTTCATAATTTGATAACATTTTTATTAATTGAAATTTATCAATAGCGTCCTTATTTACATATATGAACCACACTGTTATTTGTATAAACTTTAATTTAAATGCATAAAATATTAGCAATTATGTAAAAACTTTAGTTTTTCTTTAGAGTAATTTTTTCCTACAGTTTTTGTTTATTTACAACTCGTTTCGTAACCTCCCCTCATACCAACCAACCAATTTTATATTATTTTTTCTCAACGTCATGATTTTTCCAAACGGTTAAAATATTTCTGTTGACTTTATATTAAAAAAAAAAACGAAAGAAAACAAATAAGGACACGCTATATGCGGTAGTTATAAAAGTAACATACGTTTGAAAGCATTGGAATGTGAACCTCATGAGTACAGATGATTATGAAATTCCGTATGATTCTGGACATTGGTTTTCTCATTACAAAATTAACATGCTTGAAGCGATTCATATCCTGAAGAAATATTATTTGAGTCTGCAATAACCGGTCAGGAGGCTGGTTACTATTTGCAATCTACTCTAGGATAAGCTGATGAAAAGCTCATATCTCTTCTCACAACAATTACATTACAAAAGTTTAGATTGCCTCAGGCCTGTCTGCCATTAGAAATCTTCGACTCTCACTTTCACAGTGTATATCTTTCCAAACTGCTTTTCTCACTCCTCAGAAAGATTATGAACGCTTTCCTTTTGGATGCTTTGGTCATTAGTCCATTAATTGTACTGAATTCCCATATGACCTGTGACCCATAGCTTAGCCAGACACTCCCTTACTAGTCTTGAATCAACCTCATAGGGTCTAATTACTTAAATGGCTGCCTTCTATATTGCTATGTCCCGTTTTCTGTACTTTCTTTCCAGTTTGAATTGAGCATAACTTTCTGCGACGTAAACCAGTGTTGAAAAATTGAAATTTTGAAATGGTACTGAACTATCACTGAAAGAGTACTATTTCACATCAAATGGTACTTTTGTAAAAAAAAATTCATGTGTACATACATTACAACCCTTCAATCAGGATTATGACCTATCTTCTCACACCATTTATGTTGTGTTTGTTAATTTTATACATGAGTGGTTTAAAGTCTTTTTAAAACTTTTTCATGGCAATTTTATTTACTCTCCGAGTTTTTTACAGAATGAGGTCGCCGAAGGAATATTTTTTCATATTTCGTTATGTTGGAGATGTCTGACATGGGGTATGAATCGTATTTTCGCTACTCATAGGTACTTATGAAATTTTGAGTATGAGTGAGTCAAGAGTATTAAAATTCAACTACTCTGATTCATTCATACTCGCTACAACATTGATTTATAAGTATAGGTTGCAATGAGTATGAGTACAACGTTGACATCAAACTCACAACATTCGATTCATTGTTTGATTCATACGCCTACTCATTCAGATTCATAAATTTAGAAAAATACTTATAAATGATTCGAGTCACTCGAATCATTCATCAAAATTTACAGTAGTAGTTATTGTTGCATTTACAAAAGAAGAGAAAAGAAAAGACAAAGACAGCAAGCAAAGCACACACACATCCTTCTAGCGAGTATTGTGGTGTTCGTACTCGAATCATACTTATTTTGTGCTTCGTGTATATGTTGAATCATGGAGAGTCGAAATCAACAACATCGTGCGTATTGTTAAGTATGAGTACGATGAGTATTTCTAACTATGAATATGAGTAGTATGAGTATGATATTAAAATAAGTATGAATGCGTATAAGTAGCTGAAATTATAAGTATGACTTACCGAAATCACATTACGGTTCGGACAGCGTTCTCATTGCTTATCGTATTCTAAAAACGAACGTATGTTCTGTGGACGTTTGGCTAAACGGGGCTAAAGACTAATTCTACCTTTCGCATTATGTTGCTAATGCATTAATAGTTGAAAAAAGCGCAAGACGTAAAATATGTTATAATAAAAAAGTACTGAAAGCGGCGCGGGGGTACTGCGGTATTTTTGAAATGGAAAAGTACTGAAAAAATTACTAAAGTACTGAATTTTTCAACACTGACGTAAACTATTGCTTGAAATATACTCACAAGTTTCCCATGGTTTCTAAATATTTTATTTTTGGTACTGAACACCTCAGCTCTTGATCCATGCGTATACCATAGAATGGTTGCCCTCCTAAAAGTGTGTGTTGTTTCTAATATCTTTTCTTTCTCAGACTCATTTCAAAGCATGTCTATAGAACTGTTATGGAAGCAGCTGTAAGCCGATAAATGAGTCAGATGACGACTTTCTCCAATGAATCTTAATGGCTGTGGTCATATGCAATGATCTTAAATTCAATAGAGCGTTCGCTATAGGACAGTTTATCATTGAATCGGTTATATTAACGCGTGCCAGGCTCAATATCTTATCCAAATTCATTTGAGGTGTTTCCAAATTCATTCTGTCTGCTCAAATAATGGGCCCATAATTAAAAATTGGAGTGACCAAACGAGTATATACATATTTTTTAAAACCTTTTAAATTTTTCAAAATTAATATTCAAGTTTGATGACCATGTGTAGCTTTCCGTTGAAGCTTCTCTTACTTGAAATAAAAAAAAAAAAATAAAAACAACAACTGTAACCAACAACTAGAAGAAGAAGACTAAATAGAAAAAAAAGGAAAAAGAAAAAAAATCATAATTACCAGCATGTAAAACACTTTAGGAGAGCAACGACAAAGTTAATAAACCAAGTAATGAGTTATGAGGCCAAAAACTTTCATCTACAACAACTCAAAATTTGTATTTCCTTTTTCTTCGTTTTGGTGTTGTTGTTATATTTTTTCTATCTGTATGTACACATACACATGTACATACATATATATGCCAAGTATATTATTTAAGTACATAAATAAGAACAACAACGACTGTAACAATTTAAGTTAGTTGGCATGCTTGTGCAAGCCCGTATTTGTTTACAACAATTTATTAGAAATTATATATGAATGGTTCAATACTTTGGTTTTTCTTCCATATTCGATCCTCTCACCAAGAGCCATCGTGTTTATAATAAAAATTGGTTGAGTGTGTTAATTTTATGATAAAATACGGTACGATAGTTAAGTGCAATAACATGCAGCATGTCTTTAAAAGATACAAAACGACATCGACTCAGGTCACGTTGGATAGATAGGTTGTAGAAGTAGTAAAACTGTCTAAAAGGAGTCAGTATATATGTATATTATTAGAAACCATGTCGCAGTATTATAGACCATATTATCTGGCATTCACTGCATTAAATATAAAAACACTCGCATATACCAGTGATGAGGTGTATTGAAACCCTTGTTTTAATAACTTTAAAATACGCCAACAGTTTCTGCAGCAATATGAGCAACCCAAACAGCTACTTCGTCTTTCAACGTTTTATAGCAACAGATTCTTTAATGTTAATGAAAAGCTCATGGTTGTTATTGTTTTTTATTTTTATTCTGGGTGGCCATAAATATTAAATATGATACATGGTAACAACATGATACAAAAACAACAACAAAAACAATAATTTTTAGTTAAATTAGCCAATATGGGTTACATAAAGTTAATAATGTTTAGATAATCTCGAATTAGAACTGAGATGTTCAACACTTTAATGTTTATGCTTAGAACTGATTATAAAGGATTTTTAATCGAAAAACAACAAAAAAAAAAAAAGAACAAGAAATGGAAAATGATCAACTTTTAAAACTTATCGATTTAAAAAAAAATTTTGCAATTGGTTTGTTTCAATTAGTTTGTAAACTCACTAATAATAAGCTTCCCACCAACAGCCTTTAATGAAATAGACAAACAGAATCTGATCATAGTAATGAAAAAGATTATATGTGAACAACAATAACAATTTATTGGTATGATACTGATAAGAATAGGTCGACACAAAGCCTCGAGCAATAGAGAAGGTTTCGGGTATAACACCTGATACATTAACTGTTAAGGAAAGGAATAATAGTCAAAGGCGATTACTCAACTTTAGTGTTTCCGCTGTGCGCTGTTGAAGAATCGCGATTACTTTTTAGGTTTAGGGCAAAACACAACAGCTTTTTCATTAGACGCTATGGATAATTTTTCTGCAGCCATCCTGATACAGCTAGTAACTTGAATGGCCAAGCAGGCCTTTGATGGGTAGCCAATGAAAATCAGACCATAGTTATTAAAAATTTGACTAGATTTTGCTTTTGTTATTTAAATGAAGATAGAATACATGTTCCGAGTATTTTCGGGTGACCGAAAAGGCAACTGGCGTATTAATAATAAATTGTTATAAAGTCCCTAAATCCCGACTATATACACCCAGAATATAGCCTCCAGCAGAATAGGTCAAATAAACAAACTTAATTTCGAACACAACGATCTTGTGTTAATCAAGTTAACACATTGCAAATCATTGTGCTGGATTAACGTGCTGCGCTATAACAGTGCGTCACATATTTCGAGCAGGCCTTTCAAGATGTGATGCTTAAGACATTTCAGTATAAAGGATAAATAAAATAATCCATCTTATCAAGGTGTTATAAGGGGTGATTTTTTAAGAGCTATAGGAAAAATTTTCAAAAAAAAAACGCATAAAATTCAGAAAAATGCATGAAATCTTTATTTGAATCGACAGTACGGTCCATATAATTTAATGTTTGAAGATTATTTCATGCAAATGTTGACCGCGACTGCGCCTCAAATGGTCCATCCGCTTAGTCCAATTTTGGCATACTCTTTCCAACATTTCGGCCGGTATCTCCCGAATAAATGCTTCAATGCTGTCTTCCAATGCGTCAATTGAAGCGGGCTTGTCTGTATAGACATGAGCTTTAACATAGCCCCACAAAAAATAGTCTAAAGGCGTTAAATCGCACGATATAGGTGGCCAATTGACCGGTCCCGAACGTGAAATAAAATGTTCACCGAACTCGCCTCTCAATAAGTCCATTGTTACGCGTGCTGTGTGGCATGTGGCACCGTCTTGTTGAAACCACATGTCATGCAAGTCAAGCTCTTGCATTTTGGGCAAAAAAAAGTTTAGTCACAATAGCCCGAATAGCCGCTTCAGTGGGTCGATTGAACTGACCATAAAATGGAATAAGCGGGCGATGAAATTAAATTAATTAATTAAATTATGGACCAAACTGAAGATATTTGACAGTGAAACAAAACACGAAACGTGCGTGAACTGTTTAATCCAGTGTTGCCAAAAAGATAATAGCTAAAAAATCACCCTTTATAACACGTGTATTATTATGTCTCAGGTCATGTGCTTTACGAAGAGCAATCCTTAGAACTTAATTTAAGCGCATTAATACAAACAACCTCCAACGAATTTATATGAACGATTAACATTAGATTCAATCCTAGATCTCAATCCTATCCCTATAACATCCCTATAATATCGTAACAACATCAGGTAATTTAAGACAGACGGGCTCATTTAAAAAAGGTCGTCCAGTTTTTAGTTTTTAGATTTATTTCTCAAATAAAATATGGAATAATTAATGCGAGCCTCAGTTCAGTTGTTACATAAGACTGTGATGTATGGAACGTATCTAACGAAAAATGGCGAAAGACGAAGAAGATTTTATAAACCATTGTTTGAGGAGAATTATTAGCCAAATCGAATCACTCAAGTTTAGACAGCTATGACAGTAAAAGTAACTCAAACTTAAACCGCAGATACGAATAAAATTCGATAACTTTTGCCATACAGGTACCTGAGTTAGTACTTTTCATTTAATAGACAATTTATTTAAATACGATATTAAAGAAAGAATGTAAAGAAAAACCAACTCATTTTATGAAAGTTATAAAATATTCTTGCAGCATAAACAACCGGCCGCTTCCTGCGGCATTATTTATGAACTGAAACGTGTAGACACGCTTGCTCATGAATACACATATCGTTATGTGTGTATGTAAAAAGACTTAAAAGTGTGTATATTACCAACGTATCATCGGATATCCTTAAGCTTAAACACACAAGAAGACTTGTCTCCGGTAAGACCGGAACATATGATATCCTACGGCAACATTTTTTGTGAAAAAAAAAACATTATTTTTTCCATAAGATCAGCAAGTAAGTCTAGATCAATCGAATTGATTGCATTAGTTAATAGTTTCGGTAAATTTTATCTCATAATACTCTTATGTGGGTTGGGTGGTAGTTTAAATTAGCAGACTGGTCGTAGGCCTTAAAAAAATCATTCCTCATTCTATTCTAACAAGTCAGAGCTGGATCAAGAAATGTGAAACAAAATTTGTTATAATTCTACTGGGTTTTTATAAATCTACGGATAGATACTGGTTCACTGGCACAGCCAACAGAGTCTTCACCGTAAGATCGATGTGTGCTCTTTACAGAGTCTAAAATAGTATTCAGTTTCAAATCTTGGCCCATTTTTGGTCAAGCGTTTACCAACGACTGCAGAATACTGACATAGAAGATGTTCAATACTATCCTTCTTTCTTAACGCTGGCAGTAGTTGTTATACCTTACGTCCAAGCGCTGTGTCGAGCTCTTTCCGAGACAATCTCACAAATAGAAACAAGACCACATCGTTCATATAAATAGAATATATATTATAATAGAACCCATGTATACATCTATCGAAATGGGAATATATTTGCCTGACCTTCTAGCGGAAATACCCAGCCACTCATCAACTGTTCGCTGTTGTAGAAAAGTATGATTACATCCAGGGCTTCCAAATCTGGTGAACTTATGGACAAGCTTATCCGTCCTTAAATTTTACCATATGTTCCTGGGCTCCAGACCCTGCGAATCGAATATTAAACTTTTCATCCAACTCGTTAAATATGGAGCGACAGTCTTCGGTAGTTTTTGTCTTCAGGAACAATTTCTATGGCAGACCGCTTGTATATTAAGTTATCCGACAACATTTATAGGTTCCATAGTAGTAAGGATTCCTGCCTAGCAAACGCTACAATAATCTGGGAGCTTCCTTAAGAAAAACAATATAACTTAAGGTGAAACATATTTACTTCTCGATTTTAATAATTCTAATTGAGAGTTACTTGCTGAGCAATCGATCTTGAATCGTGACCATATTAGTGTACTTAAGTAAGGAGATGTTAAATTGGTAGCCGCCTTATGCATAGCTTGCTTGTATTCTATTAATTGGGGCTATCCTAACAATTTTCAACAATTTCTATTCATAACTTCCATTGAACATCTTCAACAGTGATTGTGCAAATTATTTTTAACCTATGTAACCTGTATCCTTTGGAGCCTAGGTTCGTTGTGACTGTTGTAAAAGGGCATAGAAAGGGCAGGTTTGTCTGAATACTATACAAGTGGTTTCATTTTCAAATTTTGGCTTTGTGAATGAGAAGGTAAAACTGAGTGAAATTTTTTGTTAGTCCCTCAACAGAAGGATGTCGAACTCCAGTCTGAATTCGTTCAATTTAGTTCTCTTATCAGCTTGCGCAAGTAGGTTAGTTATGTTCTCGTTACCTACTCAATAGATACTCGGTATTCTTCATTATTGTTGTGATGTACACACCAGAGATCAGCAATGAATCGTATTTTCGCTACTCATAAGTACTCATGAAATTTTGAGTATGAGTGAGTCAAGAGTATTGAAATTCAACTACTCTGATTCATTCGTACTCGCTACAACATTGATTTATAAGTATAGGTTGCAATGAGTATGAGTACAACGTTGACATCAAACTCACAACATTCGATTCATTGTTTGATTCATACGCCTCCTCATTCAGATTCATAAATTTAGAAAAATACTTATAATACTTACGAATGATTCGAGTCACTCGAATCATTCATCAAAATTTACAGTAGTTGTTATTGTTGCATTTACAAAAGAAGAAAAAAGAAAAGATAAAGACAGCAAGCAAAGCACACTCGAATCATACTTATTTTGTGCTTCGTGTATACGTTGAGTCATGGAGAGTCGAAATCAAAAACATCGTGCGTATTGTTAAGTATGAGTACGATGAGTATTTCTAACTTTGAATATGAGTAGTATGAGTATGATATTAAAATAAGTATGAATGCGTACAAGTATCTGAAATTATAAGTATGACTCGAATCTACTCATTGTTTTGAATACTCGTTTGCTGATATCTGGTACACACTCTTAGTCTTAGCTACTCAAATAACGTACCCAAAAGATTCTTAAATGTCCGACTGTGTAAATAATGGAAAAAACGTTTGGCTGTATTCTTCTTAGCGCGGATGCCCCGCATTTAGGCACTTTAGATATACATATATAGCTGCCTGACCGTAACAATAGTAGTGGTGATGGTACAACGCAAGGAGTGCTGATATAACAAGTGGGATTAACATCTCACAACGCTATTCTTAGCTATTCGGCATGTTATATGTTTACAGAACTGAAAAAGCTTCCTCTCTCCAGAAATCTGCAAAGTTGGTCAATTCAAAGGAAATAATAACCTTCACACCGATTGCAGTTTTACTAGTTGAAATGTTGCAACTAACTATGAAGCTATGTTAAGGAGGCGATGTCACAACATTTCTGCTTGACATAAACAATAAAAGGGTAGTTGCACATGAATATTTCTTCTAGGCGCGTCACAATATGTCCAGCTGAACCTAAATCACCTGTGGTAAGGTAGGGTATGATAAACTGAAAAATATTCGCTGCAACAAAGTTTTGGTGAATACAGGTTCATTTACTTTCCGTATTTCTTTTGCGAGAGGAGACACCAAAAAGAAAAAAATAGGAAAAAAAAAATAAAAATAGTGTGGAAAGTGAAACATTATTTGCATAATAAATAAACGTGAGTGTGTATAAGATAGGTTTTGCTTGTGTATGTGTATGTATACATGTACTAGAGGATATTATAAATGTTTTTGGTTGAATTGACCACAAATTATATTCAAGATAATGTTGCTGTTGCTGTTGTTATTAGCTTTAGCTACAGAACATAAAAAGGTAGTTTTGATTCTGCGCAATGTTTGTCATTTAATGCGGTTAAAAAGGAATTAAATGTACAATATTTAGTGTACTGTGCGAGTAATCATTAATTCGTTTAAAATATTAGGTGAAGGGTGCATAAAATACGGATTACTTCTCATATTTTCTTTTATTACTAAGGCAGCCAACTAACAGCATGTCCGGACTATAAACAGGGAGAGCATGTGATACATAAGAACCTTAAGGGAATATATTTTCTAAAGAACCTACAAAAGAACACAGGCGAATAAAATGTGTTTTTAGAAAAATTTCCTATCAAATGAAGTGGAATAATAATTAAGAACGTGTTGATATTACAAATTTACACGTGATTTGATTTTCACACAAAGAAAAAAAAAAGAGCAAGAAAAATTATCTCATGCTACAAAACGAAAACACCACCACAAGTTTCTTTTACGACCGTTAAAGAACGTTATACACACACACACACACTCACTTATCCCTTAGTCCTTAGAATCTTTAGTTAATAAAACAGGTTTTTCCTTTTGAACATTGTCAACCCTTTTCTGTGTGTGGACACTATTCGTATGTATGGACAGCAGCATCCTTTTGAAAGTATCTTTCCTTGTTAGCTAGTCAAGTATACATTTACAGTGTCCAGTTTTTTGTTGTTTTTCTTTTTCTCGTTTTAAGGATTTATTTGTTGAGAAATTTCTGTGTGAATTTTTTCACTAAAAAGTTTTTACCATTTTCAGCATCTTCGGCTGTTACATCTTCCCTAAACGGGTTTATTTTTCTTTTCGTTTTACCTTAGTTTTGCTGGAGCACCTGAACTTTAAGTTCAGGTTCAAAGGTGACTGTCCAGGAGTCTGTATGGCATAAAAAGAAAGAGTTTTGTGCCTGAGAAACTGCACAGGATAAGTGTGAGAATTTTAATTTTTCCGATATTTATATTTTGGATAGTAATTCGAATGCCTTAAATGTATTTTAATAGGATAGTAATGCATTTTGTTTTTGTTTTGCAATATATTGCATTTATTTGGAAAATCTTATTTTATTAAAAAAAAAAGAAAGAAAAAGAAAAATATTGTTTTCATAAAATTTCGTAAATTTTTGGCAATCGAAACGACTATCTTTTGTGGCAACTGATTAAGAAAAATGGTATTCAGTACAAATATCCAAATCGAAATGAATGATTCCTTCATGAATACAGTCGAACTTCTATAAATTGAATCACCATTATCCTTCAACTTGTAGAAACTTCAAGTTAAAGAAGCAAAACCTGATAGAATTTCTCTCCAAGATGCTGTTGCTGTGCTTCAACTTATAGAAAATTAAGTAATAGAAGTTCAAATTATACATAGAAGTTCGACTGTATATACATATCTAAGAACCAACCATCCATTTTTTGCAAAGCAGCAAAAAAGTCGATTAATAATCTGGGGCATATTATGCCTTTGTATAGACTTCTCAAAAGTTGTCAATGTTAGGCTGTTTCAGTGGATTGGTTTTCAATAATTTTGGTACAACAGATTAACTATGCTTTGAAAGAAAAATTGTTGCGAATTTTCATTGTCCACTGTCCAGGCTTATAAATGGTATTGGAACTAGGAAAATTAGGTGTGAGAAGAAGAATAGTTTTGAATCCGTTAATACTGAGTGTATGCTCATACATACACAATTAGTCATTGCAATCCTTCGTGCATAGTCTTAAAAAACAGAAACTTTAAAAATATGCTGGTTTCCAGCAAATATTGCATTGAATTTTCATTTCCACTTGCAGTATATCCAATGTGGCACTTGTCGTTCGTGTAGCTATTATTGAACTCAGGCCAAAAGAAGTTGCTGATCATCGACCTATAGTGCCTGCCGTCTACAGTGCATACGTTGTTGCCAAAGAAATAAGGACCGATGACGCTGTCAGCAACATCAAGAGATTCAACTTCCTAGCAATTGCTCCTCACGTAGTTACATACGGGAAGTGAAAAAATTATAAAGAAATGTGGGAGGTGCTTTGCAGGTTCGTACAGTTTCTCGTTGACCCAATAAATCCCAACGTTGCACAAGTGTAAATCGATTTATAACATTCAGTGGAAATTAGATTTTATTGGAAGTTAAAGTGATTAGATCATGGAGAAAAATAAGAACTAGTGATATAGTGATAGGCAAGACACTTGTGGTAACTCAGAATTTAACCGGATATCATATGAAGGGATCTTATATATAAGAATTCATATAATACGTATAATAAATATTACGCTGAGATAGCTCTATATATCTATATATCGAGAGAACAATCTTGCTGTCACCAAAGGGTTTGATCGACTAGCTCGATCTTTGGAAGAGTGATGCTAATAGGTCGCCAGTAGAATAGATATTACGAAAAACGTACTGCTTATAGCTAAATAGATAGTCGGATTCTAGATATTTCTTAAGTTGTTGGTTCATTATACTTTCCATAATCTTGGAAAGGAAAGAAAGTGTTGATTTTTTTTATATCAATTCTTGCGGAAGCTCATTTTTATTTTATAAAATAAAATTAATATTTCCAGTAGAACTCAACAAGTGAAATTTGAAAATGCACTATCTAAAGTCATCGATGTTCCCTCCGGAGTGCCTCAGGGAAGCCATCTTGGTCCAGTACTATTCACATTATTTATAAACGATTTGCCTTGTGTTATTATTCATTCTAATATACTCATGTATGCTGATGATGTTAAAATTTTTAATTCGCTTGATAGTATATCTGGTCAATCAACTCTTCAAAAGTATATTGATTATTTTTGTCAATGGTGTGAAGTCAACTTGTTGGAGTTAAACTTTAATAAATGCAAACATATGACATTTCATCGTTCATTTAAACTTGATACCTCTTATCATTTTAAAGACAAATTCTTGGAAAAAGTTTTAAATATAACTGATCTCGGAATCTTGTTAGATCATAAGCTGACGTTTTCTGAACATATATCTATGATGGTGAACAAAGCAAATGGTGTTTTAGGATTTATAAAGCGCTGGTCAAAGGAATTTACTGATCCCTACGTAACAAAACAATTATATACATCTTTGGTGCGCCCTATTCTTGAGTATGGATCTATTATATGGGATCCACATTTTCTAATTTACGTTAACTTAATTGAATCTGTACAGAAGCGCTTTCTGTTATTTTGCTTGAGAGGACTTGGATGGAACTCGTTTGTTCTCCCTTCGTATGAAAGTAGACTCGCTCTTATTAAGCTACCTACACTGAAAAGTCTAAGAATAATGCTAAGTGTCTCTTTTCTTCTGGGTTTAATACGTGGAGATGTTTATTTTAATTACGTAAAATTAATTTTAATGTTCCAATTAGACCTTCTTGTAATTTTAATTTATTAAATTTACAATATCATCGCTCAGTCTATGCCAACAACGACTCTTTTCGTCAAATATGTCTAAAGTTTAATAATTTTTATTATTTAATTGATCTTTCTGAAAGCAATTATTCTTTAAAGAGAAAAATTATATTGTACTTGAATCATTAAGTGTTAATTATATATATTGTTTGTAAATTTATATTTAGTCTGTAAGGAACTACTATCCATAGACATAAATAAATAAATAAATAAATAAAAAAATTTCTTACTTACTCTATTACCCACTACAACCCTTCAGTCATTATTACAATCTAGTTTCTCACATCACTTATGTTGTGTGACCTACAAATTTTTTGAGAAATTTTTCATGGCAATTTTATTTACTTTTACAGCTTTTGCCACAAATCTGCTGAGAGGAAGTCGCCGAAATATGTTTTCTTATTTCGTTTAGTTGAAGATGCCTGACGTCGGGTTTGAACCAAGGCCTCACGTCTAATAAGCCAACGCACTCCCTACTAAACAACGGCGACTTCAATTTCTTATTAAATCTCAAAAATCCCGATTCATTTAGTTTTTCAGAAGAGGAAATTACTGATACTTATCTTACAATGTAGTATGCAAAGCGAAATACCATATAAAACTTACAAAGATTTCAGCAACCTTTAATAGATAGAAAAATCAAATTGCGGTGTTAAGCCAAAAGTTTGAAACTATTGTCAAACTATGCAAACATTTGCCAAAAAATACAACTCCTAATAATTTGTTGTTATACTTTTTAGTATGACTGTACCACCAGACATTAAAAGAAATTAAAATATGTTCAGGATACATACATAAATAATTGGCCATTACAACCCTTCAGTCAGGATTTCGACCTAGCTTCTCACACCACTTATGTTGTGGGGCGTTAATTTTAGACATGAGTGGCGAGACCTACAGTTTAAAGTCGACTCCGAACGACAGCTTTTTGAGAAACTTTTCATGGCAATTTTATTTACTCTCAGAGTTTTTGCCAGAAATCTGCTGAGAGGAAGTCGCCGAATAAATATGTTTTCATATTTCGTTTTGATGTCTGACCTGGGATTCGAAATCGGGCCTTCAGTCTAATAAGCCAACACACTACTTACTAGACTTTGGTACAATGGGTCAATTTCGACCTCCGGGTATTGTACTTGTCTTAACGGACAAGTACACGTCCTCTAACCTAACCTACTAGACTACGGCAACTAAACATGTGGCATTCACATCTGGCGGTCTAGGCATCTTCTGTGATATGGTTTGACTCACCCATTTTATTGAGTGGCAAAGAGCACCAACTCGTCCTGATGACAATAATTTTCAAGTAGTATCTCGTTAAACGAACCCTAGTTATATAGTGTTATGCCTTATGATACTTTAGTTGAGAGTTAAAAGGTTAACAACACCGATGAGAAAATTTTGAGGCTTTAGAAACTCAGATCAAGACGGGTATAAATAGAAAGCCTAAAAAGCTGTCCAGTCCCTTAACATATTCAGGATAAATTATTAAGAAAGAAACAAATTTTTCTTTTGCATTATTTTGCATTATTTTATTTATTTATTTTTATTATTTTATTATTTTTATTATTTTTTAGAAATATTTCAAAAATTCATTTTTGTTTATCATATTTTTAAAATTGATTTTAAATTTTAATTTCCGTTAATACTCTCTCTCACTTTCCTGCTGTTTGTTGTGCACGCAGGAACAACCCTTGTATTGTAAGGACTTTTAATGAGCCTTTGTCTAGCAACCCATAGATGTCGTTGTTGTTGCTTTTGTGGTAATACAGTACTTCATTATCCTTTATCCTGTAAAGAGAAAAAAATATAAGAAATTAATTAAAAGGGGTGGTAGCTTCTTCTCTTTATTCGAAGAAATTAAACGTTAATAAAGAAATTAATTTTAAAAGCGGATAAATTACGGATAAAAAGATAAAAAAATGCTTATTTGATTGCAAACAGGGTGTTTTGGAGAAATATGATATTGTACTACACATATGAATTGGAATAAAAGCCAGTTTAACTTTAGAAACTTACTAAACAATTAATTTTCAGAATTATGAAAATTCTCTAAGCATGGTAAAGGATTCAAAAAATTTTAAACAGCTCTAGTACGTATTGAAGTTAATTTGGTTAAAAACGGCATATAATGCTATGCCGGACTTCCTTTTTGCCGGCCGTACATTACAATATAGCATTAATACAGAAACGAATGCATAATCGAAATGTTTTTACTTAAGTTCTTATAAAATTATGCATAATAAGGGCAAAGTAGACTTTAAACATTTAGCAAAAGTTGTAAAAAATTAGTTGTCTGTGCAAAAGTTGCAGATAATAAAACTAGTAACGTAAAATCTAACCATAAAGACATCGCTAGGTTAGGTTAGGTTAGCAGATAGCTTCCCGTTCATAGGCAAGTTTACTCGGTGGCCCATATGATCCTTGGCACGATCCGTTAGTGATGGGTTTGAAACCCGCCAGTTCCCTCAGTGGCCACCATGCCCAAATCTACAAACGTTCTGTCACCCAAAAATGTCTGTTCTGAATTGTAGGGCATTCGAATAAAAGATGTTGTACCGATTCCGCTTCCTCCACATCATGTCAGCTTCTGCAGTAATCCGGGTGGGACTAGTCAGCGAAATTACCAATAGCGCATTATACCGTTAGAATTCCTGTTAGAATGTGAACCATTCTCTTGTGGAACTCAAGTAGTTCCCTGGTTCACCCACTATACGCTGCTGGACACAGTAGTTTTGAAATGCAAACGAAGTATGTTGGACTACCCACGGTTTGTTGAATTCCATGCTACGTTTTGCAATTTGGAAAATATTCTTTGTGGGCCCTCTATTATCACTCTTCAGGCATAACCCGATCCCTTCCGTGCCAGTTTGTCCGCATTTTCGTTTCCCTCTATGTCACTTTTTTCCGGAACCCAGTAGAGCCTTGTGTTGTGTGGACGTATTCGGTGTAGAGATGATTTGATGGGATCCAAGTGCTTTGATTGCTGCTTGCTGTCCACACATATGACCAAGTTCGAAGGAAGCAGTTTTCCGGTCTCCATAAGTACAGCTTATTCAATAGCACAAATCTCTGCCTGAAATACACTGGCTTGGTTACGTAATCTGTTTGACGCGTTCCAGTGCCAGTTTATCAGAATTGACGCCAGAACCAGTTCCACATTACATTTTTAAGCCATCGGTGAGGCTCATTATATCTCCATCACCGATGACAGCTTCAGGAACCCATTCTTACTGTGTGGTGAGTGTGAGTTTTGTATGCTCGTCCGGAAATAGTCTCATCTAAAAACCGTTAAATTTGTTGTTTTTTGCGTGACCAGTGAATTCCACAATAAGTTGCTGAAATGTACAAGGAATTATCATAATCTATGCTCCTATTACTCTCTATTTCTAACTATGGAGTATTGGTTCTCGAGCACGCAAACTTATTTAAAATTTTACAGCAATTTACTCGGCTGAAGACATTGTCAATGACCTGTATTTAGGAATGCAAGTGTATTTCTACCATGTGATTGATGCCATTCCTCAGAATGTTACGTAACCTCAGCTAGGAAATTCGGTACGCTCCTTTACTACGGAGTGTAGCCCTAGAATTAGTGAGCATTGCAGTCAAATATTCAACAAATATATGAATACATGACAGTCAGTTGTCCGTTTGGCAAGATCTTAAACTCTGCGCCGATAACGCGTAATCCACGACTAAAGTGGAATCAACTATTGATTTATCGTAGCACTATAGTAGTGTTAACCATTTCATAGCACAATTGTGCAGAGAGAACTCACACGCATTCTTGTGTTTTTTGATTTAGTTGTCGCTCAGACTGCGACAAGAACACATGTGCGGCGGATGCTTTACCATTTTTTTCAGAATGACACTCAAAAAATATTGTATGTTAAAAGATGCTTTTGATAATATTCAATGCCTTATATGTTATAAAACATTTTAGGAATGTAGGGAATATGTATGTTCTTAAAAGACATTTTGTATGTTACCATATTCATATTAATAATTTTAATGATAAGGAAAGGGAAGAGTTTTTTAATAGACAAAAAAACAATTTATTTAGAAAAATTAAAAGGTTGGTTGGAAAGAGAGAAAATTTCCGAACCAATATTACTCGTAGTTCCTAAATTAAAAATTGAAATTTCAAGATTAATAAGTTTGGAAATTGTAAGAAAGGGCAGACCATTTAGTGATGGCATTTTTATTAAAGAATTATTAAAAAAAATTTGGCAAAGGCTTAATTACAATACAAAATTTATACAGTCTCTTCCACTGTCTGACAAAACTGTAGCCCGTCGGACTCTTCAGTTAGGAACATCTATCGAATCTCTGATATTAAAAATCGGTTTTTGTCAAATAAAGAACGCTGGAAGGTTCGAGAAATATAAAAAAAATTTGAGTTCTATTCAACAAAACTCACTACACTATGTTATCCGCTGGGCGTATTTAAATTTTTTTTTTATTTTGTCGCATAGTATAATTTTTTTTAAATGCATTGAAATGCTTGCTTTTTCTCTATTAATAAAAAATGGTTTTTTGTTTTTTTTATTTTTATTTATCTAAAAACATGGTCTAATTTTTAAGCCAAAGATGGATGGATACCTTTACGATCTTTTAATAAAAAATGGATTTTTTTATTTTATTTTTATTTATCTAAAATTATTAAGCCAAAGATAGATAGCTTTACATATGTATGTTGATAAAATGAAAATCAAAATAACGTATATTACTAACACTTTTTTATGGCTGTAAATAAATCAATTCTCTCAATTTATTTTCTCTCTCTTACTCACTAATACACAACCAAAAAATTTTTGGTAACCCCTGCACTATAGCCACGATGCAGAATAAACTTAAAGTTTCTCAAAAAATCTGTCTTTCGGTGTCGATATTAAACTGTAGGTCCTGCCACTCATGAATAAAATTAACACACACATGAGTGGTGTGAGGAGCTATGTTGTAGACCTGACTAAAGCGTTACAATGATTAATTAAGTAAGTAAGTAAGAAAGCTCTAAGTTTTGATTTTTGAAGAAAAAAATTTTTTGATTGTAAACCTTGCATCTGGAATGAAACCTACATGCTTAGCTTGTATTCATACTTTGTATCAAAATTAATTGATATATTACAGCTAGGACATAAACCATAGCCAGTAATCAATTAAGAGATTAATCTTAAAATCTTCCGTGTATACAGCTTAAAGAAATGTTTCGAAATTTTTCGATTATAATTCTTTATTAAGTTTATTTTAATTTAAAATGGAAAAACAAGTTTTTGTTGTAAAACTTTTTAAGATTTTGAAAATGTGTTTCACTTTGTATGAGCAATAGCCATTACAAAACATGACGCCTAACGTACTTCCTTAAATATTTAAAAGCACTTAAAAACTCTTTCATCTTTAGCAAATTGTCAACGAACTCTTCAAAATAAAATACTCTAGTCCAGTGTACCAGTACACCAACTCCCTTCATTTTTGTTACTTATTTTTGCAAGTCAGCATAAAATTGCCAGGAAAGTTTGCATGTGTTAAATATTTTATTTTATCCACTACTTACATTTAATTAAATTAAACAGGAAGGAAGGACGACTTTGTAAGGCTAACAGGCAAAATCAAAGAATGGCAAATGAAGTTGGACACCTTCTCATGCCATTCCTTAAGACGGATGCCACCTGCTCACAACTTACGCCTACATGGAGGGCTTGGAGGATACAAATGAATTAATGCAACATTCGTGTGTGTGTGTGTGTGTGTCGATGTAAGCGAGTGGGTAAGAAGGACATAGTATAGTTAAAAGTTAAGGAATCACAACTATGCTGCTGTTTTATTGGCGAAGAAGCTGGAACATAGCCAAGTAACCTCAAGTAAAACCAACCAAACGAAAAACTGACTGCCTGAACAGTCAAAGATCGATGGTAAGGACAAGCAATTTCAAATGTTGCTTATCCCTGCCATGTGTCCGTTTGATTATTTTTGTATTATTTTCAGTTATTTTTTCTATTTAAAAAGGCGTTGTAGAAAATATAGAAAATCAAAAAGACGAAAAAAAATGAAAAGAAAATAATATTAAAATAAAATAGAATAAAATAGAATAGAATAGAATGGAATACTATTCGAATTAACGTAGCCCGGGTAAATTCTAACACCACCATCATCTTAACTAACCTCACGGCAACAGTGGAAATAAAGGAAATGGAAATGTGAAGCTACAGGAAAAACCAAGACTGATTTTAATGCTTTAGAAAAAAGGATTTCATTTCTATTTTTTCTTTCTTTCTCTGCTTTATCTTATTTTATGGAAAAAGTACTGAAAAAACAAAAAAAAAAAAAGAAAATAAAAAGTAGAAAGACAGCTACAGCTCCGCCCCAACTAAAATAAGTGAAAAAAAAAAACGATATTCTAAATACCATAAAAGAAAATAAAATAAAAAAGAAAACGTTATTAAGAGTAAAAGATTTAAAAAGTAACATTAAGACTACCAGAGCACACTCATCCTTCACTGAAGCTGGCGACATTATTGAGGTTGTGGAAATTTCTAAAGGATTCACTTGGTGCTGATATTAATGCTGCTGTTGGTTGCCTATTCTTTCGCTCGTTACGTTATCCAATAATGGACGAAAAAGTACTGAAAAAACATAAATAAATAAATGGTCTCTTCAAATAATAAAAGATTGGTTGTTAGGAGAATATGCTTAAAACTGATAAAAGAAATCTTAACAAAAGTACTACCAGTCCTATGCACTACCCTGTTGCACCCTACTATTTTCTACGTCAATCATTTGAATTCATTTGTAGTAACGATTATAACATCAGGATATAATTTTTTTATATTTTATTTTTATGCCAACAAAATTGATTGGGAATTGAATTGATTTGATTTGATAAAAAGGGAATTATTCACAAATGGCCAAATCTGTTCTCTATGGCGGCTACAGTTTCCTCCAACATTTCTTAAATTGTTTGTAAACATAGGGCTTGTATCACCTTGGTAGTGTATTACTAAAAAGTTTTTGTTGCTAGTAAAGTGTAATCGATTTTTCGGTGTCAAAAAAAGAGTTAAATATGTAATGCACACGTAAAGCCACGATTTCATTGAAACTTTTATTTACTTATAGTTCATGGACCATGCAGTGATATACGAAATACAACGTTATTTAATTGATCGCCTCTGGATTGGTTGCAGTTGTCGATTCTGATCATGATGAATGCTGGTTTTCAGATGTTCCGTCTTAAATGGATTATTAGCATACACACGATCTTTGACGCAGCCCACCAAAACACGTCCATTAACATCAAAACCCATGATCTTCGTGGTCAATTACACTTCACTTAAATGTAAAATAACCCTTTTTTGGATAATTATTGCCCCTTATAGCCAAATTCGGTAGGGTTTTGTAGCTTGTGGCAACGTTATTTTTAAAACACGTTCCGTCCAGTTCATAATTTTTAAGTGTGAGGCAAAATAATTCGGTTACCAGACATCGGACATAAAGTTGTGTAATGACTATAACGGTTCTTTCAGTATAATTCGCTCAATAATACGAATCAAACAGTTACTTCTTCCGGATGCAACAGATTCACTTGTGGGTTCTCTAGGATAATTTTACTTGCTGACGTATCAACCGAGTGAAAAATAAGCTTCATTGCTGAAGAAAATTTTGTTTAAATATTGAGCTTTGAAATCAGAGTTGTTATGGTTAGTCTGAAGCCTTTTTTTGTTGCAAGTATTGGTCTTTATATGGATGGAAGTGCAAATTCAAATGTAAAATTCGCTATAATGAGCCGCAAGTTGGACCCAATTGGTAACGAATACGTATAAATGACAAATTGTTTTAACATCAACACTTTCTCTAACACAAACCATATGGGTAATGCTTATGCTACGATTATTTTTTTTATTTTTATTTTTTTTTGGTGAAACCAGCACTCAGGGGATGGCCCCTACTCATGCAGCGCATTGTGCAGGTTTTAGGAAAATGGGTTATAGCAAGGTGGAAGAGAGGGAGTAGTGTTTGTGGACACCTCAAGATGCGAACGGCAAGGAAACGAGTTGCTGCTAGGTGACTATAAAATGGCCAGTGCTATACCTTCACCATTAGACAGTCTACAGCAATCGTCCCCAAGAAGCCCGCACCCTTCAGTCCTAGCTTCTCACACTACTCATGTTGTGTGTGTTAATTTTATACATGAGTGGCGGGACCTACAGTTTAAAGTCGACTCCGAACGACAAAGCTTCTCATGGCAATTTTATTTACTCTCAGAGTTTTTGCCAGAAATCTGCTGAGAGGAAGTCGCCGAAGAAATATTTTCGTTTTGATGTCTGACCTGGGATTCGAACTCGGGCCTTAAGTCTAATAAGCCAACACACTACCTACTGTACCACGGCGACTTCAATGATTTACATACATGTCTGACCCCAAATAATCTTGCCAATTTCTTGTGTAGTATGTTGATGTTGAATTTGTAGCGTGTTTAAGTAACTTTATGTGTTTTTCGGTTGTTAAGCGATCCATATTCGTAAATGGCAAGCCTTTCACTAAATAATTCATATTAAACAGCTGATAGCGGTTTTGAAACTACTAAATGAATTACAAAAAAATAAAAATATCATAGTTATGCTCCATTCTATATCGGACTAGACCCTTAAAAATCTTTCTTGATTCCAAAAGGAATAAATCGCACCAAATTATTCTAAAAAACTATAAGTCTGTTGGAAAGTTAAAACGAAATTGTTATGTTGGTCCGTAATGGGATATCTTTTCTGGTGATTAGATAATTGCTTTGTTAGATTAGGTAGATAGGAATAGCAAATCAACTCGGTTAGACCACAAGTCCATTATGATATTATGACACCTTAATTAAACAAAATCTCCATTGTAGTATCCAACTGTGCTCAATATTCTTTCCAGTCGCAGGTCGTTGATATTAGATCTTCTTTTTCTGCACTTCAAAAACTCTTCGAAAAATAAAAGAAAATCAAACCATTTTCTATACTTGTTTGTGGTTGTATGTGCTACGAGGTATGATGCTGGTATTTGTTCGTATCTATAAAATGTATTCCAATTTATATTAAAGAGAGTAACTAAGGACAATATACGATAGAAAAAAGAAATGTCATTAAAACTATTCACATGCATGAGTATGTAGACATTTCTATGAATTTGTATTTGTATTGGTTTAATAGCCTTAAGCTGTCAAGGCAAATGTTATTAAAATTTGAATTTTCAATTTTATTTTTATTTTTTTAATTTTAATACATTTTAACCCATTGAAGAACGTACAAATATTTATTATAAGTAATGAACAGAGGTACTCATACGTACTATAAACGTTAGGAGTATGTTATCCGGAATAGGAAAACCTCTGGCGAAAATGAATTCCAGCAGACTTTTCGGTTAATTATTCTGTTTTCATATTCTCTTTAAATATATATTTCTTAGGCAAACCAAGGGTTAACATTTCGACAATATCCATTTAAATTGAATCAGGAAAAAAAATCATTTAAAAAAAAGAAAGGAAACGTGACAGTAAAAAATTTAAGAAAAAAAATTAAAAGAAAATGGAAGAGTAGAGAATAGAAAAACGAAATTGGAAACTAGAAACGTTGTTATGGAAGAGAATTTTAGGCCATAAGGATGTAATCGAATGACTTCGATAAAACCTTAATGGTTATGAACTTTTAAGCCTTCAGTAGCAAATTCTTCTAAAATCTCCACTGACAGACAATTTTAACAACTACACTTGAGCACTTCAATTTTTCTTTTTTCACCAACACACTTACACACATTTATAGTAACTAACACACACAGCCATATAAGATAATACAAATTCTTTTCAAACACACAGAGATAAGAATTTGAAATTGTATGCAAGTGTATGAATGAGTGAGTAATAGCATAAGGAGTGAGAGAGTGAGAGTGTGTAAGTGTTTAATAGTATAGTGTTGGTTGGTATAATGGCGTCAGTAAGTCAGGATATAAAAGAATAGGCAATACAGTAAAAACAATTCAATATTTTTAGTTTAACTGATAAACGATTGTAATTTTAAGTTGAATTCAAGAAATTTTTTGCGGTCATAAATTGGGGTGATTTCACTTAGTAGGAGCTGCTTAGAGAGAATCAATGTTGAGATTTCTTTTGTGACAAACAATGTCCTCTAAATCTCTTCACAATTTTTTAATCCAGCGTGTTTAAATCAGAATTATCAGAGGGCAATAATTTTTGTACAATTTAGCCTTATGAGCTGTCGCAGAATATTGTCAGAAAGTTTTCGATTGGTTTTGAAACATAGAACAGTTAAGTAGTTTTACAACGGTGGGGTGTCACAAAGCCATAGGACAACATAAAGCCATAATGGCTTTATGTCTCAATCCAAACGGACATAAAGCCATAATTTTGATATGACCTTAAGTCTCATATCAATTTTATTGAAATGGGACATAAAGCCATTATGGTTATATGTCCATTTATTCTTGTGACGCACGCAGGAAAACTTTATTCAGCGAAGCCACCTGCCGCGTCCTACTGGAGGAAAAAACCCTAAGGTTATATGTCCCATTTGATGTTTTGCGTTACAAATGCTTCATTACACTAAATATGCCTATTTATCTATGAAATTAATAATTTAAAAAAATCCAAAATTTCTAGGCTCCAGGAATTACAGCTACAAACATTTTGTGAAAGGAAAAATCCTTAGTTATCATTGGAAAACATTTTTTTATTCTTGTGACGCACGCAGGAAAACTTTATTCAGCGAAGCCACCTGCCGCGTCCTTCTGGAGGAAAAAACCCCTAAGCGCGGCCGCAGGCCGCCACGCTGAAAAACTTTATTATGCGAAGCCAGATTTCAATACTTAACTTTAGTGTCTCAGGAACTGAAATGAGAGATAAAGCCGCTTTCTAATATTGCTAATGTGAGCTAAGGCCATGATGGCTTTATCATGCAATCATTATTAAAAATATGGTTTTATGTCTCATTTTCGGAAAAAAATTTATGGCGTTAAGTCCCATTATAATGAGACTTAATGGCATATGCCCTTATGTCTCAATGGAATGGGACTTAACGTCATATGGCTTTATGTCCTATGGCTTTGTGACACCCCACCTTTTACAACAGCTTATAAAACGGTTTCTTGGTAAACTTTGGCAACTGATTTGACTGACCCTTGTACGTTAAAATTCAAATCAGTGACTCAATCGTAGGAGACATCCATGAGTTTGAGCGATGGCATAGGTTATGTTGGCGTTAAGGACCGCTGTAACTTCGGGCTTACTAGCACACAGCTTGTGACCTAAGATAACCGCAAAAGAAAAAGTTTAACAGAGTCAAATCGCACGATCTTGGTGGCCACTTCACATCACCTCCACATGATTGGTGTCCAAATCATTGAGTTAAGTCAAAACAAATTGGTAATCATAGACCTGTAATGCTGGTAGTGATGGCTTGGCCAAAATCTTTTTCAAAGAAATATGAAGCTTTGGCACCCCCAGCTCATATTCGATACCCAACAGGGTCTTTTGCGGAATGCATTGATTGCTGTTGGATCTCATGTAAATTGGGTCGTCCCAATTTCAACAATTTCGTATGTCCATGTACCCATTCATCCACAAATGGGTCTCATGATTTTTCGATGAAAATTAGGGTGAGTTGCCAATTGCTCCAAAGTCCACTCAGCGAATACAAGTCGTTGTCTATAGTTGTTCATGGTGATATAGCAAAACAGACTGAGGCAGCTGATTTGACAAATGTAGCTTCAACAAAATGGTCCCTGTTGGAAGACTTAATATATCTTTGGTGGCCCATTTATATATCAGGTGGCCCATCCTTGACCTTAAACTTTGAAAGCATATAGAATGATGCCAGATGTAATGTTGTCGTCCAGGACTGAAATTATAACTGATATATGACTGTAAGGGAGAGACCTTACGTATTCCACTAAAAAAATAGTTTACTAGGATTAAATCGATTTATCTTTGTAGCCAAAATGATGGGATTAATTGCTCACTAGGTTCAGTAATCATTGCACAGTACTTTGTTCCATTGACTGTAGCGTTACCCTTTTCAAATTTGATCAAATTATACCGCCGGTTCACAAATCGCAACAAATCATTCACCTGTAAATAGCTCTTGTAGTATATTTGGCTGAGAATAATTTTTCGATTGAAACGAATTGATAATAAAATTCAATGACTTACAAGCGTTGTTCGTTTGTCAGTCTATTTAGAATGAACAAGTCCATATGTCACGAATCATTTTTTATACTGAATAAATTTGCACTGAAAAACTAAATACCTTGACTATCACTCTTTAGAAGTCGATTATGAATAAAGATAAAGAGGTTGCTTATGACAATTTTTTAGGAGAAATGGTTCCGATGGCTCAATGGGAGAAATTGGAAATTCGTTTTTTTTTTTGAAAATATATTTCTATATTACAGTTGCGAACTTATTGTCTGGAAATGTCAAGATTAAAAATTTTTGGAGCCTTCAGTTCCATATTTGCTGTATACAAAGATTGTGGAATTTAAAAAGTACCTCCACAATTTACCACAATTTTTTTTTGTCAGAAAACATAGGACGTGTTATGCTAGAATGCAATCAAATAGCATTCAAGTAGCACATGTAAATCGTTGTGGCTTTTCGAGCGGTCGCATCCAATGGACTTTTAGATCTATTACAGCCAAAGGAGTGTTGCCGTAATTTCCACAATTCGAATCGAGTCTTTTTTTTTATCATTTCTTAAGGATTTCAAATGGCAAAAAGACATTAAATCAACAAATTTTTCAAATCCATAACATTCATTCATACTTCTTGCATATCCTTCTTTTGTTTTTTCTTGCATATCCTTCTTTTGGTTTTTAATTGACTTTTTAACTTCTACGGCGATTCATGTTCTTGTGGAAGAAGAACAAAGTTTCTCATAAAACAGGAGTTACTTAAGTGTCGATGTATGTATGTATATGAGTGTTTGTGTGTTATTTATTGCAAATGTATTGGTATATTTGCGGAAAGTGTTTTTGGCACTTTTATTTCTTTTTCTTTTTGTATTTCTTGAATGTTTTTCTTTTTCTTTTTCTTCTTTTTCTTTCACTTTTTTTACAGTTTTCTTCCGTTTTATCCTTGCCATTCTGTAACCGAGTACTTAAGTTTTTTTTTTTTTTCAATTCAATAATGATTCCCCAGATAGTCGTCAGCAAACTTACTCCATTGTTAACAACAATGGCAACAAAAACAACTACATTGTACGACAGCAACACCAATAACAAAAAAAAAAAAATCATCGAATACTGTAACACACATACATGCATACATGCTGTATGCTGTATGTAACACACGTATTAAGTGTTTGTATTTATGTTGACTAAAGGATAAAAGCTAAAGATATTGGTGAAAATAAATACATACGTAGGTTGGGTCAACAGTTTATGTCTAAAGATTTCGGAAGTTAAATTGAAAAAAGAAGAGAAAAAGGTAGGTTAAGTTGCTCGCATGGTTACCTCGCGAGCAAGTCCTATTAGATTAGACAGTAATGCAGAGTCATATCTGAAACTACATACACTGAGTTGCATTAGTGTAGATTATCATAGGGCTGGACCTTTACACAAAAAGTGCTATCCGGGATTCTCTTCCTCAATCGAAGAGCTTCTATAATAGGCTTGCTCTTTGTGATGAGTCCAAACATACAGTATCTAGTAATTATACAAGTAGGTTGCACAATTAAACTCCTGCCAAGAGCCATGTAGAGTCAACAGACCATCTGCGTTTCTTTCTATCTACCGCACAAAACAAAACAACAACAAACTGGAAACTATAAACTAAATAATCCACGCGAGATCCAACTAGCATCCTTAGTAATATTGGTCAGATATGTATGTTAGTGACATATCCTTTACACAGTGCAAATCGTAAAAGAGAATTGAATCATGACCATTGAGCGGGACTGTCATAAAGAACGCATTGTATGGACTCCATAGCCATAGTTAAACTAGCCCATATGTTTCGACGTACAGTCAATACTTCCCTTATAAGCTTAATCGCCTCTTTCTCTATACAGAGACATGGTCTGGTAAACATTTCAAATAAAATTATTGCACTACAGAAGAAAGTTAGCTCCTAAGCTTAACCTAACAACACCCATTGGTAGTTTCCCAAAATAACTGGTTTAGACTAAAGTTTGGACCGGTATAACCTCTGTGTGCATTATTTTTTTTACAAAATCTATGCTCTACATTTGATAGAGAACCAAAATTTAGTTTTCAAAAATCCAATAGAACTTCCAATGCAATTTAAACGCGCAGGGGGCCACAATTTTGACAAAATTCAATTGTAATTGAAGTCATTACAACCCTTCAGTCAGGATTACGACCTAGCTTCTCACACCACTTATGTTGTGTGCGTTAATTTTATACGTGAGTGGCGGGACCTACAGTTTTAAAGTCGACTCCGAACGACAGATTTTTGAGAAGCTTTTCATCGCAATTTTATTTACTCTCAGAGTTTTTGCCAGAAATCTGCTGAGAGGAAGTCGCCGAAGAAATATTTTCATATTTTCGTTTTGATGTCTGACCTGGGATTCGAACTCGGGCCTTCAGTCTAATAAGCTAACACACTACCTACTAGACTACGGCCAGATATCTTAGATGGATTATTTATTTATTTATTTATTTAAGTCAATGGACAAATTCCTTACTGACTAATAACAAAAATAGGTACGAACAAAAAAAAAAAATTGAATACAATGACTAACAGTTTCAAAAATACAATTAATTATTACAATAAAAATATAAAAAGTTACGAATTGAGAAAAACAATAATATTCCGTTTTATAACACAAGAATTTAAAGAAAAATCAACAAAGTCTGACAAATAATTAAATTGACGGCAAATTCTAGTAAACGGATCAGCAACAGCATAATTAGTTCTGCAGAATGGAATATAAATAAGATTATAACAGCGGAAGTTACGACATGGAACATTGAATTTAACCGATTTTAACAGAAATTCACAGCAAATATTACCATTTATCAGGTTAATCATAAAGGATACATTTAGCATTGTTCGACGACTCTTAAGGGTAGGCAGTTTTATTAATGCCAGTCTGCTAGTATATGAAGGCAAATCCAAATAATTCCATCTCAGGCCACGCAAACAGAAGAGTAGAAATTGTTTCTGCACAGATTCAATGTGATCGCTGTAAACATTATAGTGAGGATCCCATACCATGGATCCATACTCCAAATTTGGTCTGACAAGCGATACAAATAGCTGTTTCGTAATATATGGATCAGAAAATTCTTTTGCCCAACGTTTTATGAAGCCAAGGGTGCTCCTTGCCTTATTTACAGTCAAAGCGATATGATCATTAAAGTTTAATTTTGGGTCTAATAGGATCCCAAGATCCATAAAAGAGTCAACATTTTCTAATTGATGACCTCCAAGCAAGTAATTAACCGCAATAAAATTATTTCTTGAGAACCGCATACATTTGCATTTTTTAATATTCAGCTCCATCATATTGTACTCGCACCACAAAAAGAAATTATTGAGATCATCTTGAAGATACATATGATCGATGAAATTATTGAAGGAGAGAAAAACTTTTACATCGTCAGCATACATCAAAATATTGGCAAAATTAATTATGTTGGGAAGATCGTTTATAAACAGCGAAAAAAGAAGTGGACCAAGATGGCTGCTCTGAGGAACACCAGATAGCACATAAATATACTTAGATAAGCTATTGTTCACATATACGGTCTGTTTTCTACCAGTCAAATACGACTCTAGCCATCTTAAACTCCTATGATTTACACCCATTAAATCCAGTTTAGTTAACAGAAGTTTGTGATTCACTTTATCAAACGCTTTGCTAAAATCCGTAAAAATTACATCAGTTTGCTTCTGTTGAGAAAAGGCCTCATTTATCATGGATGTTAACTGAAGCACATTAGTCGTTGTTGAGCAGCCCTTTCGGAAACTATGTTGATGAGGTGATAATAACGAAGAAGTATGATGAACCAAAAAATCGGCAATCAGTTCTCAAACATTTTTGGAATAGCACTCAGTTTTGCAATGCCCCTATAATTTGTAATATCAGACTTATTGCCAGATTTAAAAATTAATTAATTAAATGAAAGGTTTGCTATTACAAATATGAAATCATAAATTTTTGTAGTCTTATGGCTCAATTTCCCTCTTTACCCTCGTATCAACTTTATTGTTTTAAATTTTTGTCTTTTCTCGTATTGTCTGGTCTGCTGACATGTTTCGTTTTTGCTCCTTCAGCCCAATAAAATAAAAATCAAATACAAACTGGAGTCTTTCACAGTTTTTGCATGATGCTCCCTGGTTCAGATATCCCCCTTGCCATCTACCCACTACCATTCTGTGTGGTGTCCTCATCTGGTTCACTTGTTGTTGTTGTTTTATTTCCTTAACATTATTTTAATAAATGATTTTTAGTAGATTCAGACAATCATCGGCCTGTGCTGTTAATGTTAAAGTGAGGAGGCGATTTTAATTTGCATTCGTTTGCTTTTGGCAGTAATAATCGTTGTTGTTGTTGTTTTTTGTGAAGTTTTTTGTTATCATTTCTGGAATTTTTTTTTGTGTTTTTTGTCTGCTCATGAATTTTGTGCTTCATTTTCTTTTCATGTGCCTTCTTCTTTAATGTTGTCCTTTAACGTTTTTTCTCTGTTGAGTTGTCTATTTGAAGTTCGTATCTTTTTTTTATATTCTGTTGAATAGGAACGTAATTTTGTTAAGTCAGCCATAAATTTGACTTAAACTTGTTTTATGTTATGGTCATTTTCTGTTCGTTTGTTTTTTTTTTTCTTCTCTCTGAAATAGAAATATTTGCATAATTGTGCAAATAATTTGCAAAATGTTTAGCAGAAAAAGTTTGAATCGAGAGAGAGAAAAAATCGGAATACATGGTATGAGTTGGTGGAATTAAGGTAATGGAAAAAGGAGCTCTAGAGTTAGTATGCATTGTTTTAAGGACAATAAAAATTTATGCAAGAAATATGTAGATGATATAAGGTTTCCAATGATAAATTTACTTAGAACATTAAACGTGTTTAAGATTTGTCTATTGGAACTTTAAGAACTTTAACCAAAGTAGTCAAAATCCACTAAAAATAGTGATCGGTTTTTTCTGAGCTGAACTTCCAATCTTCAACGGAGTTATACATCGGCGCAAAAGCTATTTATAAGGTAAAAGGAATGTAATTTGAATATTTTGTGAAAACAGCAATCGATACCTTGATCTTCCTTTCTTTTACCAAGTTTGGCACTTGCTGAATGACTCGATCTTTGACGTGGTCCTACGAAAAAGAACAACGGCATCAAATCGTATTAGCATGGATGGTCTAATTTACGCCATCCAATTTTAAATCTCATTTTAGAAACAACTCATTGAAAGTCCAAAATATGTTATATTGTTTGGCTCATGTCATCCTATTGAAAGCAAATTCCCCCCCACTTTCCAAACTTCAATTGCAGGCAATAAAAAGTTGACAGTCGTATGGTTAAGCACTCTGAATTGCAAGAAACGGTTCATTTAAAGCCATTTTCGGAAAGTACAGCTGAATGATAACTACGGATTGTTCTAATATGAGACAAAGTATGGATGTGAGCTCTTTACGGGTCTGGTCTCTGTTAGCAAAAATAAACTTAACGTTATTAACAACAATATAGCCCGATACCTTTTTGGGCGCAATAGGCATTATGGAATTTGGGTTATTTCCTACAAGATCCGCAACATATCATTGGAAAACTATTTGACGTATCGCGTGCTGACTTATATCTAGCTTAGGGATCCAAGTTAGCTATTTAATAGGCTACAATTTTCCGAATCCAATAGAGGCAACAGGATAAATGCCATAAGGTATCGGAAACTGGTGTCTGAAAGGTACTTTTATATAAACGCTATTCGTTCCTCCAGAAATACAATTAAAAAGCAATTTAATGCAGTTTGTATATCGACGCCTCCATTCTATAACGTTCTAAGTGTACTTAGAACGTTTTTAATGTTCTTGCATTTTTAAATTCTCTAACTTAAATACTGTCAAAATTTGGTTAAGATGCGCCGATTCGTTCCGAAGGAAAAATCCACTTAGAATGCACATATAGTCGTATGTAGCGTGAAAACTTTGAGAGCTCATAACTCAAAACACACTTTTCCGACTTAGAATGTTATAGAACGGAGGCGTCGATATAATAATTCATAATTCAATCATTTTGTCATTCCATAAACAGTACAATTAATGTCATCTATAAATTTGTATGTGCCATCGCAGCTTCAAAATGATTTAAGTGCAATTGAGGTTGTGAGTCGAAATGCGCTCTTTGTCTCATTTAAATGCATAGAGTCAACAAATGAATATAAGTTACCTTAAAAACGTTACTTAAAAACGATCTACATTGGCATTACATGTGCACGAATCAACACCGAGAATAATAATGCCCAGAGATTAAAATGCGTTTCTGAACTGTAAACTGAAGACTTCAAGCAGTGTTTGATAAACATGGGAGAGTTTCTATACAAATCGATTCTTCAAAGTTATGGTACGATGCAACAAAGAATGAGTTTTTGAGAATCTTTCCGTGAACCGTGAAGACTGAAGAACCAACTTCGAGCCGGGCTCTCAGGTATGACAAACAGATGATTCTAAACTGGAAAATGGTATAGAGGGGTATCAAGAGATCAGGGCGGAAATCGAAATCATGCTGGTAATGACATGGTGGACTATCTGGAAAAACAAAGAGTAAGTCCACCACTAATTGGTTCTGAGCCATTCTGAAGACTTCCAAGAAAAATACTTAGGAGCCGTAGGAAATTAAAATTCACTGCTTACAGCCATAATTGTGCCGATCAGATCGCTAAGTAGAGCACACGGAATTCATGAAGGGCCATAGCAGCCTCCTATTCGATTTTTGTGAGAGAGACTTTGTTAGTACAGAGCCCATTCGTTATTGTTGCCCTGCAGTCGTTGCAGAGACTTCACCACATTGGTGATAATTTTATGGCTTCCCATAAGCTAGAGAACCCAAAGTCTGAAATATTGTTGGAATTTTCTAAAGGCTATCTTATATCATAAACAGTTATATTGTGGGATGTAGTAGAGCTCACTTACGGTTTGAACTTATTTCAGATCAGGGTCTCTTCAGTAGCTATCCGTAATGGTGTCGTAATCTGCAACCTAAGCCATATTCAGATTTAGCAGTAAAAATTATTCTATAATTAGTGTAGGAGAGTTTAATGTCAAGATATAAAGATAGCACTATGTCCAGCACTTATTACAATGGTATACATTTTGCTTTTTATACACTTGCACTCATACCTCAGATAGTCTAGAGGCAATTGTGGAAAGATTCACCAAATAAGCTCAATTTTCCTAGTACCTTTGTGAGTGTCATAGCAGAATACATCATACAAAGTTCGGTATACACATACATAATTGGATATTACAACCCTTCAGTCAGGATTACCACTTGTGTTGTATGTCCGGGATCTACAGTTTAAAGTCGACTGCAAACGACAAATTTTTTAAAAACTTTTCATGGTTATTTCATTTACTCTCAAAATTTTTTTCCTGAAATCTGCTGAGAGGAAGTCACCGAAGAAATACTTTTTCATATTTCATTGTGTTAGAGATGTCTGATCTGGAGCTAGAACCGTTTTCTTGCGTCTAATAATCCAACACACTAACTATTAGACTACAGGTATACAGGTATATACAATTAATAAATTGTCCAAATTTAATTTCCTTAAACAATTATTTAAAATATTTTAATATTTATTAAAATATCTCGATTACTTGCTTATTAAAGTCGCTGTTAAAAGGAAAGAAATCAAAAGAAAAAAGGAAAGGAAATGGCATTACATGTGAATATTTCTATGTCGACGTGCCTCTCTCTTCATCTCTCTAACTCTCTTAATCCAATTTTATGCAAATTTACAACATTAGTTTATCATTTGGGAAAGAGGACGCCATTTTTGTTTAATTTAACAACCCTTTCTTGCTTTCATTCTTCTTTTTTTTTTTTTGGTATTATTTTGAAACTTTTAGTCCTTGCCCAGCTAAAGATGAACGAATACATACACAGGATATATGTATATAGACACACACACAACTATAGCACAAAATTAATATGGAATACTCAAGCAACCCTTGAGTAACTCTAACTGCCACAAAGTTTTTCTTTTGCATCGCCTTGTGCCACACAACAAGGACTTTTCATCTTGTTCTTTTGTGGCACAGGGACCAAATAAGGCAACCATGTCGTATCATGGTGATTCTCCATCTTTAGATGGGTATGGAGCAAGAGTGCGACATGGGTTTTAATAAAACGTGCCTTGCCTCAGTTACATTAGCAAATGTCGGGGTAACTTAAATCTCCAAGGATATTTTATGTTGCTGTTGCAGTGGTTGCTGCCACTGCTTCAGTTGTACATATGTTTTATAATGAAATATTATCAAGGAGGAAAGTAGAAGAACGAAATTAAACTTTATCCTTTTTAGTTTTTACATTATTATTATTATTGTTGTTGTTGTAGTGGTTGTTGTTGTTGCCATTGCTTAGTTTTGTACATTTTTCGAAATACAAGCAAAACTTTTCATTTGCTTTGAGTTTTGTTTGTGTTCTTTGTTTTTTGTTCTCATTTTTATTTTAATTTTAATTTATTCCTTCTTTTTTTCTGTATTATTCACATTATAAAATATTGAAATAAAGAAGAAGACGAGGTAAAAAACAAAAAATGTAGAAAAGAAATGCAAAATTAAGTTATAGAGCACTGTATGGAACAGTGGGTGAAAAGAATAGGAAAGGCCGGAACTCGACTACTATTTTTAAACAACCAAATGTAAAATGGGCCTAAAAAACCAATGGAACTTAGCAGCCATTCTAAACAATTTTCATCAAATTTGCTTACAATTTGTAGCCAGATGGTTCGAAAATGGAATGTCTCTGGTAGAATTAATTTCAACAGATTTCTACACTATAGATTGTTCCAAGGATAACATTACTTTATTAGAAGATAAATATTCTCAATATTTACTTATCGATTATTTTACTTATCGCTTAAAGAGAAAGAGAATATGAGATTATGAATGCATTGCAGTCTGCTGAAAAACATTGTAAAATCTATGGAGACTATGAGTTATCAACTGTTTGTTGAATGCTGGAAGCACAAACGAAATCGATGTTTGGGTGTCATATGAATTAAAAGTGACCCATTTGTGAATCGTTACGAGCTCTGGAAGAGGTAGGACAATACCTAGCAATAGTAAATAAATTTAGCTGTTTAGTTTCTATTCTTTTTCTTCAATTTAGCCCACTGTTCCACACGCGTTCTCGAGTACAGCCACAGAGGACTGTGTTTTAACGTCAAGTCGTTGCAGAAAATATATTTTCCTTAAGCATAACTAATGTTCTGTTTTTTGCTGTCGTTTTCGTTTTCCTTTCGATTCTTTCTTTTATTTTTGCAACATTTCGATGTTATAAAAATGGAAAATTCATTTTTGTAAAACTTTATCTTGGTAACACAAGTAGCAGTGGACCAAGTAGCCCAACAACCCTTTATTTAATGTTGGGTTATCATTAAAGCGAACTTCTTTAACACCCCCCACAAACACTTTTACAAAGCTTTACTCAAACCTTTTGCATCTAAAAAGGTAATGTACACAAATACAAACACACCTACATACATACAAAAAAGAGTTTTTCAAATATATATGTGTACACCGAGAGAAATTAATGAAGAAAACACTGAGAAGAACTGATTTAAATGATTTCAAATTGTTTACTAATAGAAATGCTATTGAAATTAAATTTATACAAGACAGTTGCTGAGAATTTTATACAAAAATTAACGGAAGAAATATGAAACATACGCAAAATAAAAAACTACGGCAGTGAATAGAGTTGATATAAAAGGGAGACCCTAACTAAGTGAAGATTCGTTTTGGAGAAGCTTCGAAATAATTTTAGTAGGATTGCTCATAGAGGCGCATTTAGGGATTCGTTGACATCAATGCAAAAACTCTTAGATATACAGACTTGGAGCAATTATTCTATTAAAGTGGCCAACAGTTGGCTCAAACAGAAAGGCAAAAACGAATGGATTTCCAGCGGAACATAGTGGCTGATAAGAGAAGGAGGAGTTTTTTTAAAGTGCTTGAGTGTAAGCAGTGCAATTTTAGTCAACACATGACTACGCACATTATTCATGTGATAAATAGATCAAGAAAAGCGCTTGGGATAACCGGAACCGATGGTTTAACAGTTTCGCTAAAGAGGCGAAAAAGGCCAAGGCATAGAACAATACGAAATTCCTGTATCGTATCACAACTTCCTAGCAGGAGGTATAAGTATTAGCTGCAAACGGCGAGTAAACATCAGTTGAAGATCTGGGTGGAGCGCTACTGCCCTTTGTTGTCAGTTGAAATTGATGGACGAGAATTAGGTGACTACATAACCCTTTCAAACAGAATATATCTCTTTATCCGCTCGACATTTGGTAAATTGACAAGATTGAAAAAGTAGCACTGGAAATCATCTGCGAGCTGTTGTCCAACACCACAGAGTAGTTTTGCATTATGTGATGTATTCAATGAGACAGGCATCACAAAAGTTCTACAAAAGCGTGAAATTCGAATTTTCATTGCATTTAGAGATTTTAAAAGAGGCTTTCATTCGTTAGTTTAGAGTGCATTAGTTTGTATACGAAATCTTCAGAAAATTATTGACTTAAATTAAGAAAATATAGGTAGACGAGAGCCTGTGATTCAACCCCTAGCTCAGACATCTCGAACATAACGAAATATGAAAAAAAAAAATATTTCTTTCGATAACTTCCTCTCAGCATTTTTTTGGTAAAAACTATGAAAGCAAATAAAATTGCCGCGGAAAATTTCTCAAAAGATCTGCCGTTCGAAGTCGTCTGTAAACTGTAGATCCCGCCACTTATGAATAAAATTAACATCCGTTATCCTGCAAAGGTCAGTTAAGTAAATAATTGATTGCGGCGTGAGTACTCTGCTTTACAAGGACTCCCTGCATTGGCGTATTAGAAATTTGTAATCCTGGGGCATGTGGTGAAGACATGGAAATGATGGAAAGCTTGAGCCTTCGTAAGTTAGAGGAAGTAATGTATTTTTTCTTGAATGCCTAAATGGTTCTTGATTTCTCAGAGTGTATTTCTTTTGCCATTTTATATATTTCAAACTGTTAAAATAAAAATATCCTTTGGCATGGTGTGGCATGAAGATGAAAAGAAAATAAAAAAAAATATTTTTTTTTTGGTACATTTTTGTAACATTTGTTTTATTTTAATTTTTGTTGCCGTTGTTGGCAATTTTTTGTATATTTTTTTTTAGCAACAACCCTTAATGCAAAATTCAGTTCAACTTCTACGAACATGCTACACTCAAGCCAAAGATCTGAAAAATACATTTACCATCTCGAATATAAATCGTTTAAATTTTTTATACATTTTTGCACATTTTATAGATTTTCTTTCTTTGTTTTTAATTTTATTTGTATTTGAATTCGCTCTTTTTTTGTGTGTGTAATTTTTTTTTACTTTTTTTCACGTTAAAGTTTTGAGCTGCTGTTCGCAAATGTATACGAAAATAATTTTCTTTAGAGAACCCCCTTGTTTTTGCAGCTGTGGCAAGCAAAGGCAATGGCATGACTCTTAAGCTAAACGACATGAAAGATGCCGTTTCTAGCCAAAGCAAAGAAATGAAACAACCACCCAGTGGCATGCACAGCATAGTGTATAGCAGGGAGGGTGTATTTCAGTTGGAATATGTGTGTGTTTTTAGCAGAGTTTTGTTTCTTTTTTTTTGTTTCTTCTTCTTTGCCAACTATAAGATAAATGCCTTTTGCTGATTAAAAATATTGCAGAAAAAAAAGGGAAGGACGAAGAAAAGAAATGTAAAAATTGTTTGAGTCAAGTAACATTTGCAACAAAATAAGTTTGTGGCATTGTGGCATGGCTTGCTAGCTGGCTGACTGACTGATTCATTGGTTGCTTGTTTGTCTAATGGTTGCCATATCCTATTCCCATTCCCATTCCCCTTGTCGTTTATTTCAATGAAACAAAATGATTATAGAGAAGAGCCATTTTCTCTGAAATTCATCCTTCTTCATCCTTCTCTCAACTTTCACTACTTCTGTTTGATATAAATTTTCAAATACTTTTTTCCCTTCCTTCTTTCTTTTTTTTAATTTTAATAAAACAAAAACCATCCAACACGACTATGCACAACTTTATATTTATTTAAGTGGATTTCTAATTGAAAAATGTTTCTCTAATTATTCTTGGCATTTTTTGTTTGTGTACAGTCAGTTTTCCATTTTTTTTAAAATGAAAATTGATTAGTTGAAGCAGTTTGGTTTTTCACTCATTGTTCAAGAAATTAAATTTTTTTTAAATTTTTAAATAACTGTCTGTAGCCAACTGGCAGAAAAATTAATTTACTGTAGAACACGAACTTTAATTAAATTTAAGAAAAAAAAAAATTGGTTTAAGCCGAACGCGTAATCGATTTTTTAGAGTTTTTTTAAGAAATCTACTTACAAAATCCGAATTTATTTTCGAATATCACCTAGGTTAAAATGAAAAGCTAGGTTGTAATCCTGACTAAAGGGTTGTTATGTTACGCATTAAGTAAAGTAATTAAGTGTACCGAAACACAGTAGTACAGTGGGACCTCGATTTTCCGTGATGGTCGGGACCGGAAGCATTCTGTATAATCGATTTTCCCGGTTAATTGAGTACCAATTTTGGCTAGTTTTTTAATAGATATTTTTATTAATTAATAAATGAATATGTACATATTTATATAAAAACTAAATAATTCAAGGATTTTATATACATACATGTTTCAAAAATATAAAAAAAAATAATTTTGTCAGAAAACAGTGAACAGTATATAAGGATTTCGTATACTAAAGAGGGAATTCCCCTTTTTCGCTTGTTGGTCCAAAATAATAGAAAATTTTTTTTGCTTATAATCACGGATAATAGAGGTAATCCCGGTTAAACGATGCAGAAAAATTTAAGTCGATCCAAAATAAAATTAAATCGATGCAAAAATTTTATTTTTCCATCCCGGATAATTGATGTTGCCGGATAATCGAATCACGGATAATCAAGGTCCTACTGTATTTTAAAGCGGATGATTTGTTTAGATATGGCACTATAATGGAACTTTCGAATTGTCTACATTGAAAATATCATAAGGTACCTGCAAACTTGGGATTTATAATACAGTAATAGACTTCATTAACGTCGTCTGAGCAGCTTTTAATGTACATAAGTAAGAAAGTGCATTAAATCTAGCTTAGATGGAAGGCGCACGACTGCTCAAATTGCAAAGTGTCGTTGGTGGAGCCACCTCTGAATGTTGCACTTTAGGCTCTTCAAGCTAGACGCATTGGTGTTAGCCAATGACTTCTTAATCTATTAAATATATGTCTCGCATTTATATCATAGGAGAAGAAAGCACCTCAGTGATCCGTCGAAGACGGCCAAGCCGTCTTTCATGTACATTAGACGCTCTTGAATTTCATGTACATAGATTAGTATCACCTCAAATTCGACAATTTTGTTTGTTCGCGTATACATTCGTCCCGAAATGGGTCTCATCGCTAAAGATGAGTTATCGATGAAATTTGGGTCTGGTCCTGAACCCTTTAAGCGAATAAACGTTATTGTCTAGGGTCATTTGTAGTCATCTGGCACTGCAGGCTGAATAACTAATGACAACTAATATGACAGATAAAGCTTCAACAAGACGGATGTTATCGATTGTAAAACTTCTGATATCCCTGTAAGGAGATCGCAAAGTGTCGTAACAAAATTCTTACTTTTCGATGTCCCTTACATTGTCGGTTTGCAACTGAATAAAGACGATCTGGATTCGCTAGCTATGTATTCAAAGCATGGACAGAAGTTCGCATGGTTTTGCTTAAAAAAGGTATAAACGATGGTACCTCTCTTGGATATTGTGAGTACTCAATTGAAAGAGTAAGGAAATCAAAGTATGTTAGAGTCTATCTCACTGACTGTATTTAGCAATGTTTCTTAATTTTCAATTTGTAAAAAAAAATGGTAATTTTCTGTTCTTACTTTAAGACCTATGAGTTCATCCACAAGTATAAAAAACAAAGGATCACTGTGGTGATGATAGGAAAAGCATCCAGAATCATTGACCTTCAAAATGGCAATAACTAATCGAACGAATGGGGTTATTCTACTCATGTACATCCGAAATGTTTTATCAATTAAACTCTTTTCATATTTTGAGCATTTCACTGTCCCAAATCATAGTTTTTAATTGTTTTCTTTTCGAAAAAATCGAATTTAATTAATTTAATATTGACTAACAAAAACTTATTTTTATTTAATAATAATATTTAATAATAAATAAATTAATAAATTAAAAAAACAGAAATATTAAAATATTTCAGGATTTTTTTTTTGTATTTATTTTAAATAATTTCAATTTATTACTGCAACTTAATCAAGTGCAATGATTTATTAATTTGTTTAATGATGACGACAATGATGTCGACAATGGCATTGACGATGATACTCATACCGATGACCGGTAAGTGGTACAGCATGGTAGGTGGCGATGGTATTCAATATAATGACGATGATGATGATGATGATGCAAATGACACATTCAATAAAAAAAAATAAAAAAAAAATTGTCAAAAAAGAACGAAAAAAATATAACCGGTTGGACAAACAACTGTTGCATGCCTGGCCAAATGAGAAACACACTCACGCCAATACACGCCATCACACTCTCATATCAGCAGCATATTGCATTTAAAAAAACGAAAATAATAAAAAAAATATTGCCAAAAAAGAAACAGAACGAAAAAAATGCTGGTAAATAATAAAAACACACACAGATACACAAATGAGTACAGAAGTGTAAAGGAAGCAGTTCATTGCAAATCGTGTTGATAAAAATTCTGGCAAGAATATGACTCATAACAGGGTATTGTCTTTTGAGTGCTGTACTTCAACTTTTGCTACACTTGTACTAATCATAATTTGCTTTTAGAAAATATTCGTATGTTGTCGTTACTAAATTTTTTATTTAATTGTGCTTAATGAATTTAGTTTAAGGATACGGTCAACTTTATTTTTGCAGGAAGATATTGTTGGTGCTGGAGATGTATATTATTAAAATCATGGTATATATTTCTTCTAAAAATAATTTTATAAAAAAATTTTTTTGTAAATATTTGTTAACAAAATTTTTTTCTACGATAAAAATGTGATTGCAAGTGTATTCTAGGAACCCTGGGAAAAAAATGAACATTTGGATCAAAATTTCCAAATTAGCAATTTCAAATTATAGTTTTTACGAACAAGCGTTTTTATCTAAAACAAATGTTTTAAAAATTTAAAAAAAAATTGTTTTTTTTGATTATCTTTTTAGTTTTTCTAATTATTCAAATTGCCTTCTAAATTTATCAAAAATTTTCTTAAGACAATAATTTTGTTATCGAAAATTATCTGCGTACGAAAATTTTGTTATCGAAAATTTTCTTCGAACGAATTTTTTTATTGTCGATAATATTTTACAGATGAAAATTTTTTTATCGAAAATATTCTATAAACACAAAATTTGGTTATCGAAAATTTCCTTCCAACGAAAATTTTATTATCGATAATTTTTTACAGATGAAAATTTTGTTATCGCAACATTTCTAGAGACACAAAATTTAGTCATCGAAAATTTTCTGTAGACGATTTATTGAATTTCAAATCAATATTTGAAATTCAAAAGATGTTCCTGTTCTAAACTGAAAACTGTCGACAATAGTTTGCATTCTTTTATCGCTCAATATTTATTGTTCTGTTCACTAAAGAGCTTCAGTTAAATATGAATTAAGTCAATTCGATACGATTAATTTTTTGTTGCTTTTCTGTTTTTCTTTTTATTGTTTTTGTTTTCGTATGTATTTGTTGCATGCTGTCGTCATTATAACATTTTTGTTGGATTTTTTTATATTTGTTTTTTTTTTTGGAAATTATATGGGCCCCGATTTTTCATTTTTTATTTGGAAATATTTTTTTTGCTTTTTTTAGTTTTTATTTTTTGTTTTTTTTTTTTTATTTTTTTCGATTGCACTTTTGTAGTTAATGAATGAATGTGTAAAATTAGTTGCTGAATAAGAGAGGAATGAGTAAGAGATTTATAGGAGAGAGTGCATATGTGTGTGTGTGTGTGTGTATGAAAAGTATGAATGAACAACAATATGCCCGAATGCGTAATATTTATGTGTGTTTATGTGTATAAGCATGTGCGTTAATATGCTCTCTCGTATGAATCCACGTGCAGTTACTCATCTCAGTGGCACTAAAGTAACCTACGTTAAGCTCATCATTGCATACTTTTGGGAGCACCAGTGTTTTTTTTATTATTTTTTCACAGATTTTTTGGTGCCTGTTTTCTGAATCGTTTTCTGTCTGATGCGTATATTTTAATGTGAGAGCGATTGTGTATGTGCGTGAGAGAATGATTGTATGTGCGTATTTGTTATTATTGCTGGTAGCCGTATACAATGTAGTTTTTTAACCGGCTTCATATAAGGTTTTTTTTAACAATTTTTTTTTTGCTTTTTTTCGGGGATTTTAATAACCTGCTTTAAATGGCAAGTTTTATTGGAATTTTTTTCTTCTTTTTTTTTTTTTTTTTTGGTGAAAGTGACGTTTAATTTTTTTTTATTTATTTATTTATTTGTATTTATTATTACATGATGTCTGTTGGCATTGAGTAGCAGCAGCAGCAATAACAACAACAATGATAACATTATAATGCACTGAATATTATGGGAACTTTTTCTACCAAAAAATAATAAAAATAAAACCAAGAATAAAAAATGGAATAAATCTGTTAAACATTGCTTAAATTCTAGGTGAAGGACACGTTGATTTTGCTCGTTTTTTTTTGGGAGGGGGGATTTTAATTGGGTCATTGCATTATACATGGAAATTATATTGTTCTGTACTTTATTCGGGGGTTGTTGATTGTTAAAATATGTATTAAGAATTCATATTCGATTTACTTATAAAATTAAAACAGTGATAAAATCTTAATGTTATGATATTTGTCAATAAAAATATTTTGAAGTTGTATGAATTCTAAAGTGCTTGGAAATTATTGACATGTTTAATAAATGTCAGAATCATTTTAATGCGATTAAGACAACTAAAACAATTGAGTAGAAATCATAAACGTTTCAGTTTAATACAGTTAACTTTTAATGTGAAGCCCTTGCGTCGACCGACTTCTTCGATGATGTTGGTGAAATTCGGTTAGGGGCTGCGAATACCTGTGGCGTCGCAACAGGCCGCTATGCGTGGTCGGGTGTGTCCTTGCAATTAAGGCTACCACTTTTACCTAACCTAACCTGACCTGATGCAATGTAATCGATAAAAACCTTGCTTCTTATTTTTTAGGCATTTTCTATTCTGAACTGCAAACATTACGAGCTGTTGTTAGTTAATCAGCTACTATTTCCTTTAAATAACTGCTCAAAAGATGCGTTTGCATTTAGCGTTTATTTTGAAAGAGATTTGAATTAAAAACTACCGAATGCACAACAAACTTGTGACCCCTAACATATTGTCTGTTGAATAACATTATTATGCTGAATTTGCCTCATTGTGTAGCAAAGAGATAAACTTCATAAATTTCATCTAAATGAAAAGAAGAAGGAATGAAGAAAAACTAACCACGCTTGTTTAGAAGCAGGAGAATATGGTGATCACTATTTGTGTTTAATCTTCGTAAAAGTCATCTTAAATGTTTCAGAATGGTTACAAACGAATCTTATAGAAGCTGTAGTGATGAGAACAAAGGAGACCACCGCACATATGCTCTGTTATTGTCCAGCACATCGGAATCAGTGAGTGAAGGTTTTTGGACACCTTCAATTGATAAATAGGACTCTCTCTAATGAGACCCAAGTGAGTTATGTTAAGGCAGCAGTGACAGAAAATATCAGTATTCGCAGATTCTACTACTATCAACACTAGTCTTACCCTTACCTCTCCAGTGATTGCATACAGTTGCATTGGGATTTTAGATTTTATGCAAACACTTCAGAGCACTTACATTACTTGATAAAATTTCAATCTCTAATTATGTTGTATCGCTGGACATTTATCAAAAAGTACCTCATCACTTCGACTGTTGAATAAAATAGACATACCGTAAATAGACATACTCAAGAAAATGGAGGGTTTTGTTAGCAATATTGCGTATTTTTACTTAAAACTCGCCTCTCTCTTGGAGTACTGTAGTAAAATTGTTACTAGACGATTGAGTGTTGGATCGCACAATGATGGATTGAGTATTTTTTTTTTTTAATTTTACTATCAGTTTTTGGATATCCATAATCAATATTCTCTTTTTTCTTTCTCTAACAACTTATCTGTCAAGTTACAACGCAATGCACTGTATGAGTGGAGTCCGTTGTCACAATTTTGGTAGAAATAAAAAAAAAAAAACAAAAATATTGTCAACAGCCGATAACTCAAACGTCTTTAAAATCATTGTTTGATTGTTTGTTCCTCAAGCGAATTGATGATATTTGCTTGACAGAAAGTAATGTAGTATTCCATCATGATAATGCCACGCCAAAAAATTTACTACATTCCCGCTTCTTGCATCATTTGATTTGCTGTTTACAAAGCTGTCTTGATAATAAAAAATTATTAAAAATAATTTCTGAAAGTTTTTTTTCTGTAGTTTATCGGAATTTCTACACCATGACTAAGTGTAGTTGCAGTAGTTTGATGAGCACGGACTTTCAATAACCCCTGGTATATTTTCTTTTACTAATTGAACAGCAGTACGTATAAGAATTATTGTTATTCTAATATCGTAAACAATATAACTCATACGCCTACGCTGTTAAAAAAAAGTTTTAAAAAATGCACGAAATGCTTCGCTACACTTTTAATAAATGGCCGGCCACATTTTTCATTATTAAGACAACCGAAAATGAAACAATCATTTATCAGGCTTTACATTTTGAAAGGATATGGAAAAAGGATCACGGTAATGAAAATGAAATAAAGGAAATGGCAACTGCTTTTTGTGTTTAATAACGCTTAAGTTTGATAAATGAGGCCAGGCCAAAGGAAAACGTAAAGTAAAGCAAGTAAATTACTGTAATAAAGTTAAACAAAAAAAAAATTACAGAAAAATCGAATAAATTAAAAATTATTTTTCCTTAATATTGTTTAAAATTCTATAAGACAAGTACAGCATAACTAAAAAATTAAATTAAAAAAAATCCTTTTTTTTTTGAATAGCATTTAAGCATAGGAAATAGTAAATGAGCGGATGAAAAAAAAAAACAAATTCAAATAAATTATGTCTGACAGAAAATTGGCTTTAAAATTAAATTACGAGTGCTTTTTGTTTTCATTTCTAAAGTTTGAGTTTTTAAGGGGTACTTTGGGTTGTTTTGGGGTCTATTGTATATGGTAAACATATGTATGTGGTGTATGTATGGTATTTGTTGTTATTTAAATCCTTTTCACCGTAAATAATGTTTAATAAATGATGTGAGTTTAACCATTTTGTATTTTCGTATTTTTGTATGTGCGAGTGTAAATGCAATCTGCGAACTCATTTTTCTTACTCATTCCATTGGACATGTTCCTCCTCTGTTACCACTCGTGGTTATTACTTGGCAGTAATAGAAATCGTTGGGTATGTGCATAAAAGCAGATTCATTTCGTGCCTTTTCATATCCGCCATCACCACCATCAACAGAGTTTTTTTTTGTAGTCGTTGTTGTTTTTGTTGTAACGGAAGTTTTGTTAATGAGTTCGCATATATTTTTATATACACAGACATTTAAACCTTATTTTAAATGTGAAATACTTCCTTTTTACTTACAATATATAAAGCGAAGTTTTTTTTCCCCCCTGTTGTATATAAAAACCACCATTTTTTATATAAATGGTGGTCTATAACGGTGGGACTGAAGGCAGCAAATTTTGTGAAAAAATTTTGCATTGTGAAGGTAACTAGTGCCCCATTGGTTATGATTAGGTACCGATCTCAAAGCCATATAAGAATTTACAAATCGTTGTACCGGTCATGTACATAATATTTACTAACTGAATACCACCACAAATGATCGTTTATGGGCGGATACTCCTGGCCGATATTAAGGGAAATCCAAGGACAAACGCAGGAAAGGACAGCCAAGTCATATCTGATATTAATAACTGGCCGTGGAAGTGGCTTAAAGGTCGTAGCAGTAGATAAACAAGAATAGAACACATTCGTTGAGGTTTTGTGTTTCTTATAGGCACAACGAAGATAGAATACACACTTAATCCTTAGAATAATAGATTACGAAACCAATTGTAAACAAAGGTCAAATTTGTAGACAGAAAACTACAAAAAGAAAAAAAAATGACCATTACAAATCAAAACTAACATTCTAGAAGTTGTCACACCAAAATTGAATAAAGCATTAATAGAGCAAAAGTATATACACAGTAAAGTTTAAAAGTTGTGAAGTTTTGGAATTTGTAGTAAAAGGAAGGTGTAGTAAAATTGTTAGCACAGTGATATCATTTAAGGTGTGGTATTAATTTCAAAAATAGTGTGTTGAGTTATTGACGGGAGTCCATGGTTTTAACCGCAGACATCTCGAACAAAACGGAATAGGGAACTCTGTCTGCCGATGACTTTCTCTCAGCTATGTTATAGAGGAGGATAAGCCAGATTTGTGTAATGTAGCAAACTAGAGCTGGTCGTTGGACAACCTATGATGCAGGGAAGCACATATTTCTTGGAAAAAATACAAAAACGAATTAGTTCAATAGTTCTTTCAACAATTTTTATATCCAAATTTTCAAGGGCTATTGACTCCTCTCAGTTAAGACAAATAAATGCGCTTCTCTGCAAATAAACTGCAATGGAATTAAACATTCCCTTGTTTTCATTATTAATTCCACAGTATTATCGCATGTGGATATTTTTTTGTTGTTGTCGCTTGTTGTTTTTTTTTTCTTCTTCTACATCCTTTTCCTTCAGTTTTTGTTTCAAAATTGTATTTATTTTTTACATAATTTTTCATTTTGTTCGAGCGTATGCGTGTGAGAGAGAAAGGCCTCAATACATATACATATGCGTGCGTTTGTGTGCGTGTATTCACATATACAAACATTTTTGCTATTAACATAATCATCATTATAATGCTGCCACCAACGTCCTTTTTTCTTCGAACTCATACTGACACGTTAAAATTTATTTTGCGTCTTCTTCCTTGGCTCACACATGTTGTGTTTTGTGGGTTTTGTTTTTCTCATTCTCGACCAGCTTGCCGTTGTTTGTTTTCTGTTTTGCAATAATAAGTTGGCAGCTGTATCATCATTAGTATTACAGTCCAGCATAAGAATTGGCAGCATAAGCGTATAAGCATTACAGCAACAGCAGTGTGTAGTAGAAATGGCAACAGCAACTGCAACGTCGCTATAATGTGGTCATATTCGGTACACATGTGTATTGCGTGTACACGCAAATTACCAGGTTTTTTTTCCAGACTTTCTTTATTGCTTTTTCCTCATTTTTTCTACCACGTCCCTCATTTTTTTTTTCACGTAAAATAAGTATGAAAATAACAATTGGCCAAGATTGTTTCTATGATACCCTAAAATGCATGCTTTAGAACATACACTTAAACCGCTTGTATAAGACGAAAAAGAGATCGTCAAATTCATTGATTTTTAAAGGTCTTTGCGGTTGAAATACGTAAAGTAAAAAGATACAGTACGTAGTCTACCAGCTAGGGTGTTGGCTTATTAGACGTGAGGCCACGGTTCAAACCCTAGGTCAGATATCTTCAACAAAAGGAAATATGAAAAAATATATTTCTTCGGCGGCTGCCTTTCAGCAGTTTCCTGGCAAAATCTCTGAGAGTAAATAAAATTGCCATAAAAAGTTTCTCAAAAAAATTCTGTCGTTCGGGGTCAACTTTAAACTGTAGGTCCCACTACTCATGTATAAAATTAACACACAAAACATAAGTGATGTGAGAAGCTTGGTCGTAATATTGATTGAAGGGTTGTAATGATGTATTTCATTATTTTTGTTTACGTTCATTGGACAGTGATACATTAAGTGACAGGCGGTCTATTTCTCCTCCTCCGAATCGAAACTTATGCAGAAAATATGCAAGAAACGGTCGGGCAGGCCTTGCTACTAGTTAGTAACGACAGAGACCACTTAAAAATTTCAAAACGGAAGAGAAAAATTTGCTTTTCCACGGTTCTTGGGTTAAGATTTGGACTGCTTAACCTAACAGTATCTCTTCTTTATTCAGAAAGCATTAGCCGAGAAATCGAATTTTTATCCAATTTCCAGTCTAATAATAGCCGGCAAACTCATATAAGCTGATTTTCCAGTGTAGTATCAGTTTTTACCAGTAGGTATACAACACAGTCACCAGGAAAATCCTTTGTCTAGGGATGAAGGATATTGGAGAACTAAGAGTATTCTTCAATAAAAATAAATAAAATAGATGACATTCAAGCTTGAAGAGGATATGATGTTCGAAAGGTATACTGGCTGTCCGAGTACATTAGGATATTTTGCCACTGAACGGCCATTTAATTGTAATGAGGATAGCCGAGGCTGAAAGACTCTGCGGTTATGCTAGAGTCTTTTTAAGTCCCTCATATTCAAGTCAATGTATGTATTTTCAGAGATTTCGGAAACGAATATGACTTCACATTCCAGTGATCACTATTTGGGATGAAGGCTGTAGGCAACAAAACAGTCAATCAGAATTGAGGAATAAAACTCTATATCCCTAACAGGATCATGGAAGTGCTTAGGTAAAAAGTTTACCGTGTTTAACCTGATTGCCTCTAGGGCTGCCTGCTGTTAAAAGTTCCATTATATTGTTTTACAACTGCTGCCCACTGGACCGGGGATTGCTTCCTATAAGTTTTCGGATTTTTACGTAGGAATTTAAAAAACTTAGAAGCCTGTTTTTAACAAATATGGCTGCCAAAGCCTATTCGAATCAAAACTCAATACTCTGGGTATGTCTAAAAATTTCAAAGTGAATTTTAATTAAAAAAGAAACGTGCTCTCTATTGAATTCTTCAAATGATTCTAAGTCGATCAGTAGAAATAGGCGTGAGCCCAGAATTGCTGTTCCAAACGTTACGCCAAACAAAAGATATGAGCCATGACTTATGCTGGAATAGAGTATAATGACTTAAATGCGTAAGTTTATATGTGTGTGTGTCTGAGCCGAGAGTGTATTTCTACACATATATGTATACAAATGTATAGAAGGGAGAAGTAGATGCGTAAGTATTTAATTTTTTGTTCGTATTTTTCTTAATTTTGATGTGTGCGAGTATGTGTCTGTTGGCATGGCAGCCATTATTTTTTTTTTTTATATTTATTATTATTATTATATACTACTACACAAATACACTTGCACTCACACTTACACTTACGCTCGCATTTAGAGTCATAATACAAAACATCTCACGTATTGTTATTTGTTAGTATGTATTTGTATAATGAGTATATCGCCTTAAAGCGACTGCATGTATGCATACATGAATGCGTGTTGTTTGTGTGTGTGTGTGTGTGTGTGCACCGTTTGTGTGTGATAATATTATTTTATATCATCATTTACTTTTTTGTTGTGTTTTGTACATAGACTTTTTTTATATACTAAGTATTTAATAATAATGATAGTTGTTGTTACGTACACAGATGTACGTATGATGTGTGTGTATACGGTAATAAATGTCAGTGTGTTTACAATTTTTTTTGCCTTACTCACATACAGTATAAAAACTATTAACGTACATATGTGTTAATGTGTGTGTGTTTTATATTTGTAAGCGTAGCAACTGTTCATGCGTTTTATTTTATTTTTTTTATTTTTGTTGTTGTTGTTTGTTTTTTAAGTATATAATGCTTGTGGGCCTATTTTAACGTGTTATTTATAATGCTACTTATGGTTTCGTCTTTATGAGTTTATCGTATTCTCTTTTGCTTTATACATATGTATGCGTAAGGCTGTTACATGTGCATGTAATTGTATGCATATACAGTATAAATGATGGACATACCATTGTACCATCACTATCAATTTAGTGGAATAAGATTTTTCTATGCTTAAACCATTTAATTTGGTTCCAGAGAAATTCTATCTTTAAACAGTCCAAAATTCAATTCCAAACTATAGTGTGATGAATTATGACTCCGATTTCAATTTGTCTTTTATGTGAAATCAAAGCCACTTCGCTAAGTATCATATATTATACAGATTTTAGAAATATTTAATACTGATTTTCAAAGTAAAGTACGATGATCATTCTAAAAATAAAACATGCAAGAAAGTTTGCTAATAAGAAGAGCTTAACATAGATCGTATTGATTATGTTGAGGATGACACAGCCATTGATAGTTAAATTTATGAATTCGTGAAATATGCACCTGCATTTTCATTGTTTCTGCAGCAAAACCAAAACAAGTTTTTCCTTGATCAGTTGTGTGAATAGATATGTTGGGAAGGGAAGTTATTATCAATCAAAGAAATTGGTCCATGCCTATTGCCTGTTCTAAATGAACAGGCATCAATAAATCATCTGTAGATGAATGAACGTCATCCATAAAGATCGCTATGGATTATACAACGTGCATCAATAAAGAAAAATATCGTGTTGACTTCATTAACTAAAACTAAACACGTCTTGATTGTCTTAGGCGCTGATTCGCTAAGAGAAGCTTCCTATTTTAATGGCTTTGTGGGCTCTGATGTGTTGACGTTTTAACCACAGTTACAAAAGGATGTAAAAATTGGTTCACATTGTTTACACAATTGCGTTTGTAGTCGACTGTTAGCAAATGTGATAACCATTTTGCGGTAAACTTTAACATAAGAAATAATCTTTCAAAATCTATCAATAATTAAATCTTATAAGCTTACAACTTTACAATTGCCTTTCGGTCTGGTTATACGTCATTCAGTTCCAGTTTGACAACTTCTAGAATCTTATTGTTGATTTGTTATTGTTCCTGTTTTCTTTATCACTCTGGCTAAAGCTTTTTTCTTTTCCTATCTTTCGTGGTATTTCTGCGTAGTTTTGTTATCCTAATCTTACTTTTTCTTTATTTCTATTCTCAATAGTTCTTTGTGGTTTTGTTGCTGTTAGTTTTTCTTCGGAACAATGTGTCTTTCGGAGTATTTTAGTATCTTCATAGTTTAAGCTTGACATATTTAAGTAACAGCTGTAGTTTATATTTTTCAAGTTATAGATCCTGCATGAAGTCGCCGCAGTCTAGTAGATAGTGTGTTGGCTTATTAGACGTAAAGCCCAGGTTCGTAACCCAGATCAGGCATCAAAACGAAATATAAAAAAAAAATATTTCTTCGGCGATTTTCTCTCAGCAGATTTCTGGCAAAAACTCTAGGAATAAATAAAATTGCCATGAAAAAGTTTCTCAAAAATCTGTCCTTTGGAGTCGACGTTAAACTATAGTTCCTGCCACTCACGTATCAAATTAATGCACACAACATGATTGGTGTGAGAAGCTATGCCGTAATCCTGACTGAAGGGTTGTAATGGCCAATTATGTATGTATGTATGTATAGATCCTGCATAGAACAAAAATAAAATAATTAAATATTTTGTTTAAGCCCATTGTGATAACACGAGTAATATTCAACCCGTGGATTGAATATTCTATGGAGGAAAACTGGAGTTCAGAGTAAATCTTCATATTGCAGCAACCTTTATAGTAGACAGTCAGGCCGAGGATTTCAGAAAATGAAGGATCGAAAACCACGTTTCGATCGTCGTTTCATAGCAGAAGCAGGGCACTGATACATGAAGTGAAAGATAGTCTCTTACTCCTCCTCAGACCATCAACTCCTGCAGAAGTTATTTGATGGATGCCAAGCCCGTCTTCCAAATGGAGAGAGAATCATCATTGTATGATGGATGACCACGTAATTTAAGGATAAAAGTAAGTCGGTACTGTACTTATGAAAACTTGTGCAGCTGAGTCCAACAATATTACAAGTACTTTTCTGCTGACAACAAGACTAAGCCGCCCTGTAAAATGAACGGATAATACCCTGTTTGACTAAGACAATTGGAATACCTATGCCCTATAACACATCGAGATAATCAGCAACGCAATTTTCAACAATATCTCTTTGACGCGGAATCAATTTAAGAATTACATTTGTATGAACCGAAATGACCCTGAGAAATCAACGAAATTCATGGAAAAATACAGATGTCGAAAATATGTTCGTTAGTGTCACTTAATCGCAACCTATGTCATCCGAGAAAATCTAATATTCATTTTGTCTGAAAATCTCGCCACTTAACAATTATTGCGAAACTTTCAAAATGGCATTGACTTTCACCTGGAATGCTGAAGTTGTTTAATATCACTTTATAAATCTACCACTGCCTCCCTGTCACATATCTTTGGTCCATCTGTATAAAACTCCATTGGGAATCTTCGGATCTTTAGACCAGAAGTCCCTTCTTGAAATTCTGAAATGAAATGTTCTATTTAGAAAATAATAAGAAACCATAATAATAAATCTGGATGTGTGTGTCTCAGTGGCAATGCTCACGGGTCTTTATGTATTGACATTTGCAGAGGCTAAGGAGAAAGAGAGAGAATTATCCATTTTATTTGTTCGTCTCTGGTTCGACGCAAACTTCTCTCATTTGCCTTAGACTGTCTCGATAGTTTTGTACAATGGGTCAATTCGACCTCCGGATACTGTACTTGTCTCAGTTGACAAGTACACGTCCTCTAACCTAACGGAGCTATCCTAAGGTATGTAGAAAGAGGTGGCTGTCTTTGATTGCAATGCCATAGTTTTCTATTTTCTTCCTAATTCCGGAATCATTCAGAGCTTCTGATGAAGCGACTCAGGCTGTTCATGCCTGAAAATTCGTTTAGATCGTCTATGTGATAGACACCAAGATGCCTTTCTTTCTTTCAACATAGTGCTAAGCATGTACCTAATAGATGAAGAACAATCTCGTCACTTCCTTATCTATACAGCTTTTGCAGAAATAATTTGCCAAGTTTCCTAGATCAATGCGTCTTGTATGAGTGCCCATAATGAAATGATCACTAGAGACTCCAACGACCTTTTACAGTCAATTGTTAATTATAAGTTCAATTATAAGCTGGCAGGTCTTTAAAGGGATTCCCAACGTAGAGAATTCTTAGAAGAGTTCAATAGTTGTACCTATCGCTGTGTAAGGAGCTCTGTTTACATCATTAACAGTTTGTTAGTAAGAGAGTTATGGCTTAAAGCGTAAACCTGATTTTTCTAGCATCAGAAATTGTCACTATATGTGTCTAGGTGAGCTTTGATGATAACGCACGAAGGGAGAAAAATAAAATTTTGTGTGTGACCACGACCATTTGCTTGCATTTTACTGGGCAGTATTAAGGTTGCCACCATATTGCCATCACCTTGAGCGTTCTTAACATCTTTAGTTATGGTATTTGGGCAAGCTTTCTTGATGGTAATTGAAATACCGAAGATGTAATAAACCATTGACGGAATCACGAAACTATAGATATCGAGAGTTCAAATTAAAAAATTTATAAAAACATAAAAAAGGCTCGAATGGCTTTTATCACTTGCATAGAGAGTAGTTTGAGATTATTCTATAAAAGTATTATGAAAAGTTTGTGATCAAAATTTTCTCGAAATATTTTGAAAATATCAAACACACTCTAATTTGCCTTCATGCATTCGTTTTAAAATATTTGATTTGATTTCCTTCAAAAGGCCTTTTGTCCGTATTTAGTAGAATATTTATATGAAGATCTCATTGCGTATGTATGTATGTAAAAGTGTATTTTTGATTATATTGACCATTATCCAGGCCTGTGGTTGGACTTCGTGTACATGTGGATATGTGTGTGTAACAAAATTTCATTTATAGTTCTATATTTGACAGTGCGGGTGAGAGTGTATTGGTTTGTAAATGTTTTTAAAGCTCCTGGTCATATACAGACGCAATTTGGTAGAACCTGTACGGCAATGGTTGGTTCAGTTCAGCAGTTGTTACAATTTGGTTTTATGGTTTGTTGCACAATATTGAAAATTTTTTTTTGTTATTATTATTGTTTTTGTTGTTGTTTTTGTTTTAACATTTTGTGTATTGTATAGCAAAATTAAATGAACATAATTATACTCTGATATCAAGTACGGTATAGGAACCAACAAAACCAACACCACAATCATGCGAGAGGGAGAGACAGAGAGAGAGAGAGAGTGAACGAGTGAATATATTTATGCCTCTGGTTGTTTTGAAAATTCCAGCATAAAAATTAATGGCAATTTAAAGTAATTTAGAAATTGGCATTGGCCGGCCTATTCATAAAAAAATCTTTAAATTTAAAATTATTGTAATATGTAATGAAAGATTTAGTTGGAAAAGGTAAATATACAATATAAGTTTATTTCTTTTCAGTTTCCTTTAAAAAAAAGTAGAAGAAATCGTTGTAATATACCCATGAATTCTTCATCGAAATTTCGATGAATAGCGTGATTAATCATTATCGATTACTCTTGATTCATCTTTTATAGGGGATTGGAGCTCTTAGTTGTTTAGATTGTAATAAATAAATGAATAAAATATACGTCAAATGCCCGTCATGGCTAATTATTTATTTCGTGAAATTTTGTTCAAGAATTTTTCACAGAGATGTGATTTATTCGCATAAACCTCAGAATTTCTATAAAACTACAGCGAAAACATTCGCAACTCGTTAAATGGCATGATCTTGGTGGCCACTTGACATCAGATTTTCTTGAGGTAATTTTTAAAATGAATTGCTCTTCGTCTTGTGGGACAGGTAGCAGAAACTACTATCGCCCATTTCAACGCCGTTGAGTTAAGGCTACAAGAACTCCAACGGCATGTTCCTGTAACGAATGTTGTTTACAGTTACTCTCATTCTGATCTCATCTTCAAAAACACATCAGACACACATCAGTTGTTAAATATGAATGCATTTTGTTCTATTGGATTGCATGAGGATATTCTAGGCTTTAAATTCAACCAGTTCGTATACTCCTTAAGCAATTCAGATCGAAATGCATTTCAATGGAAAAGAAGATATTTTCGAAGAATTGTCATTGATTTCACTTTGCTTTATTACCCATTGAACGTACTCTCCTAAGTAAACTGAATTTTGTACGCGTGAAGGTGGCGGCATTTTGTTAAAATTCTTAGTGAAATTTGAAGTTAGTGAGAACGTTTTCGAATTGATACCTTCGGGTTTTTGGCGACCATCTCGTCCACAGAGAAAAAGTCACAGCAACACCAAGAGGCATCACCTGGCGACTAAACGGCCGCCTCAAAGATTTAGATTACGCAGACGACATTTGTTTGCTCTCACACAGATTCGACGATATGCAGTCAAAGCTTAATAACATCGAAGCCGAATCAGCAACTTGTGGTCTCAAAATTTTTCCAAAAACGAAAACCATGAGAATCAACGCAACAAATACACGACAATTCATGCTACAACAACAATTGATCGAAGACGTCCAATCATTCTGTTACCTAGGCAGCATAATAACAAAAAGCGGAGGCTCTACAGAGGACGTTGGAAATCGTATTAACAAGGCAAGGCAAGCTTACGGTCAATTAAAACACATATCGTTAGTATAATTCGCAAAGACGCTAAGTCCACTTTTTCCAAAATTGAGATTTTAATGCAAAACGGTAACATTATACATAATACATATTTTACAACAAAAAAACATGTCATTATATAGTTTAAAGTTGTTGTAATTTTGTGGTTTGCAAAAACGCTAAGTCCACAAAACTACGAAAAATATTAATATTAATATTATTAATTAATTAGTAATAATAATAATAATTAACATTATTAGTTATTAATATTAATATTATTATTATTTTGTAAAAATATGGACCGAGTGCGGACAAACACGAGTTGAAATCGAAATCCGGAAACGGAAATGGAGGTGGATTGGGCATGCCCTGCGAAGACCCCAAACCGACACCAGCCGCAGGAAAGGTCGGCCGAGTCACAACTGGCGTCGACAATTAGATATCGAAGTAGCCAAAGTTAACAAAACGTGGAACGAGCTGAAGATCGTAGCAGCAGATAAACATGAATGGAACGAAATCGTTAAGGTCCTATGCTCCTTAGAGGAACAACAGGAACTTATATATGGGCAATTTCGTGTCAAGTGACCCAATTTTTAAAATCGATGTCTTCCGATTTGGATGAAATTTGCACCAAGGTTAGTACTATTGGATAGTTGGCCAGACACAAATTTTCAGCTCTATCAGTCAAGAACTGCCGGAGTTAGAGGGGGTCAAAGTTGGACATTTTGGTCATACAGGGTTTTTTTAAAATGTGTGTAACTTTTCACCTATTGGTCCTAGCAAAAATTTTCCAAAGGATATTAGATAGCTATTTCTTCAATCTTTCCAAAAATAATTTTTTTAATTTTTTTTTTTTAACAACTGGCATGTTGACGCTTAAGATTTATAATTCATATGAGCTGCAATTATGTGGGTGACCGCAAAAATTAACTAAAACCTGACAAGCGTAACCCAGGGAATTTGAGAAATTTTTTTTATTTATTTTCTTCAGCTCGAAACATTTTTGACGGTTTTACTCAATAGCTTTCATAGTCTATTTCCAGTAAAAACTGTCTATGTAGTTCCTTAAAATAAGCGAATCTTTTACAACAGCGACGAGTTTCTCGCACACAGAAAAGCATTTTCTGAATTTTTTCAGTAAATATCGGTTTTGGCCATCTTCTTGAAGCTACATCTGTCAAATTAGTAGTCATTTATTTATTCAATGTTATCAAATCACCATGGACGGATTAAACATTCAACAACTTGTGCAAATAATGACTTTACGGCGAGGACTATGGGTCGATGATTGCGAATATTTTTTTTGGACTGAATAACGACATGCGGTTTCAACAGGACGGCACTATGTGCCACACAGCTTAAGCCACGTTACATATTATGCACGAGCGATTTGATTGACCAGCTCCTTATAGTCTTCGAAAGTTCAATTTTTTATAAGCAAGGGAAATGTATAAGGCTGCGAGTATTCCGGATCTGCTGGAGTCCTGGAAACATACGCTTTCGAAATGAATGTTCGAACCTTCCACAATCCTTGCTTTGATGTTTTAGACATCCGTTTATAATGTTACAGTTTAACATACGACTAGTCATGTTCCAGTTTTCAAGACCGTGTTATAGCACACATTCAATATTGCTGTTAAAAACCTTGTCGATTTTATAAACTAAATATTTTATAATCTCCAATGTTTGTTGACAGTTCCCTATCCTTGCTTGGCGTAGAAAGTGTTCTTTTGGTATAATTTTTCCAGCATTTCGATCGGCAGCGCCCATCTCTTGAGAGGTTTAGATTTATGTTATTTGCCTCTCCATTCCTTGTCAGCTTAACGAAGTTATCATCCATTGATAACAAGGAGATTAAACTTTCTGGCTGGTTTTCAGGATAGGGTAGACGTGCTTTAGTGTGCCGCCCCTGCGCTGATCAACTTTTCCGATGAGTTTGGTAGAATTTGGTCAGTTCAGGGACTGTGCTTACTAGTGGCATCACAACGGGCCGCTATGCGTGCTCCAACCTACCTACGTAATTACCTGCCTACCACTTGTATATTTTACTTATTTTATTAATTACAATACGATTAAAAATTACATCTAATTAATATGAGTAGAGTAACGAACACCATGTGTATGTTCGATGTAGTATAAATGATCAGAGTATCTGCGAGTAATTGATCCCGCGCCTCTCTTACTGATAGACACTATCAACTAGATTACCAGGGCATCGTAAATTTTCATAATATTGTATATGTTTTATAATTAAATTTAATTCTTTTATAGTCAAAAACCAGTCATCAAAAATATTTTTTCATTACTCTATTGCCAATGTTATTAACCTAGAAATATGCAGTCTTTATTTCTTGAGGACGGCCTCATCTCCTTTGTTAGTTGTTTATTTACATCGCATTCTATTAATTATAAATTATTTAATTAATTGCACATAATTGCACTATAATAGATCAATTTAATATTAAGGCAACGATATATAACATTTTGCACTTTAAATATTTAAAAGCTCCCCTAAAATTATGCAATAAATAGTTAACATGACTCTTGTGTATTGGAAAATATCCTCTCGTCTTTTCTTTCTCGCCATTTCCTTAAGTATTTCAATTAATTTAAAAGTAAACACAATAAGGTAAAGGAAATACAGAAGAGAGTAGAAAAATAAAAGAAAAAATCCAAAGAGAACAACGATTAAAGAGAGTTTTTAATTTATTTTTAAGAAAAATTCTTGAAATATTTTTTCTTTTATATTCCATACTCGTATTTAATCAATAGCACATGGGAAGAAGACTCAATCTTTTTCTTTATGTACTTGGAATTTTGTTGTTGTTGGTGTCGTTGTTGTTTTTGTTATTTCGGTTTTTTCCTTGTTCAACATAAATTATAGTTTTTTACACTTACATTTCACACCTACTGTAGGCAGAGGCTGCAGCTACTATAGCAGCTACTTTCTGTTTGTGTTTATCATTCTCATTCTCATCGTCATCATTATCATCTTAAGAGTCAAAGAAACATGCACACGCACACACATACAGACATTCTCGTACATACAGTCATGTGTAAGGAAAAGGCAACTATGATGGTCTGTAAGTTTATAAAAGAAGCAGGAGTGAGACTATAACTGTATGTGTGTTGAGTTTATATGACGCCAACAAATGTCGTTATATTTTAAGACCATAAATCATGAGCTTTTCCTGGCTGTCCATTGTATAAATTTTTTTTTTGGCTGGCTTTCTTGCTGTTGTTGTTATTGTTTTTCCTTTTTTATGTATTCACTTGCTTGCAAGTTAAAGTTTATAAGTGTTACTGTGTGTGTATGTGTTTTTGTTGTCTCTTTTTTCGTTTAATTTGTTTTTTTTTTGTTCAAAATTTTCTGCCGCCACTCATTTCAACTTCTTAAATTCCTTTATTTTTCTATTTTCGTAGTCCGTTTTGTTTTTATTTTTTCTCAACGTTTTTCTCTTAAACATTTTCATTTTTTATTCTTATTCTCTTTTTCATTTTATTTTTATTTTTCTCGCTCTCTCATTATTTTTTGTTTTTTCGTTTTTTGTTTTTGTATGTGAATTTGTTTTGTTTGTATTTTTCTTGCAGAAAAAACGAAAACCCATTCTTACATTTGTTGTGTGTTTTTGTGTGCGTGAGTTTATTTTATTTGTAACACCACAAGTCATCCTCTTTATAATGTTTATAAAATTTTATTATCGTTTACGTTTATGTATGCAAGTGTGTGTGTGTGTGTGTTATTGTTTTTTATGGAGTAGAAGCCTGCGTGTCTGCAATTATACCATTACACAAAAAAGGACATGTTTTAGTCTAGTAGGTATAAAAAAAAAATAATGAAAATACAACGAGAAAATGGGGAAAAAATGAGAAAAATACGTCGCCATTTTGTTTTTATTTTATATTTTTATACATATTTTCTACATTTACTTATACATTCATGCTTAAATGTTCTTGTTTTAATCATTAAATTTTAAATAAATTTTTTGTATAATTCTTTAAAGGATATATTTAAGAAGGCTTAGAGATATTTCGCTTTCCAAAAACAATTTATTAACTCCAATCTAGCTTATGCTAAGGAAAAAATGTCATCAATTATAACGGGTGATTTTTTTGCTATTTTTGTAAATATTTTCAATCTTAAAAAGTGCATGGCGTATGGAATAAGTCTGTAAGATGTTCCAAACGAACATAGATACATACATAATTGGTCATTACGACCTAGCTTAGGTTGTTTGGCAGCATCTGCAGTTACTGAGATACTTGAGATATTTTTAATGGCAAATTCATTTACTCTTAAAGTTTTTTGGAAAAAATCGCCGAAGAAATATTTTTTCATATTTTATTTTGCTGAAGATGTCTGGACTTGGCATTACGTCTAATAAGCCAACAAACTACCTACTAGACTATGGCGACTTCTACAAACGAACATAAATAATTGGTCATTACAACCCTTCAGTCAGGATTTCGACCTAGCTTCTCACACCATTTATGTTGTGTGCGTTAATTTTATACATGAGTGGCGGGACCTACAGTTTAAAGTATACTCCGAACGACAGATTTTTGAGAAGCTCTTCATGGCAATTTTATTATTTACTCTCAGAGTTTTTGCTAAAATTCTGCTGAGAGGGAGTCGCCGAAGAAATATTTTTTTCAAATTTCGTTTTGATGCCTGACCTGGGATACGAACCCGGGCTTTTCGTCTAATAAGCCAATACAATACCTACTAGAAAATGAAATCAACAACCAATAAATAAGTAGTATGTTGGCTTATAAGACGTAAGACCGCGGTTCAAATCCTAGTTCGGACATTAAAACGAAAATATGAAAAATTATTTCTTCGGCGACTTCCTCTCAGCAGATTTCTGGCAAAAACTCTGGGAATAAATAAAATTGCCATGAAAAAGTCTTTCAAAAATCTTTCGACTTTAAACTGTAGGTCCCACCACTCATGTAAAATTAACACACACAACATGAGTGGTGTGGGAAACTAGGTCGTGAAGCTCTGACTGAAGCGTTGTATGTAATAGCCAATGAGCGTGAAGATGATTTCTAAACGTTTGTCAGACAATTGAGTGACTATTTGAATTCGATACAATGCTACCAGTTAGCAAAAGTTTCCCAAGTCCTCTATGGAGCCGTAGTTGTGTTAGAAAGCCTGTGCTACACCAGGCAAATGTATCAGCATTGTTTAGTTTCTCACATCGGATGATAAGTCCTATGCTGTTCACTGTCTCCTATGCATAATAAAAAAATAGATTGTCTATTAAAAATAGATTTTTATAAGAACTTGCTCTGAACTTGCCTTGAGAGTTTTCTGTGCAACAGTTTTAGATTAGAATCGGTTAAATGGGTGAGATTATCTCAGTGATTTAACCGCTTTTTAGTAAAATTCTCATGTAATTAATTGGTTATTCACAGTTAATTCCATAGTTGTCTGGACTATATGAAACAAAATGGTATTTGATGAAACAAAAAAGTTCTGCAATGAATTTTAACACATTGAAACCAGCTTTCAATAATCCATTTTTGTCGAAAAAGATTTTTCCATTGTCGGGATTATATCATCGGTATAGAACTAATGGAATTTCTGAGCGAAAAACTGATTAAATTTTGTTTTGCAGGCCTCCAACGAAATTTCTGTAGTGATGAGCGCTTATGAGTAGCGAAAAAACGAATCAATGCTGATTTCTGATCCCGACTAAAGGGTTGTAACGATTAATTAAGTAAATAATTACGACCTATACATTCGGTGTCGGATATATAGTGTAGTCGGGATAATCAAACAATTTTAAGCTTTTATTGCTGGTCATGGTTCATACGGTTTTTCAGGACAAGAATTGTCCCTACACACAAGAGACCTTAGTTAACACTAAAATGAATACATAGTCCATCATTAGTGAACGATGGAGTACACCAAGAATTAATTAACATTTGTTGTTTAACAGGCATGTTGAATGTCACGTGGATCCATGTTGCTGAAATTACATTTCAGCCAAGTCCATTACTACCATTTCATTGCTTGTTCTGTATTGACTATAATATTGAGCTTTTCACCTTCCCAGAACTACAATCTAAACCAAACAGTGCTTTTGTCAGGGATAATTAGTTGGTTTTGTATTGCTCTCCCCTTCAAATTTTATAATTTGTTGGTTGAGCCAAAACTGGAGCTTCGGCTGGATGAATTTATTTATGAAATGATTTGCATTAAACTCAATGATTTGCAAGCGCTGTTCGTTTGTAGAAGTCGCCATAGTCTAGTAGGTAATGTGTTGGCTTCGGCGACTTCTGGCAAAAACTTTAAGAGTAAATAAATTTGCCATTAAAAATATCTCAAGTATCTCAGTAAGTGCAAGTCCTGCATAAAATAAATCATAAATAAAATTAATACACACAACATCAGTGGTGTGAGAAACTAGATCCGTAATCCTGTCTGAAGGGTTGTAATTACCAAATTTGTATGTACATATGTATTTCAAACCAGGATAGTTCCAGAATAGCTCGAATAGCGCGCCATTTCATAAACGGAATATACAAATTTTTTAAAAATTTTATGTTCAGAATTATTCTTATCCTACTGCATGGAGCAGTATGAGATAGAAGTGACTTGAAATCCTTTCTTATTTTAATAAATATACCCAAAGTAATTAAATTTTCATTTTACCTTAAAAGATGGATTGTATACCTTTATGAAAAAATATTAAAATTTTTTTTAGCATATTACTGCTCTGAAATCCCTGGCGTTTACTTTTTAATGCGTCTGGCTGGGTAGCTGACCGGAAATTAGAAATAATTTGAAATAAAATTTAATTTATGCAACAATAACAACATCAACTAAAGAGAATTATAGTAAATAAAAAAAATGGTTTTTATTTTAATGGAATGAGTGTGATTATTTTAAATATTTTTATTTTTTTATTTTTGCAAAAAATTGCAAAAAAAAAAAACGGCGCCATAGTGCGTGCCACAATCCAGTTATGCTAGAAACGTTAACAGGAAATGGGCTGGAAAGAAAACGGGCCCACAACAGGCCACTAATAAAGTTAGGTTACAAACACAGGAATCAGATGAGAAAAAATGGGAATAAATGGAATAAAAAGTCAGCATGGTTTTATTGTTGTTGTTGCAAATACAATGAATGCAATGAATATATAAAATAATTATGCTTAAAAATGTGGTCAGAAAAATATTTGCAACAAAAAGTTGAAAATAAAAAATTCATTCACTCTAGGGCCGTTGGCATCATTGTAATTTTTATTATAATACGTATGTGGTACGCTGGATTTAAATTGTGTAATTTTTAGCATGTATATGTATATGTACGTGGGTGTGTAACTTTTTTCCCAAACCACAGACGCGTCTCTATAGGATTCTGGGTAGTTCAACTGTTTAATTTTTAGTTAAAAGTTGTTGTGGTTTTATATTATTTTTTATATTCCCTCCAATTAATTTTAGTTGTTTTTCTACTAAAAATCATAATCATTATCAAATACGCCCTCGCTCTCACTCCCTCTCTGCCATTTGGTAGAGGCCACAAGCCAAACCAAACCAAAAAAAAACTTTCTTTTCTGTTGATGATTTTAATGATGATGACGCTTCTACTACAGCTGGTCTGATTGCTTTTGTTGCCTTTGCATTTGCTGATGATGATGACCATGATGATGTGTGCATAATTTTTGAGCTTTTGTATGCTTTTGTATATTTTTTGCTGTGTTTATGCCACACAAAGTCTAGGGAGTTGAACCAGAAATTTTTAAAAGTCAGTTGTAGCAGACTAAAGCACACACTCTGTTAGCTCGAACAATTTTTGTTGGAAAGCAAATTGATATAAGAACTATTTCTTTTAAATTTCGTTTTGTTCGAAACGTTAAAACTGAGTTTTAAACGACCTCTCGTCTAGCCAACACATTACCTACCAGAGTTCAGCAATGAATCGTTTTATCGCTGCTCATAAGCACTCATGAAATTTTGAATATAAGTGAGTCAACAATATTGATATTTAACTACTCTGCTCTGATTCATACGTACTCACTACAACGTTGATTTATAAATACAGGTTGCAATGGGTATGCGTACAACGTTGTCATCAAACTCATACCATTCGCATTATGTTTGATTCATACTCCTACTCATTTAGTTTTATAACTTTAGAAATAATACTTATAATACTTAGTATGATTCGATTCGAGTGACACGAATCATTCATCAAAATTTTCCGAGTTAGTTGTTGTTAGGCATTTACAACAAAAGAAAAAAGACACATAAAAGACCGAGCAGCAAACACACAAACTTCTAATAAGTATTTTAGTGTTCGTAAGCGAATCATACTTATTTTGTGATTCGTGTGTATATGTTGAGTTATGGAGAGTCGAAATCAATAACATCATACGTGTTGTTAAGTATGAATATGATGAGTACTTCAAACTTTGAATATGAGTAGAGGTTTCATGACATTAATAGAAGTACGAATGCGTATAAGTAAGGAGTGCGCACAAAAAAAAATGGGCCTACTTTTAAGCTTATAACTTTTATCATAATCGAAAAAAATGAATACCGTTACATTGTTTTTGTTAGTCATCTGTTTCAAAATCCACGTGCTAAATCTCATTGCAATAGCAAAATTAGTTTTTTGAAAATGGGCACTCAACAAGAATGTCGTAAAAAAATAATTGAAATTTTCAATGAAAAACCGCGCCGCTTACAAAAAACGATTGCTAGGCTCGCAGGTGTTAACCAAAAAACAGTTTCTAAGATAAGAATAAAACAATATAAGGAGTCCTTGAGTATTGAGAGAAAGCGTGGAAGTTGAAGAAAAAAAGGATTTGCCGACCAAAACAAAGCAAGTAAAATAATACGTATTTTTCAAAAAACACCCTAACATGTCTGGAAGAAAAGTGGCTCAAAAAGTTGGATGCTCTGAGACCTTTGTCAGAAAAAAATTTTATACACAAAAGAATTCAAATATTATTTACTTTAATTGAAATATAAAACGAAAAAAATCCGCCTCTTAGTTTTATTTCTATAACGAAAAGTGTAAGTCCAGTTTTTTTCGTGCGCACTCCTTATCTGAAATTATGAGTATAATTCGATTCTACTCATCTTTTTGAATACTCATTGCTGATCTCCGATTGATACACACAACATGGGTTGTGTGATCAGCTAGGTTGTAATCCTGACTAAGTGGTTGCATTGACTAATTAAGTAAGTTAGTAAGTCAGTAAGAATCAAACAATTAAATACCGATTGTAAAACACTAAAATAACTTTTTCTTAATGTTTTCATAATTTTATTGATGAACTGAAATAATATTTCTTTTAATAGTTCGTGTACTGTCAACATAACATCCTGTTTTGCTGGGCACTAATTGAAATGATAAAAATACTATACAACACTGGCCATTTACCATTGTAGGGTACTATCAAACACTAATATTACTAAGACTGCCATTTAAATAAAATATCCCCAACAACTCATATACATTCTCCCTCATCTACTTCAAAATCTTGAATTGAATTAAAAAAAAAGACTTTTACTAACACAACGACAAGATTTTTTATTTCAGTTTTTCTGTTGCCATAATTTCGCATTTTTGTACACAGCAAACCTTTTCATTATCCTCTCTCACCCCAAAACGCTCCATCTTCTACTACATTCTAGCATTTTAACAAAATAAATATTTTAATTTTCTTCTTCTTTTTACTTTTTTTCTGCATAAAATTTTCTAGACTTTTTTCTCCACAAAGAACAACAAAAAAAAACATTTCCCCGAATGTCGGGTCGCTGTCAATGAGAGTTTTTCTGAATTTTGGTGGGGGACCTGAGTTTGGGTGGTGAAATATGGGGTATCCACCACGTCAGAACTCAAACTTCTAGATTTTTAACCAATCCGCTGGCAGTTAAAGTAGGTGGAGCTTAAAAAAAATCCAAAAAAGCGAGAAAATTCACGTTTTTTTTGCTCTGCTCTTTAGTTGTTTTTTGTATTTGGCTCCGTATGAATGTGTGTTTGTGTAAGTATATTTATACAAATACATGCATACATACATACGTACGGACATGTTCCATAGAAATAAAAATGTAAAAAGCAACAACAAAATGGAAAAAAAAAAAGGCGAAAATGTTCACTAACATGGCAAAGGCAACAACAGCAACAAACAAATACTGGCATTTTTTGTTTCGCCTTTTTTCAATGTTTTTCTATACACACATTTATTTTGTATGTCATTGTTGTTATTTTTGTTGTTGTTTTTTTTTTTTGAATAATATTTATAGTACAAAACAATTATGTGAGTGGATGTGTGTGCATGTGTGTGTGTGTGTATGAGTGCCTGGCTATTATTCTCCAGAAGAGAGGCTTTAATGTTCGTGACATTGTTGCTCTTGTTGGCAGTAGCTGCTGTACCACTACGAAAGATATTTATATTGTACAGTGGTGTGTGTTGGTATACATACATATCTATTCATGCCCGATCAGCACTGGAAATAAATTCTCTCTTCGTAGTTGTTTATATTTGGAAAGGTTGGTTACCAAGCTTGTATGGAGATGAGATAAATTTTGCCACGGTAGTTGAAAATCTGGAAGTCACCATAGTCTAGTAAGTAAGTAGTATAATGACTTACTAGACGTGATACTTTCTAGGTCGGGAGTTCAAACATCAGCTCTGACAGTTGAAACAAAACGGAATAAAAAATACTTCATAGTTTCTTCTCTCTTAGTAAACAAAATTGCAATGAAAAGCTTTTAAAATCTATCGTTCGGATCCAACGTGAAACTATAGTATAAGTAACGCCACTCGTGGATAAAATTAATATGTATATACAGCTTGGGTGGTGTGAGAAGTTAGGTCGTAATCGTGGCGAAACAATTGTAATAACCAATTAAGTGAAATGGAATCTGTGCTTAGTATTACTCAGAATATACTTCAAAGGGACTAACCAAATGTATGCGCGAGTTTTTAACTCTTTTTTTTTGTAACTAGATATTGTAAGAGGGTTTAATATCAGCTTTATTTTCCTCTTACAAAATATTTAGTTTTATTTATTCATTCAGGCGTAAATACAGTACAACAAGATATTATCTTATTTAATAGTACAGCTAAGGATATAGGCATAACAAAATATAAGAAAATACAAAATAATAACGTTAAAAATAAATTAACATAACAAATGTTATTAAAAACAAAATTTATAATTATATTAAAAAAATATGATTGATTAATTACGTATGCGCATTATGCTCATTCAAAAATTTAATTATTGCAGTCTTGAAATGCTTAGCATTGCTTAGTAATTGTATGTTGTTTGGGAGTTCATTCCAGAGACGAATTGCATTGATGTAAAAGTGTCTCTCAGATATCTGCCTGCGGTATCTAACGCTATTAATTCTCAAGCCTCTATTAGATCTTGAAAAAACTAATCTATCAAACAAATAATGGGGTTTCCTAATATAGATGATTTTATGTAGGTACACCAGAGTACGACATTTCAACAAATTTCCAAAAGATGTGTTATAGATTCGATATGAGAACTCAGATATCCCACTGTACCTTGTACGACCAAAAACATATCGAGCAATACTGTTATAAGTGACCTTGAGCCTGTTCCTACTTACTGAGTCGCAACTAGAAAACAGTTCACATCCGTACAGCAGAGTGGGGATGAGATATGTTTTCGCGAGCAGTATACGAATATCAAACGGAGTAAAATATTGCGTTAGCCAAAGACTTCGCAACATGGCAACCGTTTTACCGCAGATAGAATTCACATGGTTGGACCAGTTAAGGCTGTTATTAAAGATAACTCCTAGGTTCTTAACACTATGTACAGTCTCAATAGAAGTATTATTAATCTGTAATGGTGTAAGCTGTGCCGTATAGTTTACCTTGCCTATTATTAAAGCTTTTGATTTCCTCGGATTGAGGCAAAGACCATTAATCGACGCCCATTGCAACACATTATGCAGATCACAATTTATTTTCCCTATACAATTTGTAATATCAGATGGCAAGCAGCTAATGTACAGCTGAACATCATCTGCGTACATTTGTACCTTGCAAAACTTCAACTTAGTTGGCAGATCATTAGAATATATCGAATATAAAAGTGGACCAAGAATCGAGCCCTGTGGTACACCTCTAGATATTAAAAAATTGTCCGATTTAGTACGATCATGATACACAAATTGACTGATTTTCGACGCAAAAGCACAGCTGACAACAACATGTTTATATAAACATTCCAACTTATCTCATAGCCGTTTACGACATCGGTTTCAGTCATCTTAGAGCTCTTTCACAGAACATACGTTTTGTTGGTGACCAAGTCTTTCTAAAAATTTTTCTGCAACTCATATCTGACAGTGAGGATGAGTGTTGAAAAATTACATAATTTTATAAAAGTTTTTCTTGTTTTTGTTGGAAAACAGTCTTTTAGTTTAGTTTTTGTTCCACTTTTTTATCATTCCTTATATGAACTCTTTAATTCAATAAAAATAATTTATAATTTATCTTGCCTTGGTCTCTATATAACGCGGTACGAATGATGTGATTTGTATTAATTCAGAATTTCTTTTAGCGCGGTTTCCATACAACGCGGTAGACAGTTTCCATAGAACGCGGTACAAATTAGTCTGGTTTGTATGGTTAAATCCGAGTTTCTTATAGCGAGGTTTCCATACAACGCGGTACGTGCTCACCGCGTTATAGGAGGGTTGACTGTGCCTTTTTGGATTTCCTGTCTTCTAACAGCAACGGTAACTGACACCTATCAGTTGGCTACTGTTAAAATTTTAACAAACCGCTTCATGATTTAAGCAGAAAACTGATTAGATTTAAGGATTATTTGTTTCATTGATGCCACTGTGCACCACAGCACAGCTACTACAACTACTGATTTTCATTGCTGTTATGTTGTTGTGTTATATTCCGTCTTTTTTTTCTCTCTCGTTCTCTTTAGATGCTTTAGCCGCTAGATTCGTTCGTTAACTTCATCATCATTCCTTCCACTCGTCAAAAAAAAGAGTCTTTTGTTGTTGTGTTATTTTTTTGCATTGTTGTTGTTGATTTTATTATTTTGTAGTTATACTAGTACATATATGTAGTTGTTGGTATATTCATTTGCCTCCTTTGTACTCTCTTTCTATTTATTTTTGTGAGTGTGTGTAAGGATTTTTTTTATTTATTTAATGTTTTTCTTGCTGTTGTTGTTATAACATATATTTGTTGTACTTGTTGTTTTTGTTTTATAATATTTTACAACAAATGCAAAATGCAAAACAGCAGGCAATAGTTGTGCTTAAAGTTTAAGTTTTTTCTGCATAGACCGCGTAGATTGGATCGATTGGATTTATTTGTTATCGATTAAGTTTAGAATTGAAAACATGAAGAATTTTAGCCGATGTATTTAAATTAAAAAATTAAAAAAAATAACAAATTTAATATCATGATTATTACATTCATTATTATTATCACACAGCGTTACAATTAGAAGAAGTGAGCTTCAACATGTTCAGTAATTGTATTCTTTTCCTTGATTTCATTATTTCCATCGTATATTCCATTATATAAGTGCCTTCCATTTATAAGTGCCTTATGATCTGCTAAACTAAGCTGTTAAGTCGAGTCATTTTACTGTGTCCTCTATTTGGTAATTATTCATCCTTATTTCTTCAAATATTGTCACCCTACGAGTATATTTCGTTCATAAAACTTTCTTTATTTGCTGTTACCCATTTGACGTATTTTTTTGAGCCATGCTTTGATCCATGTGTGAAAGCAATTTAATGTGATATTTGCATTTTCGTTTACGACATTTGTTTACGGCAATATCGTTACGGTAATTGCCATGATTTTCATGATTCGGGCTTCATCAAATTGTACGCACTGCTCTAATTGTCTTATTAAGTTCAAGTATTCAGCGAATTTCAAACAAATCGATATCAATGACATTTCGGAAGCGAGATCGAATGGTGGCGATCAGTAGAAGCTAGTAAAAATCGAACCTTGTTCAAACAATTCGTTGAATGACTTGTTATCAAACTGTTTGGACTGAACAAACAATTCATTTTCTTCTTCTCACGTCAAAACGCTTCGGTTAAACTCCTAGGTTAGGTTAGGTCGGAGTGGTAGCTCTGATTTCACAAAGCACACTTGAGCACGTATAGCGGCCCGTTGTGATGCCACGGGTGAACGCAGTCCCTGTACTGACCAAGTTCCACCACTATGAGGGAAAAGGAAGAAGTTGGTCAGCGCAAGGGCTGCACAACGGAAGCACGACTACCCCGCACTGGAAAACCAGCCAGAAAGTTTGATGAACGAGGCTATGTCTTTGATATCAACGGATGATAGCTCCGTTAAGCTAACAAGAAATGGGGAGCCAAATAACCTATATCTACACCTGGCAAGAGACGGGCACTGACAAAGAAAGTGAATGACAGTCTCCTCTTCCTCAGAGGTCCTGCATCCACGGCAGAAGTCGTTAAAGGGGAGCCTCATTCTTTCCGCGTGTCTACCCATGACGCAATGACCCGTAAGCACGGCCACTGTAGTCGAGATGACGTCACGACCAAGACCAAGTAATTGGTTGGTACGCCTTTTATCCATCAAGGACCAGGTGAGCCTAGCGGTGGAGCAGGACTCTTCATTGACCCAGGATAGGTTGACGTCCCGAAAGAATTTCCGTGCAATGGTCAGCTTGACCGAGGCAAGTGGTATACCCACTTCAACAGAAGAGGATTCCGGAAGGAGCGCACCAGCTCTGGAGAGCTCGTCGGCCCTACAGTTTCCCGGAATTTCACTGTGCCCGGGGACCCACACCAGAGAGACACTGGTGAAGAGCCCCGAGAGAAGGTCGAGACAGCGGCGACATTCTCTAACGATCCTAGAGTTATTCACGAAACCCAATAGAGATTTTATCGCGGCCTGACTATCAGAGAAGACCGAGACGCGAGAGAAAGGAGCATCGTTGACGAGGATCCATTGAGCGGCCCGGTAAATCGCCATCACCTCCGCCTGAAACACGCTGCAGTAGTCCGGCAAACGGAGAGAAATATTCAGGTTCAGTTTCCCAGAGTAGATACCGCTTCCAACACCATTATCGAGTTTAGAGCCGTCGGTTAAACTCCTACTCTATAAACTTTTCTTCCATTGAGTTTCTCATAAAACTCTTTCTATTTTGATATTTAAATTAAACAAAGTATGTGTCAGATATTATCGAATCTTTTATTCGTTTGAAAATCCACGGGTCCATTACGTGTTGAATATAATATCGGTCAAAAGCCAGCCACGGCTTTTCTGAATGGAGTGCATCCGAAATGTCAAACTTTACATGACTATGCGGCATAAATCGGACTGAATTTAAATTTTTTTGCATTGGTTATGTTGGTTTTGAGTACCGCTGTGGTTTGTAACTTATTCGCATGTCTCTGCGACTTAAGAAAAATGACAAAGTCTTATGGAATCAAAGTCCGCAAACATGGTGGCCAGTTCATATGACCTCCACGTGAGATGACCATGCCCTCAAAACCATCGTGTAGAATGTCCAGAATGGCAAGAGTTGTATGGCATGTAGAGTCGTCATGTTGAAACCACATCTAATTTAGGGCAAAAGAAGTTAGTAATCGTAGACCTTTAGTGAAGAGGCCTCCAGCTCAAAATGCCCACCAAACAGTGACTATTCGGGATATCTTGAACGTTCTTAGATCTCATGCGGATTGGTATCGTTCCAATTTGAATAATTTTATTTGTATTTTATTTATTCATCCAGAAATATTTCTTATCGATAAAAACGATTTTTTAATGAAAGTTAGATACGACTGTCATCTGCAACAGAACCCACTTAGCGAACACAAGTCATTACTTATGGTTGTTAATGGGGATTTGGCAAAACAGAAAGATAATGCCAAAGTTCGAAAATTGTTGTTGGATATTAGAGAAAGGTGGTCTGTTTTTGAACCAATTGCTAACTGAATTTATTCGAGTAATCAATATAATTTAATATAACCAATCGCTGCTGTCTAGGACGTAGTGCGTTATCTTATTAGACGTAAGGCCACTGTTCAAACATTCTGACGTGAACAAGATGAAATATAAAAAAATATTCTTCGGCGATTTCTTCTCAATAGATTTCTGGCTGAAACTCGGAGTGTAAATAGAATTGCCATGAAAAGTTTCTCAAAAATCTGTCGTTCGAAGTCCACTTGAAACTGTAGGTCCCACCACTCATATATAAAATTAACACACACAACATCAGTGGTGTGAGTACCTCGAAACGTAATCTTGGCTAAAGGGTTGTAATGACCAATAATGTTAAGTATGTATCAAAATAAACATGAAGTGTGTAAAATTCTCTAGATATACCAGAATTCTCCATCAAAAAATTATTTGTAAACTGTTAGAATTTACTTTCTCCAATTATTTGTGTGTGTAAAAAATGTACTCTAAACATTTTCTGACTGGAAGTGAATAAAGAAAATCTTATTGAAATATATTCCTATTGCCCAAATTACAAGCTTAAAAAAACTATCTGACACTATTTACTTTTATTAAGTTTTTTTAAGAATTATTTCCGATTTGATACTTTTGTTTTAGGCAGCACATTACAGCCCTTACTGTACATATCTAATTTTATTCACCCTATAAAACTTTTAGTCTATTCCCATTTCCTGCCCCGTAATTCGGAATAGCGCAATTCCATAGAGAAAATTTTTAAATTTATTATTATTATCATTTATTACTTTATTTTGGTTTTGTTTTGTTTTTTTTTTTTCATCGTATGTAAAAACTTGTGTAAAGCTAATTAAATTAATTTTTAGATGCAAATTAAAATATATTTTAATTTAGAAACTTTACATAACCACTAACTAACATTCTCTATATACTCTAATATTATATCCAATTAGATGTACACACCGAAAAAAAAAATATGATTGCTGGGTACCAGACATCAGCAATGAGTATTCAAAAAGATGAGTATCATACTCATAATTTCAGATATTTATACGCATTCATACTTATTTTAATATCATGGAACCTGTACTCATATTCAAAGTTTGAAGTACTCATCATATTCATACTTAACAACACGTATGATGTTGTTGATTTCCACTCTCCATAACTCAACATACACACACGAATCACAAAGTAAGAATGATGCGCGTACGAATACTAAAATACTCACTAAATGGTTGTATGTTTGCTTTGCTTGCTGCTCTGTCTTTTTTGCTTCTGTGTCTTTTTTCTTTTGTTGTAAATGCAACGATAACTAAGACTGTAAATTTTAATGAATGCTTCGAGTCACTCGAATCATTTATAAGTATTTTTTCTAAATTTATGAATCTAAATGAGTAGGCTTATGAATCAAACATATTTCGAATGGTATGAGTTTGATGTCAATGTTGTACGCATACCCATTGCAAATTGTACTTATAAATCAACGTTGTAGTGAGTATAAATGAATCAGAGCAGAGAAGTTCAATTTTAATATTTTTGACTCACTTATGTATATTCAAAATTTCATGATTGCTTATGAGCAGCGATAAAACGATTCATTGCTGATCTCTGGTGTAAAATGAAGCTATTGTGTGTTATAAAATTTATCGTAGGGTTATCTCAATCACATCTTTTTCTTCAGTGTATATCTAAGTGGTAAATATTCATGTACTTGGCTTATGGAAATATGTAAAATCTAAACTTTTATTTAAATAAAATTAAACTTTGTTGTTTTTGTTTATGGCTACTGAATTTTAGTTGCCGAACATATACATACATACATATACAAGCATATACTTATGGTCTTGTATTTTATTTTGCAAAAATACTTTCATTAGCTGGATTATAATTTAGTGTGTTTAAACAAAAAAACCAAAAAAATTAAATTCGTTTGTGATTTTATACGTTTGCCTGTGTTTGTAAAATAATTGTAACTCCAGTGCGTAAAAATACAATAAAAATTTTATTATTTTTTTTTTGATTATTTTTAAACAACTATGAATTGTTAATGGAATAATTCAAACTGTTTTTAGCAAAGAATTTAATAAATGAAATTTTTTCCCTTTTTTCCTGCGTTTTTTTTTGTGAAATTATTGTTGGCATGTTGGAAATACTTGCTTCAAATATGCACTTAAATGGGAATTTTATTAAATGATTGAAATATGTATGTTTTCAATGAATTTAAACAAATACTAAAGTTAATATAAACAAAAATATTAAGTTTTTACAAATATCGATAAGTTATGTATTTTAAATTGAACAGAAAGTATTGCTTTGCCAAATAGTTGTGAATTTTTTTTTTTTATTAGATTATAAAGAAGAAATATTCCGATCCCTGATCTCTGGTTTAGTCGCTAGTTAACTACATGTTCTACGAGAAAGGTAAACTGTAGACCAGATAAAACTATGTAATTGAGGGTACGTGTCCTCCTATTTATTAAGAAATAAAGAAAATGTTTCAAAAATTTTTTTTTGTGATTTCGGATAAGATTCGGACATGGCTGTTGTATTTCGAAAATATATTCCTTCTTTCCTTGTTGTGTGAATAATATTTTAGTCAAAAACAACAACACTATCCTAACAGATTTGATTCAAAATTGAGAGTCATATGAAAAAAATAATCGGGCAATTGCACCGCCATAAGAGTCCAGAAAATGCTTACAAATATAGCTTTCGAAATCGAAAAAGCGATGTCCAAATTTTTTTAAATTTTTGCTCCAACCATAAGAAAAAACGGAAATTATGAAACGAAAAAAATATTTCTTACGGCGACTTCCACCCAGTAGTCTTCTTACAAAAGTTTTAAGAGCAAATATGTAAGTTGATACCAAGAAGGGCTATCTAAACTTTTCATTCAGATTCGATTGCAGGACTCGATTCTCAGGAACAAAATTAACACAGCGTAGGTGGTGAAAGAAGTCAGGTTGTAATAGACGTTATCTACACGGATTTCAGCAAGGCTTTTGATAAAGTCAGCCATGTACTTTTGAAGAAGAAACTTTATTTAATGGGATTTACTAATCTTAGTTTAAAATGGATTTACTCAGATTTAACTAACAGAAAACAAACCCCGTTCTTTTTAAAAACTGCGGCTCCAGAAGTATTGATGTCTTATCTGGTGTACCTCAGGGTAGCCATCTTGGACCGCTTCTGTTTTCATTGTTTATTAACGACTTACCTGATATGATTCACTATTCCAATATCCTAATGTACGCTGATGACGTAAAAATTTTCCTAAGTTATCGCTAAATTTCCGATCAGAAACTTCTTCTAAATGACCTAAATTCGTTTCATTTATGGTGTAATTTAAATCTAATGCAGCTTAATCTCAAAAAATGTAAATACATGAGATTTGTAAGAAAGAATCCGATTCCTGCAAACTATGCTTTTGATAGATACGAGCTTGAGCTTGTAGATAACTTCCTGGATCTAGGAGATCTACTTAATCCCAAACTAAATTTTATTCCGCACATAACTATGATAGTAAATAAAGCTAGAAGCGTACTTGGTTTTATAAAACGGTGAGCAAAAGAATTTAACGATCCTTATGTTACTAAATCGCTTTACACATCTCTTGTAAGGCCTGTACTCGAGTATGGATCCATAATATGGGATTCTCTATATAAAAAATGTTCCGACGTCATCGCATCTGTACAAAAGCAATTTCTGATGTGTTGTCTCCGAGGACTGAATTTCAATCCCACAAGTTTACCTTCTTATTCTGCCAGACAAGCATTAATGAAATTTCCGATACTTAAATGCCGCAGAACTATGTCAAATATGTACCTTGTTAATATTCAACGTAATTAATGGTGATATAGGCTCCAGTTTTTCAATTCATAATATCACGTTTAATGTTCCTCAACGTCCGTCACGTCATTTTTCCCCATTATCAATACAATTTTTTAGATCCAACTACGCTGGTGCTGATCCAATAAGGAGAATGTGTAATGAATTTAATAAATTGTAAGGGGTGATTTTTTAAGAGCTATAGGAAAGTTTTTCAAGAAAAAACACATAAAATTCAGAAAAATGCATGAAATCTTTCTTTGAATCGATAGTACGGTCCATATAATTTAATGTTTGAAGATTATTTCATGCAAATGGTCCATCCGCTTAGTCCAATTTTGGCATACTCTTTCCAACATTTCGGCCGGTATCTCACGAATAAATGCTTCAATGTTGTCTTCCAATGCGTCAATTGATGCGGGCTTGTCTGTATAGACATGAGCTTTAACATAGCCCCACAAAAAATAGTCTAAAGGCGTTAAATCACACGATCTAGGCGGCCAATTGACCGGTCCCGAACCTAAAATAAAATGTTCACCGAACTCGCCTCTCAATAAGTCCATTGTTACGCGTGCTGTGTGGCATGTGGCACCGTCTTGTTGAAACCACATGTCATGCAAGTCAAGCTCTTGCATTTTGGGCCAAAAAAAGGTTTAGTCACAATAGCCCGAATAGCCGCTTGAGTGGGTTGATTAAACTGACCATAAAATGGAAGAAGCGCGCGATGAACTTTCTTAACAGAGCACGCATTTTGATAATAAAATTCAATGATTTGCAAGCGTTGTTCGTTTGTAAGACGATTCATGGTTAAATTATAGACCAAACTGAAGATATTTGACAGTGAAACAAAACACGAAACATGCGTGAGCTATTTAAACCAGTGTTGCCAAAAAGATAATAGCTAAAAAATCACCCTTTATATGCTAATTGATTTTTCTTTATCGAATATTGTTATAAAAATTAATGTAATTAAGTATTTAAATTCATAGGTTTTTGAGAATTAATGTTTTATAATATTACTTAATTGCCTTCAAGGAATATTTCCAAATAAGGCAAATAAAATAAAAATAAATAAAAAATAATCTAGCTAAAGGATTTTAATGTTCAAAAATCTTTGTAAATATTGCTCGCAGTTGTTAAGAAAAAAAAAAATAGACAAACCTCAAGTTTAGTAACAGGGCGATGTATTTTTACTAAATTCACACTATAGATACATACATACGTCAACAAAAATTTTACATCTTTGGGATAATGCCTGTACAGTCCGTGGTTGGGAAGGATTGTGAATAATAAACGTAGACTCTAAAGTAGACTCTCTCTCTTAATTTTAAGCTTTTCAAACCGGTGAAGCAGCTTTAAACTTTAAGAAATTGAATATTGTTTAATTTGAAATTCAAAATTCCGGTTGTAATTCTTTTTTTTTTTTTTTCAATAACTGCCATAATCATACTGCAGACTATAATTATAGGACAAAGAAATTTTAACGAATTTCATACACTGAAGCAAAAAGCTGCATTATTGTTGAAATATTTATTAAAGAAAAAAAAAACAAACAAAAAAAAAATAAAAACAACAATAATAATAATAATAAAAAGCACGCCAGATGATCATAAAAGTATTCGTTTCAATAGAAGAAAGGAAGAAGCACAAGGATTCCAATACAAAACTTTATTATTTGCTGAATAAAATAAAAAATAAAAAAAAAAAAGAAAAAAATGAGAAAAAATTCTAAACAAAAGGGGGTTGAAAAATTGCGTTACTTCGACTGTAGACGTTGATTACAAAAGAATGTTTTTAAGGGTTGGAATTGGTTTGGGTTCGACTACCTCTTTGAATAGCTACTGCCACCACACAACCTCAGCGGTATTGGTTGGCTACAAAGTCTAAGTAAAGGCTTCACTCACATTGTACACAGAATCTCCATGAGTACATAATGAGTAAATCTGTGAGCAAGTGTTTGTGTGTATGTGTGTGTCTGTGTATTTGTGTAGCAAATGAATTTTAATTTTATATGCCAAAACCAACGAAAAGTGATAATTTTTGTTTTGAAAGTGGTGGTGGATTGTATTGTATATATTAGTATGTGTGTGTGTGTATTTGTGTTTTGGTCAGTTTATTTGTGTCCTTTTTGAAAAGCATAAGAAACAGGACTGTTGTTGCTAGAAGCCAAAAGTTGTATTAAATATGCCGTTTTTTGTTTTCTTCTTCTTCTTCTTTTTTTTTTGATAAATTTTGTTTTTGTTGTTTGCGTTGTATTTGTGAATTAGAGAAAATCATGGCTGCCATTGTTTTGTTCCACGTTCGTTTTTTTTTATTTCTGGGACGCCATGTTTATTATGTCCTGTTGCCTCTGTCCTTGTAGCATGAAAGAAATCCAAATTATTTGTTTCTATGCTTTTGCCACATGCGTTTTAAGGAATCATCATTCATTATTAATCTCTTTGTAGACATTTTCTAACCCAACCAGCAAAAGTAAAATGAATTGAAAATGAGAAATTGGAAAAAGGGTTCACATTTTTCCTGTCTAAAGTTTTTCGATCCTTTCGTTTGTTTTTTATGCCATTTTTCTTCTAAAGGTTATGATGGGTTTTTAGTGGTATCGGTATGAGCATGTGTAAATGTTTCATTTATTCAGGCTTAATTCTGTTGAATTTGAATTGTGAACTTGTTTTGTTTCTTTTGTTTAAAGGTGAGCCAAAAGGTGGGAGCATTGTTTAAACAAAGGGTTTTCTTTTCGCTACCACCAAAGCAAATGGTTTTTGACTGAAAAACCTCTAACCTGACTTACCTTGCCGTTGTTTTTGTTTGTTTGCTGCTGTTTTATTTTAAAGCTTGAAAATCTTCTTTATTTTCGTTAATTTTCCTAACAAAAGGTGAAGGCTTTTTACATAATGAGATCATTTCTATGTTGTACTTGTTGTTGTTGTTGTTGTACAACCCTTAACCTTTTTGTTTCGTTAATTGGAAAAATTCTATTGTTTTGCGTTTTTTTCCATCAATTTTAAATTTTTTTTCTGTTGCTTTTATAATTAATGCCTTTATTTGTTTATGCCTGGAGTTGATTTATTTAAAAAAGAATTTTCAAAAATTTGTTTCTTTTTTAGAAAATTAAACACTTTATTGTTTGTTTTGAAAACTTTTGAACTGTCAGTTTGATGTCAAGAACTGATGCAAAATTTAGAAAAATTAAAATTAAATTAAAAACATTTGAATTAGGCTGAGTGCACACACAACGGCTCAACAACCTAAATTTCTATCAACAAAAAAAAAAAATAATAAGACGGAATATATTCATGAATTGACTAACTGGTGATGAAAATTGGGTCACCAATAAAACCTTAACTATACACGAACATGACCAAGTCGTAAGTAAGCGGTATAAATGAAGGAATTAATGTTTAGAAACTTTTTAATGGAATTTAGTGGCAATTACAAACAGATATCCAGGCCTGTACTCTTAAACCAGAAGGACATGTGCTTAATTAAGCGAATAGTAAAGCAACTGCCTTCCAATCACACGTCACTAGAAACTCGGCATTAACTGATTACCGTCTGTTTTTGTGAATTTCTTGTATAACTTACTTAATTTCCGAAAACTTTTGTTAAACAGAATCGTGGTGGATTTTTAAGAGATAAGTATCATCGCCTTACCTTAAAAGTTAAGAATTCAAATTATTTTTAATCTTAGATGTCTTTTTACAAAAACTTAAACGTGAACGTAAAGAGTGTTTAACTATTCAAATTTGATATAAACTTCTTAATTTCCACCGAACAATACATTTGAAATGCATTGGGTTCCAGTCGACATACAACATATAAGGCTGCTATATGCACAAGTCGAGGTTTGGAAAAATCGAGGTTTTGGAAAATGACTTTGCTTGGTGGTATTATTACAAATAATTTAGGTGGTCGTTTTGTAAGGAACGCACTGTTCGGGATCGGATGTTATCGGATAGCATCAGACGTGGTAGTCGTCTTAACATTTTCACTTTCCATGCATGGTCTTTATCACGTATGGATAGTGTTTACTCAATATTAGCCTTGATTAACAAATGGTGGATATCACTTAAGAGGACTGGTCACGTTGGCAGTGAAAAAGTCGTAGGTGGTGATAAGCTACTATCACGCTCATCACTATCCGCTACTTAAGGCAGGGAAGTAGATCGCATCGACAACTATATAAGTTGTAACACGACAGATCTAGCTATACTGTCATCATATTAAAATATTTATTTTGATCAGTATGTGTGTGTTTTTCAACGCTGGAAGGTTATATGATTTCGTCATAAATAATCTCTTCAGAAGTTTCAATTTCTTCAGAGAGTATCGACAGATACCATGTATTAGTTTTGATTTTTTTTTCATACGACACACAGGTGCCATAATCTTTAACACCACTCGGTATTGGACAATTAATTACATTCTCTGCGGTCGCATCATACCTAAGCTAATCAAAACTTGTGTAAGAGACCTCCAAACTTTGACAGTTGATAAAGTCTGTTTAGTTAAAGTTTCCTCATCTGTAATTTGGTAGGTTTTAGTTGATTTTAAGCGGACGCCACTTATGCCACATTACATATTCTGTACACCGATTTAAAGGCATGTTTATCTAACATTGATGTGATGTAAACTGGCCACCAAGATCGTGCGATTTGACACCGAAGCATTCGTCCCTGTTTCTTATAACGTCAGCAGATACAAATTTTAACAACTCGTTATATCGCGTTTGGCCTGAATTTGAACCGAAATCTGCTAGCACTTATGAATTCAATTAATTCAAATTAATTTTTAACAAAGTCCACGATGCATGGTGTAAATTTATAAATATTGTTGAAGATTTTTGTATGCTTAAATTCGATTTTCTAAGTTTTTATTTAATTTTATGAAAAATATCTAGAATTTAAAAATAAAAATCATTTCTTTTTATAGTTCAACACTAATACCATAACCTTGAAAATCTCATAAAATGTTTACCATTTTGTTTTGAGACGCTCTACTCTCCCCAATTTTTCAATTCTTTTTTTTCTGTTTCTGGTTTCTATGTTACCAGGCGTTTGGAATATGGACAAAAAAGAATCTCTTACACTCCCCATCGAAAAAAAAAAACAATTCATAGAATGTAAAATATTTACTCAAGGGGTTGTTAACGAAACATATAAAGACTCCAATACAAATAAAGAATTCCACAAAAAAGAAGCAGAAGAAGAAAAAAAGCATCAAAAAATAGAATTTAAAAATTTATTTTCTTTCATATACGAGTGGTTTGGAGATAATGTATGTTGCATGACCAGAAGGATTTGTTAAGCGTTTGTTGTCCAAACAACAATAAGGCCTATGCATGAATACATGGTACATACCTACATACACACATTATGTGTATATGTTTTATGTATGTATGTATGTAGGCATCTATTCATTGAAAATAAGATGAAGCTTGCTTTCAAAGCTCCATAACTCTTGAACTTTTCTACTTTTTTTCTTCGTTTTTGAACACATAAACGCCAATAGCACGAAGGGTATTTTTGTACGAAATTATACCGACTCATACCTGTTAAAAGGATTCTTACAAGTGTAGTCATTGGAGGTAAGAATTACACTCGAAAACAATTCGATAAAAACATTGTTCGATAAAAACATTTAATCAAATGAAAGATTAAAATTTTCCAGCAGAAAAAAAAAAGAAAAATGAATACAATATTACAATTGATAACAGATATTCAATAGTAATAATTTTATTACAAAATATATTTTACTTTTTATATTCCGATATCTGATATTATTATCCGAAGAGAGCACATGCCTTAAAATTGGCATTTGTCATAATTGTGTCAGATGTCTCTTTCGGCGTCTACAATACACAAAAACAGGTGAAAGAGATATACCTGAAAGTTTCACATTTAACACTCAATTGAAAATCTGCATTATTGCATGCTAAAAAGACTATCTGGCTGCTTCAGGAAGCCCCAGCGCAAATTAGACAACAAAAGCATACCTTGTTTATTTTAAAATATCTTTTGCAATAGGTTAACGGCTACATGTTTATCAATTACGCTGCTTCGCAACGACACCCACTTTTATGAGAGAGACCATTCCATGCAGTACAGATGGTTCAGCATATAGTGGAACAGAAGCGAGATATTCGGTCTCCAAACACTATAGAGACATCGGAGAATGTCCTCAATACAATTTGGACACGAATTATAGAAGACGAGACATAGTAAGTCGCCATAGTCTAGTAGATAGTGTGTTGGCTTATTAGACGTGAGGACACGGTTCAAATCCCAGGTCAGTCAGCTCTTAAAAAGCGTAATATGGCAGATTTCTGGCAAAAACTCTGAGTGTAAATAAAATTGCCATGAAAAGTTTCTCTACATTCTGTCATTCGAAGTCTACTTTAAACTGTAGGTCCCGCCACTCATGTATAAAATTAACACACACAACATACATACATAAGTGGTTTGGAAACTAGGTCATAATCCTGATTAAAGGTTTGTTATGACCAATTATGTATTAGACATAGTAATACTATCTGACATTCAGGACGCCAACTGAGTTTCTACGAGGTTGACTAAAGATGGAATATACTGGTTAGTTAAATCAGCTAGGCAGACCTAAATACCAGGTCATATGGTCATATCAATTTGCGGCATTGAACAGTCAGATCGCTACGAGTAAAGGACAGCTTCTACGCTGCTGATGAGATCATATCCTTTTAGTTTAGAAGGAAGAAGGTATTTGAAGGGCATACTAAGCAAAGGTTTGAGACAATCCAAATTTTGGATGGATAATTATAATGAGAAGTGATTTGAGTTATGCAACAGACTATCGAGAATTTGCCCAGCAAATGTAGGCTCACTCGTTACTGCGTGCAGCGTTAAGGCATCTTAGAAGGAGACTCCTGGATATTTATCGAGCAATAGGTAGGGAATTATCTTTACCGACACTGAACAGCATCCGAAAGTGTCCCAATGCAACAGGTTTGAACGAGACTTTCTGGGGATACCTTATATAGGTTGAGGCCTGTACAATACATTGTCTAGTCTCCTTACTTGACCAACTCTATGTATTCTGCTTTAATACTTCCATTTTGTTTCAAAAATCAGTCGATGTCCAGTAAACATCGACGTATTTTGTGATAAATCGAAGCTTTACAGCGATATTTTTTGTCAAATGTGTATTACAACTTCAGAATGAATATCAGAATTTCAGATGGACCCTGCTCTGGATGGCCAGTTATTGAAAGTTGTGAGTGAAGTTTGCAACTGGTTTGCCAGACTATAGCAGAGACAGGAAACTTCAACCATAGGACAGTTTATATTTATGATTACTTAAAAAAATTGGATATCTAGATTACCAGCATTCATCAGTGAGACTATTTAACCATTCTTAAAAAGAATCATTCCTGACGATAAAATGTTATAAAATAATCGTGTTTATACACCGGTGAGCCTCTCCAAACAGGGTTCTGCTAAGTATTTGGTGTGATTGAAAAGGATCTCTACTGTGCACAACGTCATTAAGAATGAATAATTTTTTGTAGCTCATTCTGAAAGAATCTGTATATCAAAGATTGTTGATAGCAAGCAAATTAGTTAGTTTTGGTATAGCTACAGTAAAGTCTGGTGGTGATGTACCCCAGAGAGAAATAACAGCAAATATTATACGAAGATTAATCCAATCCCAATACAACGACCCCAAAAACCTTTAAAAGAGGGCGTTGTGTCAATGAGACCCTTCCATCCTGTTTGGTTTTGGAGAGGAGATCATTGACCGCCAGGATAATGCAGTTTGAAGACACTATACTATTTTGTATGGAGATACGTGATGGGCAAGCGAACTACAACTCCAGTTCTGGATGCAATTGGCGAGATACTGGCCGAAATACTAGCAAAGGTATAATCAAATTGGAACTCATAAATGTCCTACCTACGGTGTAGCTCATTATGTAAAAATGAGAAAAGGAACCATTAATCGGTTAAGCTTTCGTTGTTCCATACTAATACGAATGAAGGCAGCGAAAATATCTTAGATGAAGCTTTTATACTTAAATGTGTAACTAAAATACATTATTTTCTCGAGTGTATGCTTTCACAAAAAGTGTGAGCAGCATGCATAAAGATAAAAGAGTACGATTGGAGCTGCTCCATGTCTAACCGTTTGAACATTGTTCATGTGTCTGAAAGTACTTTAAGTGTAAGTAAAATTGTCATTTTGGGTGCGTAATAAACACTTTACAAGTAGTACATGCAGTACAAACATAGAAGCATTTGTATCGACCTGCAGACAGACTTTGGCATTGGTTGTGTGGAAAACATTCTTTAGACGTCCACATCCATTCGCCCTTGCCAGCGAAGCAAGTCAAAATCATCATTTAACAAAATATGTCTACTCCGGCTTTGATTGTGTGCCATTGTTTAAATACTAAAACGGAGTTAAATTTTTAAAGAAGACACAGAAAAAAAACATAAATGATTTTCAAACGAATGCTTTATTCAAATCAAGATTTTTTACGTAATGAGAAATGGGAACGTATCCCAAGCAATTTGATTGCTACAACATTCTATGTTTATTAATGTTTTGATTTAAGATTTTTGAAAAAAGTGGTTGAACGGAATGACTGTGAACGACATTTGGATAAGATTGATAAAGGGCAGTATGAGGATTTAGTTCGATCCAGATACATACATAATTGGTCATTACAACTCTTCAGTCAGGATTATTAACCTAGTTTCTCACACCACTTATGTTGTGTGTGTGTTAATTTTATACATAAAGTCGACACTTTAAAGTCGACTCCGAACGACAGATTTTTTGAGAAACTTTTCATGGCAATTTTTTTACTCTCAGAGTTTTTGCCAGAAATCTGCTGAGAGGAAATCGCCGAAGAAATACTTTTTGTATTTTTGTTTTGATGTCTGGCCTGGGGCTCGAACCCTGGCTTTACGTCTAATAAGCCAACACACTACCTACTAGATTACGGCGACTTCAATTTAGAAATAGGCTTAGCAATAAATTTCCTTTAAATAGTTTTATCTTCTAATAATATCCACTTATTTATTATCATTTTCGAGGAAAGGAAGGAACCTTAAATGAAAATCATGAGAGTACTTGACTCTTATGAGAGAACATGAGTACAAAGAATACAAATTGGTATACTGGAAACAAGTTACATTTTTTAGGTTCTAAGCATTTGAGCGATTGCGTGCACCAGATACAGGACAACACGGTATTGCATTGTTAAAGCAATAGTCCAAATATAAGCGGATAAATGTTCTCACTCGTTCATTAGAGTGTTTGTTGCGATTGATATGAAAACTAAAATTTGCTTTATGAGAAACACAATCTGGTTTTATGTGAGCCGGTTAATGCCAGCCGAAATAATCATCTGTACCAGTGGTGTTGTCGAGCCGGAACGCTCCGGAACGTCGTTCCGGTACTTCCTTTTTGGACAGGAACGCGTTCCGGAACTAAAGATGATTTCTGATAAATGGAATTGGCTGACGTTTAAAAAAAAAAAAAAAAAAAAGAATTGCTGATTTTTTATTCTAATTTTTATATGTATTTTTATAAACAAGGGTTTGAACCGAACCCGAACTGGAACAAAAACCGGAACGAACCGGCTTGTTTTTCCGAACCGTGAACCGGAGTCCGGAACGTTTTTTTCTGCTGAATCGGAACTCGACCGAACCGAAACAAATACGTGAACCCGAACCCGAACAAATTACTACTTATTTGAGTATTTAAAACCATTCTTTTAACCCTTTCGGCCGCATTTAAATTTAACTGTTGCTACCAAGAGAATCACTTATTTTTTCCATACAAAAATGAAGAGCGGGTATTTCCGCCTTTTGATCGTTAAATCATGATTTTTAACTGTGGGTCAAATGACGGGAATTCCCGCGATGACGAGATTGCATTCAGAAATTCAATTTGTTTTATGCTATATACAGGGCCGATCCTGACGACGGGCGAAAATTGGGGGAAATCTCCCTCCCACCCCGTCGTTAAATTTCGGACATGAGATCGCACAGAGCGCCCGCCTTCCCAGGATCGGCCCTGTCTATATAATCATATATACGCATTCCGGTAAAAAAAAATTAGCACAACACCACTGATCTGTACTGTAGTACAGAAATTTTTTTAGAATAACTTGCTATTGTCCCCAAAAGAAAGATGTGGTTCAGGAGGGAATCGAAAAATTTCCAGAAGGATGGATTGATGTTACTGTCCTGAACCTCTTCTAAAATTAAAAGAATTATACGATTTATACTATAGAATAGGCCATACTGTTTTGAGATTGATGAAAAATATAATGACATTTTTTGTCATTTCGCATCCTTTGCATCCTTCCCATCTCATGGTATCGCTTTCACTTTTTGTAACTCTATCGTTTTGGCTCATACGCTTAATAACCCACAGACAGATTTTTGTTGCTGTACCTTCACTGGCTATTTCTGTGGCTTATTTGTCACTTCCACACAACTCACTTATAGACAGACAGGCGCTATTTCCACACCTCCCTCCCCCCTCCATTTTCAAAAGATTAAACGGTACCGAATATTGTTTCGTATTTCTGTGCTCCTTTGTGACATAAAATCTGCTTTTTTGTCCTTCTTCTGCTTGCTCCTGTAGACTAAAAATTCATTTGCAATCCATTCATGATTTAAATACATAAGCAAACAACAACAATAACGTCAAGACATTATCGAAGAGTATGAGTGGAAAGGTGGTGACAAGAAAGTAATACGAAATTGAAACATTTGTAACAGCCGGCTAATAAATGTTTTTTGTCACCAACTGTACTTGTCATGTTATTTGTAAACGCTAAAGAGAAATAATTATTCATAAAATTTTTTTCTTTTTTCTTCGAAGGCATATTACAAAGGAATTTTTAGTCCATTAAATTATATGGCATCTGGTAACCCTGTTCAAGGATATTTTTAATATTTTCTAATTAGTTTTCCTTTCCTTTCCTTTATCCTTTTTTTGTTTATTAATTCAATACTTTTTTTTCTATTTTAAAAGCCCAAAGCTTTTTAACACTGTGCGTGAAAGCTTTTCATTTCTAAGGGATTCATTAAAGTTTTCTAATAAGTTTTTTCGTTTTTATGTTTGTTGTTATTGCTTGCGTTGTTGGCAAGAGTAAATTAGAAAAAAAGGGTTGCAATTATTTAGTTCAACTATTACACAATAGATGGCATTGTTGTGGTAATCATTTCCTTTGTTTGCAAGAGACTTTTAAGCTTAAGAAATGAAAAAATAAAATAGAAAAATTTTAATAAGTTGAACTCATATAAGGCACAATATAAAATTGGTCAACTAAAATTAGAAATTTTAAAAATACTTGAATTGTAAGCTATTTACAAAATATCTCTTTGTAATGGTTGTTTGAAAAAGAAATGCAATTTTTTTTATGAAATATTAAATCTCTGATGAAGACAGACTGTGACAAGTACAGTACCCGGAGGTCGAATTGACCCATTGTACAACGTCCTAGCTTCTCACACCACTCGTGATGTGTGCGTTACCTACAGGGACCTACAGTTTAAAGTCGATTCCGAACGACAGATTTTTGAGAAGCTTTTCACGGAAATTTTTACTCTCAGAGGATTTTGCCAGAAATCTGCTGAGAGGAAGTCGCCGAAGAAATATTTTCATATTTTCGTTTTGATGTCGGACCTGGGATTTGAACTCGGGCCTTTCGTCTAATAAGCCAACACACTACCTACTAGACCCCGGCGAAGTGATTACTGACAGATATAACAATTTTTTAAAATCTCGAGATAGTCTATTCTGGGAGATTTCCCGGGGTCCCCAGACAAGTTAACATCAATCGCTAACATTGCTGAAAGGTCAGGCAGTGCTGCCTCAGAAGAAATTGCTGGACTCAATGAGCATGGTAACCCACTAGTAGTGGTAGTAGTAGCCACTACTACCTTCAATTCAACAACGCCAAAATGTGTTCACAGATTACGTTATTTATAACGACAGTTGACAACTCTGTTAGTCTAGTGCCAGACTCAATAAATCAATGAGTGAAAGTGAAACAAAAAAGGTTACGCTTCGTGACGGCTAGACGGAATAAAAAAAATTGTTAAATGATAAAATTATCACGGCTGTAAACCGATGTTAAATAAATAACTTAAAGAATTTCAATTAAATTCCGCCTAGTATTTAAGTACAGAGAACCATTCCAGTTATCTTCGACTCGTATTGCCGACTGTATAAACTAGGCTTATATCAAAAGTACCACATGGATCAAAAGGTCCTTTTTAAAGGATTTTTTGCTGAATTTATAGTGTCCAGAATAGATTTTCCTATTTTGCAGCATGTTCATCCTGCTGCCTGGATTCGGTGTGCTCTGTCGTATGCCTCTAATAGCATCAACTATTAGTGATATTTTCCCTTTATTATTAAAAGCGTAATATTTTCTTTTCTACATCCATCCATTTGCATTGGTAAATATAAAAGATATAAAAGTACGGACCTTAACAAGATTTTAAGCAACTATAGTAGACACGACATAAAGATTTGCTTTGAAAGTTTTGTGGTTTCTTATGAAAGAGGTTTTGCACAATGGTTTTAGTTTTAAAGAATGGCTTTGGTTTAAAAGTTTGCTTATCAACAAATTATAATCAATTTATTTGGTCACCTTTATTTGATGCGAAATAGTTTCTAATTAACGTAAAACTTTTTGCATATGCCTGACCAAGAAAATCTTAACGTAATGTGTGCATTGGTACTTATGTCCTGTGCCTATATGTAGTATGTGCTGTTGGCTAAGCCGGCCTTTAGCCTTCAAAGAACATAAAAATGCCATAAAGATATCTCTGATCTGCTAATTTAAAGTTCAATTTAATAATGCTGCGAGTTTTTTTGTGCATTTTCTATCTCTAACGAAAACAAGTATCTGTCGGTAGATTTCTATTGAAATAGCAACAAATTTTGTGATTTAATTCGTGTTAAATACCTGTTGATAGTAGACTACCTATCGCGTGATTTGAGAGGAAAACGTTTCTATGCCATACCATCTATTTCAATGGTAAAACATGTTTATTTTATTTTACAGAAAGAAATCTCTTCAAATATACCTGGGTGCTTATCAGAGATCAGCAACGAGTATTCAAAACGATGAGTAGATTCGAGTCATACTTATTATTTCTAATACTTATACGCATTCATACTTATTTTAATATGATACTCATACTACTCATACTCAAAGTTGGAAGTACTCGTCGTATTCATACGTAACAATACGCATGATGTTATTGACTTCGACTCGTCTCTACTTAACATTTACACGAAGCACAAAATAAGTATGATTCGCGTACGAACACTACTATACTCAAAAGAAGATTGTGTGTATGCTTTGCTTGTTGTCTTTGTCTTTCCTTTCTTCTTTGTTTGTATATGCAACAATAACAAAGGCTGTAAATTTTGATGAATGATTCGAGCCACTCGAATCACTTATAAGTATTATAAGTATTTTTCTAAATTTATGAATCAGAATGAGTAGGCGTATGAATCAAACACATTTCGAATGTTGTGAGTTTGATGTCAACGTTGTACTCATACTCATTGTAACCTATACTTATAAATCAATGCTGTAGCGAGTACGAATGAATCAGAGTAGTTGAATTTCAATTCTGTTGATTCACTCATACTCAAAATTGCATGAGTGCTTATGAGTAGCGGAAAAACGATTCATTGCTGATCTCTGGTGCTTAGGTTGGGTGTTATCATTATTAACATAAATCTGTAAATATTTATTTTTTTATATAAAGGGTCCGCCAAATAACTTTTTTTTTTTGAAAATGCTTTAAAAAAAAAACTACTGAATATTTTCTCAAATTTCTTTTTTTTTATTTGAAAGTACAATCCTTCCGGTTAATAATGGAAAATAATTTCATTCAAATGGCTGCCTCGGCTGGCCATGCAGTAGCCTACACGATCGGTCCAATTTTTAAGCACATTATCGATTGTGTGCAGCTGTATTTCACCAATGGCTTCATGAATATTGTCCTTTAAAGCGTCAATTGTCTCTGGCTTGTCGGCGTAACACTTATCTTTGACGGCAGCCCACAAATAATAGTTCAACGGTGTCAAATCGCAGCTCCTAGGTGGCCAAACGACATAATGCGATCTTCAAAAACAGAGCGTAAAACATCAAGTGTAACTTCGGCTGTGTGGCACGTAGTGCCGTCCTGTTGAAACCAAATGTTGCCAATATTCTCCTCTTTAATTTTTGTGAACAAAAATTCGTTCAACATGGCCCGATAACGATCGCCATTGACTGTAACGGCCACTCCTTGCTCATTTTCGAAGAAAAATGGCCCAATTATGCCTTTGGACCAAAATCCGCACCAAACAGTGACTCGTTTTGGGTGCGTCGGCTTTTCAATGTATGCGTGCGGGTTTTCTGTGCCCCAAATGCGACAATTTTGCTTGTTTACATACCCGTCAAGATCAAAATGAGCTTCATCTGAAAAGATGATTTTTTTCGCACACATTCTGCAACATTACCATGATTTTCAAAGTAATGTCGCAATATTTCCCAGCGTTGTTCAAGCGTATACACAACCATATTCGTTCAGCGGAAGGATAAAACTAATTATCTGTCAAATCAGACATGAGCTAAGTGTTACCATTCACGAAATAAGCACTAGTTGAAAAAGAAAAAACGTTAGATGGCGGACCCATTATATATTTTTTTTTTTACTTTTAACTTCAAAAAAGTTTTAATTTTAGGATAATAAAAATAATCTTTGAGTATAGATTGGAATTGCAGTGCAATAGTTACTAAAAAAAATCCATAAATATGTTTTTTTTCTGTATATGCCTAGACATTTTTGTGTTATATTAGCTTTAACACTAAACCTACAATGACGGGTCAAATGACCCATTTTGAACTTTTTGTCAGAATTTCTTGAAAATAACATTATCGAATATAATAACAATACATCGAATGTGTTTTCCTCTCTTGTTAATTTTTTTGTACCGAGAAATATATGTAATCTACCTTAAATACCGCAAGGGGTCATTTGACCCATGCAAAGATTCTGTTTCCTGATTTGCAATTTCTTGTGATTTTGAACATTTATGCTATTCCGTGATATAAAAAAATGCGTTGAACATGAATAAAGTTAGCATATTATTTAATTATTTTCTAAATTTGAGATTTTATTGAAGAATATTTAATTTTTTTTTTGTATTATTTTTGTTTTATGTATTGTATTGTATTATGTTTGTTTGCTTAATATATCGAGCCATAACCGCAAAAATATCTCGACAAAAACGAAATTTTACAGGGGAAGGTTTTTATTATTTATTTCCTGTGCAAATTAAGTTATAAAGTTAAACTTTTTTGTTATAAATTCATAATGGTACAGAGCGTGACCCTGAAATTTTTATAGATGATGCAAATGATGCCAATTAATTTATTTATTACAAAAAACGATACATGAAAAATATGTCGCTTGAGATATTTTTGCGGTTATGACTCGATATAAACTATTTTGAGTCGTTAATAAAAAAAAAATTGTTTTATTCGTGTACCAAATTGGCCTAATTGATATATTTCTCACAAGACATAGTAATATACATATATAACATTTTGCAGACGGGTCATTTGACCCCTTTGTTAAGAATAGGAATACATGAAGTATCGGTAGGTTTAGTGTTAATGAATAAATTCGTTTATTGATACATAAGTATGTATGTACGTATACCTTAAATTACTTACCATTTCAATTCATTTGATTGTAAGCCACTTCTTTAATTTTTTTTTATTATTATTTTTGTTTCTATAGCAAATTAAAAGCATATTAAAAATACAAAAATTCTTTATTTTTCTTATTTTTATTACTTATTAATAATAAAAAATTATGCACTAAAACTACAAATACAAATAAGCCATTTACTGTTGCTATTAGATTGTACATATACATATGTACATATGTATGTATGTGTTAAGACTACTACTATTGGCAAATGATACAAAGCATATGTATGGATGTATGTACATATCGTATATTTTAGCATATAAGTATGTATGTATAAGCATTTATTATATAATATAAGCAAAAAAAGCATTAATTAAAGAAATAAGCAATAAAATTTTAATTAATTGATGGTTAGTAAAGCGTTGTACAGCATTAAAGTGGAGAGATGGTGGATGGCTTCGTTTTCATTACACGTACAATTTTTTTTACTTTAATAGGGATTCCATTATTAAATCTGAAATGATATGGAAATAGAAAAAAAAAAAAAAAAAATAAACACGATGTTAATAAGAATAGAAAAATATAATAAATTACAATGCAAAATAGAGAAGGATGCATATTAAATGCCTTTATCATATTGGCAATCATTATATTTGCAAAATCTCTAAAAAAACAGCAGCTGTATAGCCCTTTCATATAAGAGGCGGAAAATTTAAAGTCTCCTATTTATTAACCCTATCTCGGACTGAAATAGAGCTATACTAGGTAAGCTTTTAATTTACTTTTATCATCAAATATGTTGACTGACTTGGATTATGTTGGCTTTAAGGACCTTAGATTGGCTGCTGGGCTTGGTTAAGGCCAGCGTAAGGTTGGTTGTCGGTTTTATCACAGGGCACTTCGAGATTAGGTAGCTGACGGGGATCTGGAACAGATCCCAGCCGGACTATTGCAGGGTATGTTGCGATGAGGAGGAGTTAGAGACTATCGAACACCTCCTCTGTAACTGCCCAGGCCTTGAGGTTGAGGACCCTTGGCAGAGCCTTCTTTGAGAGCTTGAGTTCTGTGTCGAGAGCCGACATCAAGGCTCTCCACAGATTCATTAGCAGTTTGAGCTGGTTGAGAGGTGCTAGGGCTTCATAAGTGTAGTCGCGCGCTCAACCCTTGTTTGTGTCTGTTTCTTTCTGTGTGATTCCCATCCTCCCCTTACCCTTATGCCCTCCTTTCATCCTATTCCCTCTATTTCCTTCCCTCTCCAAGGACGTTGTACAATGGGTCAATTTCGACCTCCGGGTATTGTACTTGTCTTAACGGACAAGTACACGTCCTCTAACCTAACCTAACCTAACCTAACCTAACCTAAGGACCGCTATGAGGCATGGTTTATTCGCATACAGCTACAAATTAAAAAAAGCTCAGAAGAAAAAATCGGAATGTTGCATAAACTGTGGGACACGTAGCACCGTCGTCTTATACAAACCATCTAATTCTGGTCAAAAAAAGTTGGTGATCATCGACCTATAAGGCTCGTTCTTATAATAGATGAGTCATCATCGGTATTCATTGGATGCTTTTAGATCTCATATGGGTTAGTATCGTCCCAAATTCGACAATCAGTCAAAATAATATTCAAAACTTGATTATCTGGTTGCCCAAGACTTGTTAGCGTGAGGGTTGTTTGTTCGATTCCTACCAGAGGCTCTGGTCGGTTACACTACACTCAGCATAAGGTCTGTGTTATTCAGTTCGTGTTAATTCCAGCATAATTTGTAGTTGTAGTCTAATAAATAAATAACTTGATTACCTAAAATATCAGCGACTAAGGCTCTATCTGAACAAATACTTCAAGAGGGAAATTTTCAAAGAACGCATATACTAGGAAAACTAATTTTTAAAAAATATCGAAAAACATAAAAAGGAGAAGAGAAAACTATATTCGTTTAGTAATTCACAGTAACAAATGAGGAAAAATGAGAAAGTTTTTCCATTCATTGTATCCTTGTAATAATTTTACTTAAAATCAGCATCAGCATCAGCATCAACATCATTATCATTGTCATTGTGTTGTTCTTTCGGTTAAAATAACAAGTTTTTGTTTTTTCTTGCAGTAGCGAGTGCTGGTGCCGCTTACATGTTGATAGTGGTGTTGGTGCTGCTGCAAAAGTTATAAAAGTTTTTAATAGAAAATGTTTAATAGTTTTTCTCTCAATTCAACTTTTCACTTGAAATTTTCGTGTAGGAAAAGTTTTCTCTCACACACACACATCATACCAGTACACATACATTTATTAAAACATCTCATTGGCATTAAGCACATGTCCTGCCACTACTACTATTACAACTACTAAAGTAATGTTCAGTTAAAATCCGTTTACCACCACTCGTTTATTGTTATTTAAAAAAATATATTTAAAAAATAAAATTAAAATCAACTCCTTTAATGAAAATTTGTTTTTTACTTTAATAGATACAATTAATTTTTGCTTAACATTTCCTGTACTGCATATTATTCTGTTGTCCTTGACGTTTATTGGAGTTTAAAGCCTTAATCATTCTCTTAACTTGAAGCTATTGTGGGATGTTAGGCAGGGTTATTGCATGGTTAGTTCTCTGCTTACAGGTTCGTATCTATTGAGCTTTCTGAACATTCTAATAGGATCAGTGACATGCCGAACTCTTTTTAATCGAGCAATGTTATTAGTTGGCAGTGCTATTTACGCTAACATAACTTGAATTGCCTGGAGCAGACATCAGATCAAAGACTGAAGCAACATCCATTTAATTGACATTTCTAACAAAATTTCCTTCAGCAATGAAGCTCATTTCTCACTCGATTACGTCAACATACAAAATAGTCGCATATGAAACTTGGAAAACCCAAAAAAGATTGTAGAAAAGCCATTCTCATTCGGAAAAAGTAATTGGTTTAACCTTGTAAGTATTTTATTTTTGAAAATATGTGACCTCACGATAACAAATTTTAGTTAATTTCAACTGAAGATTATTAACTAAACGGTATGTGGTATCAACAAGACTAACCACACAATACGATCGAAATTACGCTTTATAGTAGGACAAGTTTCTAGAAAATTACCTTCATGTTTTGGCGACCACCAAGATCAATTGACGCAGAGATTGTTATACTTTTTATCCTGGATCTATGTCAAATAACATTTGTCAAATAACATTTGTAAGTTATTGCAGATTTATCGTCCGAAATATTTGAAAAAGTGGTCAAAAAACAGCACCAATCCATTCCAATTCCTTCTGTGCATAAGAATTATCTGTGTTTCATTTAATATTACTTGCCCGTTTTAAATTTGTTTTATTAGATAATCCACCGATCTTTCTCCTCCTCATCCTATATTCATACATAATTGGTCATTGTGACCCTTTAGTCAGGATTACGACCTAGTTTCTCACACCCTTGTGTTGTGTGTGTTAATTTTATACATCAGTGGTGAGACTTACAGTTTAATGTCGACTAAGAATGTCAGATTTTTGAGAAACTTTTCCATGGCAATTTTATTTACTCTCAGAGTTTTTGCCAGAAATCTGCTGAAAGGAAGTCACCGAAGACATTTTTTTTTATATTTCGTTTTTGATGTCTGACATGGGGTTTGAACCGTGGCCCTACGTCTAATAAGCCAACACACTACCTACTAGCCTCCTCATCCTCCTTGTATTTATTACCGTGTGGTTATAAGGTTTGCTTAAAATATTGCTTATCATTGCACTGAACCTTGCCTTTCTGCACAATACTGTTTTCAGTTTGATTTTCTATTGCTTACCAAGTGTGCAAAAAATATACGTTCCGATAGACTAAATGTTCTTTCTTTTTTGGAACACATTATGTAATTATGTTTCGAATAAAGAAATAGAAATAAAATATGAAAGCAGTTTTGCTTTTGCGGCCGGATTTTAAAAGAACAATGTTTTACTGTTTAAAATATACAAGTTTCTGCAAGCAAATACCAGAGCGTGAGTGTGTGCAACACATCTGAGCATTTTTAGTTTTGATAAGGGACCTCTAATGTTTTATTTCTTTTAGTTTGCTGGTTTTAGTTAGAAAATGGTTGAAAAATTAAAATAAAAAAAAGAAACAACAGCGGAAACAACAAGAAATGAGAATCATTGGTTGGAGAATAAATAAAACTTTTTAAATTTCCAACATGTAAAAGAAAAAAAAAGGAATTAAATTTAAAAAAAAAGAAAAAAAAAAGCAAAAAGAATTCAAGAGAAACAAATGAAACTACTTTTTATACGTACGTACGTCCGTATGTACATACAGAGATGAGGTTATACAAGTGTTTAAGCAAAACTTTTATTAAGCAATTGTTTGCACGTTAGAGGTGTGTGAGTGAGTGAGTCTATACGATATTTTGACCACCAACAAAACTAACCGCAGTGTAGCAAGTTTATGAAAAAACCTCTTTTCATACACATACATAGTTCTACTTGGAATTCATATATAATATGAGAATAAGTTCTATTCAGGAAATGAGTTTCATTTAAAATACAGGGAGATACACATAAATCGAGTGAATTCACATACAATCATAATTGGTCATTACATCATTTTAGTCAGGATTACGACCTAGTTTCTCACACCATTTATGTTGTGTGTGTTAATTTTATACATAAGTGATGGGACGGACCTACGACTCCGAACGACAGATTTTTGAGAAACTTTTCATGGCAATTTTATTTACTCTCAGAGTTCTTGCCAGAAATCTGCTGAAAGGCAGTCGCCGCAGAAATATTTTTCATATTTTCGTTTTGATGACTGACCTGGGGTTTGAACTTCCTTTAAGCCAGACAGATTTGAGATTTATAATCTAATTATAGGGGAAGAAGGTTTGAGTATTGCATTAGACTATCAGGAAACATTCTATTTTACAGAATAAGCCAAAAATGTAGATTCTGTGGCGTCCAGTATGGCGGTAATCATTTTACGAGGTAATACGTAGGTGCTTATCAAGTAACAGGTTGTGTGTTATTCGTTACTAACACCGAACAGCATGCTGATGTTAATCACTGCTACCGAGTTAAGGGTGCTACTATACAAACATTCTGTAGGCAGTACGAAAGATCATACAGAACAATAATAATTCATATCACAAAGAAGTGAACTGGACGTCTACATATTGGTTTACATCTTTATACTGATGAGCTGGAGTTTCAATTATCTTAAGGTCTGATGAAAATAAAGGGTGATTTTTTAGCTATTATCTTTTTGGCAACACTGGTTAAAGCAGCTTACGCACGTTTCGTGTTTTGTTTCACTGTCAAACATCTTCAGTTTGGTCTATAATTTAACCATGAATCGTCTTACAAACGAACAACGCTTGCAAATCATTGAATTTGGCATCATTGGACCGTACTTCTTCAAAGATGCTGCGAATCGTAACGTAACTGTGAATGGTGAGCGCTACCGTGAGATGATATCCAACTTTTTTTGCCCAAAATGCAAGAGTTTGACTTGCATGACATGTGGTTTCAACAAGACGGTGCCACATGCCACACAGCACGCGTAACAATGGACTTATTGAGAGGCGAGTTCGATGAACATTTTATTTTAGGTTCGGGACCGGTCAATTGGCCGCCTAGATCGTGTGATTTAACGCCTTTAGACTATTTTTTGTGAGGCTATGTCAAAGCTTATGTCTATACAGACAAGCCCGCTTCAATTGACGCATTGGAAGACAACATTAAAGCATTTATTCGTGAGATACCGGCCGAAATGTTGGAAAGAGTATGCCAAAATTGGACTAAGCGGATGGACCATTAAAGGCGCAGTCGCGGTCAACATTTGCATGAAATAATCTTCAAACATTAAATTATATGGACCGTACTATCGATTCAAATAAAGATTTCATGCATTTTTATGAATTTTATGTGTTTTTTTTTTGAAAAATTTTCCTATAGCTCTTAAAAAATCACCCTTTACTTTAAATTTCGTTTTAAAAAAAAAATTTATCCAACATCATGGTTTTAATGAAATGCATTTGCTTAAGTCTGCAGTGTGTATGGATTTTTGTTAGGAGATGCTGATGATTAAAATCTTGGGCTATTATCAAGACTAATGAACGATTAAAGACAACACTATCCTTAGCTAGTTTTACTAACTGTTTTGTTTAATTTTATGTTAGCAGCTCAATGATATAATACTTTGCAAATCGCTTATCGCGGAACAATCCTATTTTCTCGGCACTTTAATTTATTGAAGTTAAAGAAAACTCTTCTAATATAAATTTATTTCATATTTAAGCGAATTGTTTTCGATTTACATTTTTTTAAAAACAGGACTTTTAACAATCCTTTTTCACTATTTGAATAACTTACAATTTTAAAAAGAGTTCTAATTTGCATGACACTCACTGTATTATATGCTGTTCTGTATCTTACCCTTTCAATCCATTTGAGCCGTAAGACCCTTTTTCCTTTGCGAGTACAAAATATGGGTGTCTTGTCGAAATGATTTGCGTGTGTGCTTAAGAATTTAGCAAATAAACGGCAATAAGTAAAGTAAATTAAACAACCACCTTCATTTTATTTTATTTTATTTTATTTTTTTGTTTTTTATTTTTAAAACAAAAAAACAATAACAACAAAAATTATAAAATCCATAAATGCTGTAGATTTTATATAAAAATAAAAAAAGAGAAAAAACGACAACAAGAATGAAGGAAAAATAATGAGAAAAAACAAAATCATAAAACAAGAAAAAGAGAGAGAATGAAATATAATTTGCATATTTATTAGGTACGCTTGAAAGCGTCAAAAATGTTCTACGGGTAATATTTACGGGAAATCATTTTAATGACCGCTCGTCCACTTTGTCCATGCTCAAGAGTAGGGGCATTCTTTTTGGTGCAAATATTCAAATAAAAATTTATTTTAATAAAGAGGAGAGCAACAACAACAACAAAACAAAAAATATAAAGAATTATTATAATTAAAATCAGACAACTTCTGTATAATTACGACAAAAAAAGGGGTTCATATTTGCTGTTTGCTGATGCTACACGAATGCGGATGTGTAACCAGGTCCATTAGTTTAGAGTGTGTATGTAAATGTGTCCTTGGAAATTTCTAAGGACATTATCATTATTATTCTTTTTCTTCGTTTGTGAATAATTTTTAATTTTTCAATTTGTTATTTAAACATGAAACATTTTTAATTCACTTCATGAGTTTGTTTGTTTTCCTATTTAATGAAGTTTGCCAAGCAATTTAATTTGTTTATGGGCAAATATTTGTTGGTATTTTTTCAATTTTAATTTTATTGCTACTGCTTCAAGAGTCTAAAGAAAATCGATATTTTATTTCAAAATATTTTATCTCATACGATAAAATCTTTTATTTTGACATAGGATTTATAACATAATGGCTTCGCGTAATTACACGTACATGAATATGAAACCTTCTACTCGTGCTCTTTCAAAATGTCATGCATGGCAACATGTTTCTCTGTTCTGTTAGTGGTTAAGTAATATGTTAACAGTGGTGTCAAATTGTTGACGTACACATATTTTAACACGTTCACTGTCCAAGGTAAAAACTGGGGAGTGCCCCACACGTCCGATTTTTTTTTGCATAATCGGTGTATTTCGGATAAGCCCCAATAAATATAAATATCTACATCTTTTGGAATGTATATAAATAGCTAAAAGGGTGTTTTTGTTAATAGCCCACATATGAGCTGTGGACTCCGTGAAACAAAATCTTCTATAAATCGTCTTCAGAGTCCACAGACCACATGTGGGCTGCGAATATTTTTAGCTTTTATAATACATTTTTGGTACACAAGTCTACCATTGGCTAACTATTTGCTCCAACGTAAAACCGATCTTTGTGGAACTTTGAGAAAAAACCGTAAGGACTTGCCACTATCCTAAAGTGGAAGGATAAAAGGGATGTCCTTATGTTATCTACATGCCACGCAAATGAACAAACGATGTCCAGAGGCCGAAACCAACGTCTTATAACGAATATGATATTGGAATACATCCAAACTGTCAGGTCCACGTCAAAAAACGAGATTTCCTCCATCTCCCAGCACATATTTTGTTTTTTATGGTCTGCTCTGTGAAGTCCAAGTCAAATAAACGATGTTCTCTCAACGTCCACAATTTTAAAGCTCTTTAAATTTGTATGGGTAAACAGCCACCATATGGGCAGTGGACTGCTGGTGCTTTCCGTTCATAGCCCATATATGGGCTGTGGACAGTGAACGTGTTAAGAATTAAAAAAAAAATGAAAATGTGAAAGCACACACCACCATAAAGGATGCAACAGTAGGAGTGTACTTTACGAATTTGGTGTAATTACTTTGGGCAAAAGTTAAGTCCGAAAGTAACAGTTACCTATGTGGAGCGCTTTCCAAAAATTTGGCTGGTTATGCTGAGATCACTGGCAAACTTCGAAAAAGTTCATTAAGGTGTCAACCATTCGAAAATTGTTAAAAACTTGAAGAAACTGGGATAATTATGCTCAAGTAAGATTACTTGTATGTCAACGGGCCGTTAAGTTCCTTGAAAACAATGCTCCTGTAAATATCAATTCGGTATTGTTCTCAATATCTTGAAATTTAACGAGGCCGTTTGGTCATAAAACCTCCACCTTCAAGCATAGAAAATTCATGCTCAAATTAGCAAACCGTGGAATGCGTCGACAATTCGTTGAATGTGTTATTACGCAAAGTAAAATTGATGCAACTTTTTCGAAAATAGTCCCCTTCTCCTACGAAGCGTATTTCACAACGACCAACTCACTGGAATTTTGTTAGGCGGCGAAATTGGACCTTAGTCTTGAGGCCGGAATTTCAGTGAGTGTAAACGGCATTAATTACAGGAACATAATAGCTGAGAGTTCTTATGGCCTTAACTGTTATAGACAACATGTGGTTTCAGCAAGACGGTGCCACCTAACACACAGCGCGTATAATAATAGATTCATAGCAGCAATAATTTCTAGAACAAATTAGCTAAAGAAATTCTTACGAGGTCATGCGATAAATGGCCGGGAGATATTATTTAAGTTTCGTGAAATCTGGGGTTTATGCAAATAAACTGGAAACAATTCCTAGGCTCAAATTCGGTATGCAATGAGTCGCAAAAAGAACTCAGCTTGTAATGAATCTCAATCAGTTTTCGTTTAAGTTTTTGTATTGCCGCCTGTAACTGCAGGAAGAAGAAACCTAAAGAGTGTCTCAATAAAAGACATTTCAGACATTAATATTACTTTTAAATTTGTGACTAACTGTACATTTGTTACGTATGTATGTATGTATGTAATTTTGGCTACTTCAAGCGGAAATCCTTGAGATACGCTCGTAAAAATAATTGCAAATATGCTTGTGCTCCGTTCATTAGTTTATATTTTATTTTATTATTTACCAGGAGCCACTTTATATTTATTTACACACATACACTCACTCACACACACACACACACACACACGCATCTCTATATTTAAGGATCAAATAAATCCTGGTCATTTAAGTTGGTTGTCGTATTCTATGTATACGAGTATGTATGTATGTGTGGATGTACTAATGTTAAACATGATGTATGCTCGGCCAGTGTGTAGGTTGTCTTGTTCATGGGAGTTCAGGTGCATGAGAATGGTTGCTTGGTTGGTTGGTGGTGGTCAACATCTAAAGTTTAAGTTTAAGCCATAATTTAAATTAGAAAATATCGTGCCACCTTTTCTTGCCTTAACATATATACACACACACACACACATACTTGTATACAGCTACACCTTTGACTTTGAACCCCTCCCGAAATAGCAGCACCACTAATTCTCTCCTACCTCACATATGTATTTAGTTTCTGTTGACTTTAGTACGTTCGATAGGGCAGTGGTGGTGTTTACTTAGGGATTTCTGTAAAGTAAAGGAAGAGTTTGTGGCTGCATATTTTAGGATTTCAAGGATTAAAATAAAATATTTTTATTTTTTTATTTATTTTTTTTTGTATTTTTTTGGTGCATATTTAGGAGCTTTCATAATTTTTGTTCGCTTTCCCGTTGATAAGAGTGTTACCACTCTGCTCTGCTTTACGCTGCTTGCCAGAGCAGGTGTAGGGTTTTGTTGGTCAATGTTTGTTTCGAATGGCTTGTGGTTCAGAGGCACCTTCCTTACAGAATTTATGTGTGTTGTTGGCTTTTATAAGAGTTTATAAAATGTTTAATAATTTATACACAGAGTTTTTTAGTTGTTTTTTTTTTCTTTGGTTTATTTTTAATGAATTATAGTTCTCGAAGAGATTAGCAATTGCTAGCAAACTTTTAATTGAATATTTTTTTTATTTTTTATTGTTATTCTGTAGCAAATAAATTTGAGGTATTTAAGGACATTTAGAAGGTTATGAAATATTCTGAATAAAATCTTAGATTTATTAGTGTTTTTTGCCTTTGCTTGTGAGATTGTGAAAAAGTGTAAAGGTAATCCGCCTCAGCCTCACATACAATGCAGTTGTGTCAGCATTTTTTCCAATCGTCGAAGTAGTTTACTTTACTCTTTTTGGTGTGTAGCAGAGATCAGCAATGAGTATTCAAAACAATGAGTAGATTCGAGTCATACTTATAATTTCAGATACTTGTACGCATTCATACTTATTTTAAAATCATACTCATACTACTCATATTCAAAGTTTGAAGTACTCATCGTACTCATACTTAACAATACGCACGATGTTGTTGATTGCGACTCTCCATGACTCAACGTCTACACGAAGCACAAAATAAGTATGATTCGAGTACGAACACCACAATACTCGCTAGAAGGTTGTATGTTTGCTTTGCTTGCTGTCTTTGTCTTCTCTTTTTTCTTCTTTTGTAAATGCAACAACAAGTACTACTGTAAATTTTGATGAATGATTCGAGTGACTCGAATCATTCGTAAGTATTATAAGTATTTTTCTAAATTTATGAATCTGAATCAGTAGGCGTATGAATCAAACATATTTCGAATGTTGTGGGTTTGATGTCAACGTTGTACTCATACTCATTGTAACCTATACTTATAAATCAATGTTGTAGCGAGTACGAATGAATCAGAGTAGTTGAATTTCAATTATCTTGACTCACTCATACTCAAAATTTCATGAGTACTTATGAGTAGCGAAAAAACGATTCATTGCTGATCCCTGGTGTGTAGCCTGGAAATCTCTTGTTCCACAGTTTTAATTTTCGCAAACGTTGCAAACCTTTATCTCTTCAGTCGTCGTTCGCTTTCTACCATTAATAGCCCGAGTAGCCCTGTAAAATACAATAGGTTATGTAAGCATAGCTAATTTGGGTCCTATAAGGTGGTAGTGCCAACAATACCAATTCGTAATTCAATTTCTTAACTGTTGCAATAGTTTCATGAGTTTCCCTTTTGACTACATACGTTCTATCAATAGGTTTTGGGTACCAAAAATTCCAAGTGCCGAACAGTGACAGAGAAGTTGTTCTGTGGTCGCCTCTTCCTCCCCGTTGTTGCAGCCTCTCCAGAAATTGTTATGAGGTATTTACTGTTTCCGGGCGGGTGCTTTCAAAAGCCAGTGTCCAGTTACATCTTCTAAGAGCTTCCTAAGGTGGATTCTGTTTAGGTTTAACACAAATTTTGTTCAACGTAGTGCTTTAAATCGGAACTTTCCACTTAAAATGGGACTGACTTCACGTCAAAATTGAAGTCAGTCCCAGGTACGCCTTGGTCGACTTTGGCTGTTTAAGTATAGTTTACTCCATCATTCTTGTGAGGCTATCTAATTTTTATGTGTTTTCCGCCCGGATTTTGAATGCCACACCCCCAATTAATAAAAAAAAAGAATGAAATTTTAGCCACGATTAATTAAGATACACAGTGAAAGATGTCTTGAATTTGCCCAAAACCAATTGAAATGGACCAATTCAGATGGTCCAGACTGCTGATCAAGCTAGCGTTATACTAGGTCAGGACACCAAAGCGCACTTTAACACGCATAACGACCCGTGTCGATGCCACAGGTAAGCGCTGTCTCTATACTGACCGCATTTCACCAAACTCATGGAAAAAGTTGATCAACGCAGGGGTTGCACACTAAAAGCACGACTCCCGTAAGCTGAAAACCAGCATAAAAGTTCAATAAACGAAATAATATCCTTGATATCAATGGATGGTAACTCCATTAAGGTGACAAGGAATGGAGGGCAAAAGGACCTAAATCTGCACATCCCGAAAGATGGACATGGATGGAAGAAAGTGGATAACACAACCTCAGGTTGTAGTCGTTTGATGGGAGCTGCAGTCTTTCTGCGTGTCTTCCCATAACGCAATGACCTGTAAGCATGTCCACTGTGATCGAGATGACATTGCGATCAAGTTTGAGTAGTTAATTGGTTCGTCTCCTATCCATCATGGGCAAAGTGAGTCTGGCAATGGAGCAAGATTTCTTATTAACCTGGGCTAGGTTGGCGTCCCGAAAGAATTTTTACCTAATGGCCAATTTAACCGATGTAAGTGGCATACCTAATTCGATTGGCGAGAGTTCCGGAAAGAGTGTACCTGCCGAACGCATCACCCATACAGTTGCCTGGAATGACCTTGTGCCCAGGGACGCAGACAAGTGGGGGACCACTTTCTGACGAATTTGGAATTGACCGTAACATTGGAAAGCGATGTAATAGCAGATTGGCTATCAGAAAAGATTGAGATACAGGTGAAATGAGCATCGCTGATGAGGATCCAATGAACTTCTATAATAATCCGTTAGTCGGAGGGAAATGTACAAAGCTGCGTTGGACTATTTAAGCAGAATTTTGATGGAGCGTTGTGGTGTGAGGAGCATGACCTTATAAGTTCCTGTTTTCTTTATTATCACCTGAATAAATTCGGCAACGGTTTTGGAACTTCGAGAGCATATCCTTGAAATTTGTCAAAAATTCTATAGATCACTATGTTTTGCAATAAGATAACGGGGCTGGACATGTTACGATGGCCGGTATGAAGTCCCGATTGCAATCGAATTATTAACATATTAAAAATTATTAAATAATATCAGTTACTCTTGTATAAAATTATTTATATTTAAATATTTAAAAATAAATTAAAAAAAAGTAAAATAATCCAATAAAATAAAATATTTGCCATCACATTCACTATCACACTTGAAATATTCTCAAAATTCATAAAAATTTTAAAATGATTTTTCCATTTGCAATACTTCACATACCAGAAAAACAAAAGAAAAACAAGGAATAAAAATTTTAAATTGAAATAAATTGAATTCAGATTAAATAAAGAAATCAAATCAAATCAATTTCTTTTAACAATTGAAACAAAAAAAAAATCTCAAACAAATTATTAAAATTTGCCATTTCTATAAAAGGGAAATGCCAACAGACAGTGACAGGAGACAGGGGACTGGAGACAGTGTGAGTGAGTGAGAGATAAAGTTATAAAATTTCAAAATGATTCTCATTTCTTCTGCCACATAGAAGGAGCAGCACCCATAATAGCAAATATTTGTATTCTATGTCAGGTTTTTAGTTTTATTTCTCGTCTTATTTTATTTTCGAAATTTATTTCCCTTTTTGTTTTTACAATATTTCTACTCCTTTTTCTTCTTTTAGTTGTTTTTTTTTTTTGTTTCTTTTCTTTCTATGCATACAACAAATAAAAAGATGATGCCATGCAAAGAAAGAAGTCAGTCAGTAACAATTGTGGGCAACAAAATTGTGCTCAAAACTTTGAAATTAAAATGAAAATGTTGATAGTAAGAGAAAATGTGGCAGGATGTGCCAGTAGAATAAGAAGAATAAGAAGAAGAAGAAACAGTGCCATAAAACTAAGGAGCTATATGGTCTATCATTTGGAATATTATATTTAGTCTGCAACTGTGGTCGTTCTCTAAAACACCCCTTAACTCATGCCCCCAAACCATAAACCGAAAATGTATGGGACACAGCCATTGCATGTACTTATGTGCAGGGGAGGCAATGGTTACGATTCGTATAACCATTCTGAATAACCACTGTAGTTAAAAGCTACACATATTGACAAACTTACATACACAAGAACATGTAAATGAAAATTATCTACATTCTAAAGATTTTGCTTATGAGCGTGTGTCTATAAATGTAATAATACACTACGGGAAATATGTATAAGAGCTGCGTTATATAACCTTTTTTTCTAAGCATCTCTTCCATTTTTTTTTGTTCCACTGTAGTAGATCGTAAGATGTCTGGGTTGTCGTCTGTGGGAGCCTTGCACAATGCCTTCTATAAAAGAGGATTGAGTTGCTGTATAAAAAGTAGTGAAATCTAAACACAGCCTAAATGGAGTTGAACAAGATTCGGAGACTATCGTTGTCCTACCACAGCGCTGGAAGTTGTGTAGAATTGAAGTCCCTTGCATATGGTAGTGAAGACCAAAACCTTTTAATTTTTAACACGAACACTAGATTCATCAGAGGACTACATGACTCAATGAATGATTGACAAGAATTCGCACTACAGAGCATGGAGTAACGTAGAGGCTACATATTCCTTTACAAAAGGAACCATTCCGTTTGAAACAGGTGAGTCGAGGACAGATATTGGGATAGGAGTGGGAATTCCCAGGGCCCATGGAAGTCTGTGTTATCGAAAGATGTCTTCAATTTAAGTTGGATAGACGGTACAATGGACAGAACTCATCAATACTCTGACAGTTAGACTGCCATCCGACCACTCAGCTTTTATGGGGTCGATTGAGGATATTGAATCAGCCAGGTAAGTGATATAGGGTTACTCAGGTCATGTGAAGATTCGAAAAAATTTAATTCGAGGAAAAATTTCATGCTGCTGCTGGGGGTCCAAAATATTTTATATTGTAGAATGGGAAGAGATACTTGAAAGGTAAGATATGGGAGAGATGAAAAGCCTTTTCTGGAGCCGCCTAGATTTGATACAATTAAAACTTTTGTTGGATAATTATGAGAATATTTAATCCATGCATGGGAATATCCACCAACCACCTCAGGTTGGTAACTGATTTTTTGACAGTCTACAGTAGACTCAAAGAACATTTATTTAGAATAGGGAACGCCTCGAACCCAGTATTTAGAATCTATCGCAATGAAATTGAAACATCAGAATACAGATTAGAAACAGTGAGGCATTAATACATTCCAGAATAAATCACCTGGGTGCGTATTTGTTGCTAAGTAGGGAATTGTACTTTTTAGACACATTCAAAATTTTGTCAGGAGACATTATAGGAATACTTTATATATTTGATGACTGGACAATTGATCGCATGATTGAAGTACTTTGGCTACTATGCGGTCAGAAAGCCAATGAGGTTGATATGTGCAGTTAGGTTGGGTGTTGAAGTTAGGTAAACCCGAACCACGGTAGCTCATATAATAATTCTCACGTGAAACTTATAGGCAGTGAAAGCTAGAGAGACTATAGTACTACTTAGTTTAGCAAAAAATATTGTTTATTTTGATGTTGCATTTTGTGTTTAGTGCTCTTAATAAAGTGTCCAAAAGTATATACGAATTTAATGAGAAACTATCTACACTAGAAGGAACCCTCTTTGGGCAAAAGTCAAGTTGTGATACTAAAAACATACAGGCAGACAGATTCGTATGCCTGACCAGTAAAGAGAACATAGCAAAAGGAAATGCAATAGAAATAAAAGCTTAGAGACAGGAATGGGGGAAGTAATAGTCAAGCAAAGGAAAGACTACAAGATTTGAAAAGGATACACAGTAAGAATTTCACAATGTCTGTATCAGTAAAGAGACCACAATACACTCGTATACACCGAAGTATACGAGTATGAGTGTATTGGCAGTCATAACGATTGTGTTTTATTTTACGATTGTTCGTCTATGAAGGAAATTATTTGAAAAGGACTTTTTGCAAACAAAAGAATCCATACGAACACATATAGTGGCACGTGTTTTTTGTGTGTGTGTAATGTTTGTGTATGATTTCGGACAAGGACAATTGTTACAAGTGTTGAAGTCACAACTACAACTACTTCGACAACCACTATAACAACAACCCCCACCTTCACTTACTATTGTTCTAAATTAAAATAAGAAAGAAGAATAACAGAAAGCCAGAGTCCTTTTTATAAAGAATTTCACAAACAGGGTTAGAGAGATGGTGGTCCTATGCTTTTAAGGGTAACAAGAAACCAACCAAACTATTTTTACATTCCAGTCCAAGGTATGCGCCACACCACACATAGAGACTCTCCATATTATTATATTTCTATGGTGAGAGGTATCAAGTCAATGCAATGGGGCCCTAAGAGTTTGAAATACTGAGAGGGATCCAAAAGGTGGTTGGTTATGCAAAAGATGGTTGCCATGAGTTTTCGTTCCTTTTTTTTTTTTGTCGATTTTGTTGTATTATTTTGTAAGTTTTGAATAAAATGTAATAAAATTACTATCTTCCCCACATAAGGGTACTGTTTCATGTTTATATCTGTATTTACTGTAGCTGTGTATGTGTGGGTGTGTGTGTTCTTATATTTACATAAACTTCTTCTTCTTCTTTTTATGTTCACTGACAAACAGTTTGAATAGAATTTTAACTTTTTAACATTATTTTATTTAAAGTTTATTCGGTTTTCTTTTCCGTTTCCTTTTTTTTTATTGTATTTGAAAACATATTTACAAAGTTTTTGTATAAGCAGAGGTAGCCAACCTATTATAGAATTGATCGAAATTATTTATTTAAACAAATAAACCAAATAGGTTTTCAATATTTTAAAATTATCTTTCGCATGTATTTATATGGTAAACTCTTTCGAATGCTGTAGAGTTCACTTTACCTAACAGCATTACACACATAACATAACTTTACATAAAGCTATGATTTAGATGCATGGAATTAGCCATCATGTATGAAATTCAATGCCTCTGGATTTATTATAGCAGTCGATACTTTTGAATTTCTTTTCTCCCACTTTCTGGCATATTTGGCGTGGTATCTTTGCAATAATAGAGTGAATCTTGGTTTTCAAAAGCATAATTCCAAAAAGTACTTTTAATAGCATCAAATCGGATAGACTAGGTGACTAATTAACGTCGCCAAAATGTTTATTTGCTTTTGCTGGAATCTTCTTATACAATAAAACTAAAATTGTTCGTGGTGTGCGGCTCAATGCACCTTTTTGGTGACACTACGTATTATCCACTTCCTAAACTTCAATTGTAGGTCAACAAAAATCGGTTTTCATCTAGCAATGGTGCTCGATGGCGATGATCCATCAGGTGTTTTTTTTGTTAAAATACGGGTTAGTGAGACCTTCAGAACTTAATGCGCACCAATCAGGCACTTTTATTTTTCCAAATGAATATGGGACAATTTTCTTTGTTGATCAGAGGGAAGTGGGTCTCATCGTCATAAAGAATATTTTGTAGAAAAACCAGCATTAGAAACGTGATAAACTAGCACACAATCAATTTGCTTTATTTATTGCTTAAGAAAGACTCTGTATGGTTGAAGGTGTAAATCCAAATACCATAAACGCCAAAGCAAGGCGTGGCCTCTACATACATATATTATCCACCCAACTTTCCTTAAATGAGAAGATATGTATTTTTGACAGAACGTACATTGTGATGATGCTTGGGTTGGACCACATCTTTAATGCTTTCAATCTCTTGAAATTGTTTAATAAACTTGGTAATTTCTTGCACAGCAGATCGCTAATGGAGACCATAATCACTCCGTAATGCTCGATATTTCGCCAGGCTTGAGTCACCACTTTGCCATGAGTTTTAACTGTTTGTATATGTGTTCTGCGGTTGTTAAGTGATCCATATTCGTAAATGGCCAACAGTTTATTAAATAAATGACATTTCAATTGCAAGATAATAATCAGCAGACAGGATGGTTCGGAAAGCATTAAATGAATAACGCGTTATTATGGGGTAGTTAAACTAGGAAAACCGTTAAGACCATGATACGCTTTTCGGAGATTTATGAAATTTATTACGAGGCTTTAATATAAGATTAAAGATTTACAGTTAGTAACTCAATGTCGTAGTCGCTAGTAGGTAGTGTGTTGGCTTATTAGACTGAAGGCCCGGGTTCGTATCCCAGGTCAGGCATCAAACGAAAATATGAAAATATTTCTTCGGCGACTTCCTCTCAGCAGATTTCTGGCAAAAACTCTGAGAGTAAATAAAATTGCCATGAAAAGCTTCTCAAAAATCTGTCGTTCGTAGACGACTTTAAACTCTAGGTCCCGCCACTCATGTACAAAAATTAACAGACACAACATAAGTGGTGTGAGAAGCTTGGTCGTTCTTTACATTTCTAGCATATTGGTCACCGGATTCGTTTCTTTCAATTTTAGTGTGGTTCCAAAACGGCAGATACCTATAAAAAAATAGAAACAGCATTGCTGAAAGAGACTTTATCAAACGGTTTCATTGTAATTTGTTTCTTCTCAGAGTATTTGTCAACACACAATTCAAATAAGGAAATATTTTTAAAAAATATTTCATTGAACGTGTTAAGGATATCAGTAGGATGTATATCGGACTGCAAAACGTTTCAAAGACTTCTAAATTGGTCACCATTACAATCAATTCTTTTGCTTTAAAGCCTGTTACTTCTATAGTCGTATTAAATAATTTGACTTCTCCGTATTTATTTCTAATGTCTTAGTATTTTACTTATTCAATCAAATTTCTCTTTCCTCTTGGGGAATGTAATGTCTATGAAATATTTAAATGTTTGCATATATTATTTAACACAAACACAAGCAAGATTTATACAGCATATGTAAAAAAAATATGACATGCTTACATGCTTAAATTTCACTTTGAAACGTTCCTGTAAAATCTGTAGGGGTTTATAGCTGCAGCTTGTATAAGGATATGTTTGCTTTTTAATCAAACTTACACGGGTGTAAGTGTAGACAACTGAAGCTGAAATCTCTGGAGCGGTACCACTAATTGTTATCGCCTTAGTAGAAAGTAATCTATATTTCCACATCCACAAGGATATGCATAAATGCTGCTATAGGACTTAATTCTATTCTAGTATTCATATAAACTAACTTAAAAATTTATATTAAGCTGGTCATGACTTTATATATGTCGTCGGCTGTATAATGACCATGTGTGAAAACACTGTCTGACCAACAGAATTGATAACAAATCATTTGAATATGTTTTCTAAAGTTTTTATCCCTTTGCGGTTAGATTGTTTAAAATATTATCAATGTATTTAAGTTTTACACATTTTCTAATAAATAGAACAAGAAAATTAAAGTCGACATAAATTTGCAAATGTTTGAGATAAAATAAGGAAATTATAAAATTATTTTAATTTTTATTTAAATTAAAGAAAATATTCTTTAAGATCTAATGCTAAGGAAGTGTCAAGACTTTATAGCTTTTAACAATGTTTGTTTTGTTTTGTTATCGAATTCCTAACGATATGGCACTGTGCTGACCGTTCTCCACTTGCAGCTAAACAGATTTTAAATTTGGTTTTTTGATTTTTTTTTGTTTCAAACCGCATTATCACCCAATAGTGGGAGACATAGTTCTATTTATATAGAGGATTAGTTCCTATTTGCCAAGAAATTCGACATATTAGTGCAGTATCGCAAATATATTCTGTTGATATGATTTGTGACAATGGAAATGATATGCAGTAAGTGTCGTCTGATATCACATTCGTTTCTTAATCGCTTGGATAAAGAGTATTAAGAAAATGTCTTAAGACCAGCTAAGGTTCTTACTTTTATGGTAGAAGTGTCAGATAATTTCACTATTTTGGCCACTTCACTGTTAAAGATGTTATTGTGTTTACTTTACAAATGATTATTTACTTAGGCAGGTGATTAATCAATGTAGCCAATTGGCTTATATGTCGAGAGCTCACTTTGGCAGAACTTATGCAAAAATTAGAAAGACGAGAGCCAAGTGATGCAAGCCCCAGCTCCGAGATAAACCCATCTAACAAAACGAAATAGATAACAATATCGTTAGTATAATTCGCAAATGTGTTAAGTCCCTTTTTTCAGATTTTACAGAAGACACAAAAAACATTGTAGCTTTTTCAGTTTTTAAAATTTCTAAACTGTTTAAACGCAATTATTTTTACAAAATAATAATAATATTAATATTAATAACTAATAATGTTAATTATTATTATTATTACTAATTAATTAATAATATTAATATTAATATTTTTCGTAGTTTTGTGGACTTAGCGTTTTTGCAAACCACAAAATTACAACAACTTTAAACTATATAATGACATGTTTTGTTGTTGTAAAATATGTATTATGTATACGGTGACCATCCGTCCACTATTATAGCGGACAGTCCGCTATTTTGGCCTCCTGTCCACTATTATTTTTGCGTCCGCTATTTGTCCACTATTTTACCACACGTAACTTCTAAAAAGTATTTATTTTCCAAAATGTCCGCTTTTGTCCACTTTTTTCACTAATTCGGTAAAAACGCTTATATTAGCTGGAATTACACATGAAATTGAGTTGGAAACTCTATATTTTGTCTATGTTGTAGATGGAATTTAGTTGAAAAGTCGTTAATAAAGGTAACAGAAATTAGAAATGATTTAAATATAAATATTAACGAAATTTGTGATGAATTCACTTATGTAAAAAATTATGCAAATGCTGAACAAATAGAAATGTGGAAACAATCAGCATTAAACCCCGATAAAAAGTGGGTTGAAATTTTAAAATTTTTCGAAGCGAAAAATATTCCTTATAAAAATATCCTGAAATTACTAGATTTCTCATCTGCTTTGCCAGCGTCCAACGCACCAACAGAAATAGTTTTTCCCATATCTAAAAATATTTGGTTTTCCGAAAAATCCCAAATGGGACTGGAAACTTTAGAATCTCTTTTGACCATAAAATACAATTTTGAAATGGACTGTTCGGAATATAAAACATTTTTATCTCACAGGCCCAATACTTAAAAAAATACATTTTGTAGAGAAATATCAGATGTAAATTTATACACATCCATATGTATGTATGCATGTGTATATTATTTGTATCTATTTATGTCTGTATTTTAAAAATCTTTATATAAAATATTAATTACATATAATAAATTAATTTTTTTGTTTTTAAATTTTCAATGTTTTCAATTTCAATATTTGTCCGCTTTTTTCTCATGGAAATAATGGTCACCGTAATTATGTACAATGTTACCGTTTTGCATTAAAATTTCAATTTTGGAAAAAAAGTGGACTTAGCGTCTTTGCGAATTATACTAACGATATTTCGTTCAGAAACTTTCTCATAACAATGTTCTGGCAATACTCTGAGAGTTATTAAAATTTCCAATAATATGTTTCTCATACCCGTTGTTCAAAGTTGATGTGTTGTAAGAAGCTTGATTGTAATCAAGACTAAGGGGATTTACTTATCTTACTTATCAATTAAGTAGGTAAATAAAAAACTAGAATCATTTGCTTTAAGTTTTATGTCGTAAAAATAGTCGAAATTCATTTTAAATACAATTTTTATCTTTTCCTTATGGAATATTCACATACTACATTGCCAAAATAAAGGATTCTAAAACCACTCTGTGGGGTGGCATTTTATGTTACGTGACCATTTCAAGTGTCTAGTTAATAGATGAACCTTTTTTATTGCAGACTTCGTAGCTTGTTTGAATAGATAAGTGTGGGGGGTTTTTTTGGTTTTTTTTTTGAAGAATTATAATGATATTGTTCCATACAATTAATCAAATTAAAGAAGAAAAGTCTTACAATTTCCTGTGAATTATTTTTGTAAAAACTTCAGTTTTAATTACAGCTTGATAGCAACATTAAATATATTTGGAAGATATTTCTTATATAGAAAAAGGGAATATTAAAATTGTTTACTATGTTAAAACCCACTGTTTGGCCTTAATTTATCAACAGTTAAAAAATTCGTTAAAAATCATGCTCGACTTAGTCAAAATAATGATATTTTGGTTATTTTCCCGGTAAGGGAATTTACTTTTTAAAAAGCCACAACGTTGACAAACGAAACAACTGCGTTTTTGTGCTTGCATTGCTCCCACAAGAGCCGCTAAGGCTTTCAAACGGCTTACGATTCCAAATCAATCTCTGCATTCGGCGATAACTAAAACCATTGTATGCGATATAATTCATGTACACATGAGTTCGTTCGTCCACTTTGGCAAGCAAATAAATGAAAAAACTTGACAACATCATCGCGTATATTTTCTTCACAAGTTGACTGAAAGACAAACAGATTTCGTTGGTTCTACATATAAATTTGGTTTGAGCTGGAGTATCATAAATAACGACTAAAATTGTCTAGAAATGTAAAGTTGGGAATACCCAAAATGCAGTTGTTTAAAGGAATAAAACTGCAAAAAGATACCAAAGATCTGTTTTAGCTACAGGAGATAGTATTTAAATCCAAAACGTTTAGTTTCTGAAAATCTTTATTTAAAATAAAAAATTTTTTGCTTGTCATGTGTTACGTTTTATCTCAAGTTAAGTCATCGTCTTGTTATACGTAGTGATAGTTAAGCATCAATTACTGGCTCCAAGAGTGGAATTTGCTACCAAGTTAGCATTTCATCTGCACTGTTCTGCTTACAGTGTTATTGTTTTTGTCAGCAGTTTTCATGGAATGTGATGTGTTCTGCACTTTCCTCCCCATTGCCAAATTGCTCACGATTTAAGGCATTAAATTAGCGATAAGCTTGTCAATGGTTTTCACTTTCATGTTTGGTTTATTTGTTAAAAGAGTTCTGGCGGCCTCATAAGGATTATCATTCAACAAGTGCACTACTTGTCATTTATAGTCGTTTCATACCCTCTGCCACTTGACAAAAGTTTGCTAGCTACCTTTTTCTAGGCTATTACTCTTATTAAATACTCTTATTAAAGATTGATCCTTACGGAAACCCTAACAAAAAGGGTAGGATATTTTCACCAAAACATAACAAACATTGACACACCAATTTCCTCTTGGTCTTCACTTAAACTAAGGGGGCTGGTCAATAAGTTCTGTATTGAAACTCATGTTTTTGAAAGAAAATTTTGTTTTTATTCGGACTTTAAAATCTAATCTTTTCATTCATTTAAAGGCATGTACTTCATCAATTTGATCTTTTTTTTTTTTGGTTTTTTTGTTTGATGTGTTGTGCCCATCATTTGTATGCACTCGCTTAGCTAATACAACTGTGTGGTAAATGAAACTACGAAATGCATTTGTCGAGTCCATCTAAATTAGTTGTCCTTTTAACAAGACCAGGTAAAACCAAAAACTGTTAATGGAATTATGCGGAAACGGATTAGTTGAAATAACAAATGAAAATTGATTGATGGTTTACAACTGTTAGATTAGAAGTCAATTTCAATTATTAAAAATTTAATTCAAAAAAAAAAAAATATTAAAAAGCATTCGATTTTGATAAACAAATCGGTTAGTTTCGAATTGAATTTCGAATTAATAATACAGAGTTCCGGATATTCTGGTCCAAAGCTAACTGCAACATGCATAGCTGAAACTTAACCAACTTGGAATTCATACTGAAGCATTTTGAATAAATATGTATAAAAATTCAAATCATCACAGATCAAGAAGCCGTGGTTGACCAAAGAATTTAAGACCCACTTACAACGCTGTCTTACTTCATGGATTGGGATCAGCAACAGTGGGGCCCTGAGAAAGCATATCAATAATCTTCAGCAAAGACAAACGTGATCTTTCAGAGAGAATTTTGACCAATACTTGGAAGCGTAGGAATTCTATCTAAAATGCAACATACGGGAGTGAGAATAACAACAGAAAATCTGTTACGTCAAGGCACTTAAGTCAAGGATATTGTTAGAGTTTACGAACGTGCCCAAAAATATGGCCACTCAGAATGAAATTAATTTTATATGCGTGTTAGGATGCAAGAGTCATGAGATGGCGGATATCACTTCTCTTTGTATGCCAAATAATGATGAAACAGTCAACATTCACCATAAGGGAATATTGTTCTTGACTTGCGCTAGGGCATTGGATTTTGCTTAGAAATTGAAGAGGATAAGCTTAAGAATACTTTTTGTGGGCAACTTACAGGCCAATTTCTCTACAATAAGCCCTTGTACAAATTAATGGTCCTTGCATATTCTGCTGTGAGGAATAGTAGTAGTCTGTGGAGCTTTACATTTTTAAACTTTGAGTGAGTACGACTTGCGGACACTTCCAATCAAGTGACTGATCAGGACCCTTGACTTACTATGTCTGTGACAAGGGATAGGGTATTGCATAATAGATCAACAGTGTTTGCCGTGCTTGACTCCAAACAGAGTTTAGAAATTTTTTATTAGTTTGAAAGGCCCATAAATATCATTATGTGTATATGAACGTTCAAATATCCTTCATGGCTTCCTGGGTGGCGTGCATTCGAATTATTCAATTCCACATGACTCTGGCGCACAAATCGAACTGAACTTGACCGCTGTGGTTTGTAATTTATTCTTATCCAGAAGAAAAAGTTTCACAGAATTAAATCGTAGGATCTTGGTGGCCAGTTCATATCACCTCCACGTGAGATGACTATATCCTCAAGTCGCTTGTGTGGAATATCTAAAGTGACATAAGCTGTATGGAGTGTAACACTGTCTTAAAGAAAACAACTGTCGTTGGTGTCCACATTATCACATTCGGGCTAAAAGTAGCTAATATACGGCCTGTAGTTGACAGTTATGGCCTGGCCAACGTCGTCAGCATAAAATCCACAACAAACAGTGACTTTTTGGGTATGCATTGGACGCTCTTGGAATTAATGTGGAGTAGTATCGATAATTTGCATCCAGAAATTGGCCTCAGCACCAGCGTTGCCAGATTTTTTTTTAAAAAACTTTATTTCTGGGAAAAAGAAAACTTTTTTTACAAAAAAAAAATTGTTTTCTACAAAAGTACCAACATTTTTAAAGGAAATTCCGGACGGCGCCCTCTTCTGTTGGTGTTTTTTTGCGTTTTTTGTCCGGGACTAATATTTTAATTACACAATATTTTATTTAAAAATGTAAATATTTCCTGTTTTAATATTGAATTTATTGAAAAAAATTTTAAATTTAATTTTGTCGAAAAAACTTGTTTTGTTAGAAAACAGATTTAATGAAAACTTTTTAGCATCTCCAAAAACTTGAAAAAAAGGGAAAACTTGGCAAATGGCAACGCTGCTCAGCACTGAAGATGACTTTTCGATTTCGAATTGGGTTGCCCATTCAGTGAACACACGCTGAAGTCGTCCATGATGATTTGGCAAAACAGAGTGAAGAAATGATAACTAATTTGACAGATTTAGCTTCAACAAGGTGACCGCTATCAACTGTTAAAATGCGGTAGTCCATGCCGATATAATTTTAGATCGGTAGAGTGAAACATAATTGTATTTTTTTTTTTTTTTTCATAAAATATGATTTAGATATGCAATCTATTTTCTAAATTCTAATTAAATTTCTCATAAGCTTTTCATTAATTTGTTTCTTGTTTTAATGAATTTTTCCATTCATTTCCATTAAATTTAACTTAAAAACTTTGCCTTTGCCTATGTTCACGTGTTTTTATTTCCTAACGTTAATGCCGACATACAAATTCCATTTACAGCCCTGGACCATTATGGATTTGCACCATAATTTTCTGTTGTGTGTTGGTTTTGTTTTTATTTTCATTAGAGATTGCAAATGCTGCACCAAATAGGCCCGGAATATAACATTAAAACATTCACAGTTTTTACTTAACGTTACCAGGCTGTACTTTTTTACATTTTCTTGCCAGTTCTTTAATTTTTTTTTTACGGAAGAGTATTCCTAAACTGGGATGAGTTGTCAGTACAGTACAGATTTCCCCAGTGTCCTTCATTAGGAAAACCTACCGATGGTTAAAGAGGAAATGCATGCATTTTTAGTTTGCAATTGCATGAGCCTGGTACCGAATAGGAATTGCAATGCAAATCGACACTGAAACTAAAATTCAAAATCCTTTTCGTTTTTCGTGTTGTTTTTGTTTTTTTTTTTCCTTTGTTCTGTATGTATGGCTAACGACCAGAATTTGAATTTGAATAGGCAAGAATGCCAGAAATTGTTTGTTTTTAATTTTTGCTGGTCCTCGTTGTTATTGTGCAGCAAAGCATTTGCATTTGTAGTTTTGTTTTCTTTTGCCTTTGCTGTGGATGCATTTTTCTCTAAAGGATTCAGGAAAAATTCTGCTTTTTTTCCAATATTTTTTTAAGGGAGGCAATTCAAAAAAACAACAAAAAAAACAACTTTAAAATCGAATTGCTTTGTCAGCTGCAGTATTTCTAGATTTTTTTCTCTCGTTACGTTCGGTTTCGCTTGTTTTGTTTGGAATGCATTGCCTAAAAAAATTTAAAGCAATTAAAAAATAAAAATAATAAACTCCCATACATGTACAACAGCAATTGTCGAGAGGTTGGGAGGGATTTTATAAAATTCCAACATGGCTGCAGCCGAAATGCAAATAAATTTTTAGATGACCAGCCCTGGCTGCAGCACCAGGCACACAAAAAGAATTAACAAAAATATCCACTAGAGAGGTACCCCAGGGATGCATATTTCGAATGGGAGTTGAGTTTAATATTATGAACGCATGTTAGTCCTTTGATGTTACAAACAAATATGCATCCAGCAGTTGCATGTACATACGATTTTGTCAATTTATGCATTTCGTAAAAAAAAAACCAAAAAATAAAAATTCAAAACGAACTAAAAAATGAGGAAAAACAAAAATAAATTCTGTCTAATATTGTAGATGGAAAATGCAGTTTTTAAAAGATGCTACCAATTAAAGGTGAGCCAACACAGTTGTTGCTTGGGTATGTAACAACACAACACAAATTCTAATATTCTTCGATTAAGCAGTTTTAGGAGAACTAAGTTATCTCTGACATGTTTTCATATAACACACAGTAATTGCTTACATTCGCATTCAAACTGTTGCCTTTGAAATGCTTCTATACCTTAGTGTAGGGTGCACTTTATTCAAAATCGATGAATTATAAAAATTTTTTGTTTTTGTTTATTTTGATTATTTTTGTTGGTTTAGTGCACATAGAATGCAGAAAATGCATATCCGGTCTAACTAGCAAAAAGAAATGTATTCACCAACACCGCACTATGGGTCAAATAAAATCGCATCATGGAAACTTTCTTTCAATGTTCTAATTAAGAAGAAGGCTATGTAATGGATTTTTGGAAAGGAAACTCTTCAAGTTTAGAAAAGAATTCATGAGCTCTGCTTGATATTGAAGTACGGACAGTAATACTGTTTCAGTATTGAACACAGAAAAATTGAACATACCACACAATTATTACATAGGCTGTGTAGTATAATCTGTAAATCCTAATTTTTTGCCGGGAATTCTGAATCATTTTAGTTTTCTACATGGAGCATTCAAATCACGCGGCCCCATCGCAGCTGTATCGCCATTTAAGTGTGAAAAGGGAGAAAGTAATAGTTGCAAAACGTTCGGCGTTATAGGAATTAGTCGTCTACCAGTGTATGCAATTGTTTGAGGAGAATCCCATTAAAGATGTTAATTCAAGAGTTAAGTGAAATCGGCTTGACATTCTGAAAGCGAAGAGAAACTGTACTGTAGGAAGAATAAACAGATGGCTGGATAGTGCTTTAAACAGCTCTTAGCAATAATTTGTGTAAAAACAGGAAAGATAAATCCTGCCCTTCGCGAGCTTCTTGCCAAATATTTTTAATCACCGATCTCAAAATCGGTAGATTATCGCATATGTGATAATTAACTGTATGCGACAACTGATATATGTTCAAAGACGCTTTGCACTACGATTTCCTTCCCATACATAAAAATTAAGATGTCAATAGATACCCATACGAACGTAGCTTATCCCGTTTAAATGTGTTTAAGATGCAAAACGATTGCAGGAACTTAGAGCAGTGCTGACAATCTAGTAGAGAGTAGCAGCAAAGAGAATGGACACATCACAATGGTATATGGAAATATGTTCTTTGTGTTCAAATTGGATTACAAGATCGCTCGAAGAACTGGATTATTACCTTATACAGATTGTGGCCGGTCATTTGAACTTCGCCACCGAATATTCGGATTTAAGCTGACAGATAATTCTGTGTGTCGCAGTAGTCTTAGTAGGAAGGATGTTTCCTTATTAGCCCGCTACCCAGGCAGCTCGTTTTTATCACTAATACGCTAGATTGTTATCCTCACCAAAGGATTATAGTATCCACTTAGGTAATTAAGTAAGATAGCAATAAAAAGTGATAAAAACTAGCCAAGAATGTGGTGTATAAGACAAGATTTTTGACTACTAATTAATCGCTGAAAGTTTAATTACAGAGAATAGAATAGTAAGTGGAATGCAGAGAGAGAATACAGAGGAGGCAACAATTTGAGATACAGCAACATAGTCAGCTGGTCAGATGGACGTTTCAAGATGGACGTTAAAGTCGACTCCGAACGACAGATTTTTGAGAAACTTTTCATGACAACTTTATTTACACTCAGAGTTTTTACGACAAATTTGCCGAAGAAATATTTTTCATATCTCGTTTTGTTGGAGATGTTTGACCTGCGGTTTGAACCGTTGCCCCATGTTTAATAAGCCAACAGACTACCCACCTACTAGACTACGGCCACTTATACAGAGACATCTTAGTGAATGAATATCCCACACTAACTGGGACCTTCATCTGCTTCACTTACATACTTAATTGGTCATTTCAACTGTTTAGTCACGCTTACGACTTCTCACACCATTCTTGTTGTGTGTATTAATTTTATCAATAAAAGGCGGGACTGGACTCTGAACCACAGATTTAAGAAACTTTTGATGCAAGCTTAGATTAACTCTCAGAGGTTTTTTCAGAGGACTGCTGAGAGCAAGTCATGTTTTTGTTCGAGATATCCGAGCTGTCTAGTCTAATAGGCCCATACACTACCTGCTACTTTACAGTGGCAACTGTTTTATAAGCTGCTGGAAAAGATAACAGAGATGGCAACTGTGATTGTACCGAAACAACGTGCTCTGTGATAATGTTTGGATTGTTGCTTGAGTGAAACGTTTTAATAATTCACACATTGCGCTGGTTGCATATGCCATGATGTTCGTTGTTGATATTATGCCCTTCGATGAGTCAGAGCGCTTCTCTAAGGGAAGGCGTAGACCCTGGATTTTTAAAAAAATTCAAAAACCATAATAAAACCAATAATAAAGTATTTTCAAAACATTACATTTAAACCCATAGTGCACGTAGTCTAAACTACATATGTAAACTTTCGTACATGGTTTCTATGCACAAACGTTAGTGCAGTACATAAATCAGTATATGAGTATACGGATAATTTTTCAAAAAAACATTATTCACACCTTTCAAATACATAAAGCCGAGCCATTTAGTCCTCTATACACCGACACATATGCATTCGAGGATAAAAAAAAAAGAATTGAAAAGCCTATGTATGAAAAGCCTCGTATGTCTAAATACATAGAAATGCAGTTTCTATGTTATGGCCGCTGAACAAAAAAAAAACAGAAAGCAAAGAAAAAAAAGGAGAAGAGAGTATAAAAACTAAACGTAAAAATGTGCAATATTTGCTATTTTTAATTTTTTTTTAATTTTGGACTTTTTCCATCTATTGCCAACAGACACAGGACTGGCAACAAATTTTCATTATTAAAGCCCAAATGCAATGGGCCGTGTTTGAACAGGAAAGGGAAGACAGGCAAAAAATTGCAATGCAATATCCATATGCACATTTAAAACAACACGAAATATGCATTTTCATGTTGTAAATCTAAACACACTGCACATAATCAACGAAAATAAAAGAGAGCCGGATTGTTTTTTTTTTGTTTTTTTTTTTGGTGCATAAAACTACACAAAATATCTTTTTGGTTTTGTTTTCTGGTTTTTTTAATAAATAAATTTTTATTTAAAAAAAACATTTTGGAAATTTAAATTGAATATTGTTGTCGTTCTTGTTGCAGCTATGCTATCTACGCCTTTAAAACAACATATTAATTCAGATTTTCATTAAAAACGCTTTTCCCCTAAAAATGTCAAAGAAAATTTAGCCAGCTTCTGTGGGGTTCTTTTTTAATTTTTTTCTAAACGTAATTCTAATTACGCCAGAGAAATACGTATGTATGTACATACATATGTACGTACCAGTGATGTTTGTTTAGTATCTTCTACTGTTTCAAGTTTTTTTTTGGTATTTTTTGCTCTCCATTTATAGTTAAATGTTTACGAACCATGTATTTATTTAAGACCATGATTGTAGTGGCAATAGTGGTAAGTGTATATGTATGTATATATATACATATATGTACATTTGCATATGTATGTATGTGTATATATACACTATGCTTAATTGCATTTGCAAATATTTGTTAATTTTCTCTACTTTACGCCTGCTTTCTGTTTGGCTGCCTGAGTTTTTTTTAATTTTCTTTTGATTTTTCTGTAACTGCTGGTAATTTTTAAGCATTTTTTCTTTTGATTTTATTTTTATAATTGAAATTTATTTGAAAATGTTATTTTTTCTCGGCGGCGGTATGTATTGTGGCTTAAATCACATTACAATCACTTGTTAATAGATTAGGGATTGAAAAATACACGGTCATTATCTGTTTAATTTGAAAATCGTGTTTTTGTTTCAATGCATTTTTTGCAATTTCTTCATCACACAATTAAATCTAATGGAATTGGCATGATTCTAATTATTGTTGATTCTATTACAGACCTACATACACAATTTTATTCAATTTAATTTTTTTTTATTTTTACGAAGGCAGAATAAATGCTAAACAAAAAAGGTTCGATAAGAAAGTATGACAATAACAAAACAAAAGAAAGAAATTACAAGAAGAGGAACGAACAAAGATCAGGTTATATTATCAAAGCCCTAACGAAAGCCTTTCACGTATAAAGGAGCTACAAAAAGAAATCAACGGTAAGTTCTAGAAGTTACCATAATGAAAATAATTTATTTTTTTTATTTTTTATTTATTTATTTAAAAAACATCTATGGATCAAAATCCTTACAGACTATTTACATTTACAAATTATTAATTAGAATATACATTTTCAAGTATTCAAAGAAAGTATAATATTACGTTTTATGATATTAACATTCAACGAGTAATCAATATAAGTGTAAAAATAATTCAAGTTTCTACATAATCTCCTTAATGGATCATTGCTAGCATAATTAGTTTGATGATATTTAAGTTTCGAACTTTGACAGTTGAAGCTACATCTGTTAAGTTAGTTATCCTCTCTTCAGGCTTTCTTGCCAATCCAATAGCATAAAATAACATGTGCAAATAATAAAATGGTTTTATCAAAATGGGTGTTCTGTCTAGACAAAGTAATTCGTGCCTTGCTCATTTTACGTTCGCTATTAACGTTCTAGTCGAAAAATTCCTGTCGTGTTCAGTAAACGATCGATCAACACCTGTACGTCGACGAAACACAAGATCGACCAGAATATGAACAAACAAAATTTGTGTATAAAATTAACACACACAACATAAGTGGTGTGAGAAACTAGGTCAATAATCCTGACTGAAGGTGTTGTAATGACCAATTATGTATGTATGTAAAATTGTCGAATTTGGGACGATGCCAATCTACATGGGGACCAATGCATCTGGAAAAAATCACTGATTGGAGAGGATTTTGGAGTGGCGGCGTAGTCGGTCCATATTCAGGCTTGGGACAGGCCATCACTGTCAACAGATGGCACTATAGGTCAATGACGGCAAACTTCTTGTAGCCTGAATTGGATAACCTGGACATTTAAGATAAATAGTTTGAAAAGGAAGGTGGTATTTATCACACGGCTCCTGTCAACTTATGGATATTCTACACAAGCTATTTAAGGGCATGTTCATCTCACCGTTAAACTTTTTTTGTTTGGATTTTTCGTCATTTCTATAAGTGTATAAGACATAAACCATAATGGTCCTCAGAGCTAATATTCCACATGCCTTCGTTCAAGCTTGGCCTGATTTATGCGTCACAGTCGTGACAAGTTAAACATATCGAATATGCTCTTTCCAAAGAAGTCATTTGAACGTTGTTATATTCCACAAGTAATACCATCATTACTTCTTTCAAACTAAAAAAAGTTTCGCTAATGACTCACACATTCTTTTTTTTATTTAAATTTGAAGATATACACTATCGGACAAAATAAAGTGTAAAAGTACTAACGTTCTTTTAATTTTTATTTGTTCCACTTTTAGTGAAATGTAATGTTAATTTTTTTTTAAATTAATGTTCTCCTTTAAAATGCTTTACAAAAATAACAAAATAAAAGTATTAAACTTCATGTTCTTAAAAATAACCTACAATATTAGACTAACCTAATATTTCTCCACGACAAAATAAAGCGTAAAATTTAAATTTTAAAGAAAATTAATATTTTGTTGCACCACCTTTATTTAAAATGACCTCCTTAAGACGATTGGGCATACTTTGAGAAAATTTTTTTAAAATATTTTGCGAAATCGCTCGCCACTTAACTTGCATTTTTTCCCAAAATACCTGAAGGTTTTTTCGCGATTCCATTGGAATTTTTTCATCGAAAATAGTCCAGAGATGCTCAATTGGATTCTAATCATGGCTTTGAGGAGGCCAATCTAATTTCTCTATGTTATTTTCCTCAAAAAAATTTATTGCCACCCTGCTCGTATGCTTGGGGTCATTATATTGTGGAAAGATAATTTCCCGCAAGCCCATTTCCTCTGCACAGCTATGAAGGTTTTCTCGCAAAATGTCAACGTAATGTTGTCCGGTCATTTTAGAATCAATTTTAACCACACGGCCCGCTCCCGCTGCAGAGAAACAACCCCAGACCATCAGGCTTCCTCCACCATGTTTTATAGTGTGTATAACATTCTTAGATTTAAGCCTCTGTGATTGTTCGCACCAGAATCGTTTGCGGCGCTTCGCATTTTTTAACTTATATTTAGACTCGTCGGACCAAATAATACGATTCCAAAACGTTTCTGGCATGTTTACATTTTTTTTTTGTGAAGTCCAGTCGTTTTTTAATATTTGCTGCACGAAGCAAGGGTTTCTTCTTCGCAAAAGAGTTTTTTAGGCCACTTTGATTTAATCTTCTTTGGATAATACGAGTTGAAATGTCTAATTTTAGTTCTTCTTTTATTTTTCTAGCTGAAGTAAATGGATTTTTTTGGCTAGAATGGCGATATGACGATCATCTCTTGCTGAAGTCTTAGATTTTCTTCTACAAAGTCTTTTTAAACTTTCGTTTGAATTTCTCTTTTTAAAAAGTTCAAATATTTTTCTGGCTCCATTTATCGAAATATTATATTTTGTCGCCAAATCTTTATATTTCATACCGTTTTCACGGTCTTTCACCAATAAATCCTTGACATCTTTTGACAATGGCTTCATTTTGGCTTTCCTTAGTTTAAGTGATAAGGAAGCAATTGTTTTTATGTTTTTTGGAATTTCAATGCATTTAAAATTAAATTTACGTTAAGTTTTTGTTAAAAAAATTTAAATGCAAATTTGTTTAAAATTCTCACTACAAAAAGTACACTTTATTTTGACGCACTGAAAACTTGGTTCAAATAGATTCAATGTTGCTTGGGGCAGAAAGAGAGTGAATAATATGGAAATTTTTACTTCTAGATTAATAACCACATGTTTCTTTATAACGGGACATTAATTCTTTTTATTAATATTGCGATATGTGAAAATTTTGTACACATTTTTGAAGATTTTACTCTTTTACACTTTATTTTGTCCGATAGTGTATGTATACAGTAAGACCCCGCTTAACGCGGGGTATGCGTTCCAATAAGTTCCAGCGCTAAACAAAACAGCGTTAAACGAGGCAACTTAACACGTACATATAAAATACAGTTGGAATCTTTATTCTGGACAGAATAATAAAAGAGCATTGAAAAAGATACATAGTATACACCGTCACTATATAGTGCAACGCTTTTGGTTGGTGGATGCTCGTTTCATTTGCACACATATACAACAAGTATCAATACAGTGTGCGATTTAGGGGAATTCCAATACTACCGTGTAATACTGAAACAGCGTTAAGCGGGGTCTTACTGTATGATATTTACTGCACTTAGTCTCGATATAATACTTTACAGTAATTTTTCAGTTTACATAGCCAATTCTGAAGCAGAAAATAATCAATCAATCCAACTGCTTAAATTGGATTGTAAAGAGATCTCGGTATCTGTGTTTGTTTACAATATATTAGAGCTTCAGGTACTTTTGCAGTGATTGCAAATCGATTGTCTACGTTATTTTTCAATATCCACCTTTGGCCTTATGCAAGCTTTTCTCATTTGGCTCTCATTGGCTTTTTCGCTAGTCGAACGAAGCGATTCATTCAACTTTTAGACTGATTTTCAACTTGACTGTAAGAAGAAGTCATTCTTTAAATGCAAAGCACTAATGCCGATTCTCAAGACACACAATAGACCACTATGTATGCTCAAGTGGGCTTTGCATCAACAAAGTACTATTCTATGTTAGTTGTTGCTGCTTAAATAATTCTTAGCTTTTCCTTAAATGTATTTTCAAAAATCTTTCAGCACAAAATTTTTTTGATTTTGGAGAACCTATAAGTTCCCTTCGTTCTAATTTATTCCCTATTCTATACCCTAAAAGCATTCAATTTATGAAATGTAAAGAGCTTTTGAATTTATTTGTTATCACACTCGGTTTTATTTTATTTACCTGCTATGCACTACCTTGATTACTGTGCCAGCCATTTGAATCCATTTGTCTTTTGTTCACTGAAAACTTCAATTCGAATGTGTCACAAATGTCCAATTAAATAACAAAAAAAAACAAAAAAAAACAGAATCTAAAACTGAAAAACTTTTAACTAATAAAAGTTTATTTTATTAGTTTTTTTTCATTTTCGTTGATTTTGTTTTTCATCTTTTTGGTTGCATTAGACAAACAAGCCACAAAATCTTGTACCAACCATGGAATCTGAAAATAAATGGGGGTAAAATGACAACAACAACAACAGCAAATGATAAGAAAAACATTCACAAACTGGAAAATAATAACAAATAAAAGTTTTCAATTAAAATAATTGAAATGAAATTCTGCATAATTTACATGCAAAACAAAAAAAAAACCAAAAAAAAGAAAACAGGGAAGTATATTTCAAAAATTATACAGAGAAAATTTGATTATTTTTAAGAGCATTTTAACATTATTTTTCCTTTTATTATTTCCATATATACTCATTCATATTTCGCTAGAAGTACCAAACCAAAATTGTTAAAATTCTCAGTAAAATTTGTAATCATGTATGTACGAGTATGTACATGTAATCATGAATAGACTAACAAACGAACATGTCTTATAAATCATTGAATTTCATACATTGACGATTCAAATTGAAAACGGTTCTCTTTTGTTGTAATGCAGCAGCACTATGTTGTGCGTATTTGGAGCTACGACATCTCGAACTAAACGAAATACAGCCAAACTCGTTTATAACGAACGCGGTTATAACGAATTCTTGGTTAGGTTAGAGGACGTGTACTTGTCCGTTAAGACAAGTACAATACCCGGAGGTCGAAATTGACCCATTGTACAAAATTCTTGGTTATTACGTACATATTTTCAAGTCCCAACGTTTTAATAACAATTTTCATACAAAAAACATCGTTTATTACGAACTCGTTTATAATGAATTCTCGGTTAAAAGGAACTACTTTAAATGGTCCCAGTAATTAAATTTCATGCATTTTGCCTTTTTATAACGAACCCTCAGAAATAACTTTGAAGTGTGGCAATAGTCTTTACTTTTATTTAATATGGCAGCATTAAATTATAACTTAACATCTTTAATCAGCTGATAGATAAAAAGAATTAAAACATATTTTTGGTTTTTAATAAAAAAAATTAATAAATGAAAAAAATTATTTGTATTTTATATTTTCTTCTATGACTTCACCCCTTTTATTACGAACTTTGCCTATAACGAACTATTTTCTCTGGTCCCACGGAGTTCGTTATAACCGAGTTTGACTGTATGAAAAACAAAAACAAAAAAAAAAATATTTCTTTCCGGTGGTTTTTACTCAACAGCTTTCTGTCAAAAACTCTGAGAGTAAATTAAATTACCAAGAAAAAATTTGTAAAAAATTTAGCGTTCGGAGTAGACATTAAATTGTAGGTTCGGCCACTAATGGATAAAATTAACACTCACCACATAGGTGATGTGATAAGCTAGGTTGTAAACCTGACTAAAGTGTCGTAATGACCAATTAATATTACCCGTACCAAAACATCACGCCAGAAAGGCACTACAGTGATCCGTTAGCTATAAATATGCTATTATCTACGATTCTGAAAGGATGTCTCTTCTAATCATAACTCTATCAAATATCTGTGAGGTTTTGAATGGAATCTCTCAGTGTTTCCATTCCTCTCTATGCAGAATGGAACTTTTGAACTTCTGTTAGAAGTCATAGTGTGTCATCATGTAAGCCATATTCCTGAAGGTTCTCAGTTCCCTTGGGGATCGCTGTTCGATCCGTGGCATTGCCTAGTCGTCTGTCGACACTGTGGAAAGACACCACTTTTCAACTTGTTGCTCGTTTCCCTTCAACAGGTTAACGCCGTCAACTGTCCCTATTTCTTTGAGAACAATGTTGGCCAGACCACCACTGTTAACGGCGAGCTCTATACATCGATAATTTGCAACTCCTTTTGATCTGAATTCAATGCTGATAGACAATAACGTCATGTATTCATGCCATATTAGCACATGCTGTGCTAACGATTTATTGGCAGGATCATTTCAATTGGAGCTGATGTGAACTGGCCACCGAGTTCATGGCATTTGATAAGATTAAAAGATCTCTTGTGGAGTTTGTACACGGTCGGTCGATTTAAGCTTTGTTGATGTGCGCTAGTCATGAAAACATGGACATTTCGGATGAACAATGTTATATTCCACATATCGACGCCTCCGTTCTATAACATTCTAAGTCGAAAAAGTATGTTTTGAGTTATGAGCTCTCAAAGTTTTCACGCGACATACGGCTATATGTGTATTCTAAGTAGATTTTTCCCTATAATTTCAGAACGGATCGGCGCATCTTAACCAAATTTTGACAGTATTTAAGTTAGAGAACGTAGAATTTAAAAATGCAAGAACATTAAAAACTTTCTAAGTACACTTAGAACGTTATAGAATGGAGGCGTCGATATAATGGCATCAATAGGTCTTTCAAACGGATAAAAAAGTTTCAATGATACCTCACATGCATTTCGTCCAATTTATCTTCAAAGATAGGAAGGTTTCAATGAAGCACCTGGTGTATATAGTATTGAGTTATGATGGGTCACTCAAAAACGGTTTTTTAATACATTGTAACAGTGGTTTAAAATACTTCATCCACCGATGAGTTGGGTGCCTAAGTTTTAGAAAATTTGTGTTATTGATTCCATAAAATGGCGGCGTTACTACTCGTTTTATATTCGGAACATAACTTTGAATTATTTTGCCTTTGATTTCGTATTTTTTGTAGCCAAGGAAACCTTTTTATGCTTCTTTCCATGCTAAGAGCAGGCAGGTTGTATAAGACTAAGCTGAGTAAGTAGGCGGGCGTCATTTTGCAATTTTTCTTTACGGTTATCGCTGTGATGATGATGATGATGAAGATGATAATGATGGTGGTCGTCGTCATCATATAATACTGACACTACGTTTGTTGACTGACTCTCCAACCTGTCCTTTGCATTCTTTGTTCGCATGTGTATGATATGAAGGTTTCCATGTGTTGAATTTCTATTTATTTTTTCTATTTTGGTGTTTTGGTGTTCCATCATATGACCAAAACCTTTGTATGTTTTTTCTTTCCTCCGAATCCAATTTATCCCACATTCCGTGTTTTGTTCATTTCTATGAGTATGTTCGCTTAGTACATGCACTTCCTATGCACTGCTTTCGGTCTTCGGAACATTTCATTGATTGCATTGCATCTTCTTCTCTTTTTCTTTTTTTTTTCCTGCATTACCAGTTACGGCAAAAAACAAAATGGAAAATGGAAAAGTTCATTTGGAACTTCTCTCCTATGGTCGTTAAGTTTGTTTTTTTTAATGCAAAAAAATCACCAAAAAAGTTGTTTGAAAAATGTTGATGTTGATGGAAAACAATAACGTTCGCAAAAAATCAAAAACAAAAATAAAAAAGTTAAGAAATTAAATGCTTTTTTCATATTAGTTTTCCTTCTTTTCGCACCACCTCCATCAAACTGCTGCTGCATGCATGTTGATATCAGAAAAAATTCAAAATGTTTCGTTTTTGTTTTGTTTTTAGAGACAACCGGGGTCCAGGGAAAATACAGAAAAAACGATCATAAAGAACATTTTGCAGTTTGATTTTGTTACCCTTTTTTCTGAGGGGTGGGGGGGTGTTGTTAGGTGAGTTTTTTTTATCGAAGAAATAAAAACAAGAAACTGCAAAGAATTTTTGCTACACATAAAATGCATTTGCATACAGAACTCGGTAGTAGGATGTACCAAACGTCCCGTATGTGTTACTTTTTTTCTTCTTTTTTTTTCCTTTCAGCCAACAATGGCAATATCGCGTCATACACATCAGCCCAGTTTGGCGGAAAATTTGCCAACAATGAATAGCAAATTTCTCCAGGTCTTTTGTTTTTTTGGTCTTTGAACGCTGTGGTGAGAAGATATTCTGGTTTTTTTTTTTTTTTGTTTCATTTTGTTTGAATGTAAGTGTCAGTTTTTATCTTTAAGGTATTGTGATTTGTTCGAAAGATTTTTTCATTTTTCCAGAGATAGGCTTGTATTGTAAATTCATTTTCTATGACTGAACTTACTTAACAAATAAAACTTAAATAAAAATAAGACTTTGTTGGCATCGAAAGAAATTGGAATCTATTGTAGAAATATTTAACCCAAGTCCACTACAACAGTCGATCCAGACATAATGTTTTATTGAAGGCAGTAGAAGTAGTAGAGGATGCCATTTGTATTAATTATGTAACTGTTCTGTTCAGGAAGCTCCGCGTACCATAAAATCGTCTCTCATTTTAGTAGAAAGTCAGCCATTTTGTTACCCACCATAACCCAGACTAACATAACGACGTAAAGTTGCCTTATATTGAAAGATTTTGATAGTCGCTTGACTATCTGAAGGTACTAATTTAATTGATCATTATAAGCCTTTAGTCAGGATTACAGCCTATCTTTCTTACACCACCCATACTGCTTTCACTACGTTTTAACCCTTCGGTAAACAGACCACGGTGAGTTAATATAACGCTTTTGAGTGCTTTTCAGTATTTAAATGATTACGTGACGAATGACGAAAACATTTGCTATTTCTAAAGCGTTTCAGAGCAACGACTAGGACAGCTACTACAAACTTATATAAAAAATTTTCAGAGTAAGCGAACTCTCTGGCGAACTCTCAACTTTGTGAATTCCTCTACGGGCCTGCGGTCACATAATTGACAATGCATGTTCGGACATGGCACTAAAAGTCTATTCAAAACTGGATGAAGGGCCCACGATATGTTTACTTAAACTCAAAAGAAACCCGATGGTTTTCGTGGTTATTAAGCGGCATTGATCTTGGACACCATGCAGCAGTAGCCGCAGAGATGAGGGAGAAGAGGAGACTGTTCTAAAACCATTGGGTAACTGTTCTGCACTATGTCGGAAGAGAAAAATGCACCTTGATGATAGATAATCTCGTTCTTTAGAAATGACTTTATCTTACATTGATTAACAGAAACTGTCTAGATAAGTAGAAAGGTACTATCCCTCTAAACAGCATTTTCTGTGCGACAAAGCGTTTCTGTAAACAGAAATACTTCAACTATTTCTTTTGGGAGCTTGATTAATTTGTGGATTTAAATTTGAATTGAATCATCAGCTATCTGAAACAAACCTGAACTGGTCGAACTCTATACATGAATTCCCAGACCTGGAAAATGTTTTATTTTCGACTGTTTTTTGTCGTGATAGATTTCATTTCTTTTAAAATGTTTGTACCTCGGTTTTTAATGCAGTGAAGTAAGACGTACAGAACTTCTACTCCCTCTTTAAAGGTTCCACTGTAAAGCTGAAATGAAAACATATTTCAATTTCAAATTGCAGCACAAACATCAACAAAAAATATGAAAATGAAATCTTGAAGGCCATAAAAAACCGTAAGCCAGTATGTAAAAGAATGTATTCTTTTTAAAGTGGAAACCTAATTTACACACAAATATCCTTGTATATCGGATAATATCCGTGTAATTGGTTATTTTGGATCTGCTATTAAGCGTCTTTAACTTGTGTTGCTTAGATTGCTGTGATAAGTTTTTGCAGTAATTGAACTCCTTTTCATTTCTGCCCCTTGCACTTGGGCCCATGAAAAATCATTTCCCAACAACAAACATCCAGTACTGTCGCAAATTAATGAAAAGAAAAAAGTGTAACGGCATCATGAAAACCGTGGTATCCGATTTTTTTAGTTTTCTTGCAAAATCAACAACAAAAGCAAAATAAAACAACTAAAAACCGAGTTACTCTCGTACACTCTATATGTGCACTTGCACTGTGCCACAGCAACAGCTGAAGTAGAATGAGTGGCCATGAAGATGGCCCCCAATTTTTTCTTTGTGGACTTAGTCGGTATTTGTCTATTTTGTAACTGTTTCGATTTGCTTTTATTTTCGTACGATGCAAAAGGGCTTGGGAGTAGGTATGACATGGCGGGTAACTACGTGATGGCATTGTTGAAGTTTTATGCGCATTTTTCAAATAAATTTCTGTTTTCTGTTTTGGGTTTTTCTTTAGTTTTCTTGTTCTATTTGTCTTTTCATTTATTTTTCTGCTGCAGTTTCTTTTTTCTTCTGTGCAAAACTTGCACTTTTTCTTATTGCAGTTATTGCTTCACATTGGTTTTATTTTCTCAAACAATATTCCTCTGTTTCATGCAGGCTGGCAGTGTGAGAAGCAAGTCGTTAAAAAGAATTTTATTTTTTGCTTTTTTCAGTTTTGTGGAGGCGAAAAAGAAGGATCTTAACATACTGCGTTGTTGCGTAGAGGCACTAAAGGACTGCTACCATATTATATAAGGCTTCCCTATAAGTCTTACCTAATTCTTCTGCTTTAATGAAGAATAGAACGCTGTTTTAAGTCATTAAAGATAAATCTTTTCCTAGTACCTTATAAATCCCAAAGTGTTTTCTTCTAAAAGGCATAAACATCGCACAAATTCTAAGTATATGATCGTCCTTCTCATTATACACTGGAGGATTCCACATATTGGGCTTGAAGGGATTCTTATTTCATAACAATTGTCAACGTATGCACTAGGTCCGGTCAGAAGGCCGACTACTACTTTGATGATATTCCTAGACAATCTGATGCTAGACTCCAATCTCTTCCTATTATAGTTAACAAGAAAAAGTTTAGATTGACTATACTTTGGATAATATGATGGTAACTTATTTCTCGACAGACAACATTTTCCAGAACACAAATATTGTAGGCTCACTGCGGTGTTTTCATGCTGATTTGTCTTGACTGTGAATGACTTGATTTAAAGCCTGGAAACCCTCAAGTGAACATATTCGTACAAATGAGAGACTTCTTACTGCAGCATACATTTAAATTAAATAATAATTCATTTAAATCAGTTTAATCTACTTGAAAATTATCACATCCTATGCTATATAGTTCAAATATTTCTTGGGAGTATTTAGGGTACCATAGTAATTACATTCAGCGTGCCAGCAAGGTATTCTTTTATAATATTCCAAAACATTTTTGCATCTTTTTTAAGATTCCTCGAATTCCGCCTACATTCTGTTACCTTACTTTTGAAAAACGAAATTTTTGCATTTACTGTACTTTTTCATAAAAGAAATGAAAACCCCCTACCCCCGTTCGACAAGTATTCCCTTTAGTTCTACTTAAAACGCATAAAAAATGTTTTTGGAATTGGAAAAAATGAGTCCCAACAGCATAAATCCATACAAAACAAGACAAATTTCCTGCGCAAATGCATACAATATGAAATGCAACAAATAAAACTAAAAACAAAATTTCAAATAGAGGCGCATACAAAATCAACAAAAACTGAAAAAAAAACAATTATTTCAGCATATGAAAGGAACAAAAAAAAGAAAAAAAATTTAAAAAAAGCGGTAAAAATGTTCATGCAACAAAACCAGACACCAAAAGAAAATAAAATTCAGGCTGCATCAAAAAAACAACAACAACATGACTAACAAAATCCTTATTTTTTCATTTTTTGGAAGTACCGGGGCATAGGCAGCATTCTTTAGTAAAACTTTATAGAGGCTCCAGTATAGGCTTACAAGTAGTCGCTGTACTAACATAACAGTCCGTGTAATGCTAAAAAATGCTAAAGGAATCAGGGGGGTAGGGGGGTAACTTAAAAAAAACGTAAGAAATGTGAAATGGAATGTTTTTTTCATTCAATATTTCATCTTTTCTTGTTGCACACATACAAAATTAAACAAAAAATCAAAGACAATTTACCCAAAGTATTGCCAGCCACATCATCAACACACAAGACACCCACCATATGTAGCACCATGCATACATAGAGAATAAAGTGCAGAATAACGGTATTATAGGAACTGAAAGAAAAAGAAATGCAACAACAATACCAATATACCTATGCGTATGCATATGCATATGCAACACTTTCATAACTTCAAGGATGTGTTGTTCTGTATATGGATGTAGTTGCACACATCGTTAGTTGTTTTGTAACTCAGAGAAGAAGTAACAGAAATAAGAAATGGTTGCAGAAACTTCAATCTAAAGTTGTATTGACACACACATGTACACACATCCATACTCTTCCTATTGGAACGAATCATACATTTGCAACTCACATAGTTGAAATAAGCCCATGCAAATTGAAGTTGGACAGCGACTTCGTCATCATCGTCACTTTTTTTTTGTGTGTGTACGTGTGCCATCGTGTTAAAAGATTTTAGCAAGTAAAAGCCGAAAGATTCTGACATTCGACTGATTGCTTGTGTTAATACAGGGGCTGTTTCCCAGCTGGCTTTAGAGTCTTCTGAAATTCTTCATTTTTTATTGCTTGAATTATTCATCGAAAACTTTCATTTCGTACACCAAGCTTATCTTCTTCTTGTTATAGGTTGAGTTCGAGGTCTTCAGACAATTTAATCTGAAATTTAATTTTGAATTGATGATGGAGGATAGTCTAATTCCACAGAAGCAAAGTGTAATGATACTGTGTCTGGAATAAGGAAATCACTAAATAAGGTTGACCTCAAGTTAACTGCACAGAAAACGGAAACGGAACTAATAAGTGCGCCCATGTGAAGACAGCAGATAAAATTGTGTATTGGTCGACACTTGTTAATTTCACAGGAGGCTAGAAAATACCTTGGCATTGCTGATTGATATGAAATTAAGCTTTAAACATCACAGTTGGCAACAGTTGGTGTAAAGACTGAGAACATAAATTATGCACTCGTGAGTTTTATGTCGAATATGGGTGGGGCTCGCTGTGAAAAAAGTTCACAAACACAAATGTTCTACCAAACATTTGAATGCACACCTCCAACATGGGCGTGCGCGAATATCTAGATATATATGAGACAGATAATACAGGTACATAGATGCCTTGCGTTCAAAGTTTCTTGGGCATAATGCTATCCACTTGAAATAGCTTATCAGGCTCTATAACAGAAAGGGGGCAAGGAGCGTAAATCAAAGGAGTGCTCACTATCTATAAGAGAATAACAGCGCAGATGGCAGACGCATTGCAACCATAGATGGATGTAAGCTTTTATACCTTGTACCAAAATGACCGCATGGCGAACTGGATTATTACCTCGCATAGTAGATCCTGTCCGGTTTAAAGTATTTCCGACAATACATACATCGATTCAAGTTAACAGATGTATCCATGGATAAATTCCAAATAGTGGAACACGTATCGCCGTAGTCGCCGTTGTCTAGTAGGTAGTGTGTTGGCTTATTAGACGTAAAGCCAGGGTTCGAGCCCCAGGCCAGACATCAAAACAAAATACAAAAAGTATTTCTTCGGCGATTTCCTCTCAGCAGATTTCTGGCAAAAACTCTGAGAGTAAATAAAATTGCCATGAAAAGTTTCTCAAAAAATCTGTAGTTCGGAGTCGACTTTAAACTGTAGCTCCCGCCACTTATGTATAAAATTAACACGCACAACATAAGTGGTGTGAGAAACTAGGTCAATAATCCTGACTGAAGGGTTGTAATGATCAATTATATATGTATGGAACACGTATCTTTCGAGTGCGGCATTAGAGACCACGATAAAGATTGCATGAAATATTTTTGTTGAAAGTCTTCGACACAAGTTCAAACTGCTTTTCAATTGATTTGAGACATTTATCCTGGGTAGTATTCGAATTGGGTTTTTTAAATTATTAGAGTATCAGAAAACCTTTGGTAGGAGTGACAAATGGCATGAAGATTGAATGAACAAAAGATGTTTCCGAATATTAATTCTAGGATTTCAATACCCTTATCCTTATGGGAGGGTGTTACCTCTTCTATGCAAATAAATAAAATATTTGTAAACGTAGTGAAGGGTATTATGAACATTGCATTGGTTTTTTTAAATATGAATACGAATATGGAACGGGTAACAATGAATAAAGTCGTGGAAGTGTAGTATGTAGTGTGTTGGCTTATTGGACATGAGTCCGTTTCAAACACCAGTTCGGAAATTTTGATCAAAACGAAACATGAAACAAATAAAATCTTACGGCGACTTCCCCTTAGCAGTCTTCTCGCAAATATTCTGAGAGTAAATAATTTGCCATGAAAAGTAGTTTGGAATCGATAATAAACTGTAGGTCTTGACACTTTTGGATAAAATTGACACACACAACTTTTGTGGCGTAAGAAATTAGGTCGTAATCGTGACTAAAGAGTTTTAAAGACCAAATGAGTATGTATGAGGGTACTAAGCTGCCCATACTTAGTCTGGTTCAAATTGTATTTAATAGCCCTATCAGAAAAGGTTATTTTCAGGGGGAAGGTTAATAGAATCTCTTTCAAAAAATGAATGAAATATTTAAGGTTACGTTGGCCTTTAAACCCCTGCTTACAAATACAAATAAATGTCAAACCAATCATCAAAGAAATTAAAACTGTGGTCGAGAGTATAGAGTAATTGAACTTGTGTAAGTAGAAGTTTCTTATTTGCTTTACTGATATGTGAATGCTAATAAATAAATATGAAACTCACCTTACAAACCACTTTCCTTAGTTTGAACTGTTTATTGTGGAAATCTAAAGGAATTCTTTTCGACTACAAAATATTCTCCTCTGATGAATTTTTTATATTTTTAACCAAAAAATAGGAAAAACTAACGCCCGCCATGCAAATGGATGACTGTACGAAATGGAACGTTATAAAATGCTTTGAGACAGTTACAGATGATGGACTGACTAATGACAATCACGCTGAGAGTTGCGAAAGGAATTGCAGTTGCAGAGAGAGAGAGAGAGAGAGTATGTGACAAGCCAAGCCATTCTTGTGTTTAATAACACACTGAAAGAAATATTTTTGAATCAAAGAGGCCCTTAATTTAAATTTTTGGGAGTAAAATTTTATTTTTTCGAATTTATTTCGACAATACATTGTTAAGCAGCCATTCTGAACTTATTCTCTTCGATTATTTTTTTTTTTCTTTTCGTTGTTCTAACAGTTATTATTTCTAAAGTATGGGAAATTTTATGTCTATGTGTGTAAGAAACATACATATGTATATGCATCTAACGATGTATGTGTGACTGTATGTTTATACAATTTTGAAATACATAAACATGCATTGGAATATGAGTTGTGTTGCCAATGACAAAACATATGCATTCGGAAAAGGTATAGACTGGTGAAGACTGCTGAAGACTGGTGTTACTTGCATCAGCCACATAAATTTATACACGAGTATATTGTGCTTAAGTTTGTCTAGCATGTGAGTGTATGGTTTTTACTCCTGGCTTCTGTATAAAGGCTGAAAACCAAAAAAAAAAAAAACTACCAAAAAATATGCTTTACGATTTGATGATGTTGCACTTGCCACATACAACGTGTAAGATGGCAAAAATGCAGACATTCTGAGCCATAAGTCTGTGTGGTATTAGCGGACACAGAGACAGCTAAAAGGGGAGAGAGATAAAGAGAGAGAGAGAGAGAGAGAGTTCGAGGTCCTGTAATTATTCGACTTTTGTTTTGAATTTATATTTTGAATTCATTTCATCGTTTTTTTCTTCATCGTATTTTTTTTTTTTCATCGTTTCTCGTATGTATAGATTCATTTCCGTGCATATTAAGTTTGAATGCCTGCATTAATCTCTGTGTGAGGGCAGTTAGTGTGAGCGTGTGAATAAAATTTCTTTATGAAAAGGAATTCATAATTGGATTTGAGTTCAACTGTACATGAATTAGAAACTTCTTTCACTATTTTTTGTTTGTTTTGTATTTCTGTTTAAAATTTTCTGAATTTTAAAAGAACTTTAAAAAAGTATTAAAAAAAGTTGTGACGTGTTTTTTTTTGTGGTAATTGACATTCAACAAACTGAAATGAAAACAATTAAACTGTCGTTATTACGAATGCAAAAAGTTACGTTAGATTCTGGAAAAAATTTCTTTAAGCTGAATTAAGAAAAATATTCATTTTGTTCATCTCTTTCTCTAAACATTGTATGTACATAGAAATCTTTATGTCAGCTTCAGTCATGTCTTAACTCTAGGCAATTAGGCGGCTAAGTATTTAGTTTCAGCAATAATGGAACCCATTAGAGATGGAAGAGCTCCTCTTCATTTGTATGGTTATTCCGCTTAATTCTCATATGACCTGGGATAAAACGAAGATTGACTTTGCTGACATTAAAAATGCCATGGAAAGTAAATTTACCATATGACAGGAATCTTTGGAAAATATAGTGACACATTAGACTGTTACCCTTCAGGGTCTGGAGACATAGAAAGCAGATAAATCGAATGGATTGGTATTTAGTAGCTGTAGCTATTTAAATATAATTATAATTTATTTAAATCCTAATATATATTATAAATCTCTCTGTAAGTCTGTTTTTTTTTGTTTGTTTGTTTGTTTGTTTGTTAGCCAATCACACCTGAACGCCTGTCCCGATCTTGAAATTTGGGATATAGATCGAGCTTTTGTCGGTGAAGGTTATAGGCTATAAATCTTTTCAAAATTTTAACCCAAAGGGGAAAAAAATGGGACAAAGGAAGAAAAAATGTGCAAAATTTAGTACTTTATGCATAAATCCTGTATTTTATCTGTTTTAAAGATATTTTTTTACGATTTAGCTTGGTTAAGTTTCCCAAATAGCTATTGGAGGTGTTCAGTTTATAAAGTTGGACCAAAAGGGGTCCAAAAAGGGGGAAAGGGGTGAAAAACGGCCAAATTGAGTGCATTTGTATTTAGGACTTAGAGTATTCAAAAAACTGGGTTGTTTGTTAAACCGGTTTCCGAATAATGTGAAAAATTGCATTTTTTAAGAAACCGGTTTCAAAACCGGTTTCCGAATAATGTGAAAAATTGCATTTTTTAAGAAACCGGTTTCAAAACCGGTTTCGAAACCGATAAACCGGTTTTTTTATTTATTGTTATTTTTAATGCAAAAATGACCCAATAATAATTTTTTTTAATTTTTTAAACTAATCCAAACTACATAACTCGCGCAACGCCGGGTACATTCTGCTAGTTATCACATAAAAATATTAAATTATCAATAAAATTCGAAATAAATGTTTAAAGGTTTTCTTTAACATCCATTTTTATGCTTTATTGTATAAAAATTTATTAAAAAGCAAAAAAAGAAAACCTATGTTAATGAAACATATAAAAAAATTAATTTTTTATGTAAATCACTTCCATAATAATTTTCAAATATTTCAATTCAAAATTCATATTTCAGTAGATAATCCGAATGGAGAAAAAAAAGTAAAAAATTTTTTATTTCCCTATAATTAAATAAAAGTACAAATAAAAAAAATCAAATGCCTTCAGGTGAATACGATTACTGGTTGCAGCAACATAAAAAAAAACTGTACTCTATTGTTGTTTTTATTGTTGTATAATAGATTGTCATAGACTATAATACCATACACAGCAACAATTAACAAAATTTCAATTAATAATTTCATTTCAAGAATGAAAAAGAGAACATAACCTTTATTATGAGTGGCTTGAAATTTTAAGGAATTATTTTTGCTTAGAAGTCTCTTAATTAATTATTTTTAATTTTATTTTGAAGTAAAGAGTGTTCACGGACGAATGGTAAACTTATTGGAATAAATGACAAAAAATGTTTGTATTTACTACAAAACAAGTTTCAGTTGAATTGAGCGATCATCCTAGAGCTTTCATAGCCCTTGTTATAAAATATATCACGCGACCAACTATCGGGTCCGCCATCTAACGTTTTTTTTCAACTAGTGCTTATTTCGTGAATGGTAACATTTAGCTCATGTCTGATTTGACAGATAATTAGTTTTATGTTTCCGCTGAACGAATATGGTTGTGTATACGCTTGAACAACAATGCTAAGTGGGACTGCGATTGACTTACAGAAGATGCCGATTTTGGCAAAAAAAATCATCTTTTCGGATGAAGCTCATTTTGATCTTGGCGGGTATGTAAACAAGCAAAATTGTCGCATTTGGGGCACAGAAAACCCGCACGCATACATTAAAAGCCGACGCACCCAAAACGAGTCACTGTTTGGTGCGGATTTTGGTCCAGAGGCATAATTGGGCAATTTTTCTTCGAAAATGAGCAAGGAGTGGCCGTTACAGTCAGTGGCGATCGTTATCGGGCCATGTTGAACGAATTTTTGTTCACAAAAATTGAAGAGGAGGATATTGGCAACATTTGGTTTCAACAGGACGGCGTTACGCGCCCTGTTTTTGCTGATCGCATTATCAGCCGCAGAGCTGATGTCATTTGGCCACCTCGGAGCTGCGATTTGACACCGTTGGACTATTATTTGTGGGTTGCCGTCAAAGATAAGTGTTACGCCGACAAGCCAGAGACAATTGACGCTTTAAAGGACAATATTCGTGAAGCCATTGGTGAAATACAGCTGCACACAATCGATAATGTGCTTAAAAATTGGACCGATCGTGTAGGCTACTGCATGGCCAGCCGAGGCAGCCATTTGAATGAAATTATATTCCATTATTAACCGGAAGGATTGTACTTTCAAATAAAAAAAGAAATTTGAGAAAATATTCAGTAGTTTTTTTTTAAAGGATTTTCAAAAAAAAAAAAGTTATTTGGCGGACCCTATATTAGGAACTCAAAAGTAAGACATTAAGAAACTTCAATTTCCTCCCATCTATCATCATGCTCTCTATCACATCAACTTATTACCCAAAATACAACTACCAAAGCATGCTTAAGGAGAAGATATATTGCATGGAGTTCTCTCGCCAATATGAAGATTTCTGATGATAATTTTCTGTCCTCAGCAGCAAAACTAGAAGATGAGAAAGGTGCTGGCGAATATACTCATATTTAAGATAAATATCAAGCAAACTAAAGCAATGAGAATGAACATTACGTTAACATAGATAACATAATGCTTCAAGGCGCTAACCAATCGATTACATAAACAGCTTCTGGTATCTATTCAGTAGAGTGACTGTGAATATCAGGCCTCACAAAGCAAAGGGAACGTTTAGACGACTACAGTCTGACTAGGTTTGAAAGAAATCCTGCAAAAACTACAGTTTTCCAAAAAAGTCTCAGAACCAAATGCTTAATATATCGTCTAAGTACCGTCAGCAATGACAGGGTAGGTTAGTAGATTTTCTATCGATACACTACTACATGAGATATCATTTCAGTAGGTTGTGTCTCATAAACTAGACGGGCTAATGTCTCTGCTAAACGAAGAATAACAGCAGGGGATAACCAGATCTGCGATTAACACAACTTCCTTTAGGGAGCATAGTAGTTGCAGTTACCATCTTTCAGCCTACTTCTTTCTATATGAGAAACATTTACATTGAATGGTACGAGCTAACCAAGGATGCCTTAAAAGAATTTTATTTTAGTTGAAAGTAACAAAGTAAAGAAGAGCACGTACTTATTGAATTGTTTTGCCATTTAAATCCTTTAGCCACGACTACAACCTAGCATTTTTCACCATCCAAGTTGTACGATGTTCATTGTATCCAGAAGTTTAACGTCAACTCCGAACGACAGATTTAAAAAACTGCTCATGGCAATTTTATTCACACTCAGAGTTTTTATTAGAAATCTACTGGGAGGAAGTCGCGAAGAATATTTTTATATTTCGTTTTGTTCGCTTTGCCTCAGCCGAGATTTGATCCACGAGCTCGCGTCTAATACGCTAACACACTACCAACAAGTCTAGGCTAATAGAAAATTAAGGGGGATCAGTCATAAAATCACAAGGAAAGCTTATGGCATGGCATGGCATGATGTTAGAGCTCTAAGAACGGGATCAACAAATAACACCTGTAGAAGCATATTATTCCAAGAACTATCACATTGCGAGTACACATGCGAAGAGCTTTCTGAAACCATATGCTGCCAATAGGGATAATATTAAAGAAAACTAAACAACATACAAAAAACGCTACTGTACGACTAGGAGTGTAAACACCCATTTAATTAATTTTCATAAAATCACAATTGCCAAAAACTTATTAAACAGACTCCTGTATAAACAGAAAGAAGAAGCAACAAAATTTTAATTTTTATATTCTGCCTATTATTATATCTATATGTACACTAGGGATGCCAAACGGGATTGATTTTTAAAAATCCCGGGATTCGGGATTTCGTAATCCCGATCCCAAAATCCCGGGATATATCGGGATAATTCGGGATTCAAAAATCCCGAAAAATCACGTCATTTCGCGATTTTTTCTTAATAATAAAAATGAAAAAAGCATATTTTATTAACAATTTCATTTATATTCCAATTATATCAGAATTATATGTCTATAAAAATAAAATTATAAAAAAAAACAAAACAAAAAGTAACAAAAAAGCGTAAATTATACATATACAAATACATTAGTTTTAAAAAAAATATTTATTTATTTTTAAGAAAATTATTTGGATTCCAAAATAAGTACATATATTGTTTTAAATAATTTTTTTTAAAATATTAAAGCATCTAACATGTCATCTGATAGCCTTGAACGAATTTTGTTATCAACATATGCTGCCGTTGAAAAACACTTCTCGCAATCAACACTTGTTGGTAAAATAGTTCCAAGATAGCTATATGCAGCTTGTAAATATTCATCTCTACCACCTCCTGATGTAAATAAAACTATTTCTGTGGACAGTTGAGTATCTAAATCAGTAACCCTATTAATTGATTTTATAGGGTTTTTGCATTATTCGATGGCATCAAATGACATTTTAGCAATGGAAGTAGGGTTCTCTTCATTTGAGATGCTGTTATCGAAGTCGAGTGATATAGATTTTTTTCAGGACCTTTTGCAAAACGCAGGATTAATGCCTTTAATTCAGATTTTATTAAAGTCGTATTCAAATCTTTATCAAAATCAGTCTCTTTATTTGAATTTTTAAGAAAATTTAGTAGAGGTGAATACACAGTTCTTCTTTCCTCTATTCTTTTGCGAAGTGATTTATATAAATCTTTAGCAAAACTACAATTGATAGCTCTAATTTCATTTATGTTAATGCAGCATGAATTCACAATTCCGAAAATCCGTGAAAATCCCGGGACAATTTTTAAAAAATCCCGGGATTCGGGATTTCTAAATCCCGAAAATCCCGGGATTTCAAGTTTCGGGATTTCCCGATTGGTATCCCTAATGTACACCAACGTGAATCGGCATATAAATTGAATATTTTTTTTCTTTTGTCTTGCTTTGAGTAAATCCCACCAAAATTCAACCAAAAAAAAAAATCAAAAACAGTATAGGCAGTGAGGAAAGGTGTAGCAAAGAAAGGAAGAGAAAGATAATAAAACTGCAATAAGAATGCATTTTTGGGAAAATTTACGAATTTTACTTTTCATCGCGTTTAAGGACGCCTATTGCCAAAGTAAAAAATATTCTATTGCAGTTTTTATATTCATTCTATATACGACTGTAGAGGAGCTGCAATAACAGCAATATACATATACACTTATTTTGTTTTGTTTTGTATTGCAAAATGCAAAATATGTCTCAAAAAGGCATAGAATGGCTCGAAAAAATGCTTAACATCAACGTTTTTTTTTTTTTTTGTTTTAATTTCTTTTGAAAGACCCATAAAAACCGACGACACTATTGCAATAAATCGTTTTTAGTACATAAGCATTGTTACATACAATACTCCTGTGTACACTTTAGACAATATTTAAATACAGGGCGTGTCCAGAAAAAAGCGACAAAATAGATTTTCAAATCTTATTTTTAGGAATGTGAGTTAGAAAAATAATTGATAGCGTATTGGTAGCTTGATAAGGCTTGTAACGAGCCTAATGGCATAATTACTAGGCATTGTATTACTATGCATATGATGTATATATGTATGTCGGAACGTACCAAAGTTCAAATAGACCAAGACAAGATAACAGTACATGACCTTCGTCCTGATTGCCCGGCTATACGGGAGGTTAGACTTAGATATCTCGGTTCATACCTTTATATATAACAGATGTTAATAGTCTCTTACAAGGGCTACATGGATTCTAATATTCGGTTTAAGGTTTTTTTTTCTTTTTTTGGTGGTAGATGGTCTGATTATGCCTGATGTTCTGCACTTCCATAAGAGGTGAAAAATGATTGCTCAATGTACGATTGAAAGTTTGTTTAAGAATTAACTTAAAAGCTACTGCCGTTTTAGAGAATAAATGTATAATTTTCTGTAAAAAAGTTACTACTTAATAGGAAACTAGGTATTAAATTGAACATCAACGTCTTGTGGTCTCAACAGGACGGCTGTTCGTGTCACGAATTTCATGGATATTCTGCACGAGCTATTTAAGGGTGTCATCTTACGTAGAGGTGATGTGAACTGGACAACAAGATCGTAAGATTTGATCCTGTTAGAGTTTTTGCTTGTGGGGTTTTCCAAAGTCGCAGCCACGGCAGTCCTCAGTGCCAACATAATCCATGATATCGCTCACTTTCAACCTGATTTATACGCCGGAGTTACTCAATAACTTTCACATTTCGAATACGCATCACAGAAATGAGCACAGATGGACATTTGAACAATGTTATATACCACACATAATTATATCAACACATCCTTCAAACGAATAGAAAGGTTTGATAATACAATTTAAATTTAAAGACAAGAAGCGCTTACAAAAGGCCCTATGTAAACTGAACGCTGAACTCATACTTTAAATAAAACAAATCGAAATCATAAATATTCATAACGTTTGGTCAGGATGCATGTGTTGCTCGCAAGTCTATTTCATGAGTTCACCCAAAGGCCTTCTGATCTATTGTGACCCCCGAAAATTTAACCTTCTTCATCTAGTTGCATATTTTGCGCATTAGATTGAACAGCGACATATTGCTGAGTCAGGCCAAGCCGTTCCTGAAAACTATTTACAATGAGATACTTTAATCCATCTTTCCTTCTCTTTTGAAATATTCATAATGTGTCCATATTTAATTGGCTCACCCTGTTTAAATGCAATTTTGTGTCTGTACGGTTATTATTTTAGCAGCCATATTTCTTTCCCTATTCTATTGGAATTGGAATACATACGTATGTACGAATATATGGATGGATTATAGTGTTGGCTTTAGTTTCATTTTACTGCTATGTAATATACAATACATATGTATGTATATGGTATATTATATCTATGTATATGTATGTTTATGTATGTATGTGTGTGTTTAAAATTAAAAATTTCAAAATTTTTCAAAATGGTTGCAACACATATTGTAATACAGAATGCACTCGCTTATATGTATGTATGCGTATATACTTATGTATATGTGTATATAAACACATTTGTAGGTGCCTGACGGTTTCCTACAAGCAATTTTCTATTACCCACTTGACTAGCCACGAATTGCCTCTAATAAAATTGATTAGTTTTGCTACCAAATACTATTTTATTACACTTTGGCACAGCGGAATATACTCGTAATATTAATTTAAGTTGTAATAAAAGATAACACACATAATTGGCCATTACAACCCTTCAGTCAGGATTTCGACCTAGCTTCTCATACCACTTATGTTGTGTGCGTTACTTTTACACATGAGTGGCGGGACCTACAGTTTAAAATCGACTCCGAAAGACAAATTTTTGAGAAGGTCTTCATGCCAATTTTATTCACTCTCAGAGTTTTCACCAGAAATCTGCAGAGAGGCAGTCGCCGAAGAAATATTTTTTCATATTTCGTTTTGATGTCTGACCTGGGATACGAACCCGGGCTTTACGTCTAATAAGCCAACACACTACCTACTAGACTACGGCGACGACTCAATAAAAGATAAAGAAATTTTATTAAAGAAAATTACAATTAAAGAGCGAATTGGAAATGATAGCCAGTAAAAAGATTACCAGTAGTGCAATCCATTCACTGGGCGGCCATGTAATTTCTCTCATCTACCATACGTATGTATTGTGTTTGGATTCAGTGTACGCAGACATTCTGTCTGCCGCGTCATTATTTCCGGGTTCAATGTTGAGCTATCTGACCATTTGGTTATATTATCAGCATTTGTTTAACCAATTATGTTATGCTTGTTAGATGTACATGCCTTTGGTGTTCCTGTGGTCCTCTAAGATGCTGAACTAAACTTTCTTGTAGGGAATCAGTCTCCCTATGTACTACATTTTCTATTTTTGTTGCTGTAAAAAGTCGAGAGTGTATGTGAGATGAGGCATTAGAAAACTGCAGTTGCAATTACTGATACAGTGTAGAGCAATTAAGGCACAAAACACTATACTTCGCTGCTCGTATTCCAATTTTTAATAACCGATTCAGCGTGTATTGTTATTGCGATTTTTATGTTGGGGATTTTTTAAAAGGGATTAATGGATTTGAGGCCTCAATGATTGAAAGATTGTATCCAAAGCATCTGCTTGAGTTTAGTAGAGCATTCGATGGTGGTTTCTATAGAAAGTATTTTTATCTACTGAAAGATATGTGCTCTGGCTACCAATCTTATTAACACTCAGAGCTTAATTGATTTGTTGAACAGCATGTCACCGTAATAAGATGGTAAGATATGAGTGTATTAGTTTATTGGCAATAACTGGCGCCAAGATGATTTTGTCATGTATGGTGTCCAGAGCTGAGAGATACAGATTCGTTTGGCTTAAATGGATTTTCCGTTCAACGATTTGCGAAAATGAGTGGCGGATAGGCCAAGAAGAAAATTGGCTAATGACCCAAACTCAAATAAATCGGAGGATGATAAATAGAAAAAAACGACTCTGAACATTCTTTACGCATGATGAAAGAAACAAAATGGTTATCACAATGAAAATGAAGATCTTAGAAAGTTTTTGTTTGAGGAGAGGTTATAAGAATAGTGAATTTAAATTTATATTCATTAGTTTAATAGCCATGGGGCTACCACAAAGTAAGTCTACAGTAGCAGGCCTTAGGATAACAAAATTGTCCTTTGTCGTTGTCATAAACAGTGTTCTCTCTGATGAAAGTGAAAAGGTGCTCTGCTTATTGCTTCCTAGAAAACCAAATTCATTTTGTATTTATTTCTTAACATTGTTTTTATCATCACTGTTCCTGTGTACACTTGATAAGCGAAATCAGTAGGCGAATGCAAAAAATATCACACATGCATTTCACATTTGCTTTGATATACCAAAAATTGCTTTTGTTCAGGAAACCGTTGAATGTTATAGGAGGAGGTATTGTGCTATTGTGCTGCAAACAGTGTTATGCCTGAATTGAAATTTGAAAATTTCTTCGTTTTTCAAATTTTCTCTTCTCTAGCAAGTATAATACGCCTTTGCGTTTGTATACGTTTCGTACAATTCTTAATGAAAATTTCATTCTTAATGAATGTTTTCAACAGCGTCTATGTAGCATTTGCAATAACTCTTTCTATTGATTTTCATTATTAAATCATGCGTTTTAAATAAAACTACACACGCAAATATTGTTTAAAAAATGGTATGAAATTTTTAGTTTCAATAGATGTTCTAAGAATAGAAATTTCGATTTTCGGACTGGAAAGTGGACTTAATTAACAGACAGATTTTTTAGTAAGCTTCATCGGTACACTTGCCTCTGTTGCCAAAATCTATTAGGGAGAGTGTTGGTTGTTCAGCTCAAACATCTCGAACAAAACGAAAAAAAAAATATTTCTTTCGAGTGACTTGAATCATTCATCAAAATTTACAGACTTAGTTGTTGTTGCATTTACAAAAAAAAAAAAAAAAGAAAAACGACACATAAGCAAGCAAAGACAGAGCAGCAAGCAGAGCAAACATACATACAACCTTCTAGTAAGTATTTTAGTGTTCGTATACGAATCATACTGATTTTGTGATTCTTGTTAATGTTAAGTTATGGAGAGTCGAAATCAACAACAACATCACACGTGTTGTTAAGTATGAATATGATGAGTGCTTCAAACTTTGCATACGAGTAGAGGTTCCATGATATTAAAATAAGTATGAATGCGTATAGTTGTAGTTTTCATTGGATTAAAATTTATACGTGGTGGGTTTGGACTACGCACAACCCAAATTTAACGTCCAGGGGATTGGACTTCGCTGCACGCATTAGTTAACATCTAGCGGGTGATAGAATGCCATCCAGGAGGGGCCACTGGGAGGCTGCGTGTCAACTTGAATGCAGCAAGACAAGGATCGTCCCATCCCACCAAGCGCAGGATCACTCTTGCCAACAGGTGCTGCTATAGTCTCAATAGGCAATTGAGTAGCAGTGACCTCTCTTGCAAGACAAAACTAACACTCTACAAGACGCTCATTCTCCCCGTGCTTCTTTATGGCGCAGAAGCATGGACCCTATTAAGTACCGATGCAGCAGCCTTGAGAGTATTTGAGTGAAAAATCCAACGTAAGATCTTCGGTCCAGTACGAGTTGGCGGTGATTTCCGCCTGCGATCCAACAGTGAGCTGTATGAGCTCCTCAGCGACATAGGCGTTGTGCAGCTTATTAACATCCAGCGGCTGCGCTGGCTCGGCCATGTCATTCGAATGGAGGAGAATGCTCCAGCGAGACGTGTATTTGATGCGTATGCGCTGGAAGGACCAAATCGGGGAAGCCCTGTCATCGATTGGTGTGACCAACTGGCGTAGGCGCGCAAGAAGCAGAGGCGCTTAGAAGGATGTGTTGCAGTAGGCCGAAATCCGTTAATCGGGTTGTTAATGGTCAATTAAATAAAAAAAAAAAATAAAAAAATCAAATGAATGAATGAAATAAGTATCTGAAATTATGAGTATGATTCGATTTTACTCATCTTTTTGAATACTCATTGCTGATCTCTGTTACATACCTTACAACCAAATGTTCTGCAAAGAAACGAAACGAAAAAAAATTTGTTTCAATGCCTACGGACAACTTAATCGATGACACTGAATTAATTAAGAATTCATAAAAGGCAGTAAAAAAGAAGAACGATAATTTTGTTGTACATTTTATTATTATCAATTACAATTACACACAGAAAATATAGAATTTTTTATGTCCTTTTTTTTTTTTCACTAGAATATCAAACTCCAATTATGCTGGCCATTTTACAGTCGTTGATTCAAACATAAGAACACGAGAATTTATTGATCACTTTTCTTTATTTTTAAGTCACAATATTCAATGAATTGTTTAGAATGCAACCGAAACGTTATTACTAAAAACAACAGCAATATCAACAGAAAAAAATTTCAGAACGTGAAATAAACATTTTTTTTAAATTTAAAATAACAACAAAAAAATTGTTATTTTTTAATATGAATTTTAAAACAATAGAACGGACAACACGTTAAATCAACGGTTGATTGGAGGCGATGTACTCTTTTCATTCATTCACATATTTATGTAACAACCTTTTTGTTGTTGTTGGTGTTGTCGATGTTGTAGTTGTTGTTGTTGTTGTATGTATAGGTTTTATAAGCGATGTTTGATTTAAGGGCGTTATTCAAATGTTTTTATTGCTGCTGCTGTTGTTGTCCACAGTACCTGTTTTGGTTTGGTTTTTTACTTTTTTTTTTTGTCGTGGAACATGCAAAACACGGATGATATTGTGACGGAATTCGCAGAAATATATTTCAAGCGGAAACCTCCCCCCCAAAACAAAAAAAAAAAAAATTATAGAATAAAAAAAAAAGAAAAGAAAACGAATGCATTTTAGAAATATTACATTATGTACAGCAACAAAAACAACCTTAAAAAGCTATACAGAAAACATGATAAAAAAATTAAAAATTTCATGGAACATGCATAAAATTACAAGAAAGAAAAAACCAAAAATCGAATGCATTTCCCTTCATATTTGCATTTTTATTCCATATTTTTTTATCTTTTCTTTGTTGCAGTTTTAAAATAGAAAGAAAAAAACAGAACTCTGATGTAAAAATACAAACATTTTTATTGGAGAAGAAAACAAAAATTAGAAAAACATTTTGTCTCTTGTATTGTACATCCTTTTGTTGTCGATGGCAAATTGACTTAATCGACCATTAAAGTTTGTGAATGTGTTGATTGTATGATTGTATTACCACCTACCTAGTATTTAGTAGATTAGGCAACACGTTGTATGAAAAACTTTAAATTTAAATGCTAAAGTTTAATTAGATTTTAAATTTTCAAATATTATAGGATAATTGTTCTGGTAGTTTATGCTATATACACTGAGCGCCATAAGTGAGTCAACACCCACTATAATTTTAAATTTTCTGTTATAAAAAATATACTTGTAGCACAACAATAATTGAATTGTTGTTTTTGTTTTAATATTTTATGAGTGATAAATAAACGCTTTTATTTTTGGAAATTTATTCGACTATTCTCATTTACTTTTCTTGCTATCCCAAGAAAATGAATTATTTCAGCGGTGTTTACTCACTTTTGGCGCTCAGTGTATGTTGGTATATTCACTTTTAACAAATGATTACAGTATCAACTATAAAGCATTTTTTACTTCTGGCTTATAAGGCATCTTGAAGTTGACTTAGCTCAAACACTTGAAATGTGCATGTGCGCAGTGATATGTGCCTGTAAGTCTTTTCTACAGTTAAAGACATTCGTTTGACCACAGTGCTTTTTTTTTTGTTAATTTAGATTTTTATGGAATTAAAATTTAAAATTTTTATTAACCAAATAATTGGTTAATAATGCTTAAAAAATAGTTTTCAGGAATTCATAATAAAAGTGTGAAAATTGCACGACATTCGTTTGAACTCTGTGTTATTACAATTACAACAAAAAAGATTTACTAAAGAAGAACAACTAGTGCGGCTAACCTTATTATTAAAAGCTAAAAATATTAGATTTATTGTAGAGCTTGTAAAGTTTCTAAAGTCTTGGATTTCATTATCCATCTAAATTAATTTTTTTTTCTTTTGAGATAATTTACGTTTCTCTTTCCATAAATCTTAACTGCAAGTATTCTCTACCAACTTTTGATGAAATTTCAATTAAGACTGCAAACGGCCCTGCAAGTAGAGCAATATTTTTGGTAGCCCCGTTATGTTCTCGAAAAGTACAGTGATTTTCAAAATTTTTGTTAAATTTTGTGATAAAAACACTCAACTATTTCCTGCAGCGTATAACTCTTGTTTGTTCCACATAAAGTCCATAAAAATTGTAGCAGTCTAGACCATTTAAATGAATTGAAAAAAAATTTTTCAATTCATCGAACCATCACATGTGAAGTTGAATAAAGTAAACTCTTTTGAGAACACATTATACGAGCAATATTTCTATTAGAATAATTCTTTTCCTTTTAGTTAACGATTTCATTTTTAAACAGTTTATTTTAATGTTTCACCATAGTCATCTCACGTGAAGGTGATGTGTACTCATAGCTGCCAGATTTGACGATTTATCGTCATTTTGACGATTTTGTGCTCCAAAAATATCATATTGACGATTTGACGATTTATGCCCTTATTTTGACGATTTTTCGAAATTAAGAAATTACGTAATTGTCTTTACTTTTGTACATTAAATCCACTTTAAGCTTTGTATTTGCTTTGAAATTTTTACTTTTGCAAATTTATGTTAGCTTCTCTAACATTACCCAGCATATAATAGGCAATACTAAGAATTTTGAAATAAGATTGACACTCGTAGTTGAGCTTAATTTACCATTTGCTGTTGCAGACCATTTGGAAAGTTTCGAATATAAATTCTAATATCACTCTAGGAAAACCATTACCATTACGAATAGCCGCTACTCATGCAGTGCATTGTGTTGGAACTAGGAAAATATTTTATATAAAATATATGAGGAAAGAGAGAGGAGTGTTTGTGGGCACTAGATTTGAAACCTTTTATGAGACAAGTGATAGAAGAGACCCCTGCGAGAAGGGAGAACGAAAGAAGAACGAATTTTGTCTGTAACGCATTGTGCAATCCACTAGCCAATCGACCACAAACGGAGATGCTCGCCGAGAAACACGAGTGTTATATGATTCTCGGCATCAAGTCCATTATTTCGCTCGAGCAAAATCCGTTGTAGTGCCAATAAAACAATGAAACGCAAGCCACATTACAACGATGCTCTAATAATCAATGAAGTTGGATACCCTACCCTCACCAGTACGCGATCGAGAAGCCTCAAAATAGACGTTGAGGCACTGTCCCATACATGAGAGTTGTATTCTATTCTTGGTCGGATATAAGTGGTGTAAAGAGTAAAAAGATCAAATGAAGTGAAATATTTCTTGCACCGTCTTAAGAAGCCAGGGCACTAAAAAATTTGTCAGTTCCAGTGAATATCACACGGAATTTTTTTAAAAACCTTTTAATTTATTTTCTTTTTTTTTCTAACGATTTTTTTGACGATTTCAATGAACGTTTTTGACGATTTTGACGATTTTTTCTCAAATATACGACGATTTGGTGGTTTATCTATCTGGCAGCTATGTGTGTACTGGCCACTGAGATTATGTGATTTGACCTCGGTAGACTTTTACTTGTGCAGCCTTTTTTTATGTCACAGATGTACACTAATAAGCCGAGCGATCCCCAGAGCTAACATAGACCATGCCATTGGGCAAATTCAGCCTGATTTATGCGTCGTTGAGGACATTTGAATATTCAATATTATATTCAACACCCAATGGCATCAATAGGTCTTTCAAACGAAGACAAATCGCTTAATAAAGAGACCGGGTAAGAATGAATTTTTTTTTTACTGAAAAACAGTTCCACTTTGTTATGAATGAGATTGTCTATTAGCTGCATGGAGTGGACATTTAATAACTAAAAATTCAAGAAATCACAATAAAAAATCAATCTGTGGTGTATTCAAGGCAAGGATGCTTTCATTAACAATTTGGCAACCCATTCCACCACACTACCTCTAATCAAATATTGATCTACTCTGCATAAGCAACTCTAAAGCCAATATGATAAAATTCCTTTCTTTTTTTTTTAATTGATTGATTGATTAATTATTTTTTAATAAATGTGTTCCTGGTTAAATTCAATGTGATCAAATTTGTGGTTCCTTAAACATTCAATGGCGCCAATTATTTCATTAAAAATTGTTTTCTTTTGAAGAACGTTTGATGTCCAATGCTCAATAGAGGCTTTAGACCTACAATTATGGAACAACATATTTACGGCAATTAATAAATAATTGTAAAATATCAGGCAATAATATTTAAACAAACAAATAAAAAAAAGAAAATAAATTAAAAACCAAAAAATTAAAACAATAACACCAACCACCCAACAATTTTAACACCTCAAGCCTTTAAAAAAAACCTAAAAGCAAAAACCTTCACAACAAAACTCATAGAAAAAAGAATAAAATTGTAACGTTTTTTTATTTGTTATTATACTAGACGCTCTCTCTGGAAAACACCGAAAGAGAGCAAGTAAATAAGACATAAATTGAGAGAGAGAGCGTTAGAGAGAGAGAGTTAAACTCAAAAAACACTGTTATATACTAAATGTAAACAATAAAACAGATGTCCTACAAGGATGGCAGTTAGGAAGAGTACTAGTGGAGTTAAACAGTATTGCTTGTATGCGTGTGTGTGTGTGTTGGGTGGTGTAGTGTGGTGTGGTGCATCATATACATGTACATACATGCATATATATACGTTGTTCTTTTGTTTTACTAATACCATGATATAGAGATAACTTTTTTTGCACAAAAGCAACTTTAGAAAAAAGAAATATGGCAGTCGTTTCTTTTTTACGTTTTTTTTTTGTTTTCATTGTGTTTGGAGTCAATTTGAGAGAGTATTTTTTGCATTTGGGAGAGTACAATAAAAAGTGTGTTTTGAGTAAAGAAAGAGAGAGAGAGAGAACGAATATTTAAAGACAAAATGTATTTTTGTTTCATAAAAAATGTAGGAAAAATTAAAAAATTCTTATAGAAATTATAATAAAAGGAAATGTAATTAAAATTATTTGTTTTATTGCATATTTTAGTAATGATCGATTTTTAATGATCGATTTATTGTTTTTGTGATTGTTTTAGAGATAATAGATGTACATGTTTCTAATTATTTCAAAGTATTTAAACTTTAATAACATTTTAATCAACTTTATCTGACATATCAATAGAATTATAAATTTTATAAATAAATATTACAAATATTCTGAACTCGTTATAGTGCAACAGATCAGAGTTTCTGATGGAAATAGGAAATAGTAATCTGATATAATTCTTATCAATTCACTACACTTTTCCCAGCAATATCAGAACTGTCTAACTACTTAAAAATGTTTTCAATACAGTTGCTACCTCTTCATTACTGACAAATGTTTTATCGCTGTGCCATTTTTTCAAGTTAGGAAATAATCGGAGGCAGTTCTTTTAAGCTCAATAAACGTTTCTTTGCTTTATTCATTGTTTTCAAATGTTTTAACTACAAGCCATTGTTTAAAGTCTGAAAATAGCAATTGACTGAGGGAACTAAATCTTATGAATTAGTTGCCAGATGTCGTAATTCAAGTTTTAAATAATTGATTTCCATCCCCGTATTACTGTATGTGAACTAGGGTTGCCAGATTTCGATTCGCAAAAAGCTGGACATAAAAAATACTGAGAAATACTGCCTTCATATTTGATTATAATGTCTGTTTGGCACAATTTACACTCTGCCGTGTAATTATCTTTTTTTCTTATCCAATTAGCATAAAAGCTGTACGTAAAGAAATTGACTATCGCTCGCAATAATATTTATTATGACATCAGCTGTTCAAGTGTTGAGACATGTTGCCAGTGATGATAGAATAGGAAAATCATAACTTAGTTGTATAACAAATGGACAATCAATGTTGCCTAACATGATTTAATAAAGATAACATGAAAATTATTGCCCAAGTTATTGCAGTGTACTAAAAAAATTTCTATTTCGCTGGACAAATTAAATTTTAGCTTGAAACTGGACAAGTATCAAAAAAGCTGGACAATCCAGCCAAGTCCAGCCAGGCTGGCAACCCTAATGTGAACTGAGGCATTTTCTTGATGAAACAACATTCACTTTTTCCCCCAGTGTGACCTTTTTTCTTGAATTTTATCATTTACTTGCTACAATACTCGATTCGATTGAGTGCGGTTTTTTTTCGACATGATAATCTCAATTGAATTCACTGCTCTAACTTCCTCTTAACTTAGATGTAAAGTAATGTCCTCTTAACTCATTAATGTGTACGAATTGTCGCAAATCCTTAGAAGAAGAATGATCAACAAAAACTCTATTGAAATGACACTGGTTTTGTTTTATTGTCAGCAAACACAGCCTTCATCTTGAGTACATTTCTTTCGTCAACATTTTTTGAAACGCTTATCACTTCTGATAGCTCATGCACTCGTTTTTTTTTACTCGTCGACCACTTAAACTCGAAACTCTCGTTAGAATAGTTTAAAGTGATGTTTTTGTAACACAGGCTATTTCACTTGCTTGTCTGTTTATATGGGAAACACAACAAAATTGACTGTTTTTGTTTGTGTTTTCCATGCAAACAGGCAAGCAAGTGAAATAGCCTGTGTTACAAAAACATCACATAAGTCTTTCGGATATCTGAAGGAACTCCTGTTCGTTGAATTCAACTCATTAGTGAGTGGAGAATTATCTTTGTTTTCTGTCCTCTGATTGCCATTTTATTTCGAGTGGAATCCCCAAGAGATCTTTATATTGTGCAGAAAACAATATTCAAATGGAATCTAGGAATTACCTATGAGGATGAACATCATCTTTTGCAGGAAGTTTTATTACCGAATGCGATAGTATATTGTATTTAAAATTGAAACATTTATTATAGGTTGCATGAAAATAATACTTAATATGTAACAGGCCTTAATATTAAGCATACATCGTACTTTTATCGGATAAAACTTCGTCATTAAATTAGGCTTGCTGACGGCTCTTCCATTATTCGCCTTTTCTAACATGGGCAATGCTACTGTCATAGCTTGTTAAATTTTACTTTCAAACAGCAGTAGTTATTTTCAAACAGTAGTATCACCTCCATTGTGTTCTATACTATTTTCATTTGGAGTTCTCAAATCTCAAGCATTTGACTCATTAAACAGTACAAGCCGATTAGTTCTTTTACTTATACGATATCCTTTAAATGAAGGTAGTTCTTTGTAAAATACTACAGCATCTTCCATTAGAAAATGGCTTGCCTCTAACACTAATTCCATTTAAGGTCATAAATGCCACAGAAGATATTCTGATATTGAATTTACAATGCGATACGGTAAATATGAAGTCTTAGTTCTTATGGTAGAAATATTTGTATAGAGCCTATATTCTATTTGCAATCAAGTAGATTTTTATTCCGTTTCTGTTTCAATTTAATCATAAGAAATATTGCGAAGACGCATGGGGAATAACGTAGGTATTTAACTAGTCTTCTCAACTAAACATTCATCAATATATTTGTATATTTTTAACGGCTCTTCCTTTCTATTTAGTATTCATTTCTCTTTTGTTCTTTTCTAAAAATATTGCACTCCATAAGTGCAAAAATGTTGCCTCCAAAAATATCTCAGGGTAATAATATTGCAGTAAAAAACTATTATGATTTTTTTGTCTTTTTAGTCTGTTGTATTAAGATTGAACGCCTTTTTTCCCCTCCATCAGATGAATTATTATTTCTTAACAAATCATATAAAATTTAAATAAAAAAAAAAAAAAAACTTAAATATTGTGCCTGGTATTGTAGTTTAATTTCAGCAAAAATTCTTTTCATTTTTGCGACGGTAAAAGTCATTTTCAAGCAAATCCTGTAAATGATTCTCTTAAAATCTCCAAGGCTTTATAATTTTGTAAGAAATTATTTTTGAGAGAAGTTTTTCTTAAAGTTTCACTCATTTTATGTAGAATAATAATAAAAAAAAACGTCATTTAATTACTTCTGTCTTCGTTTATTTTATTCTTTATTCTTTTTATTCTTTACGACTCAAAAACTTGCACACATACACTGTTATACTATACACACTCACCAGTATAAAAATATTCTCACTTATTGCGCTTACACTATTTTTAACGGTTTTTTTTCTCATATTTTCTTCTCTTGTATTTACAAAAATTTGTTGGTGTTGTTCCATTTGGAGATATTTTTCCCCCAAAAATAATGCAAAAATCTTAATCAAATGTATTCTTCTTGGAGTATGATTTAGTGTAGTAACGGTATATTCTTGAACACAGAAAACACGCACATATTCGTACACGCACTTACACACACTCATTCGCTAGCACACAAATGCAGACTTTGTAGAGCGTGCAACAAGACGGTACAAAACACCCTAAAAATATACACGATAATTGCAATACACATGATGATGATGACGATACAAACTTTTACTCAAAATGAGAGCGACACAAACACAAACACAGACCCACAGAGTTTCGTTTGCTTATTTGAAACTCTCGTTTATATGTATGTACGAGAGTATTCAGAGAAAAATTATTTCTGGTTGTAGTTTTTTTTTTGTACATTGTAGATAACGTTATTCTAATAAATTTCTCTTTTTCTCTTTCTCTCTCTCTCGCTTTCTCTTGTGCTTTTTCTAGTCCTTTAGTTTTCTTGTTTTACATTTTGCATCTCTTTTTATTTTTGTTTCATCTTTTTCAATGTTTATTTCGCACAAAACGGCAACAAAAGCTTGATATTGTGTGTAAAAATAGTTTGAGAAAGGAGGCCTTTGAGTGATTTGAATGTATGTGTTTGTAAGAATACATGTATACGGGGGTACATACATATTATTATCAACAGAAAATAGGGAATAGTCAGCTCAAAGCAGAGATGGAAAGTATAATGTTTTAGGCATTTATGACAATCAATTCCATTTGAAATTATTTAAAGTTACTGATGCCATCGCATTAAATTCAACATATGCTTCAGGAGCAACTCAAGAATACAAATGTGAAGAGAATTGTTTGGTAAAGTTATTCTGTGACTATCGGAATTAAGTTGGAATAAAAAAAGAGTGAAGTCACCGTAGTCTAGTAGGTAGTGTGTTGGCTTATTAGACGTAAAGCCAGGGTTCGAGCCCCAGGCCAGACATCAAACCAAAATACAAAAAGTATTTATTCAACGATTTCCTCTCAGCAGATTTCTGGCAAAAACTCTGACTGCGTTACTAAAGTTACAGCTGCTTTTAGAATTAAAAAAAAAAATTGAAGCCTAATACCTTCTTCTACTTCATTTTTTCTATATTACCCTAGTTTTTCTATTTTTTTTTTTCTATTTTTAAGCCAAGATCAAGAAATATAGAAAGCGTGGAACGTGTTAATCTGTTGGAGTTAGTGTATTGAAACCACAGCTCAGCCATCTCAAAAGAAACGAAATATGATAACAAAATGTTTTTTATCGATGACTTCCTCTAACCAGTCTATCAGAAAAATCTCGAAAAAGCTTTCTCAAATCTGTCACTCGGAATTGTAAACTTTAAACTGTAGGCACCGCTGCTCATGAAAAAAATACTTTCACAACGTGGGTGTCATGAGAAGCTGGGTTGTAATCCTGCCCGAAGGGTTGTTATGACCAATTAAGTGAGTAAGTAGGTATAGTAAAAAGATTTCTCTTCTATTCTATAAGATCAAGCAAAAATCTTCTTTGAAAGTTCAGTTGTTGCTAAAAAAAAAATCAAATTTGGCCAAAACAAGAGATGTAATAGTTCACCATAACAGTATCAAACTACAAACATTGCTAGTTGTAGCCTATGTAGGAATCAACGGAGACAATTCACTGCCCAGTAGCCTTTATGCACCCGGCTGTTTCATGGTGTTCTGATGATTCATTCTCCTCATCAAAGAATCTACATATATTGGGTACAAAACGATTCTCGTGCTGCACAATTATTTTTTAAGCCTAAAGTACCCTGTAAAAAGACCGATAGCTAACATCAGGTTATAGCTGTACGGTCTGATAGATGTCTCAGATAATTACCCAAGAAAAGTTTCGATTGCCACCAGCTGATGTTGTTATATAACTTCCTTTGCGCCAAATTTATTTGTAAACTTGTAAACTTTTCTGTACATTAGGAAAGTACTTGTACTGGTAACATTATCCAGCCCTGATATTGTATTCATAGTTGAAAACTAAAGTACAGTAGAGAATCTTTTACTTTTTTTTTTTTTTGCTATTGTTAGTATTGTTGTTGCTATTATTGTAGTTGTTGTTGTGGTTGTTGCTGTTGTAGTATCAAACTCTAGTTGTTAATACTTTGGGCGTGTGTTATATACGTAGACTGAGTATTTCTCATATACACTTGTGGTTGTTGTTGCTGTTGCTGTCGTTGTATTTATTGTGTTGTTTTTGTTTTTGGCAATGCAAGAATTATATACTCGTTTAGGTTCTCTTTTTCAGTTGTTTTTGTTGTTTCTGTAGTTCTATTATTTTCGTTTTTATTTACCGTTCGTTTGCATACTATAGAGGTTACCTAACTGTACTAATAAATATGTATATGTATACATTACTCTATACACATGCATGTGTATGTGTGTGTGTGTAATAAAAATTTGTGCTGTTTTCTCTATTTTTCGGTATATTTTTGTAAAATTTTTGTGTTTCTCGTACTCAAACTCTGGTTCTGATTTTAGGATAGAACCGAAACTATCAGTTGCAGTGTTGGCTAGTTTTTTCTAGAACTTCCTATACGTCTATCTATCCATTCTGCATTTTTAATTTTTATTCTATGCTGTACATACAACATAAAACTGATGATGATGATGATGTTGATGATGGTGTTAGTGATGCTGCTGCAAGTGCTGACGATGATGATATGTTGCACATAATATTGCATACATTTGTGCTTTCATGTTCTGCTATATTGTCATCCATCCATCTAAGCCATTGTCGTGGTATATTGTCTTTATCTCCTATGTATCTATGCAGGAGACGCTCGGAGCATATATGTAAGTATATATGTATGTATACGAGTATGTGTGTGAACTTATAATCCTTATGTGCATTTTACATTTTTCGTTGCCAGCACGTATGTGCCAGCATGTATGTATATGTATGTGTGTTATATAGTGTAGTGCTAACGAAAAACTAATGCACATGCAGCACATATTTGTATGTAAGCCTTGTATGCTAGTGTATGTTGCCACACCCAAATGCATTTTTAAATTAGAACTGATGGGGTAAACCTTTCAAATTGTGTTGTAGTTATGCATCTACATATGTATTCTCATTAGGATTTAATTCATTATTTTATTAATTAAAATTTTAAAATTTATTTTTAATTTTATTTTACATTTTAACGACATAATTTATAAACATTTTCTTTTGTTTTTGTATTCATTTTAATTTCTTTAATTAGCTGGGAGTTATTACAAACAGTAAATTGACTGGGAAGCATTTCCAGAAAGGCCAGCCATGCCATAATGTTATACAGAAGGCTTGGATACGATATACCTTGAGTACCTTGAACGTTAGGCCAAAAGTGGCCTCTGGGGTCATTGCTGTTTGTACTGTACAAATTTGAAAAGAATTGGACAAGGTACAGTGACTAACGTGTGTTGGTATAACACTTGTTCCATCAGGGCACTTCGTTGCCTAAGGAATCAAGTAGCTGAGAGCTTGCTTCTTGGATGTAACCAGTAGACTATGATTTTGGAAAATAATTTGCAAAGAAGAAGATAAGAATTAGGAAAGGTTTTCCTCAAGCCCAATAACTTGTGATAAATTTTCTTTTCTTCTCAGTAACTTCTGCCATTCTCAATAATATTTTCTGGCGTTAAAGTCCAATGCCTAGTTCCATAGCTTCTCGAACGTATTGTAATCGACTTCACTAAAAGGACACCCAAAAGTACATATAGCCTGATAGCAAATGTCTTTTATAATCAGTTATGTCGGCATGTCACCATTCATTTCTTCTTCATATAACGGATTGGTTTAAACCACTTTCTTCTTTAATTTCTTTCGTACAGTAGAGAGCGTTGAATATATAAAGCTTGGTTTCTTTGGAAATTTTTTACGCTTCTCCCCCAGGATTGCAATCGATCGAATCACAATCGATCACTTTATTGAGGCTACTATTTGAGATCGTTTCTGTGACTTTATAGCGCTTTATTGTAGGTGGCAGAAGCTTTCTACGTATTCCACCGTATACGTATAATATTCTCCGTGAGTAGACAAATATCGACCTCATATTTCAAATCCCCAAGTTAGAACAGACTCGGCCTCATTATGTCATCCTGAACGATGCATCATGAATAATTATGCTGATAAGTACAACATTGTTGTGAAAAACTGAGACCTCTCAAGCTACGATGATTCGAAATATTTCGAAATAGCACTTCAACACTTAGGGCCATTATTACAACTTACCGTTAACTAAAGGGAGGATTTTAACGGGCAGATAAATTGTTTTTCATTATTATGAGTATCCAATAAGATAGAAGTGATCGTTAAGCTAAAGGTCACTTTTTGTTTGAACTTGCCATATCATATACTATTTTCGATATGGCAACTTCAAATTTAAACAAAATGAGCATATACAACAAAAAAAAAACGAAGTCCGCTGTTGCCACTGCGTTAAAAAAAAATTGTTTAATTGAGCAGTTTTATCGATTTTGCTCCGGCACTGCCATATTTTAATATTATTTTATCTGTAAGTTGTAATAACGAAAATCAGTTAAAGGCAACTTTACAGTTCCCTTTAGCTAAAGGTACCTTTAACCAAACCCAAGTTTAACGGCAAGTTGTAATAATGGCCATTAATGGTATTGAAGACTTTATATAAGATATTAAACAGTAGATGTAATGGAGTGTGGATCTCTATAGAAAGCATAGGGTATTATAATGGTTAAAATTATTTCTATTTGGACGATACTAGCTTAGAAACAAATAAGAATAATCAGAAGCAATATTTCCATTTCCAAACAAATGCCAACAAGAATTAATATTGCCCAGCTCTGCTTTGTAAGCATTCATATACCATGCATATGCAGTTGTATGTGCCTTTACATTTTGTGTGCGTGGGTTCCTAGATTAGGTTGTGCTATGTCGTTGCTATACCCACTAGTTTTGTTTTTGTTTTTGTTTTTATGCTCCTTCCCTTCTTCTTTTCTTTTTTCAAAAACTAAAGCCATTAATACAACAACTACAATGGAAAAAAAGTGCATTTTCTTTTGTTGTTGTAGTTTTTTTTTCGTATTTTGTTGGATATTCTCCAAGTGTTGAAAAATTGCATTTTATTGTACATGTATGCACTACACTTCATATAGTTGTTGTCGTTGTTGCTGTTGTTACTATTTTTCATTTATTTCAACTCTCTAGTCTTAAGCCAATAGAAAACGTAGTTGCTGCATATTTTTTTTTTGTCCCTCTACTCTTTATCAATGCATTCTTTTTTGTTTCTCTTTCTCTCTCTATCTCTCTCTCTCTCTCGTTTTTAATCCCCCTTTCACTATGTTTGTGTGTATGCACGTGTATGTGCACCTAAATTTATGCTTTGTATGTGAATCTTTTGTTGCATTTGTAGTGAGTTTATAGCTTCTTTGATAGAGCCTGTATAACATAGGGTGTATGTGTGAGTGTTAGTGCTAAGCCATTGATGGGTGGTGAATGTTGGGGATTTTAAAAGGGATCAAAAGAAAAACTTTTTTAATTTTTTGTTTTTTTTTTTAATATTTTCATTAAAAATTAATATTTTTGAAAATTATTTTTAATAAGAAAAGTTTAAAAAATTTTTTATTTTTTATTCATTTTATTCAAATTTTTGTTGTAAGAGTGTTAATAAAAATTCCAATTTGATTTAGAGAGAGATAAAGAGTTGAAGATTTGATGCGAATTTTTATAACAAGGATTGTAAAATGCTTTTAAATTGGAACTAAAAATATCAGAATTTAATATCTAGCATTAGTTTTAGGACTTGATTGTTTTTTTTCTTCTCGAATATTCAAAATATTTTAGAAATTTTCATCAAAATGGAACTAACCATGAATTTACCAAATTTGACTGTTGATAACTGTCATCTGGTTGACGCTTCATCTGTCAAATTAGTTGTCATTTATTCAGTTGATGATTGCCAACTTTTTTTGGTCTGAATTAGTTGATGCGGACACCAATGACATTTCGCTTGAATAGCATGATGCTACGTGCTGCACAGTTCATGCTGCATTACATATTCCGCACGAGCGATTTGAGAGAATGTTCACCTCGAGTGGAGCAGATGTGAACTGACCACCGACATTTAGCGATTTGAACCCCACTAGACTTTTCGTTGAGGATTTTCTTAAGTCGAAGTTGCATGCGAATAAGCCACAAACAACAGCGGTCGTCAAAGCAAACATAACTTATGCCATAGATTAAATTCAGCCTTATTTATGCGCCAGGGTCATGGAAAATTAGATATTTTGGAAGCGCTTCCTCCAGGGAAGCCATGCAACGGATATTTGAACGTTATTACTTTGCACACATATAAGGGCATCAATAGGTCTTTCAAGTGAAATAAAATGTTGATGATATCTCACATGCATTTTGCTTTATTTAAATTTAAAGTTAAGGAGCATATAAAAAGACGTCATGTATGTATATTCTCTCTTTATTATTTAAAAAATTTCAAACAAAAATTAAACAAAATTTAATTTCTCATGAACCTATCTGCCACTATCTGAACATAACCGGGTAATTATGGTCCTAATAATCGATCGATTGAACTAGAAACTGGCAAAATTTAAGTAGACTGAATGCGCATTGTATCGCATCGATTGATTGAGCAAGAAACTGGCAAGATCATAAAGAAATTTAAGGAGACTGCAAGCCCTATAGTTGTTGTCAGATCTGTGTACGCATTGCACCGCATTTCTATTCAGAGCGTTATTGTTATATTCTAATCGATTATCTTCATTTTTTCAATTTAGCTTCGTTGCATGAAAATTCTCCTGAAAGGATAATTCCACTATTGGCGACGTCAATTCACCACAAAGAGTATGCGATTTGACGCCATCCTTGGCTACGCGGATAATACCTTTATGTTAGAGAACTTGACAGCCAACATTCGTCAAGTCATCAGCGAGAATTGACCCGAAATATGAGGACAAGTGATCGTAAGCTACATATCTCATAAGAACCAACTGCTGCAGTCATTTAAGTGGCATTTAGTACGTGGTGCATAGCTTCAAGCATTTTAATGAAACAAGGATTTGGTCGATAACACACATATATATTTCTGTATGAGTGTTTTATTTATTTTTTACTTTTGAAAGTGGAAACTAGAAAATCTCTTGGATAAATGATGCCACCTCCAATCAAATAAATTAAATTTAACTTGTGCTGCTTTAAACAGTTAGTTTTTGTTTTTTTATGCACATTTGCTGTTCGTGTTTTTTTTTTTATTGATTTTCCATGAAATTTTTATTTGAAATTTAATATTTAATTAAGTGACCAGCAAAAAAGCAAAAGTCATGGATTTCTATTTTTTTTCTTTCGTTCTTTTTGTTGCTTTTTTTTCTATATCCAATGCAAATACAGACATTTTTTTGCGCCCTGGAATCCAAAAGCTTTTGAAAAGGACACTTTTCAACAACAACAACAACAACAACAAAATTGCTTTCACATAGAAAATGTTATAAAACATAGGAGATGAAAACAAAACCTAAAAAAATAAAATAAAATACAATAAAAAAAACAACAACAAATTAGAAATTGTGAAAATGAAAGGAAGCAAAAAAAAAAAGAGAAGAAAAGAAGTCGTTTAACCCAGACAAAACAACACATGATAAGTTTTCCTATATTCAAGTGGAAAAAATCTGTGTATGTGGACGGACAGAGTGAATTTGTTTTTTTAAAGATTTGAAAATATTTTTTTTCGATTTTTTTTTTGCGAATTCATGAAACGTAAGTAACTCCACCAAATGGTTGTTTTTATTGTAAAAGCAAGATGAAAAACAAAACAATCAAAAATATTTTGTTAAATAAAATGTAGGAAACGCTATAAAATTACAAAAAAAAAACTGCGAAGAAGAACACAATATAGAGCAGTAATGGATGTTTTTTCGGCCTATTTGCGATTTAACCTTGTAAACTTTTTAGATTTAATTTGTCTTTTTCCTGTAACTGGGTTACATGCTCGTTTATTTTTATAATTTTTATTAATTTTTATTGAAAATTTCATTAGGAATCTAAGATTCATAAAACCTAACGGTTAATTAAGCCGCTTTTAATATTATTTTATTGTGATGATATTGTTAGTACTTGGAACAGTGTAACTAAATTACCAGCCGGAATAATTGATCACCCATCAAAAAGCTATTATGCATACGCTCAAGTTGCTAAAAGTTGTCAAGGCCACAGTCGCCAATAATAATCCCACAGAGGTAACGTGTAGTCCACGGTAAGTATTACTACACTTACTATTTCAAATTTCTAACATCATCTGAAACTTACTGATCCTTCACCCGCGATTAAGATGCTTAGACTACCTATATACGTACATTTTTGTGAAATCGCCTTTAATTCCTTTCAGCTTTTTCTCCAGAAACTTAAATTTCGGTATATATAACGTAGGACGTGTTTAGTTGGGTTCCAGTTTAACGCCACTTTAGGGAGTTCACCTGCTTGTTTGGGCAGACTGTGCCCGATCCAGTGTACTATGCCGATGATAAAGACATCATATGCAGTAACATCTTTGCGACATGCCATTAGAAATCGAACGTTTATTGAGGCGACAAATCATGGGCTATGAAAAGTTTGTTACAACGCTTGGACGAAAGTTTTAATGCATGTACCAAATAGTAAGGACCTTGTGCCCACAGAATGTCATTTCTTTCGATACTTGAACACTCTTAATGTTGCAGAAAACGCAGAAGTTCTATACTGATGGCATAGTGGCTAAACTAAACCGTAAACCAAGAATGGCAAAATGTTGTCTTACTAAACAATTCGTAACCGATGTTAAGAAGTCGTATTTGCCCATTGCGGACTGTAACTTTTACTGTATTTATATTGTAATTGTATTCCAACGTAATAATAAACTAAGAAAGCATTACTGTTAGCATCTTACCTCTTTTCATATTTTTACTTTTTGAGTAGCCGCATTAATTATTTATAAACATTTTCTAATGCCTTCTTTTGTATTGTAATAGTTTTTAAATAATTCTTTGTAATTTTTTCATATTTTTAATATCACCTTAAAATTCGTTTAACTGTTTCGCTTTATTTTATTCATTTTCCCAATATCATATCAAAGTGAACACGTTCGCGTTTTAATCAAAACTAAATAAACGTGAAAAAAAATATTTTTTTCTAATGATCCTTACAGCAAGGACAACGAGTTTTTAATTTTGCATGTCTTTTTTGTGTTCAGTATTCAGTATTCTATTCTATTTTTCTCTCGCTTATTTTTATCTAATTTTTCATAGAAATTAGGAAAAAAACTAAAGAAAAATCTTGAACTTTTGTTATCGAAAACCAGTTGCTGAACTATCGTATACAAAATAATCCCTGTGCTCATAATGTGATCATAATGGTCAACAGAAAATAGACAAACAGACAGACAGACAGTCAGTCATGTTCACCTCATATTTAACCCCTTTGGATAGATTTTTCAAACACTTTGTGAAAATAAACCAAAAAAAAAAGAAATTTTAAAAAGGGGTTGAAATAGATTTTTTGTGATAATTATCGTAAGCGTTTTAAAATCTTAGAAAAGTTTCTCTATTTCTGTTCGTATTTTAAAAGCTGTTCCTTGGGAAGAAATTGAAGTTTAACTAGTTTTCTTCGAAGCTGCTGTAAGTCAAAGAAATGTTTCTAGTTTTTAAAGATTAAAATTAATGGAAGGAATGAAAGGAATGGAAACACAATTTTTAACAACAACTTTCAAAAAAATTACACAAAAAAAAAATTGTTCTAGCCTGGTGTCACCTTTGACCTTCGTCTTGGTTTCCATTTAATTATTGCTTGCCGTTAGGTATGGCTTTCTTTCCTGAAATGGGCTTGTCCCATACAAGCTTGTGGTTAACATATCATGTCATCACCTTCAGGTAATTATTTAGCACACACTCTTACCCTCAAATGGGTTAAGTGGCTCCGGCAAATAAAATTGCGCCGTTGTGACTTTACTTATTAAGTGTGCCATACGCGAGTTATTTTTAACTGAGAATCCCTAAATGGGACAGAAGGGATCGTTAAATTTTAATTTATGAAATAAGGGATTGAGTGGATAGTGTATTGAATGGAATTAGAACTGCTAAAAGACAAAATTTTTTGCTTAAAACGGAATCATGCTTTTCTTTTTAGAATTAGTTGGTTGTGAATTCCCTCATGACTTGGGAGTTAGCAGAGGGTAACCTTATTTTGCCAACATAACAGATTCAGCATCTTCAGACCTTACAATAGCCAAACGCTTAAATGGCGGCCTAACTGTCAGATAATATTGTGCTATGTCCTGTCTTTTGTACCTCCTACCTAATTTGAAATGAGCACATCTTTCGATGTCATAGACTTACGCTTGAAAGGTATCCACAAATAGTTAATTCGAGGACCAGAAACCCCTGCTCCTGTTCCAAGTTCCTTTCTGCTATCCTCTATCTTTTTAAGGGGTATGCAGTTTCCAGATTACTGCATTTATTTTTGTTACTAAGTCTCGTTGCATGGCAGTTCTCAAAATCATCAAGTCTACTGTTTCTGTCCAGGGGACATTTAAGGAGGAAACTGTCAGCCCCAAATAAATTTCATTTTAGGTATGCACTATCATGTGCGGCGGATCTAAATCTAACACAGCTTTTAACGCCGCTGTAAAAACCCTGTTAAACCAGCACACGCCAGTCTCTGTATCTTGTCCAACTCCAGTTGAGGTGTATTCAGATTCGTTTTGTCTAACCAGACAACTGCCCCGTAGATTACTTTTTTTCAGACCGTCATCTTCTGCATCCTTGGGTTGCATACTCAGGATTTCCCTGCAAGCCGTCTCCATACAAACTTACCAAAGCTCCAGACAAAGAGCAGAGCAATGTTTTTTCTCTCTTGCACCGATCTGTGAATTAATGCAATAGTGCTTGCAAGTTTCTTGCAAGACAAAAGTTATGGTCCCGCAGATACTTGCCAACATTTAAAAATAGCGACAGTTTGACATTGCTATCGTTCGAAAAGTTCAAATTTTGTAGCTTACGAGCTTGTATGACTCCGTTTTAGAATGAAGTTTGGTTCCATTTGACTAGGTCCCATTGTCCATTGAACAGAACATTCCAGAACATAAGCAGTACGCTGCATCACTTAAACATGTTGTTACTGATTTTCCATTGGATTTTTTTGCGAATTGAGGTCGGCAATTGCATTCGGGAAGTCTCTAAAATAAAAATTTGGGGATAGTAAGGATTTAGTTAGGATTACGACCTAGTTTCTCACACCGCTTATGTTTAAGTGTGTTAATTTTTATATATGAGTGGCGGGACAGTTTAACGTCGACTCCGAACAACAGATTTTTTGTTTTTGAGAAACTTTTCATAGCAATTTTTCTTACTCTCAGTGTTTTCGCCAAAAATCTGCTGAGATGAAATCGCCGAAGAAATATTTTTTAATTTTTCGTTTAGTTGGAGACATCGGACGTGGGGTTTGAACCGAGGCCTCACGTCCAATAAGACAACACACTATCAACCAGACTACGGCGACTTCATGTGACAGAGGGAACAACATGTGACAAAACGGTCGTATCGTTGAACGTATTCGAAGTGAAGACAATTCTGGGGTGATCGACAAGCAAATTACATTCCTCAGCAACATTTAACACTCAATCACGAGTGGATTTTCACAAATGGAAAGAGTTTTTTAAAAACATTGGTAATACGGTGAAATAAATAATTCGATTCCAATGTAACAGCAAGATCTTCAAAGTATTTCGTGCAGTTTTTTGCGTTTGCCTTTGGGGAAAATTCTAATCTCTTTAATTTTAAATACAAAATAATTAGACGCTAAGAGTTATTGCACGCATCGAATAGTGCAACTAAACATTGCAAATTAAAAATTATTTTTTTCATAGTAAACTACTCTCACATATGGTAAGAAGTCAACTAATGCACACACTCTAATTAGTAATAAGTACTCGTCCTATGGAAATACTTTGTCCATACAATTCTAAAAAGAAATTAATGGAAAATAATTTCTATTCTCAAGATTTGAATAGAATTTCTCAATTTATGAAACAGTTTTGCAAATAAATTCATCTCCTTTAACGAAATAATTATCGTGTAAAATTTTCATCACTAATTGGTAGTAAATTTTCTAGTAAATTAACTGCATAAAATTGACAGGACCGACAGACGGACGGACAGACGGACATACAACTAACGAACAAACGAATACAAGTGCAACGACTAGAACTCAAGGATAATTATATTAAATACGCACACATATGTACATAAACAGGATCCTAGAGAAAAATCTATTCCTGTGTGCGTATAAGTACGTATGGTATGTATGTGCATGTATGCGTATGTATTTAGGATTATAAAGCAAATATTAGAAATTCACATTTTTCAACAAATACAAACTAAATATCCTTAACAAATATTAAACTTCCATACACAGTAAAAATATTTGCGGGAGATCTTGTGGTACTACTTTATAGGAAATAGATGGATTGGATATTGTGTATATGTACATACGTATGTACGTACCAACGTGAATGTATGAATGTATATAATTTTGAATTCTAAGGCTTGCTATCTACATATGTATAAGACTCTATATTTTATACGGAAATTCTAATCAGTTATTTAGTACACAGTCTACGCTGTCTCTCTTTTGAATGTACTAAACGTAAGGGTTTAAAAAACGAAGAGGACATACAATTTAGGATGTAAATTCTAATTCCGGAAAATTAAAAGAAATCGATTTAATCTTGAAATTATAGAAAAACACAACAAGCTCACTGCTGATATGGTAGGTGGGCCAATAAGTGAGCCGTCAAAACACCATCTCTCAAGCCGAGACTAAGCTCGACAAATACTATGGCAGCACTACACCATCAATTAAGTTAGCCAAGTTAAGGTCTCTACATATGAAACAATTTAAACAATTCTCGATATGGAAGGTTATTGCCACCTTGGTTTCCCAAATTATTGCAATTCTTGATATGCTACTTTCGCACAGTTTATGCCTTCCGTATCGTCATTGCTGTTCCCTCCATAGGTTCTATTTTTGTGCTTATCCAAGTCCGAGTGACCAGCATGATCTGCCAAATTTTTAAAAATACTTTATTTTAATTGATTCCTAAGGTTGTCAGTCGTTGTCTTCATTTTGAATTGCGGCGAGGTTTGCCTTGTACTCGTATGCGGACACCTACATCTACAATTAATCTTTTGAACGAAATTCTGCTATAATGTATATCTTACTTTACGAATCGGTATACGGAGCTTTGGATGTCTCTGGTGGGTTTATCAATCAATATTAAAGTAAATTCGAGCAAAATGTTGAATGGTTCTAGATAAATCCATTTCTGGTTGAATTTCATCGCTATCTTCGAGGATGATCACTGAGAATTTTCCTGAACTCCGTTTATAGGCTTCTAAAGTACCAGACTGGTGCAGTTGTCATCTAAAGTAACATTGATTTAGCGAACGGTCTGCTATTTAGCATTACTGAATGTTTAACAACCGAATAGTACAAAAAATTGTTAAAACTTCATATAAAAATGTCAAGGCCCAGTTGGTCACACAAAAAAAATAATTTAATTCTCTGGCTTCCATGTAATGTATATGATGGATGCGTCAACACTTCCCAGCCTAACTCCCTGAGTTTCTGCCCAATCACCAAAGATGTTTGTCGTCTATCATTCTCATAGTGCCAGGCAGCGCCTTTACATACATACATAATTGGTCATTACAACCCTTCAGACAGGATTATTGACCTATTTTCTCACACCAGTAATGTTGTGTGTGTTAATTTTATAAAAGAGCTGCGAGACCTACAGTTTAAAGTCGACTCCGAACGATAGATTTTTGAGAAACTTTTCATAGCAATTTTATTTAGTTCCAGAGTTTTTGCCCGAAATTTGGTGAGAGAAGTCACCGAAGAAGTATTTTTTTTATATTTTCGTTTTGATGTCTGACCTGGGGTTTGAACCGTGGCCTTAGGTTTAATAAGCCACACACTACCTGCTAGACTACGGCGTGGAAATCATAGCAGTCATAACCGATTCACTGCCTTACCGAGTGATAAGTTATCTCCGAAATTCACCTCGAAATGGGCGTAAAAGTGATTGACATGTAAAATGACATGTATGTCGTATATAATGGCAAGATCCAAGCATAATAATAAAATAGTTTAACCCTTAACTCTAAAATCAATTATCACTGGATTTAATATCCGCCAACATTGACGTAATTAATCCAGGCGTTGCCTAGATTCCTTTCTTTTATTCAAAATGTATTCCTAAACTAAATACTGAATTCTTTGTTGCAATTGTTTACTTATTGACCAATTTCTTACAGTGTAAAACGCAATAGTTAATACGTGTACATGTACCTTACCTCCACAAGGATGATAAGAGCTTTCGCATACATAGAGTATGTAGCGGTATGTGGCTTGAGTATTAAAAGTATATATATGAGCATATAGTACATATAGAAAATATAACTCGAGGCTATGTTATGTTTGTTTAAATTTTTGATTTTAATACGTTCTGTATAACAGTTTTTGTGTATGAAAATAATGAAATTTTTCGTGAAAACATAGTCTAAATGGCAAAATTTATCATCATCATCACCCGCAATACCAACACCAACACCACCACCACCTCAACTAAAATATGTAAAAATAAAATAAAAATAATAATAATAAATCTGAATAAATCTGAATAATTATTTATTTTAAGTTGTACGTAGAGCAAATATGAGTACAAGAGTTTTATGAAAGCTTACACTGTTCTGATTGAATAAGACAGGCAGACCAACAACCAACCAGAGCTCCTACCTGATGGCCTGATGTACATACACTTTGAAAGTGTATACTGTACGCTTGTATACAATGAGGTTTTGTTTAGTTTACGAAATACTTTGGCGTAGTATTTGAAAGTTGCCCTTATTTTTGTATATGCAACCACACCACATTTAGTACATTTCATGAGTACTGTAAACCAATCCGAACTACAAAGCGATTTTTCTTACGTTCACCAAAAACTTTTTACGATGACCGGCCATCTACCCACACAAAAATCAAAAAAAAAAAAAAAAATAAAATAAAAAAATAAAATTAAATCCAGTGGTTTTCTATTTTCTGCTAAAGAAAGGGAGAGGTGTAGTGATAGTTTTGAGTTTTAGGTTACATGTAGAAAAGTTTTTGATTTTCCTAATCTTGGTGCTTAGGAGCTGCTGTAGCAGCAGTAATATTTGCTTGTTATTTTAATTTCAATTTTTAAACACCAAAAAAAAAAAGTTAAAAAATAAATTCAAAAACAAAAAAAAAAAAAAAACAAAAAAAACTTTATCATGTAACGCACAATTAAAACCTCAAAATATTTCATTTAAAACTTTTATTTTTCTATTTATTTATGTATGCATGTACATATGTATGTATGCGTGTATGTGTTAGTGTATATGATGTGTTCACAAGGATAACAAAAGAACAAGGGAACCTAAAACTTTTGTTTTAGAAACTCACATCTGCTGTATCAACTCATGCATGCATGCTTGTTGTTAAAATAAAACACAATAGTTGTTCACCTTAGGGGCTCTTAAAGTCCTTCTCATAACAAACACACATTCACGTACACATTCACGCTCATATTCACATATACATGTGAACACAATCACTTATACTCGTACATGTGAGTTGATTCCTTATTAAAAGGAAAAATTTTTGTTCAAAGGAAGAGGGGCGATTTAGCCTGTATATGTACTACAAAGTGCCCGATCTCTGCTGTGTAATTAATGTTTTAAATAAAAAAAATTCATTTAAAATTTAGAATTACATAATGAAGCTATTGTTTTAGGAAAAATTTCTTGACTTTGGACAAGCCTTTTAGGGATTGTGGATGATTAGAAAAAGGCCCTATCTTCCTAGTCTTTCAAAATATAAAATATCTGCTATTCACTGCGGCCATTGTAAGCAAAACCACAGTAGATTCGATTTAAATTTAGAGGCAGATTTCTTTTGCAGTAAGGCGAATTTCAAGATCTTGTTACACTGGGTTAGCTATTAAGTACATTATTCCTATCAGATTTAACTGTTGGATAAGGCACAGGTTTCAGCCATATTTCGAGCATTCTGAGTAGCCTGTGATTTATTTCTCACTTGACTTCTGAGCAAGGATAGTTGGATTAAATTGAATCGTACCTATTGATTACAGCAAACATCAGATGTGGCGACGCCCTTCCTGCAGAGAATATAGTATGCCGCTCTCTGCGTTTATTTGCCTGTTATGTAGAGAGTGGCGCTGGTTATTTTCATCCCTGGGATACCTAAAGTTTGACCAAGACGTAATAATTTACATCTCAAGGTATTAGAAAAGGTTCTGGACAGCAAGATAAGGTCTAACTCCTCTCTCTAATAGCGCTCTAAATGTCGGATTTCTTACACAGAGACTGCGCTAAGCTAATTGATGGAGAACACTGAGAAAGATTTGGTGAATAAGCGTTCTCCGTTTCAGCATCCATTCATTGACATGAAGGTCGTTTTCAACTACGTTCATTCGGGAGCATTTGCCGTGGATTCCAAATATTATTGGCAGCCACGCTGCAATCAAATTCCTTATGTCTCGACCTCCGTTTTCGTCCAAAAATGCAAGTTATGGTTTTCTCAAAATGATCTCGTGAATGGATTGACTATACAACAATCTATCAATTTCCCCACGACATTTACCTACTAGGATATAGGAACCAATATATGTAAGTATTCACTGGAGGCAGATAACAAAAAACAATTTTATTTTTTAGTTTTGAGCCTTTTTAAATTACAATTTCATCGAATATCAAGTTAAACCTAAAGGAAAATTTTGAATCTGTGGCTCAGCCAACCCTCAATACAGAATTTTATTGAAATTGTTTCGGAATAACAGGACACACAAGAGCTTACTTTGATAAGAAAAAAAAAAAAAAGAAAAATTAAAATGAAACTATTTGATGTCGTAACAAAAACTGAAACTTTTTAAAACAAAAAAAACCACATTTTCTGTCTTTGCCACACAAAACAGTGCCGTTAATGAAGCCAACGTTTTGTTTTACTGTCATTTGTTTAATTGTGTGTTTGTGTAATGCGAGCTAAAAACTATTAACAGAGGGATAGCAAAACAGGACATTTAATGATAATAAATGAGTAAAGAAGAGTGAGTATCCTGATTAAACTATTTGCATGTGATTTACTTGCTCATGTTGCTCGACCACAATTTTAAGTTTTTGCTTCAATGGTTTCAGGTTTTGTAAACATTATGACCAAAGTAAAGGATTGTCGCTATTTAAAAAAATGAAAAAGTTGCTTATTTAGGTAGGAGTAGTATTTCTCTCATTTTCGATCCTCCTCTTAAATTCTGCGCTAAAATTAGTTCTTACTGATATCTACAAATTTCGAAATATTTGTTGACGGCGTTACTGTCTCCCAAATCCTTTAAATGTTTTTCGACTTCCCAAACTATACTACAGTATTATACTCCTCCAGGAAGTTGCATAAGCACTTGTATCACATAAAAGAAGTCAAAAGTGGCCTTTAAATCAGACTACTCTTCTTCATTTTATTTTGCTTGGTATCGGGATGCTGCATCATATCGAAAGGCATCTTAGCAACTCCTGTATTTGTGATTGATGGATATCATACATATAATTCAAGGCCTTTACATACATACATACATAATTGGTAATTACAACCCTTCAGTCAGGATTATTGACCTAGTTTCGCACACCACTTATGTTGTGTGTGTTAATTTTATACATAAGTAGCGGGACCTACAGTTTAAAGTCGACTCCGAACTACAGACTTTTTGAGAAACTTTTCGTGGCAATTTTTATTTACTCTCACAGTTTTTACCAGAAATCTGCTGAGAGGAAATCGCCGAAGAAATACTTTTTGTATTTCGTTTTGATGTCTGGCCTGGGGCTCGAACCCTGGCTTTACGTCTAACAAGCCAACACACTACCTACTAGACTACGGCGATTCAAGGCCTTTACCAACCACACGAATTACTTTTCCATAGAGTAGTCATTGTATTTATATGAAAAAATAAAAAAAATTGCTTTCGTAACTTCCCCTCATCAGTTTGTTGGGAAAACTTTGTCGTTCTTCCCTCAGCTGCAATTTAAAAAAATTCGGAATCCTTTGCAACTCAATGAATTTTGTGCGTGAGTATTCGTTTATCGCTCTGAAGAGAAATACCAATCGCACGTATAAATTCAATTGAATATTCCATTGTACCAGTCTCTTCAAGGCTTTGTTCCTACATACATATCCCTGTGACCAGGAAGCCATATGAGGCCAACAGCGTTCTTTCTTCAGAGACCCAAACACGCATTCTCTGAAAATTTTCTGAGTTTTTGTATTAAGTATAGTTGCCCACTGATACATACATACATAATTAGTCATTACAACCATTTTGTCAGGATTACGACCTAGATTCTCACACCACATACGTTGTGTGCGTTACTTTTATACATGAGTTGTGAGACCTGCAGTTTAAGATCAACAGATTTTTAAGAAAGCTTTCATGGTAATTTTATTTACTCTCAGAGCTTTTACCAGAAATCTGCTGAGATTAAGTCGCCAAAGAAATATGTTTTCAAATTTCGTTTTGTTCGAGATGTCTGACCTGAGGTCTGAACCGTGGCCAACATACTACCTACTAGACTACGACGACAATGACTTTTAGGAGATAACTAATCCTTAAATTAATTTCTCTGGGGGAGGATTAATTTTTAAAATTCGAAAACGAGTGTGAACATTGGTTTTTTCCCGGATTCGAACCTGCATAGCTTGGTTACAAATCACCAAGCGTTTTGACTTAAAAACAAGGGGAAATCGCCATAAGCCTTTTCTGATTCCTTGCAAGTACACATGGTACTAACCTAGCTAAAGCAACAATAAACGCAATCCATACAGCCAAGTGTGTTGATTGTAACAAAATTCTCTGTCATCTCTAGACAAATACCGAGTATATATAGAAAATGGAAACAAATGAAAAGTTATCGTTCCCATACTTCCATATTTCCTTCCATCCAATCCCAATCCATTCCTCATGCTTAGTTGAGATCTCATTAATTAAAATGTTTGTCTTGCTTACAACACAATACCATTTCGAAAATCAACATTACGGCCAAGAACATTAACGGCCTAAAACATTAACGGCCAAGAAAATGTCACAATAAATCTTCATCTTTTACGCCCGTCATGTCCTGTAAACAGTTCTTAACAGTTCGCCTGGTGACGCACTTTTGTTTTTTACGTGCGTTGTTTAGATACACACAACGCACATGACTGGACATTAGTTAAACAACTTGGAATGCTCTAATCCATTACTAAATTAAACAAAATCTACGACATATGTACATACCTTCAATACAATGTGTGAGTGTGTGTATGTAAGAGTGCATGTAAATAAAATGAAAGAGTCTCAGTTAAACAAAAGCCACCTTTATAGCAGCCACTACCATTGCTTTTCCTTCTCACCAATTGTGACAAATGGAAGTGGTGGTCTAAGCAAATGGGCTCCTTGACTCTATCAAAATGAAGTCTACCCCCAGTCGACAAAAATAGTTGGTTGTCAGGGTCCAACTTACTAATGCCTTCATCTCACACTCGTTTAAAGTAGTCGTGGCTGGCTGTAGAATAATCCTAAAAAGTTTACCTTTTTCTCGGACTGTGTTTACTTTTTGATTTTAACAAAAACAATAAATCATTAAGACGACAGTGACAGTGTTTTAAAAAAAAAAAAAAAAAAAATGGTGCGTCTGTTCTTGCTATTGTCAGTTAAAATAAAGTAAAGCTACTGGGATTTTGGTAATTGGTATGAGAAATTAGAGCTTTAGACCGTATTATTTTGATGAAGTAAAATTAACAGGTCTTAAACAACTACACTATGCAATGAAATTAAAGAAATGAAAAGGTTTTTAGATGAGTTTAAGTTCCACAGACTCTGTAACACAACCTCTGGATTTGATTCGACTTGTGGCGTTGCGTATATGAAATGCTTTAAGAACTGAACTTTCAACTGGAAACTTTGATCGTTGATAACGGTCATTTTGTTGAACCTACATCTATCAAAATACATACATACATAATTGGTCATTACAACCCTTCAGTCAGGATTACGACCTAGCTTCTCACACCACTTATGTTGTGTCTGTTAATTTTATACATGAGTGGCGGGACCTACAGTTTAAAGTCGACTCCGTACAACAGTTTTTTGAGAAGCTTTTCATGGCAATTTTATTTGCTCTCAGAGTTTTTGCCAGAAATCTGCTGAGAGGAAGTCGCCGAAAAAATATTTTCATATTTTCGTTTTGATGTCTGACCTGGTATTCGAACTCGGGCCTTCAGTCTAATAAGCCAACACACTACCTACTAGAATACGGCGACTTCAAAATCAAAATAGTTTTTGTTTATTCAGACTGTTTTGCTAAATCACCATAGAATCATACACAACGACGAATGTTCGCTCTATGGGCAGCTGACACCAATTCTAATTGAAAAATCATGCTTTGTGTTACCCGAACGCTAAATGGAACACGTGACAAAATTATAACATGTAGGATTGCTTTCCCGTTCTGGAAGACAAATTTGAATACGACACTAAATATCCAGACATAGTATGGAGGTTTTAAAACCACCCATCCTAGTAGGTCGGAGTGGTAGCTCTGAATATCACAAAGCTCACTTGAGCGCGCATAGCGGCCCATTGTGATGCCACGGGTAAACGCAGTCCCTGTACTAACCAAGTTCCACCAAAATCAAGGAAAAGGAAGAAGTTGGTCAGCGCAAGGGCTGCACCACCCATGCTAGTAAGTGGTGTAATGTTGACATGGCCAACATTATTTTTCAAATTGTTTGTCCTCGTAATATCGTGTGCCTTGTATAAGATTTCGTAAACACGCTATGATAACTTGTACGAACGATTTGAGGAATTTTGATCATTAAAGTTTTCTTCTTTGAAATCCAATCTGTCAAATACAAAATTTTATTGATAGTTGCTATGTAGTTGTGATATCGAGAAAAATAATATGATTTCACTTTTTATTGCATTTCTCTTCGTCTAGGAGTAGTTGTTTGCCTAGCTTACGCTGGTAAGATTCGTAAATAAGAATTTGTGAACGCTGTACTGGCTCTCTTATGACTTTCAGGTATCTTAACTGGTTCATGCAATTTTTTCTTTCGCATTATTTCGTTTCTTTATTTCAGTTCAATTAATCAAGCTAAACCGGTAATTAATATACACCAGCAGGTCCTAGAATAATTATGTTGCCTTTTGTTATTAGATAGAAACGACATTATTTGTAAAAATGTATTGGATGCAGCAATGATGAACGTTATTACCTAAGTCTTTCTCATTGCTCAATGAATATTCAATGATCTTCTTTGTCGATTACCCTCTTTAGGAAATCAGGATACTTTTGGTTGTATTATTTGAAGGGGGAAACAAAGACTCTTAATGAAACTGATAAATTGTGTCCTGTGGTTCTAACTCCAGCTCAAACATCTTAAAGAAAACAAAATATTTAAAAAATATTTATTTCAGGGACTTTCCCCCACCAGTCTTCTGGCAAAAAACTCTGAGAGAATGAAAAAAAATCGCTATGAAAAGTTTTCCAAATCTGTCATACAGAGTCAACATTAAACTTTAGGTCCCGCAACTCATTGATAAAATTAACACACTGTACATGGGTGGTGTGAGAAGTTGGGTTGTAATCCTCACTAAAGGGTTGTAATGACCAATCAAGTAAACCCGGCATAGCAAAATTTATTGTCAAGCATTTTAACAACTATACCACGGCATCTCTATGGGTTAATGTGGGCCTTAATTACTTTTGCTAGTTTCATTTGCCAATGTTATGACCAAAATCTTCTGTTTTACGAAATAAATTCGGCCATCTTTCCATCTTTCTTGCTTCCACTCTTTCTAATTTGTCTTTGAAAATGAAATTCTAATGCAAAAACATTTCTCCGCAGACCGTTTTAACAATACAATGGCGTCACAATTAAAATCCCTTTTTCGTCTGTCTTCTAACTCTGCTATGGTAAACGCACATATGGCCCAAGTGTAGTTTTAAATTGTTATACTCTGGTAGTGCCTTGATGACCTGCCATTCTTATTGTCTATCAAAAGGTCCGTACAAATATTGGCATTTTGTGTAAATGTTTCTTGTTTGTTTTGTTTTTTATTTTTATTATTCTAAATAATTATTGTTGTTGTTATTTTGTGAATAAAGAAAAGTTTTAAGCGTAAATCTAAATCTAAATAATTAATGAGATCGTGTTTAAACAATACCCAAAGCTATAGTTTATTTGCCTATTTTCTCATTTTTTTTTTCGTTTCGTTTTATTTTGTTTAATTTCATTTAAAAACCTCTTTTGTTAAGAGAAGAAGAAACGAAAATTTATGGAATATTTAAACCCTTTTGATTATTTTTTTTTTTTTTGGTATTCTACTGAATAAAAGACATTAAAAGTCTTTTGGGGAGTGTGGTGTTTTATTTTTTGTTTTTTGTTTTCCAGTAAGAAATTGTTGAATTTTTTTTTTGCTTGTGAGTGAATGAGTTTTACTACCAGTATTGGATTTCTATGTAAATTTCATTATAAATTATGGTGAGAAAGTATAATATTTCTTATTAATGACATTTGTTTAGGTTTGCTACAGGACCCCCAGGAGAACAGGCGGAGAAAGAGTTAAAACAGGCAATTTCTTATAATTAAATTTGCCAGTGGAAGTTAATGAAGGATTTACAAAACGAAAGGATAATTTTAGTATAGGAATACTACATAGACAAACAAAGCAACAAACAGCAAACATAAGGAGAAACCAGTGGATTATTTTTCAAGAAATTTACACTCCTTTTTTAACTCTCAAATACCAAAGAACTTTTCTAACCCTTGGGTTTAAAAATCCCACTTTGCACTTGACTCATACAATTTTTAATAAGTTTAGTTTATGGTGTTTTCTTTTCTACCAAAAAATGTGCATTTTATTAACGCAAAATGCAATTTTGCGTTTGTTTCTTAAAAATGTTTCGCCCTCTAAAAGGGTGGTATGTTTTATTCTAAATAATTCGCACTTGCCAATGGTGGAGGGCATTGCATTTTATGCCCTCTATAAATCGAGAGTGCTGATAATGCCCTGTAAAGCATATGACTTTTGTTTATTTATAGGGCTACCAGATGCCTGGTATTGTTATCCAATTTGAAGTTAATTTTTTCATTGTTTTGTGGAGTAATCTTAAGGAAATATTACATTATTAAAGCTACATGGTCAGCAATATAAAAAATTGCATTCAATGTTAGAACAGTGTTAAAATATTTTTTTTTGTTATAAAAAAAGCGTGCAAAAAATGAATTCGAAAAATTAGAGATCTGGCAACACCTTTGAACAAATTGGCATTTCCTCATTCATTTTCTTAATAAGTGGTAAACACAGGGCATACCCTTTTTTAATATTTGTGTTATGTTCTTCTCAAATAAAAAATTACATTACAACAGGGTTGGTCAAAAATTTTTTAATGCACCTTGTAAGAGGGCGACATTTTCTTTGTAGAAAAGAAAACACCATTAGTTAGTGATGCCAGGGCATCTTATTAAGAAAATAAGATTGAACCCTGCTCTTATCTTAAGAAGAGATTTGAAGGTATTATAAGCTACCTTCTTGAACTTTTATGTTAAGAGTTATAAGCCACTCTAATTATTTAAACCCTTACAATATACGACATTAAACGGGACAATCGTGAAAGCCTAGATGGCTTCGTATACCGGCTAAAGTACCACACCACACACATACAAGCAATCCAGGTTCGAATCTGAGACAAGACAAAAATAAAACTTCTGTAATGATTTCAGAATTAACAGGCTGAGCAGCTAAATCCAAAACAACATCTTTATTTATATTCACATTTATACCTATGTCGGTGTACTAGAAGGTTTGATCAAATCTTGGAACAAACTCAGGCGGACTTAGTTGAATTTTAGTGATCTTTGACTGTCTCTGATGTAAGACCATAAAACGGTCTAAGGCAGTCAAATCGCACGATTTTGGTGGTCAACTGACGTTGTCATACTGAACAATTTTTCATACAATAAAGTCAAAATGTATTGTGTGTGTTGTGTGACTCGTGACTTCGTCTAGTAAATAATCTTCAAATATTTCGAAATAGAGTCGCTTATCATACAGCCAAAGCGCTAGGATGACGCTCTTACCTAACCTAATCTAATCTAAAGATATCTTAAGTTAAGATTTAATTTTCATAGTCTAATCAAAATGTATTGAATTTGAATTGCTATTATTTTGGACAAAGTCGTAGAGTATCCTTTAATCCTTGTCCATAACCATAATCATTATTTTCCTGTTATTCAAACATTTTTTTTTTATCTACTACGCTGGTTTACAGCGTAAGGTGTCATTGTGTTCCTTTCAAGTCGTTCTAAATACAATTAATGATGAAATATTCCAAAAGGGGCGATGTGGGTGCAGAAAATAAAATGAAATGAATGGCGCTGTCATACTCGGTGGAATTATACGTATTTTATGGGGGTTTCAATGTGTGTATCTATCGTTATAGGATGGTCGTTTATTAAGTGCACCAAAATAAAAAGCTTAAGCAATTTTAAATTTGCCATTTATAAATAACAGTCCCTAGCTTAGGACAATGTCAGTAACATTTTACCACAGTTAACAAATCAATTAACTCAACTCAACTCAGTCAAAAAAAGGAATGTCTGAGGGACTTAATTCAACTAGAAATTTAGACAAGTCATTTCCAGATGAAATGTTCGTAAGGGAACAGTTTTTCAGAAGCCGTTTCTGTCTGAGTCCAATGAGAAAGTCACAATGAGGACTTAATTCAAATTTAGACATGAAACCATCGTTGTATACAGAAAGTTTACTTAAAGAAGAGTACATAGCCACCATTTTTAGAGCAGAGTTTCTTCACATAGTGCCCCTAAGCATGGATACCTCGATCTAGCCTAAAATATGATCAAAGTTAACTATGGTGACTGCCATACTTATCGCTAGACTTACTGTGGCACTTAGCATAGTCAATTATTATTAAGAAATTCCGATAACAACCATAACTCTAACTGCCTGCACTAGGTAATAATACACTAGACGGCGATAAACATTTAAAAAAATTTTCTTTTTAAATACTTTAAATTGAAAAAAGAGTGAAGAGAGTTAGCAATTCCAATGTTGCTTGTATTTGTTAAATATTTTTAGAGTATTAAAGTCGTGCGTAAAGATTACAGTCACTCTTTCAGTAGCCCGAAATCGCAAAATATTTTAGACGGTACTACGCAAATATTCGCAGCTATTGGCCATGGTAAAGGTACTATCGAGTCCAGTATCGCAACGCCTGGTTTAGTATCTTTGATTCAAGCAGGGCTGTGTAATAAAACATAATGGCAGTTAAGCGCAAATACACTTTTTCTCGTCCGATGACCAGACTGCGCAAGTATACGGATTTTGATGAACTCAAAAACTTAAATATATCACGCTAATGACTAGCACCAATAAGGTGTTAATATCTATGAATTATGAACGACAATCACGTGTACTCACAGTAGATTTTCGAAACGAACAGAACAGTATTAATTCACCTTGCTATTGCATATATCATTTAAACTGCAGGTTGAATGCAGGTTTCCGTTAACATTTCTGGTAATTATTGACTTCATGAAGAAATATGCAACACTTTAACATTCGGCGATCTGGAACGAAGTTTAACCGTATCTATGTATCGAAACTCAATGCCTACTCAACCAACGAATTGGAGAAGAAACACTTAAAGATGGAAAAATATTTTTACGACCCCTTCTGAACAACGTCGTGAAGTTCTGCAGGAATAATTTAACTCTTCCGTTTCCCCATTGCATTTTGTAATTTATTGAACAACATGAATTTGTCGTAATTTTATGTTCTCAAAAATACCCAAGTATTTATGAAACAACCCTTGCTTAATACGTGTCCACTAATTTTCACAGAGTTATGGTGGAAATGTGTGTAGCAGAGACTGTGTTAATGCTCAAGGTTTTCGTTTTCGTGTATTTCATTTGAATTCATCTTACGACATTAGTGACCTCAACAGCGCACACTAGCACAGGCTTACAAACGCCAGTGAAAGGATTCTAAAGAAATAAAACAGCAAAGTAAGTATGAGGTTTTCATTTATAACCACGTAGTAAGGGAAGCATACAATGTAACGCTACAAGACCCACACACAGCTCCTGTACAGTTAACGCCTAAATGGCATGGGTATGAATACAGGGTGAGTGTATGTTTGAATTTCTACTTTTAGCCCCTTGTGCTTTTAAGCAAATACCAGAATTCTTTCAGCCACGTTTAGCAATGGCTAAACGAGAGAGAAACACACATAAAACGATACAACTCTTAGCCCCACCATTTCTTCTTTCTTTACGTTACGTTTCTTTTTTTTTGTTTTTTTTTTAGGAATTGGACAATTTTCTATATGATGTTGGGTAATGAATATGGAATAGCATGGCATAGTATGGTATGGCATGGTCTGCTGTGGTATGATGTGCTAGTCCAAGTGATGGCTTAAACTCATACTTTGGCGTCATATTTTAATGAATTTTTTTTTGGCTGTTGTTGTTGTTTTTGTTCCTTGTTATATTCGGTGAGGACTTTAACTTATTAGTTCCACATCTTTTCGTTTCAACGGCATCAGCACTGCTTGGCCTTTCTCTTCCACCGCCCCTTCTCACTTATTTGTTAGAAAGTTTAATGTCACTGGTTTGGTGGGTGGCCTCTGCTGTCGTTTACGTTTTTATGCCTGTCAACTACAACTTATTCATCTTACTTACGGCAAGCATGTGTAGGTGGCTACATGTACGTACATACGACCATGTGTGTGTAAGTAAGTAAGTATAAAGGAAGATATTTTAATGTTTTGGGGTGGAGATTTTGAGAATTTGTCATTAAAATTTGAAATTTTCGTTTAAAGACAAAACATTTTGGCTTTCGCTTTAAAGACAATTTGGCATTTTATAAAATTAGAAGCTTAATGGCGCAGTCAACTGGAAAGGATAAAATGTTGCCAGAGGCATATTAATTTGCGTTTTTTTTTTTCCTATTTAAAGAGTTTTCCTTGGAGAAATTCTAAAGAAATTTAATAAAAATGAAATCAAATTGATTAGATTCCAATTTCATTTCACCCGAAGTATTTCGTTGTCTTAATATTAGTAAATCTTCTGTAATACTTCTCTTTATTAAGACGGTTGATATCTTCCCATTATTGCAGCTTTTAACAACGGGTTTGTACTAACGAAACATCACCGCATCCTCAATAAAACGATAGTTTTTCAAATACCTAGTAAAGTATTCGTCGATGATCATTCCGGTCATCTTCAACAACTTTTCTCAAAATGTTGATTTTGAAAATCTTATTCCACTCTATCTCATATCATCGACCGCCTCATCGAATTCGTACCCTATTCACAGACTAAACAAGAAATATTTTCCATTTTAATCAGTCATCCTCAGTGCTCCTGAAATAAATATTTTATTCACAAAGGGTGCAAATATTTTAGAGTCTCTATGAATCCATGCATCTCACAATCAACAGAAGGTTTGGTTTGAGAGCAACATAAAGACCTCAGAATTCTCAATTAATCATCCTTTAAAACCATCACTTTAAAAATCAGATGGCCACATGAGATTCAAGAGCTGTAATACGTCCCGAAAAAGCCACTGTATGGTGTGAATTTTAGGTTGCCGACGTCATTGGTACATGCTTCTTAGGGAACACAATGGATCGATGACTACCAAGTTCTTTTGGTTTGACATGTGGTTTTAACAGGATGGCACTATGTGACACACAGCTCATGCTCCATTGGATAACCTACACGAGCACATGGTCATCTAACGTGGAGGTGATGTGAACTGACCACGTTCGACTTTTTTTTGGGATTTTCTTTAGTCGAAGATGTATGCGAATAAGCCACAAATCACAACTGTTTCCAAAGCCAACATAGCCCTAACGGTTAAAATCAGTCTGATTTGTGCCCCAGAGTCATGAAAAACTAGATATTTCGATTACGCTTCGCCCAGATAAGCCGTAATGGCATCCATGAGTCTTTCAAACGAATAAAAAATTTCTATAATATCCGACACACACACTTTGTTTTATTTGAATTTTAAGATAGAAAGAGCTCAACGAAATACCCGATACATGTGTAGTAGTGTCAAGTGCAACTATTTTCTAAAATCATATATTAACCCAGGACCTGAAATACTGTAGTTCATTCTGTTGTTCAAAGAGATACGGTTCTTACAAGAGCGTTTCTTGCTTTCAGCCTGACGTTACAGATCAAGCTATTATAAGATGTTGGACCGCTGAAATAGCATTTAGCATGGTTGATTGTTAATATTGATGACTGCTCGAGTCGCAAACCACCACGCTTATACTAAGCATCGCTTTCCTCTCCAGTATTCATAGCTAACCTCCATACCTTCGACCCGCCCAATGGCTTGCAGCTAGAAATACGGAAAAACTTAAGTAATAAAACTGAGAGAAAACAAAGTGATAATAAGATGAGAAGCTACTTTGTGCCGGCCTTAGATCCCGTAAAACGAATCAAAAAAGAATAAACAACACCACAGAAGATTGTCATATTATTTCTTCATTTTTTCATATTCGATTCAGGCAATTCATTAAAAACTAAATTTAAATTCAGTTACATTTTATTTCAAACAAAGCAAAACCAAACTGAGAGAGATAGATAGAGAGCAGGAGAGAACATTTGAAAAGGATAATTAAAGAAATTTTCATAAATTAATTACAGCATCTAACCTTTCCTTTATAAATCAATTAAAACTTTTATTCTGCACATTTCTACCAATTTTATTCATTTATTTCTCATATCTCGTAACCATTTTCATTACATTTTCTGCTTTTATTTTCAAAAGATTTGTCTCCACGTACCCATTTATCACCCCTCTTGGCAACAACCACACAAAAATCCTTGCAACTATGAAATGAAAGGATATGAAAACTATAAACTGTAACCAGCGCACTATTTGCGCTTTAACTACCCAAAAAAAAACTAAACAACCAACCAAAAACTCACACCCTAAATTTACTATAAGCTAAGTTAAGCTACCATGTCCTGCCACAGGACACACAAATGAGAAAGGGAGAGCAAGGAAAACAAAAAAAAAAAACAAAAGAAACAAAAAGGGTTATTGAAGAAGACGCCATATTTGTACACCTAAATGAGTATGTATTTGCTGTAGACGTAACAGAGTGGTTAGTATCCTTGTGCAGGACCTCAAGTAAAATGAATTTTATATTATGTCTTGTATGTGTGTGTGTGTGTCTTTTTGTTAAATTGCCATTTGCAATATGTAATGTACATACATACATATAGACGTACGCAATTAGACATGAGCATTCCGTATTCCTATTACAATTGTTTAGTTTGTTTAGTTTGCTTCGCAGAGGGTGATTTGGTGGTAATTGACATGCCAACTAAAGCACTCCACTCCAACCAAACCAGGTAACAATTTATATTCTCAGAACGTCTGCACTAACAAAGGTTAGAGGTTTTAGATTTTAGTTTGAATTTCTTTCTCTATCTTCATTCATTTCATTTAAATATGATTGGGGGTATGAGCTTTTGTCTTTAGAAATATTTGAATCGTAATCCTCATGTTCATCTCTTACGAAATAGTTACAGAACAAACATAGAACAAATGAAAATGAAAAAAGGACATTCCATCTGCGTTTATCCTTAAACGTAGTAAATGCATAGTTTATGCTTATGAGTGTATGTGGCAAAAGGTTTGCATAAATGCCTCAAGGGATTGCAGCAATTGCTTTCAATGCCATGGATGGGGCAGAAGAAGGCAGGTTAGTGAAGAGAGAAATATACAGAAATTACTTGAGTGGAAATTAGAATGACATTTGCATGTACACATAACATGTTACGTTCATAAAATATTTAATTTAAATATAATAAACATAAAAACAAACAAACAAAATAATCTTCGTTAAGTAATAGAAAATTATTCATGCTCGAGATGAAATGGGCGTACATAACACAGGAAACTTCTTTTTTAATATTTTTGTAGGAAACTTTATTAATTTAAGAATAAAGAAATTGACGGCTTAAGGTCCATCAAATGTTTTGATCATGTCGGTAAATGCCATTTTAATCAAATTTTTTAGGAGATATTAATTGCATCATCAGCAGCACATACAGTGTTGGAAAAAATAATAGAAACGCATCAAATTTTTATTATTTCCTTAAATTTTTATTTATCTTTAAGTAAATAAAAAAAAGTATTTACATAAACTTAAAAGTATCCCCATTGTCATTTACATTAGCAAGAATTTAACAGCGATTTCCAACAATAAAAGTTTATTACGAAAAAGTATACAATATTTTAATGATAAACTAGTAATCGTTTCTATTATTTTTTCCAACACTGTAACTTCTTCAACAGGTAAAATTCTTAACTCCACGTTGTCTTAAAGCAACGTAATATCGATAACTTTTGCCTAATTAAACAAGTTCTTTAAAAACGCAGTGGCAACGACATTTTTCTAATTACATTTGATTTGTATTTAAAGTTGCCATATTGAAAATAAACTCAACTTTAAAAGTTGCAGGTAGGATGATCTTCCCTTTACCTTAACACGCACTTCTACCTTATTGTCCATTTAAATTGTCCGTTAAAATCCTGCCTTTAGCTAAAGGCAAGCTGTTATAATGGCCCTAAGAAGCTTAATATGAATTAATAGTGAAAAATCCAATGAACTGAGTTTAAATGTCCGGTTCACTGCTAAACGGAACGATATTACACCTTTCTGAAGCGTGATGAACGTTGAATATCATACAACAATGATGTGTGAAATTGATCATGGAAGCATACGGTGACAAAACCAAAATTGAAACTATGAAATGCAATACAGATGTGAGTTTCTATAACCTGACCAAACGATTAATTATGATTTTGAAATTTCAATTTCGATTGTCCTACGGATGCCAATAGATAGTATTTGTCTCTTGGCGTCAATTGTGGAAAATGTTCACCTCGCAAGCAAGAGTTAGCCGATCCCAATTAAAGTTTAAAGTGTGAGAAGCTAGGCCGTAATCCTGACTGAAGAATTGTAATGGCCAATTATGTATGTACATATGTAATTAAAGTTTAAAAAGTTCTCCAGTTTTAAATCAGCTTTCATGACATCTTTTACGACCTACACCCTACTATATATTTAACTGCTATCTACGTACTCGTTTGGTTAGTTTTCGTAACATGATGATATCACGGGCAACCAATTTGGTTTCTTGATATTTATCCAATTTTTCAGTCCTTCTATTATCCGTGGTCTAGTAGATAGTGTGTTGGCTTATTACACGTGAGACCTCGGTTCAAACACAAGGTCAGGCATCGAAACAAAAATATGAAAAAATATTTCTTCGGCGACTTCCTCTCAACAGATTTCTGGCAAAAACTCTGAGAGCAAATAAAATTGCCATGACGAGCTTCTCAAAAATCTGTCGTTCAGAGTCGACTTTAAACTGTAGGTCCCGCCACTTATGTATAAAAATTAACGCACACAACATTCTGTAGTGGGCCTTAGATGCTCAATATACATAATTCCACTTCTCTCTGGCCAAACTAATGTCATAATATCATGCAGCACATTAGTGAATACCTGTGGTTATGTGGAGCATCATTGTTGTAAAGAACATAGCACTGATTACTCAAATTATTGTCTGACATACTGCCAGAAAATGCTTTCAATGCTTTCCATAAGGCATTTCGTCTGATGGTATCGAAAACTTTCTAGCAATCTACCAACAGGAAGTACAATGGGATACGTCATATTAGAGACAGTTTTTCAATTAAAGAGTGTACCAAATTTTAAGTCCCTGATTCCTACAATTTAAAGCAGGAATCATTTGAGGCCTCAATGTCTCCTGGACTTTATCTCAATAGAACTCAACAATTTCATCCACTTTTCAGTTCCTGTAGACGAAATCAAAATTCGAAAATCTAAAACCCAGCCGTATAATTCATAATTTATTTAGTCGTTTTGAATTTATTCTTCTTGCCAACTATTATTTTCGGTTAACTTTTTTCCTTTTATCATGATATTCCATTGCAAACAATTACTTTTTGTATCTGCTCTGCAATAAAAGCTAGTCCAAATGAATGTGACGCTTACGGTTGACTAATTTTGTCCTTGATTTTCAGTTTATCCACTTGCAGACACATTCAAACAAATATTTTGTTATTGTTTCTGGAAACGAAATAACCATTCAATCCTTCCAGACAGTTTCAGATACAAACTCTACACTCTACTACCACTTTTACCAAGAAGGAATGCAAAACCAACGAAATACTTTTGCTTTAAAATTTGTAGACATAAAAATAGAAAAAACTGAAACGAAACGAAAACGAAAAATAAAACAAAACAGAAGGTAAGGACTCTAAGGATTCTTAAAATAAACAAGAAAACATGAAAAACTATTAGAAAACAACAGCAAAACAAAACAAAAAGAAAAAAAAAGACTTGAATTCAATTAAAAAACAAAAGATTCAACGTTAGATTCGGCATAAGGCTCGTCTATTGAAATTGAAAACTCTTTCGAGACGTACAGGCGAAAGGAAGAATGAAAAAAAAAAACAGAAAGACAGACAGACACACACACAAAAGGGTTGAGTTCTTAAACCAAACGAACAACATAACAATATGCAAAGCAACAATAACAACAACAACAATAACAAGAACAACATAATAAATGTATAAAAGGTCCTTAGGCATGTTTGTTGGCTAGCACTTATGGGATGAAAACGATTTAAAATCAGTTTTTTTTATTAATTTTTCTTCTGTTTTTCCTCTCTGTCTTAAGGCTTCGTTATATTGTATGTTCGGGCTTAAAGGACTCACAAATATTGTGGACAATTGTAAGCACCACCACTAACAACAACAAGAATAAAAAAATAAGAAAATTGTTGTTATTGTTGTCACAATAACAGAAACTGTTAGAGACAGCAGTAGCAGTGATAAGTAAGTAAGCAAGCAAGCAAGCAGTACTGGTAAGCAGCATATCCTGTCAAAGCAAGGAAACTGCTTAAAAAACTATCAAGTTTTCATAGCACGTCTCCTGTTACTAGTCTATAGGAATTTATGAAATTTATTTCATTTTCTTTTTTAAAGGATAACACAACCAGACAGGATTTCTGTTCTGCTCTGCTCTGTTCCGTTTTATTTGTTTTCAGGTTTTGAAAGATTTACAAAAAAAGAGAAGAAAACAGAAAAGGTTGAGATTTATTTCCACATTTTTTTTCTTGATTCTTTTTTTATGGGAATTTCATTTTCCTTAAGATATTCCATTAGATCTGTTTGCATCGTCGTTTATTTGTTTTGTCATGCTATACAGAGGAGTCACATAAAAATCAGAAGAAAAAAAATCACGAAAACGAAAGAAAATTTGAAATTCAAATTGAAAAAGACTGTCTGTCTGTCTGTCTGTATTTTGGTTTGTCATTTCAACATTGTGGTCTTCCTTTTATTGGGATAGACAAAGTGTTTATGACTTAAAGAATAATAGGGTCCCATATGAGCATATTTAAAGTCATGACATGGGCACGTGCTGTTTAGTTGATTTCCGAACGCAAGAAGTGTGTCGGAAGTGGGACTGAGTGTAAATTAGTTTTCTCTTTTCTTTCAAGTAATATGAAAGAAGGTTTATTTGGAATTAAAAACAAAAAAATTGCTTTGTGTGCAAACGTTTTGATTTTGCATTAGAAAATTTAGTTCCAATATGGATTGAAATTTTTCGAAATTCAACAATTTTCATTCCATTCACATGTGCCTCATCCAACTGCAACAGAGCCCATTGATGGACATTACGACATTGTCTATGAACAGAATGAAGTCGCCGCAGTCTAGTATGTAGTGTGTTGGCTTATTAGACGTAAGGCCACGGTTCAAACTCCAGGTCAGACATCAAAACGAAAATATAAAAAAATAATTCTTCGGCGACTACCTCTCAGCAGATTTATGACAAAAACTATGAGAGTAAATAAAATTGCTCTATCGTTCGGAGTCGACTTTAAACTGTAGGTCCCGCCACTCATGTATAAAATTAACGCACACAAAATAAGTGGTGTGAGAAGTTTGGTCGCAATCCTGATGATTAGCTAGTTAGAGTTGGCTAGTTAGAGTTGGCTGTTCATCCAAGGAAGTTGAATGGACACACTTAGACCACATAGGGCTTATTGAGATTTCACAGTTTTCCATTTTCCCCTAGTCACGAAACAATTCGTGACAGTTCCTCCTATATGTTGCTCATCTATATGTTCCAGATTCTATCCAGATGCTTTTATCGCCATTTGTCTTCACTATGATAAAAATAATTGCTTTCAGTGGCTTATAGTTTTTTATTTGAAAACCTTGGCATACTTGGTCAATGGGTATAACAATAGAAAACGATACGAAGAAGCTTCGTTTAGATCGTTACACTATTTCCAGCAATATTCAGCAGCTTTAGTATTCTGTTTAGAACAAAAACTATCTAGTTTCCTCACCTAGTCATCAAATCTAGAATCTGATTCTTCAAATCAAATCTTACACAAACAAGTCAGTTTTCTTTACCTGAAGGGGTAAATCTATTCGCTGTGTGAATTGAAGTGTGAATTGGTGTTTTGACCACGTGATACAAAATTCCAATTATTGCCAAATGTAGCATTTTTTGCTTTAATTTCATTACTTAATTGACTTTATAAGTTAACAATGTGTCACGATCCTCAAATTTCAATCAGTGTTTTCACTGTAACTTTCGAAGATAAGCAACAAACACTATCCCACCCAGCTTTCCTGAAAGTGGATTCGTATTTGCCTCCTTCTACCAATTCCGAGCAGTGGTTTTACCATTTCTTCGAATTCATGGTTCGGGCGTAATTGCGGTGTATCATTGGCTTTGTGATGCTGCTTCTGTTTAAATATTTAATAATAGGGGCATGGGTTTTTTACATTTTTCCATTTGGTTCTCGATCATCCTGTACCAATTGAGTAGATTTTCTTAACCATTTCTGATATTTCAATTGCTTGATGACTACGGTGTTCTTGTTGGCTGCCGTTAAGGTCTCGTGTTAACTCTGTCGAATTGATCAGTAAATCTAAAGTATTCAACTAAAGTTTCCGTAGTCTGGTAGGTAGTGTGTTGACTAATTAGATGAGAGCCCGTTGTTTAAATTCAAGATCTAAAATCTCGAACAAAACAGGAATACGGAAAACATACTACTTCTGCTAGAATCTCCTGGAGCAGCTTGGTCGTAATCCTGACTGAAGGGTTGTAATTGACCAATTATGTGTGTATGTATGAAACCTCAAATATGCCGTACTGTGTTGACGCTAAATTGCAAGTCCCGCCACTCATGGATTAAATTAACACACACAATAAAGGTGATATGAGAAGCTAGATTATAACACTGACCACTGACGTTTGTAGTGTTGTCACTTAAGTAAGTAAATAAGTAAGTAATCAATTACATTCGCTGAGGCCGTTTATGCGATAGAGGACAGTAACAGTTGCAAGGAATTGAATCTTAATCATAAAAAAATCTGTCTTTATTTGGACCACCCTAACCTCTACAAATTATTTTTCAATGGGCTTGGCTTAATTCGCGCTAAACGATTTTAGATTTTACTTAAGTTTAAACGAATAGAACTTAATATGTTAATTGATTTTAGATTTTTTTTAAATTATTTTGGGGGTAAACAATAGTTTTATCCCATAATATGATACTGGCTTTATAATTGTGTTTATTGTGTTGGTTGCTGTCTTAAATTAGGTTGCTAACTAACTGGCAATATTTGTTGCCGACGGCATTGGAAGACATGTAGCTTGGCATATGTTCATAGCATATCTTGAATCTAAGAACTCAGGGATATAGATGTTCCTACATGGCGCTTTATTTAACTACCTTGTCACTTCTCACTGCCCTTATATGCAAAAAAAATTCATTTTTCAGCTGATCAGAGTGTTTATTAAATTATTTCAATCCATTAAGAAGCCAATAAAAAATTAATTGTTTTCGTTGTCAAACCATATTCAACAATTCATTACTTCTATTGTTAAAACATTATTGTTTAAAATATAAAAAAAAATTATGAACCATTAAGTGAAAGCGAAATTAATAAAATAAGCAAAGAAGCGAAATAAAAAAAAAAAAAATAACAAAAATTTGCGCCGGAAATATCACGGCACAGGAATTAAAAAAATCAATTAAAATAAAGCGGAAAAAAAAATGAATTTTTTTTAATCAAAATAAATTTCAACAGAATTTGTTTTATAATCAATAATACTAAGACTGACTGAAATTTGTCGATGGCTTTCCAATATAAAAAAAGAATTTTCTAACATTTTTTGTTGTTATTTTTCATTGGCAGCCGTTTTTTTTTTTTTTTTTTTTTGAATGCTTATAGGCAATGGAGGAGACGCTTGTTTGAAAAAAAGCGATTAATAATTATTATTTCCTGCTTGTTTTTCTGTTTTATTTTTTTTTGCAAAAACTACAATGATTAATGATTCATGCGGCATTCGTTATAAAATAAATAATAAAAATATAGAAAAAATAAAAAAAAATCTAAAACTTTTGGTGCCTTTAAAGCTCAATTGATAGAAGAACGAAAAAAAACAAACGCTTCTAATATTAAAAAAAAACATTCTTTTGGGTGAAAATAAATTACAAACAGTTTTAGTTTGAATAAAAAAAAAAGTGTTGCCTAGGCAGAGACTAGAAAAAAATATTAATTACCGTATGTGTATAACTAAAAATATTGTCTACATATGTGTAAGCATACATACATACATATATGCATTTAATATGAATTTTTTTTTTCTGTACATAAAATTCTATATGCAGCTGTCACTTGACTTCAGTATACATATACGCAAATGCAATTTTTGTATGCAACTCTAATATGCATATACTAGACTAGCTGCATACTATAAATGTACATATTTATGTACGTACATACATACGTACATACATGTATATGCATGTACACGTATGCAATATGCACAATAGCACAGACCAGCACTAACAACAATTGCACTTGCATTAAAATATTGCATAGTGCATTGCATTCTTCTAGCCAGGATTATAATTTACAATAACAACATCAATAAGAAACTCACACACACACACACACCCACAAATAGAAATGAATTGCATGTACCACACAGAATATATTTTTTCAAGTCATGCGCATAGGGTCCCAATAAAAAATTAAAAACAAAACTGAAAAACAATTTTCTTGTATGTGCGTGTGTGTGTGTGTTTTTGCCATGTTTTGCCACAAAACCATATTGTTTTAGTTTTGCATTTTGTAGCAGCAGTAACCATCACCAGCCATCGTCACCATCACTAACAACACCATCACAATCACCATCCCCATCATCATCATTATCATCATCATATTCTTCATCATCAAATTGTGTGTGGCAACACACGCAGAGTAGGCGGCTGGTGTTAAATGTCCTGCCAGCAGCATTGCTTATAGATATTCAACCATTTTGCTGTTGTATTGCAAACTGTTTAGACGTGTCTCGCTTCAATGCTGCGTATGTGTTAACATGAGTGTATAACGCATGTAGATACCTGGCAACTCTGTTAGAAAATTTAGTAGAGGCGTCTATGGTTTTTAGTTTTGGTGGTTGATTGCATTGTTGCAACCCCCTGTTTCTATTTCTTGCTTCCGCATGTCACATTCCTCAAATATGCTCTTAAAATACTTATATTTCTCTTAATTTTTTATCCGTATTTGGTAAACTATATTATCGACTCTAATCTTATAAGAATTTTTGAATAGTTTTACAACTACTAGTCAACGTTAGATGACGCCAGTAATATTAATCCAATTACTGATTAGAATAAATGCTTCAGCATGTGCCACAGACTAGAATTTGTTTAACTCAAATAAAGGTGATCTAATGAGATTTTTTTAAAAGTTAACTGAATACGCAATAGAGGGCGTTGTTACATTCTTCAGCTATGAATAGAAATGCCATTCATTAACAAAATTTTAATAGAAGGACATGGTCTAACAAATATTTTCCGCAGACGCCCATATGCGTACCGAGTTTTGTAAACCTTAAAGCAAATATTGAACCGTGATCTATATTGAACGATGATTTTTAGAACACAATCTTATTTTGCTTTTGTCCTTTATATTGAAGTCTATTTGTCATCACCTAAAATACAGATTCACCACGCGTTATCAACTTTTGAACAAAGTATATAGGTAGGAGATAAGAACATTGATTTTCATTACTGAAGGCAGTGATCAGTTTCTTAACCAAGAAAACTAGGTCTTCAAAATCACAATTTTTGGCAGGTGCTGCAACAATATAGAGAAGGATAAGATCACAAGTTACTTCTTCTGGAAAAGTAAAGTTTCCAAGATACCTTAGCTCTTAACAGCTTAACTGAATTGATGTTTATTAATTTTGAAAGTTTACATGGTAGGGAGGTAGAAGTTTGCCCTAGAAGTTTAGATAGATCCATTTCGGCCATATAAATCCCATTGTAATACCACAGTTATCCATTTCCGCTAGTCGACAGTGAGAACTCTCAAAATGGTTACTTTGTAGTTCCGTTATAGTGCTGTGTATTTATCCAATAAGTAAAGAACGGTTTCTTCCTAATCTATACAGTTATTGTAGATATCGTTTGTCATGTATCCAAGACTCATACGTTCTCAGAGAGCTCACGAAAGGGTTTGATGGTTGTGCCACGGCTGGCTAGCTCATCCGCTTGGAATTGTGCTATGAGGGCAGTTTCGTTATATTAGAACACAGTGCTCTGGCAGCTGCCTAAAGTTTACATAGTTTCAGATGAACCTCAAAATTGAGCGTCGCTATGTATTTGCTATTATTTCAAATTTAAATCAGTGACAGATTTCAGCTTTTCCTGAATAATACTACTCGGAAGCTAACTCCAATTGTTTTGACAGCACCGATGTGATGATGGCACATTTTTTTCTTCGTCGTGTAAATACGATTTATGGCTATGAACACATGTAGATTCGGCAATATGTTCATATTCCTTTCCTGCCTGTCGTAATCCCTAACAATATTGATTTTCAAAATACGCTTTGGCCACCAAAAAACTTTGGCCCAAACAAAGTCGATGAAATCATGAATGAAAATTGGAGTAAATCGATACATAAATATCCTGGTTGTTGCTAGGAAACTGGGAATACAATATTAAACTGGTATTCATCATTCGAACATAAGAGAAAAATGGAATACAAAAAAGAAATTCGATCCTTGTGATCCACTTGAATTAATAAAGAAAAAATCAAAAATGGAACGAAATCGAATAATTTCTAAATCGAAGAATATCATGGCCTAAGCAAGATGAAACATTGCAAACGGTGGCAAAGCCAGGATTGATAATGTTGTGCGCCTGGTAGGATTTAAAGGGAATTGGTCATTATGAGGTTTAACAACCTGGTCAAGCGATAAGTTATAATCTCTAATGTCAACAATTAACGTGTCGGAAGTAAGCATCTTAACTTAAACAGTAACAGCTGATGATGCTGACAAAGCTAGGCCACACACATCTTGTATGCAAAGTTTAGATGTATCCATCGGCCCGGACCTTGCCCCTTCAGATTATGATTTGTTTCGATCTCTGTAGAATTAAAATTCCGCTGAATGCAAGGGCGTTGAGCCGAAAAATAGATTGACAAGGGCAATGACATCTTCTTTTCAATGCTTTTTAAAAAAGTAACATTAACTAGAAGTAAAGAATATTATTCTTGAATGAAATGAAGGGACTAATTTGAGCATTGTATGAATGACTAAACTCAGTCTCTTTAGCGCTTTTTGCTTTCAAATTTAAATAAAACAAAGTTTTTACGAGATATCGTCGTAATTTTCTAGTCGTTTAAATGTCCAAAAGGTTTCCTTAGGTAGAATGCATCCAAAATGTTAAATTTTTCATGACTTTAGCGCATAAATTAGCAAGAATTTGCTGCCGGCATGGGTTACGGTGGCTATGAGAACCTCTGTGGATTGTGGCTTATTGAAATATAACTGCGACTTAAAAACGCTCACAAAAAGAAGTCTAACAGGTCATATAGTACTATTTCGGTGTACAAAGGAATTCCAATTTACGTGAGCACCGCTATGGTAGCATATCTCACGTGCGTCAGAAGACACACGGTGAATATGATGCGTAGACCAACGCCCCCACTTTCATGCTGTAATCACTGGCTACAGCCAGAAGTGGGTACCAATTCGGAGTCATGCTTTTGGACATGCCTCCCCTCTTGTTTTGGGGTCGGAGACCATCTAAACTCCTTTAAATGCGTTGAGAGTGCAACGCCACACCGTACCCGTAATCGCGCACTCCTCGCGATTTGAGTCTAAACCACAGCCACCACGTGCCCCCAAAAGGGGCCTCACCAATTGCCGACCAGGGACGAATCCCTGGGGCTACCGGCACCCGTGGTACCAGATTAAAGACCTCTGGTCAGGCTACGCAACAAAGCCAAGACCAAGCTGCTGCCAGTTGAACCCCAAAAAGTTCCTGACTGGTAGCAGCACCCTTAGTCGCCTCTTACGACAAGTATGGTGATCACTGTGGTAGTATTCTCTCTCCCTATCCACCCCGCTACCACACGGGGAAAATATCTCGGTGTACAGTACACATTACAGTTCCGGCTTGTTGAAGCCATGTTATTCAATTCGGGCCAAAAAAAGTAATTATTAACCTATGTATAGTGCTCGCCGTTGGGAGTAATGGACTGGTTAAGGTCGTTCACAAAAAATATGGTACCAAGACGCCGCTAGCTCACTTCGTCACCCAACAGTGACTCTTTCGGTACCCATTGTACAGTTTGGATCTCGTGTAGATTAGTACCGTCACATACTCCACGTAGCCATTCATACTGAAATATACATTTTCCAACTGCTCAATGCTCCACTTTGCGCACAGACGTCGTAGTTTATGGTGCATGTTTATCCGTCCATTGTGGTTTGACAAAATATACTGAATGACAACTAATTTGAAGGATGTAGCTTCAACAAGATGGCTAAAATTCGGAATTTCATGTTGGGAGAACCTATAGGAAACCTTTGTCCTCAAACTGGAACAATTAATGTAAAAAAGCTACTCACCAAAGACGGAAACTAGGTTTGAGCTGTAAGCTATGCATAAGAAACTTGCAAACAAGCTACCAGGAATTCATTAACAATGCATGTGGCATGAGAATTTTCTCTCCAATAGATTTCAGATGAACTTGATTTACCTTTTGACATTCTATTTCCTTTTTTTTTTTTGGGCCGTGTGATTTGAAACATTTGAATATAAAGCGATGAATTTTGCTTAATGTTAAGTACAATTTCAGTTAGTTTAAATGTTCTTACAACATTCGAGATAAAATATTTAGTAGAGCCATTTAACAGTAGCATTGATGTGGTAAGATAGCGCTACGATAGCTAGGCTTACACCATCCCTATGAGTCATAATATAATTGATGGACATCTTTTAAAAGGAAGCTTGTAACGCCATTGGAAGTACCAAATTAAAGTTTATCTTTCTTAAATTCAAAACGCACATTATCTATCGAGAGCCTGCTGTATTTTTAACATCAAGAATACTTGAATAAATATGCTGAACCAAATTTAAGTGCAGTTAGCAGTTACAGTATCAGAGACATACATTGCATCCGCTTTGCTTGAAATTACGCCTTTAACACATAAGGACTGTCAAATCTTGAATAGTTTCTTCATAATCAAAATCATAAAACTGCCTGAGAAGCTTGTTTAAACTGTTAACCGGGGAAATGTAAGATAATAAGAACTGCATAGATATTCATGCGTTCAAAAAATTAAGGCAAGTTTTTATTATTGCACAAGTACTTCGTGTATGATGAAATATTTTTATAAATTAATTGTTTAATTTATAAAAACAAAAAAAAAAAAAAAAAATGATTTAAAACTGCCATAGTCTAGTGTATACATATCTGGTAACATATCGACGCCTCCATTCTATAGCGTTCTAAGTGTACTTAGAACGTTTTTAACGTTCTTGCATTTTTAAATTCTACGTTCTCTAACTTAAATACTGTCAAAATTTGGTTAAAATGCGCCGATCCGTTCCGAAGTTATAGGGAAAATTCTACTTAGAATACACATATAGTCGTAAAAATTTTCCATTCTAAAATGTAGTAAGTACACTTAGAATGTTATGGAAGGTACATTTCTAAACGTTGTGTTTTCTATGTGTACTTGGTGTGTTCAAAGTGTTTTTTTCAGTGTCTGTAAGTATAGTTAAAAGGTTCTTCCCAGAATTAAAAAAAGAATTTTGTGCGTGTAAGTGTACATAGTATGTTTTAGTTTGGAAAAAAAGACAATTAGACCTATCAAAAACATGCTAAGTACACTTAGACGACCATTTGTCAATATTTTCTCCGTGCTAAAACATTCTATGTCATTTTTAGCTAGGATCCAATTAAAATTTTTAAATTCAGAAACTGCTATAAAAATTCTACTCAAATTTTACTAAAAACAGTGAAGGAATCAATGGCGTATCTTATATAGTTTACGAGATATCGCGTGAAAACTTTGAGAGGTCATAACTTAAAACACACTTTTTCGACTTAGAATGTTATAGAACGGAGGCGTCGGTATAATAAAAAAAAATATATTTTAGAAAAATATAAAAAATGAAATGAAAAAACTGTTGACCTCCTCCCCCAGCAGACACTGATGAATCAATGAATTTTACAATTTATTTACGTTTTTTATTTTTTTAATTTATCGAAACTAAACAGTAATTAAATGTTGGCAAATCCGTTCTTTGTTCGCGTTCAATTTACAGCAGCAATGCCAGTACACTGCTTTTGTTGGAATTATTTGATGTGGAAAAAGAGAAAGAAAAAGTCAAAAGGTTAAAAATTGCATCGAAAACATCGAAAAGAAACAAAAAAAGAAAAAAATTTTTATTTTTTGTTTGTTTTTTAAATAACGTGCATTTCTTTATTAAGTTTTACAATTCATTGCAAACAAAAAAACAAAAACTAAACACACGTTTTCATATTTTTTTTTAGTTTTTCTTCAAACACATATACGATATGATATGCACAATAACATCATGCAACATACATATGTTGCCAGAAGTAAAAATAACAATCTGAACTTATTCTCTAAGCATGTTTATTATAAACAATAAACACTTACTTACACCAGAGATCAGCAGTGAGTATTCAAAAATTTGAGTAAAATCGAATCATACTCATAATTTCTGATATTATACGCATTCATACTTATTTAAATATCATGGAACCTTTACTCATATTCAAAGTTTGAAGTATTCATCATATTCATACTTAACAACACGTACGATGTTGTTGAGTTCGACTCTCCATAACTCAACATACACACACGAATCACAAAATAAGTATGATTCGTGTACGAACACTAAAATACTCACTAAATGGTTGTATGTTTGCTCTGCTTGCTGCTCTGTCTTTGCTTGCTTATGTGTCTTTTTTCTTTTTTTTTGTAAATGCCTAACAACAACTAAGACTGTAAATTTTAATGAATGATTCCAGTCACTCGAATCATTTATAATTACTATAAGTATTTATGATCTAAAGTTATGAATCTGAATGAGTAGTTATGAATCAAACATACTTCGAATGGTTTGAGTTTGATGTCAACGTTGTATGCATACTCATTGCAACCTGTACTTATATATCAACGTTATAGTGAGTATGAATCAATCAGAGCAGAGTAGTTAAATTTCAATATTGTTGACTCACTTATATTCAAAATTTCATAAGTGCTTATGAGTAGCGAAAAAACCGATTTATTGCTGATCTCTGGTAAGAAGCTAAGTCGTAATGCTGATTAAAGGGATCTAATGGGCAATTATGTATGTATGTATGTGTATATGTATGTAATTCGAAAGTAAGTAAGCAATGTGATCGTTCATGAACAGATATTTTCTAGTCAAACAAAAATAAGTGAGTTTGGTCAGCACGATGAAGTAAAGAGCTTGAGCGCACAAGAGTCAACGGAATAAACAAATTGCAATTAAAGCATAAGCTGCAAATAACAACTAGCTGAGACCTATTTAGATTAGCGCGTTAATTAATGAACTGCATTGTCTCTACGAACAAACATTTAATGAATAGGGGCAAAACGAGACGTCATACACCAGGCGGGTGATCAATAATAATACCACATACCCGTAGTAACATTTACGATTACATGCCAGAACGCCAACAATGGCCCTGCTTTTGAAAATAGACCTCCAGAGGCCTTTATATAAGCCCCCCAGCTCACCATTCATATCGAACGTCTGGGATAGCGAAACTCTAAAGTCAAAAAAAAAAAATTATAAGTTGATAGCAAATAAAGGTAAGCTCTCTGATTTAAGCATACCACATAATTAATCATCAAATCATGTGTCACCTAGTCTAAGGAATAGGTTGGTTCGTTTAAAATCGTTTGTCACTAGAAATTCTAGAATATTTCATGGAAAATGGTGTCCTGATTGCAACCTCTTATCCTTAATAACCACTTCCATTTGCTTCCTAAGAGTGCGTAAATATCTGTATCGAATCGTTTATGTGATGCGTCACATCATTTTCCAATTCTCCAGGAATCACCAGAAGCTCTGGCTAACATCTGCTCTTGAGCGGAGAGAGCTGTAAAATGATGTGAAGCGCTAACGGAAGTATAGTGTTCAATATACCAGTAATGATGATGGAGGGTGATCTTTGTATCCGCCATATCCAGTTGAGGTTAGTTGTTAAGTAAATCTGGCGAGTTATTTTTGGTCAGAGGTCACAACATTATAAAAGTACTATATATAGCCTTTTACAACCGAACGCCGGTGGGTACTTCCCATTGCATAGTAATATCTTCGTTTTTCTGAGATTTACACCCAAATTTTGACTGCAGTTCATGTTGCATTCTTGTAGCACAGCGTCACTAATACGTTGTGCTAAACAAGATAACATAAGAGGAAGGAAAGCATTTCACTATGTGGAGCCTGCTCTTCTATTTTCTCTCACTGATAAACGAGTTCCCTAACAGCGTATTACTTTTATGGCAGCCGCATTTTTTTCGTACTTATTAGGGTATATGGGATGACCTTAACGGACTTTCCCTTTTGTAAGCTTGTTATCCTTTGAATAAGAGATTAGGATTTTTTTTCAAAAAAGCGTCAAGTTGCTTGCGTACGCTGACGACATTGACTTTATAGGGCGTACCAAGTGAGATGTTACTGCTGCCTTTAGTGCTATTGAACGGGAGTCTATGAACATGGGTCTGGCAGTAAATGAGAGTAAAACGAAGTGTATGTTATCGACAAGTAGAGACGTGTGGCGTATTGGATCTCAGATAACGACCGATAACTATACTTTTGATATAGTCAAGGAATTTATTTATCTAGGCTTCGCCGTTACCACCAAAAATGATGTCAGTCCGGAGATTAAGTGCAGGACCACTCTTGCCAATAGGTGCTACTATGGTCTCAATAGGCAATTGAGTAGCAGAGACCTCTCTCGTAAGACAAAACTAATACTCTATAAGAGGCGCATCCTCCCCATGCTTCTTCATGGCACAGAGACCTGGACTCTATTAAGCACTGATGCAGCAGCCTTGAGAGAATTCGAGAGAAATGTCCTTCGTAAGATCTTCGGCGATGATTTCTGCATCCGATCCAGTAGTGAGCGGTATGAGCTCCTTAACGACATAGTCGTTATGCAGCGTATTACCATCCAGCGGCTGCGCTAGCTCGGCCATGTCGTTCGAATTGAGGTGGATGCTCTGGCGAGACGGGTATTTGATGCGGAGGTCTGCGGAAGTCGGCGAAGAGGACAACATTGTTTGTGTTGGAAGGACCAAATCGAAGAAGCCCTGTCATCGATTGGAGTGACCAACTGGCGTAAGCACGCAAGAAGCAGAGGCGCCTGAAAGGATGTGTTGAGGCAGGTCTAAATCCGTTAATCGGGTTGTTAATGGCTAATTAAGTAGGTAAGTAAGTAAGAGATTACAATTTAAGTTGTGATGTGAACTGGTGAAGGGCATCCACAATGCTAAACTGTTTGAAGCAGTTAATGCTCTTATAGACTTTTGTTCGTACAGAATTTACACAAAATTATAGTCTGATTTGTTCCTAAGAATACTAGGTTTCATCTTTCGATTACAATCGTATATGTATGTATATATGTACGTACGAACTTCCTTATTTAACATTTGAAAACTTTTATTTTCTTTCCTTTTTATTCGAAGGTATTTGACAAAATTATTGCACAATAATTTACCAACTCGCTAACGAATACAACGTGGTAGCGTGTTACGTTTTGGATATAAATTTAACGCACCCCAATAATAAATCTTTGGTAAATTAATCTTATATTTTGCCCGGCTTATCAGCGGTTTACGATGGTGATACAGATTTGTCTACATTTCATATTTTCAACAGCTACTACTTTAATGACCCTCAAAGCATCTTAAATGGCTCACTCCTCACATTTTGTATTACAATGTTGGCCATTATATCCGAAATTTACAATTTGTCGGCAATCAAAACCAAATGCCCCTATAAATGACAGTCTTGCTAACGACATTTCTTAACGAGAGGTGTTGTAAAGCAAAATGTTTTCTTATGTTTTATTCCATTTCACTTCACTTCTCTTCACTTCTTTCTATGCGTTTGCGGTTGGTTGTTGGACTCATAAAAAGATGATTCTTTTTAATGCACAATTAATTTTTTGTTGTTTTCTGTTTTCTGTTTTCATTTTATTTTCTTTTTAAACGTTTTCATTTTGTCTTTATTTTTTATTTTGAGTTGTTTTTGTTTCTTTTCAGAACAAATTAAAGTTACAATTGCATTTTTATTGGAGACTGTTTTAATGACATTTTGATTGTCAACCACAAATAAAAAAAAAAAACAAAAAAAAAGAAAATATTTTTGACTTTCAGCGAAATAAAGAGAATCATAACATCTCTCATCGGTTGTTTATCTTAAAGGCGATTCAAATTGAATTTATGATACCCTACAACACCGTACACTTTTATGGAAAGTTTGTTATTTAAGGCTAGGCACTGACAAGTAAAAGCGAGTGCACATTCAAAATATTTTTACTTAAAGTGTCATAAAATAATAGGTTGGGTTAGGTGGCATCACATTACATATGTATATACAGGGTGGGCCAAAAGTCACGAAGGGGTTTAATCGTTTAATCGTTCATGGGAATCTCGTGGCTTTAGTTCTTGCACTAACTGCAGCTTGTATGGGAAAATTACATAATTACAGAATGTGGTCTTCCGCTTCGTGGAAGATCCCTTACTGAGCCTTGTTCCTGAAAACGTGTCTCTAAGCGTCGAATCATTGATTCGGATGGTGATACGATGATGGACGATAGGCTCGTTGAGTTTGAATTATTGATCGATGATGTTCAAAATAAAGTTCTATGATTTTGGTTCGCTGGATAACGTTGTAACCTTCCATAATTAATCTCCCAGATTTATTTTACATTTAAAAAAAAAAAATTAAATTAGAAAAGTTATTAATTTTTCAAATCCCTTCGCGACTTTTGCCCCACCCTGTATAAAGACATCAGGTTTCCACTTCAGCTACTAGACCCATTCCTCTATCATATTCTATTAAAATTTAAAAAAAAACGAAAATGTACGCATTTAAAAATAGTCCTCTAGCCTGAGACAGTCAGTCACTTATAGTCGCTTATATACCGGGCACTCTTGTAACTCTCTGCAGAAGTAATGCGAAGGGACCACATAGTCGACAGGTAGACTCCCTATTAGGACGGGCTAGCTTCCTTATCAGGAAACGCCTCGTGAGGACAGAGACTATATCAATAAGGGACAGAAAAATAATCTCCTTTGATTTTTCTGTGTTAAAATTCTTTCATCACTACATAGTGGCCTAATAAGTCATCTCATCTACTCAGGAAGCGTTAGCTATGGAATTGATTATTTCCCTAATGTCAAGTCCAAAGTTTACATATGATATTTTATTAAGAATAATCCGTAATTTTCCGCAAAAAAATATAAAACATTCATGGTCTAGAGTGTTTATCGATATGACGATCTAAAGGAACTTTATGGGAGTGTGCGAATAAGGAAAGCCGTGACTTTCACCTGTAAAAGAGGTAACAAAGGATAAAGGTCTATGACTCTACCATATCTACAGAGTTCCTTAGAAAATTGTGAGAAATTTTCATTAATTATTCACTTTTGAAGCAGAGTTTTTGTGGTAAATATAGTTTCAATAAAAAATTGTTGTTTGTTCAGGTCTTGCAAGATGCCTTTGACCTTGCTGGTTCCAGTCTAAAGCAGTTCTTGCAATATCAGCTGATTATTTTCTTAGTAACTAATATGGGTATTGGCCCATACTTGAAAATTGTACATTATTTTCGATTGGATATGCCATAACTGGTGTAAATAATAAGCAGATCAGATAGAGTGAAGCATTCACGATAAGGCTTTACGTTAACTACATAACTCTTACAAAATCGCAAGATGGACTGGTTCTATCATTCTGAGAGTAACACTAGAAAGTCCACAATAGAACTGTCGCCGATCAGGTTGTCAGGCACAAAAGATATTTCTCAAGCTTGCGGTTATAAAAACTTTCTATAGGCTTGACCCAAGCCGAATATACTGCTAATAGTCAATAGTTTTCAGCAATATTAGCCTCATCCTCTTTAGCCGTTATAATATCAACTTTCAATCAAAACGAAAAGATACCAACATAATATCAAGCACTGAAAAGATTATCTAATGGAAGAATGGATGTTCTGCCAGTGTTTCATTGCTTTCTATTAGATTGGATTTGTATGAAAATACTTTTATTAAAAGTATAGCTTTATGCACAGGGCCAGCGAATGCACGGATCGAATTAGCATTGCTTCTCAACCTTTTTATGGATAACCAGAATGATGGCGTACTTGTACTTTACTAAGTAGATGCTGCTCATAAAATACAAATGCATGGCTTAGTCCTGCCGCATACGAAGGTCTCGATTGTTTGTTAAGCAAATTTATAGTGAAGAAAGTATTCATCGATGCTGTTGTCGCCAACGGCGGTTCTTTCCTTTAACGAACATTGATGCAACAGTTACAAAATCTTTCTTCTTATCTTCTCATTATTTCTTTGGTTTATTTCAAGTACTACCGCCAATTTGGATGTTGGTTTACGGTAACAGTAACCATCTGCATTGACTAGAAATAATGCTCTCCGAAAATACAGTGGCTTGTGGTGGTGGTGGATATTGTTTTGAGAAAGTTTGCTGATGAAGTTCTACTCCATTTGAAGAATTGGCACTATCTGATCTCTCTAGAATGCTAATTTTTGCTATTATCGGAGCTTAGTGAGTACTTTTTTAATTTTTGAAAATTCGAAAACCGTGATAATTTGACTCTGAATTGCTCGGATTGAAAATAAATCTCTACGACACTGCAAAAAAAAACGTCGTTCAACTTTTTAGGTAGGATTGCAACCTAGTTTCTCACTCCACCCATTTTGTGTGTGTTAATTTTATCCATGAGTGGGGGAACCCACAGTTTAAAATCGACACCGAGCGATAGATCTTTAAGAAACTTTTCATGGCGATTTTATTTATTCTGAGAATTTTTTTCTCATCCTTATACAATACGTTAAAGAAACTTTATTCCTACAAACTTGTAGAAAGGCGCTGCGTTATGTTAGCCGAAATTTTCAATTTAAGTTCAATATGAATATATGAATTGCCCCTAAAATACATATATTTCTATCGAAAAACAAAAACTCTATCGTGTTCTAATTCTATAGAACATCCATTATCCCCTTATCATATTGGCGAGTAAAGTTTTATTTCAAGCCCACTGGCCATTATTTGCGTATAGTACTAATGCTCTTCACGTCAAAGTATACCAAAATTGCATCTAAAAATTAAACAAAAATATCTCGCACCATCGACAACAAAACAAATACTTTCTACAACAACTCTAACAACTGCAACAACAACAAGAACAACAGCAAAAACTTGCAACAATACAATGTAGAAAATAGGAATGTTCGAACGAACGTTTGTTTGTGTTGTTTAATTACAGAAAAACGAACGCATCCTCTTGTAGCCGCAACCAAGCGATTATAGAGTACAAATGGAGGATGGATGAAGGATACATGTGGATATGTAAGAGGATTCTTAAAAAAAACAAAAAAAAAAAAACAGAATGAATCCCTAAACTTGCCCATACTTTTAGGTGAATTGAAAAACAACAACAACAATAACAACGCACAACATTAACAGCAACAATATTGAATACAAACAACAAATTCCCGTCAAATTTTTGTGCATGTGAAAAACGCATCAAAAACAAAAATCGATAATTTTATACGAACACACACACAATCAGGGACCGTTATACTCATATGTATGTATATACGCACTCATATGTATGTATGTGTTTGCATTGATGTAAAATTATCATTTCACTTTTGGTCGACTCTAGATCGAATGCCTAGAATAGAATAGAATGGGGTTGTGTGTGGGTAAAATGATTTCCATTATCTCTTCACATTTGTTGCTGTTGCTATTGCTGTTGTCGTTATTGTCGTTGTTGTTGTTGCAACTAGTAAAATTGCCTATATAAAATGCAATTTGTTAGTCTATGCCATTACAAATAATGGTGCAACAGTGGCACAGGCACCAACAACAAAAGCAGCAATAGTAGTAGCCGTAGCCGTAGTAGTAGTAGTAGCAGGCCAACTCCACTTATTGCATTCGTTTGTTGTGTTGTGCTGTTTTGTTTTTATATGGAATTGGATTGGATTGACCAGATGGGACAAGTCGTTAAAAACATTTTTCTTATTGTTGTTGTTGCTGTTTTTGTTGTTGTTGTTATATTTTAATTTTGGTTTTTCGTTTTACTGTTGTTTTTGCCTTATTTTTATATAGAAAATCAAATCCTTTATCTGTGTGCCCAACAAAAACAAAAACAAATAAAATAATAGCGTACAATGCTTTTCTCTTTTTGTTGTTGTTGTTGCTGTTTTTTTGTAGTTGATACGAAATAGACGTCGTATCGACAAACTTGCCAGAGTCCGTAAAATCAATTAATAACATTTCATTATTTAAGACAAAGTTAAAGAAATTTTTGCTAGGTAACTTGGAAGATTTACTGCCTTAAAAATTTTGAAGTTTCGATAAAAAATCTTTATTCTTATTTTTAATATTATATCCAAATGCATGTAATTATTATTATTATTATTATCTTTTAAATTAATTATTTAAATTATTTTCATTATTTGCTTACATCTTTTAAACTGTTGTTAGGATGTTATTGCTAACTCACCTCTATAATGCCTATACGGCGCAGAGGTATCTTTAGGATGATATAATGAATTGCTTTGTAACCGAATAATAAATAAAATTTATAAAAAAAAAAAAAAAAAAAAAAAAAATTACTCTCGACAACATACATACATACTCGTATACCAGCTTAATTTTTTCTTCTCTTTCTGCTTAAAAATACAATTTCACTATGGACTCGAGCGTAAGTTGTCGTTTTTTTTTTTGTCGTCGACTGTTTGAACAGCGTTGGATCCTGTGGTAAAAGTTAATCCAAAAAATTTCAGTAGCGAATGGAATAATAATCGAAAAAGTCGTCATAGTCTTGTTGGTAGTGTATTGCCTTATTGCACGAGAGCATGTAGTTCAAATCCCAGCACAGATGTCTCGAATAAAAGGAAATGTACCAAAGCCGTAGTCTAGTAGGTAGTGTGTTGGCTTATTAGATTGTAAGCCCGAGTTCAAACCCCAGGTCAGACATCAAAACGAAAATATGAAAATATTTCTTCGGCGACTTCCTCTCAGCAGATTTCTGGCAAAAACTCTGAGAGTAAATAAAATTGCCATGAAAAGCTTCTCAAAAAAATCTGTCGTTCGGAGTTGACTTTAAACTGTAGGTCCCGCCACTTATGTATAAAATTAACGCACACAACATATGTAAGTGGTGTGAGAAGCTAGGTCGTAATCCTGACTGAAGGGTTGTAATGACCAATTATGTATGTATGTATGTATGTACCAAAGCAAATGTATCAAAAATTTCAGCACGGACAGGTCTTCACAAAAATCTCGAAAACTGAAGCAAAAATGGTAACTTAAACTCTGTTGTAAGTGAATGGAATTCTCTAGCACATTACACATGTTATTGATATTAGATCTACTAAATGCTGCCATAGTCTACTAGGTAGAATGCTCGGTTCAAACCCAACAAAACGAAATATGAAAACAATATTCCTTCGTCAACTTCCTCTCAGCAGATTATGTATGTACGTATAATCGACCTATTGAGCAAGCAATTTGAGCAAATGTTGATATTTTCGCACCAATTCTACTCTTCTCTGTTCAAAACCATTAACAAATCAAAGCAATGTGCGTACAGAATGAAATATTTGCTGTTGTAACGCGAAGAAGACGCCCAAATGACAATTTTTCATTTTCGTTCTCAACTTGTTGGTCCATGTCCTTCGTCTACGTGAGATTTTTACTTAAGAATCTCGACCTATGTATGTGCCTGTAAATGGTGCTCGTACAAATAGTCAAACGACCATCGTTTCTGTTGCATTTTTCTGCAAGCATTTTCATTAAAAAATTGTGTTTGATTATGAAATGTATTTTCCCCCCCCTTACCTTTATGCCCTCCTTTCATCCTCTATTTCCTCTATTTCTTTCCCTCTATTTCCTTCCCTCTCCAAGGACATTGTACAATGGGTCAATTTCGACCTCCGGGTATTGTACTTGTCTTAACGGACAAGTACACATCCTCTAACCTAACCTAACCTATGAAGTGTATTTGTGGCTAAAAACAGTTCCCAATTCTCTTTATATGCAATAAAATTGACTGTTAATCATCGATCCTTATTCCTTTGCCCTATTTTCTTATGCTGCCGTCAAATAAGCAGCTCTGTAAGCATTTGAAGCCAATGCTCAAGTCCGTATTGCTGCCGAACATCAGTTTTTTTTTTGGTAAAAGTAGTCACACATTGGACTGAAAAAGCATTATATGCTGCTCTTCCTCGTATAGCCTATGGAGTTTCTCAAAATTAAATGCAACAATTTTTTTTTTTAAAAAGGCAAGAGAACAGAGATCATTCACTTCAACGAAAATGATCCAATCGAAAAGGATTATAAGTGTGATCACTCATAATAATGCTAAAGTTTTACGAGGATCTGAGGCGTTACACTCTAATCGTAATTGCCTAAAATCCCTTAATGGAACTGATATGTTCATAGACTCTAACTTTAATATGACATGCCATTGCAAAACCTTGTTTATAATTCTGTACCAGAGATCAGCAATGAATCGTTTTTTCGCTACTCATAAGCACTCATGAATTTGTGAATATAAGTGAGTCAACAATATTGAAATTTAACTACTCTGCTCTGATTCATTCATACTCACTACAACGTTGATTTATAGGTACAGGTTGCAATGAGTATGCGTACAACATTGACATCAAACTCATACCATTCGAATTATGTTTGATTCATAAGCCTAGTCATTTAGATTCATAACTTTAGATCATAAATACTTATAATAAATACTTATAAATGAGTGACTCGAAGCATTCATCAAAATTTACGGTCTTAGTTATCGTTGCATTTACAAAAAAAGAAAAAGACACATAAGCAAAGAAGACAGAGCAGCAAGCAGAGCCAACAAACAACCTTCTAGTAAGTATTTTAGTGTTCGTACGCGAATCATACTTATTTTGTGATTCGTGTGTGTATGTTGTGTTATGGAGAGTCGAAATCAACAACATCATACGTGTTGTTAAGTAATGAATATGATGAGTACTTCAAACTTTAAATATGAGTAGAGGTTCCTTGATGTTAAAATAAGTATGAATGCGTATAAGTATCAGAAATTATGAGTATGATTCGATTTTACTCAAATTTTTCTGTACACAATCAATAGATCGTTGAACCAGATCATCTGACTTGTTGAAAATTATATTGACGTACTAAAAAAAATATCCTTCTCATTCGGTGTGCCACTGTTTGATATGTCATTTGCGGTGTAGTTTGATGAATTTTTAGTGTGCAAAAATTGTCAGTTGCATTGAAGAATGCTAAGGCATTGACAACAAAAACCAACAACTAAAACAACAACGAAATTGTATTTATAATATTTGTTGTATATTCATCACTAGAGACTAAGTTTGAAATTTGCCTTATGGTCCTTACCAACCCAACCCTTCCTTACTCCTCCGTTATAAATTCAACCATTCCCGTCTTATCGGTTCGCACACACACTAAAATGCATACAAAATTTGTGCATTTTTTTTAGTTTTTTGTTTTTATTTTAGCCAACAATAGTCATCAACAAGAAAAAAAAAAAAAACTACAACAACAAAAGAAGAAGTACTGAGAAGGGTTTAACTTTTTCCAAAGTGGAAACGAAAAAAAATTCACCAAAAAACAAAAAAAGGAATCCAAGCCCTGGTGTGCATCTGCATTTGGTTGGTTAGTTGAAATTCTGTATCTATGTGCGTATGCGTCCATACAGACCTTGTATTGGAGAAACAAAAAGGAGTCATGGATCTTGGTTTGATGCAATTTATATGCATTTCGCGTTTTTTGTTTGGTTTTCTGTCTATTTTTGTTGGATTTTATTACAAACGCATCGTACATAATGTTTTGCAAAACTACACTCTGTCGTATATATTAGAGATCCCTACTAATGCTGCCACGGCTGTCGGTCACACTGCCACACACAAGTAGCCTGCTTGCCTACTTGTTCATCATACGAATACAGTTTTGAATTTAAATTAGAAATTTGTGGTGCTCTTTGCAAATTGAAAATAGTTAGGCGGACTTGGTTTGATTTTAGAAAATTACACACAAAATTTATGGTTTTGGGAATAGAGAACGACAAACTGATTTAAAATTTTAGTCAAAAACAAAAACAAAAAAAAAGGAATACAATATTGAATTTTAAACTTTCCGTTTGGCTCAATAGCTCAATTCGAGCGACCTTAGGATACTTTTCGACGATACATATGTATACTTAACTGATCTTCACATCTTTTAAGCCAACAGGCATTCAGTCTTTCATATTGTCGAGTCTACGCTGTGGAAAAACCAAGTGATATGTAAACTTATCATTGAAATCTTCTTTAATGATTGATTTTTGCTGATGACGTTCGCTTTTTTTAATGATTTTCGCTTTCTTTTTTGGACATTAGCCTTTTTGAAATGGACCGCAAAAAATTACGTCATAAATTAAACTAAAACGTTGGTTAGATTTGGTTTCCCAATGTTATATCACAGTAAATATTGAACACGTCAATCCAGCAGTTCCTAAAGTGAGCAAACTCAACAACATAATGAATCTTAATAATCCAGGAATTTCTATATTTGGGAGTTCAGCAAAGACATTCGCCACTTCATGGCAAGAGTAGGGCACTCACAAGTGAAAAATAAATTCCTACTCCTTGTATGTATGTATGTGTGAATCGGAATTGTTCGATGGATAGAAGACAATCAGTCGTATCTAAATCCAGCATAGTCTAGCAATATTGTGCGTAACTTCTTGCTGCCAACGCGGTTGAGCTTCCGAGCGCAGAACGCCTAATTTGTCAGGACGCCTGCTCTTGGTAATGTTTTGAAGATTCAAGATTGAAGTGCAATTTCCGACCATGGGGATCCTGGTACCCATAAAAGAGTTACTTTTGAATGATTCGGAATTTGCCCCAAATCATAGCACTTAGCCGAAGTGACTTCGCAACTGGCTGTCCTTAAAGCCTAATAATCCTAAATTAATTGAATTTTGAATAGCTGCAGGCATACATATATATGAGGCGGCGCAAAATTCTGAAAGTTGTGTGGGATTCTCTTGCACACTCTCACGGACTGCGGGGAAGTTTTCAGCAGAACTTACGTTTCATTTACTGAATATGTGGACTTGAATTTATCCTCCACATTGCGAATAGTCCTCTCACTAATACGTTTATACATACATAATTGGTCATTACAACCCTTCAGTCAGGATTACGACCTAGCTTCTCACACCACTTGTGTTGTGTTCGTTAATTTAATACATGAGTGGCGGAACCTACAGTTTAAAGTCGACTCCGAACGACAGATTTTTCATGGCAATTTTATTTACTCTCAGAGTTTTTGCCAGAAATCTGCTGAGAGGAAGTCGCCGAAGAAATATTTTCATATTTTCGTTTTGATGTCTGACCTGGGAATCGAACTCGGGCCTTCAGTCTAATAAGCCAACACACTACCTACTAGACTACGGCGACTTCTACTAATACGTTTATGGCGATCGTAAAATGGACAAAGCACGAGAACAAAACACCCATTCACCCACATCACCGTTCATAGGGATTCCCAAAACAGACTGATCAAATGACAACCACATGGACGGATATTCCTTTAGCAAGATAGACGTTATTAACTTTCAAAATTCGGAAGTTCCTGCTGGAAGACACACATAAAACACCGCCAGATATACCGCAGCACCATACATCCCACCCCCACAAATTGCTCCTCCACTTAACTAGTAGAACAACATGTCACTTTTAACTCATATTGATTTAGGATTTAGGAATTCTCTCAGATTTCACTTGCCGAGTGGTGCATGATTTTTATTGAGTTTTGGAGAATGTATAGCTCATTAGGAAATATACTGAAAATTCTTCTTAAGCAAATATTATTGCTGCAAGAAGTTGCTCACGAATATAATTAATGCATACAACATATGAGGTAAGAGAAACTAGATCGTAATTTTAACTGAAGGGGTGTAATGACCAATCTTGTAAGTAAGTTAAGTAAGGAATTGCTCTTAAAAATTCTTCCAGTGTGCTGTCTAACTGATAGCCAGTAGTACGAGGGTTATCAATATTCTTAAAACTTCTCTATGTATGAGTATGTGTGTGTGTGTATGTGTGATATTATTTAAGCCTCTGCCTATATGGATCAGTGGTGGGGAGTAGCATTCAATCATTTTGAGAAGAACTCACTCCATCCAACACTACTCCATCACAAAACGTAAGAATTTTTTTCTATTTTTGTTGTTGCATTTTGACGTTATGCAAAAAACTGCAATGAACGGCACGGCCCGGCCCGCAACTGCATTGAATACTTTGGAGTTTTTCAAAAAAGAAAAAAACTAAAAACAAATTTGAAAAAATTAAAAAAAAAGAAAAGTTTTTTTTTGTGTTGTATTTTGTAGATTTTATTTGAATATTTTTTATTTTTTTTTTATTTTTTTATTTTAGCTTTGGCCTGCTTATGTAGCCCAACACATTGAGGCATAAGCACACATTCATCAACCTCATCCTCTTTAACTGCCACAAAACTCACATGTACGTACGTATATAAATACGTACTCTTGCAAGTTGCCACGCTTTTTCTACATGTTATAAAGCATTGAGTAGAGGAGGTATAGCTTTCTATGTGTACATGTGTGTGTGTTGCCAGGATGCACTAACATTGCTGGCCACCAACATCGGTTACTAACCCTCTAACCCTGCAACCTTTTCTTTTCGGCATCCTGTTATTCTCATGCTTTTCTCTACTCTACTCTACTCTACTGTAGTCTTTGTCTTTTAACGTTGATGAGTTCGTTTTGGCCAGAATGCAAGGGGTGCATATGTATGTACATATATGTATACATATATGTTTGTATGTATTTCTATTTTTTGCATTTCAATTCACTTTTCGCATGAAAAAAGAAATGCATAAACTTACGTACGTATTCGCGTAGCCTTATTGATCCTTTCAGCTTATGTGTTGCAACCATCTGAACTTTTTTTTTTCTTTTTGAGTGCGTGTGTATGAGTGAGTGCATGTGAGTGTGTGTGTGTGTGTGACGTTGTAAAACTCTTGTGTAGAAAAATTGCATTTTCAGTTCAGAATGGTTTCTCTGCGAAATATCCTTTAACGAATATTTATGCAAGAAGTGTTTTTTCTATGATTGCACTGGCATGTTTGTAAAAGTCGAAACAAGTTCAACGGATATCGTCTCAAATAAAATACCCACTTGGAAACAAAACATTTCGAATTTCATAAATGTATTGTAAGAAATTTAATTTTCAACCCTTTTTTTTTACGTTTCGGCAATTTAATTGGGTTTTATTTATTTATTTATTTATTATAATTTACATAGCACAACAAGATATGAATCTTATAAGTGACAGTGCTATGTTTGGAATCATTAAGATTTAAAAATTAATAATTAATTTTTATAATTTTTTTAAATTATTGAGGAGTACAAGGCTCGATGTTTTGGCAAATGGAAAACTGTCAGCCAGGCTTAGTCGGTAGCAGTGATACCGGAGTTAAACTCACGTTTCCTGTTATTCGAGATCAAGGCTACCGTCACGTTGATGGTTTCTATCTGTTCCACAAACTAAGTAGCATTTTTATGTAGGAGCGATTTAAGAACATGGTCATCTTTCATGGAAGTTTTGTGAACTGGCCACCGACATCGTGCTGTTTCAATCCATTAGACATTTTCTTCTGGCGTTTTCTGAAGTCGCATTTGTATGCGAATAAGCCACAAGCCACAGTGGTCTCTAAAGCCAACATTGCTTATGTCAGCGATTGAATGCAGAAGTATAATGTTGATGACAGAGATTAGTATAATCTTACAAATTTACATATACAAAAAAAAAAGGTAATGTAGGACGGTTCCTTATTTACAAAGAGGGAGTTTTAGTCCTGACAAAGGCTTCAGACTTTTATGGGGACCACAATCGATCAATACATATTTAGTCTCACATTCTTGTCACACTCTACAGCTAGTAGATAGTTGTATTACGACAATAAATTTCCATTTCCATTTCCAATTGGGAACGATTAACGTGCGTATATATTTATAAGTTTTAGCGTAAGGTTTTCTTTTTGATTATATAGAAGCCTGTATGGGCAGCATAATCATCATCTGCAGGCGCATCATCAGCATCATTTGCAACAACTTCGTATTTGTTTTGTGATTTGAGTTGATTTCGTTTTTATTTTTCTCTACGTTTTTTCGTGAGTTTTGCGAGTTTTTTTTTCGCTGAATATAGAAAAAAAATAGACGTAGTAACCTACGTACATATGTACATACATACGTAATATAACATATCGCATGTATTATGACGTATGCGTGCGTATGTGTATGCACTTTAAGTGCAATTGCCATGTGAAGCTCATCCTCAATTCTTTTATTATTTTTTTTCTGTTTTTTTTCCAACTTTTTCTCTTTGTTTTTCTCTATAACGTTAGAAACACTTTGCGTTTTACATTGCAGTTGATGAATTTTTTTTTTTGCAGTTTTCATAAATAAATTGTGAGTAAGTGGCCTCGGCCAATAGTACTATGTACTACCACGAGTACTTCGTTTAGGTACACGTTAAATAGGAGTCTTTCGTTTTGGACATCAAGTGCGTTTACGTAGTCTGTTTCTTTTTACCTCCATCCCATTGCCCCGCGAGGCTTTATATTTTATTTCATTATTTCGTTTAAGTGGCCAGCCATTTAAATTGATGGTTAAGTATCTCCAAATCTATTCTATAAATATTAATTAGAGACTTTTGTAAATAACTTTGTTTATTTGTAGTACTTTTACGATTCTTTACTTTTGTGTTTTTAGTCGTTTTTCGTTTTTTTTTTTTTTTTGTTGGAAAAACCTAAACAAAAATTGATTCTTTAATTAAAAATAAAATTGAATTTTGTTTTTGCATTTTGTTTTTTAAAGGAATTTTATTTTTCAATTCATTAATAAGAGACAGTATTTCTTCTTATAATACGTATGTATATGAATGCATAGCATATAGTATCCTTTCTCTCTTTTCGTTGTATGCTGTCGGTTTGCCTTGTCCTGGTTATGGCATACGCACAATTTTCTAGACAAAAGAAAATTTAAAGAGAAAATTTTCTATTATTAATGGCCTTCTGAACATTGAAAAGTGGAAAGTGTTCAGGCATGAAATATCGTATATTAATAACACACTTTATAATTATAAAGATGCTCTCATCACATATGAATGATGTTGCAGGTCTACACTTAAAGCAAAAAGTTATCCAACATATGAAGCTTATTTGAAGGGATTATGTAAAGAAATGCAAAACGTTGTCAAGGATTAATTATACGTTGGTTATGTATTTCGTCTCTTATATCAACTCCAAGCAGTAATAAAGATTGGCATATCGCGAGAGGGTCCGAAGATGTCTGCAATAAAGACCAACAAAAACTCAGAAGATTAAATCTGCATTAATCGCGTTGAGTTTATACCGTCCAAACGACTCTGCTGTTTGTTTAACCTTATTCACCTGCATAAAAATATATGTGTTCAAAATATTCTGATGGAAATTGCCGTCATCTCCACTGCAGAAGTACTTCGTGTTACCTGTTAAAACCAGTACTTAGGTGATCTGGACATGTTACTACCTTTAGGAGCTTTTAATATCGGGTCCGCCATCTAACGTTTTTTTTTCAACTAGTGCTTATTTCGTGAATGGTAACACTTTGCTCATGTCTGATTTGACAGATCCTTCCGCTGACCGAATATGGTTTTGTATACGCTTGAACAACGCTGGGAAATATTGCGACATTACTTTGAAAATCATGGTAATGTTACATTGAAAAGCCGAGGCACCAAAAACGAGTCACTGTTTGGTGGGGATTTTGGTCCAGAGGCATAATTGGGCAATTTTTCTTCGAAAATGAGCAAGGAGTGGCCGTTACAGTCAATGGCGATCGTTATCGGGCCATGTTGAACGAATTTTTGTTCACAAAAATTGAAGAGGAGGATATTGGCAACATTTGGTTTCAACAGGACGGCGCTACGTGCCACACAGCCGAAGCTACACTCGATGTTTTGCGCCCGCATTATCAGCCGCAGAGCTGATGTCGTTTGGCCACGTCGGAGCTGCGATTTGACACCGTTGGACTATTATTTGTGGGGTGCCGTCAAAGATAAGTGTTACGCCGACAAGCCAGAGACAATTGACGCTTTAAAGGACAATATTCGTGAAGCCATTGGTGAAATGCAGCTGCACACAATCGATAATGTGCTTAAAAATTGGACCGATCGTGTAGGCTCCTGCATGGCCAGCCGAGGCAGCCATTTGAATGAAATTATTTTCTATTATTAACCGGTAGGATTGTACTTTCAAATAAAAAAAGAAATTTGAGAAAATATTCAGTAGTTTTTTTTAAAGCATTTTCAAAAAAGAAAAGTTATTTGGCGGACTCTTTACTAACTGTTTCAAATCCATTGCCAGCGTATACTTACAAAAACAGGCGCCAGGAATAAAATTAAATGGTTTTTATATTATCAAGTCGCCGTAGTCTAGCAAGCAGTTTGAACCAAAACAAAATATAAAAAAAAATTTGTTTTGGCTACTACCTCGCAAAAGTCTTCTGGCAAAAACTCCGTGAGTAAATAAAATTAGCAACACAAGTTTCTCAAACCTGTAGTGCGGAGTCCATATTAAACTGTAGGTTGAGCAGTTTATTATAAAATTTATTTTTTATATACATATACATATGTACTGTTCCATTCAGGCGTAAGCATAATATATTTCACATTCGTTATATTCGAAGGAAATCGAGGCTAAAATTATATTCGGCTGCTGTATGTATACATTTATTGTTGACTGTATTCCATGTACTAAATAAAAAATGTTGTGAGAAGTATCCAAAGAGTATACTAATACGCTCATCGATTGTAAACATAAAACGTTCAATTCCCAAATTATCAAAAATCCATAATTTTGAAATTCCCATAACTTTGCCGGTCTGAGGCGATATCAGTATTATTTTATTTTAAAAGGTTTTAGAAGGTTAAGAGTAAATATCATGAAAAAAAGTTTAGAATGAATCGAAATTTTAACTGTGGCAACACGGTCCATTAAGCCCTAACTGTATAGAGAACCGCTTTAGCTTATCCTTGGTTTTATAGTGTCCCGTATTATGATTTCAATTCAGCTTAAACAAATCATAGAAGAATCATAGAATATTTTAAAATCAAATTTCATGACTGCAATTCTGTAATTTTAATTGGCATACTTCCCATTTACTTGTTGAAGGTTCCTACCCTATTTAAGGATATTAATTTCTGCATACCCACTGTTATGTAGTCTGATAAAGTAATAAAACTCGCATGTATGTATGTATGTACTATATATGTATAGGTGGTGTGAATAATATGAAGAAATTATGCGTAAAAGGACATTTTAAAAAATGTGTGTTCAATGGGTGAAACAAAATCAATCGATAATTACGCATCTTTCATGGTTTTTTTCTTTTTTCAAGATATTGCGAGACATAGAAAATGATTTAAAAAATAAAAAACATATGAAAAGTAGTATTTCTTGTGTATGTAGAAAAGAAAACAACGTTGCACTATGGGCAATATCCATTTGATACGAGGAATATAGCAACTGCACTAATTGAAACGAAATTGGAAACATAGATAGCTTTGATAATCTTTTCTGTGGACTTTCATTTGATACAGATTTTGGTGGATTCGCAGTCGTGTTGAAAATCGGCACAATTAGTGAGCAGATGGGCGTGCTAAGAGGATTTTGGCGCTGATTTGGCTCAAAGCATTCTTTGAAATGTGGTATAAGGAGTTTGGAGAGGCATGCGAAAGAAAAAATATATGAAGACGGTTTGTTTAAATTGAGAAAATATTTAAGTTTTGCATCATACTATCCAGGAATAGTTTGTGGATATCAACTGGCCTTCTAGCCGAGCATAAGAAACATTTTTGCAGATAGAGATTCGCTTCAAGCCTAGCATTTAGGAAATCGGATCACTAAGAAATATGTGCGTATGCTTATAAAGTACTGGATGGGGAAACTGCGTTAATTAATTAAATATTATTCTTTGATATATAAAATATAAATATTATTCTTTGATATTCATCCTGAGTAAGAGATCTCCAGCTACTGGCCCATCTATTCTCTCTCAGTGCCATGCAGCAATCGAATGCTTCTCGAGAGCAACAGGTATTTTGTATTAATACCATATAACTTCATGTCTACCAAAACATCCCGGATAACCGATGAATTTTCTAAAACAGGCATAACATTTCCGAAGACCTATGGCAAGCTTTCCATTAAGCAAAGGTATTAATTATTTACTTACTTAATTGGTCATTACCACACTTTAGCCATGATTAAGACCTTGCTTCTCACACCACCTGTGTTGTGTGTGTTAATTTTATAAATAAGTGGAGGGACCTATAGTTTAAAGCCGACAGATCTTTAAATTTTGTTTTACTCTCATAATTGTTGCCAAAATACTGCAGAGACAAAGTCGCCGAACAAATATTACATCATATTTCGTTTTGTACAAGATGTCTGAGCTGGGGTTATCGTCTATTAAACTAATACACTACTTAGTAGGGTACGGTGACCTCCTTTTGCTTCAATTATATTTACTTGAACTTTTATTGTTTGCATCCCATTGTGTTGTTTGGACAGACTGGTATGATTGTTTGTTTATTTGCTTAGTAAGATAGTAAGATATACACATACTGTGGTGTTCAGTTCGGTAGCATTTGAGCACGTGTCATAATTTCATAATTAATATACAAACGAGAAGATCACTCATGTGGTTGTTAATTTATTTTTTCTTTTCCTTTCTAAATGCTAATATGCTCTCATCTCATAGATTACATAGATAATTTTATACGGCAATTATGGAGGAAAATGAATTCTCTTTCTAATCGCATATAACATTTTACCGAGCGAAAGAGGAACTGAACTAAGGTGAACTGAACGTGTTCTAAATGAGCCCACAAAAGGGTCTCTCCCTTCCAACTACATACAACTAAACTATCTAGTCTAACACCAGTCATTAATACTTCAATAGTCTCTAAGAAATAGTTCTCCAAATAGCATCACAAGGAGGTATATGTCCCACTATGAGGTATTCGGGAGTATGTCCCAGGCAGAAGTCTATGCCAACCAAAGATGTGCTCAATTCAACTTGGACAGAGAGTACATTGAATAGGCCGGACCAATACTATCTTGTAGTCAGGCCGCCATTCGAGCACTCTGCTCCTACGAGGATAATTCAAAAATAGTGTGGAACTCTCTGGGAATGCTGAATCAGATAGTTCCGCAAAATAAGGTGCAGACGAGATTGCAAGGAATGGAGCTTCACACTGTTGGGATGGGATCAGTGCCCTTCTGGGGAGTGGGGCAGATGTTTTAAAAAGTATGTTCAAAGTAAGGGAAGATAAAAAGAGGAAAATACTTCTCTGAATGAGGCAATGAAATATAAGAGGCTTTACTCAGACAATTCAGGAATAACTTGAGGTAGGTAAGAGGTCGTTTGATAGGGCAATGTAGACTCAGAGTAGGTGGTTGTTTCGAGCTCAATCTGTAGGTTTTAGGATGATGAGAATGATTCATCGACATCGAAGGGGCTTTAATACATCCCCGAATGAAACACCATGTAGACACGGAGTAGGGAAACCATTATAGGGAAACCTTATGAACTATGAGGGACCTGTTCACGACAATAATAAAAAGATAACAAGTATTCCTTAAAGAGTACCAAATTTTTTGTTTTATGATCAAATATCTCTTCATTCTTGCCAACATTTTTAATTTCTGAATTCGATATGTTAAACATTCTTCCTAATAAGTTTTTCCTTGAAGTATTAATTAAAATCCAGTTCACAAAGTGTGGCAAATGCCATAAAGTTAATAAACTTGAGTTTACTTTAGAAACATATCATTTGAAATTTATTTATGGCAACAAATGCTCATGTCAAGTCAATATACAAAATCTCCAAATTGGTTTCCAATGTAAACGACAAAAACTGAGCTTTAAAATACGAAAAACATGAAAATATTAATGAAAAGAATTCGAGAACAGTTTTGCTAATGCCAGTCCAGTTTTGTGAGGAGTTAAAGAGGCTAATTACGTTCGAGGGTGAAGTGAGAAAGTAGCAAAGATTTTCCATCTCTAGCGAAAGAAAATCTGAAATTTATCACACCACCCTCTAAGCTGGCACCTTTTGTTGAACGAAGGTTTGGAGCATAAAAAATATTTTCTTTCATTAATATTTTCGTATGATGAAAAGGAACTATAAAATGCATTTCATAAGTTTATTTCAAACAAAATTAATTGACAGGAAAACTTTTGAATTTCAATTTGAAATGCAGGTGAACGAGTTCTAACTAAAATCCAAGTATAATGCATGCAGTGTGACAGACATATTTACACACATGAAACCAGTTGTATAAGCATGTATGCATTCGAAATCAACATCTTCTCAACAAAAAAAAAAGGATTTCAAATAAAATAGAAAGAGAGAGCGATAATAAAAAAAAACAGAGAAATAACTACCAGAGAATCCAACAACAATTATTGTGCCATAGAAATAATATTCATAACTATGAATTTCATACAAAATTTTGTGGTCTTTTTGTTTAATTTTTCTTTATTTCTTTTGACGTTTTTCAAATTAAAGGACATTTTTAATGCGAATATTTTTCACACACACACACACGCACATACACACATAAAACATTCGCATGGAACTCATGTACAAACGTTTTCAATGCGACTAAAAAACCATTGGGTCTGTTTATTTAGCAAAACTTAAGTCATGTGAGACAAACAACAACAGCAACAACAACAAATTTAATTGCTTTAAATTTGAATAATTAATGCTAATCGCTGTTCTACACTGCATGAGAAAAATTAAAGAAAACGAATCCTTTCCAATCCACCATCATTAACAGGGGATTTATTATTCTGTAGTCAATTTAGAGCAAGACAGCGATCCAATCAAATATCCTGCTGATTATATTTGTTCTATTTCAACAAATAGTTTTCGAAAGATTTGTTGGAAAATAGTTTTTTTTGACGTTAAACACATTTTATTTCAAATTTTCAGTACAATTACACAGACAATTAGACAATAAAGAAAGATTATTTAGACAAGTGTATTACACTATTATCGCTTTACCTTTAAGCCTAGAAAAGAATAAGATTCATTAAAGAATTAAAAGCTAATAAGACAGCAGACGGATTTGGAATATCAGCTGCAGTTGACGTGTTGACATCCAAAATACAGATAAACTCCAACAGCTTCAAAAAAAAATGTAACAAAAAATGGCGACTATGAAGTTTCCAGAGAAATTACCCTGCGTAACACATCTAAAAGAAACTAGCAATTATAATACATGTAAGACTATAGACTATATTGGAGAACCGAAAGGTTCTCGACAAAATAAAACTTGCACAGACTAATCAGACTAATCTAAAGCATAGCACCCTCCCTTGTACATATTGTTACGAAAATTGAAATGGTGTTGTTAAAATAATAAGCAAAAGCTCCAAAAACAACACAATGGACTTGATCACACAGAAAATGATAAACAAAAGCTCCAAAAACAAAACAATGCAGTTGTTCACGTGATCAACGAATGAGTAAACATATAGCAACAAAAACCACAGGCTTGTTTACAAGATCGATGAATAAACAAAAATATAGCAACAACGTCCGTGTATAAAAAAATATAGCGGAAAGACAAACAAACAAAACAACAACAACTCTGCCTGGACGAAAGTAAACAAGACACACGAACAACAAAAATGGAAACAAGTTGTTTACATTTTTGGATTGTTCCCGAAGGAACAGAACTTGTGCAGACAAGTTGCGTGAAGAAAACAGTTGTTAGTGTGGTGCTTACAAAAAAGGTTGTGAGCAAAGAAGAATAACTAACAAGTGTTGTTGTTGCTTATAAAAAAGGTTATAAGCAGAGAAATATCACGAACAAGCACATATTGTGAAAGTTATCATTGTATACGTAGAATAAGTTCGAACAGTAGCACAAAAGTTGTGCAGATAATAAAGAATTTATTCAAAATTAAACACAGATTTATTTTTATTTTATTTGCAATCTACGAACTCATATTTTTAACGTTTTTAAAAGGTAAAAACTTAACAATATGTATATGCTGTTAATCAATTCCAAGGGACTCTGGATATCATCACAACAACCGCTATGTAGGAAACCACTGAGAAGGGAAGAGGATGCAAAGGTCTTAGCTCTTTACTACCCTCGAGCAACCATTTCATACCTCAATTGTTTATCATCCTGCTAAACGGTGTCATGGAGTTGAGTAACCTGATAGTCGAGTGGGTAGAGTGCTAGACTATTAGCGTGAGTGTAGTGGATTCGATTCCCTCCAGAGACTCTAGTCTGTTATACTACTAGATTACTTAGTGAAATTATTCAGCTCTTAATAATCAGATATAATATGTTACTGTTACCGGAGTCAAATCTATTCATAGAGGAGACGAATTATATGAAACTCATCTCAGCTACTAGAGAAGTTTGATTACACGAACAGTCTGCTCGCACGTTCAAGCAAAACTAGAAGATCTGAAGAGTTGCCTGTAATGCTTGACTTGAGAGAAAAGCCCAAAGGCCTGCACGCGTCCAATCTGTCATATTTGTAGAAAAAGTCTACAACGTCTGTTGCAACGTTAATTGTCGCGATGCAGAAAGCAACAAGTTTAACAAAACAGAATCGCTATTCAATGTGTTGAAGGGGACTATAAGCATATCCAGATGAACCAAGCTCAGAATGTTCAAAGCCTTATAATAAACCCTCATCCATAATTACCTCAGACATAAAGGAAACAAATTAAATGTAAAAAATTAAGGTATGGAGGGAGCTCAAGTAGAATCCGTAAATCTCAAGAAGACGAGATCAATTAAAGAGCAATGTAATGTTATGTCGAAAGGCACAGAAAGAACTGAACTTGCTTGTGGAAGAAAATTCGTTCCAAAAAAGCTAATGGCAGGTAAAACGCCTAGGGATTCTACAATAATAATAATAATAGGGGATACAGAGATTAAAATTTTTGCGGTAATTTTTGTTTTTAACAGTAGGAAAGAAGTTTCTATAAAACTTAATGTCTATTTCTTCTACCTTATCCTTATCAACCCTTATTAATAGAAACTAAAAATAAAAAAAAAAACACAAAACAAACATCAAAAATACATTGTATACCCCATAAAACGAATTGAATATACCCTACTAAATGCAATAATTTTAATGCAATAAGAATACTGTTACGTTTTTAGCTTTTAAGAACGTTTAAAATATGAGTTCGTCGATTGATAATAAAATAAAAATAAATTTGGAGTTTAGTTTTAATTAAAATTCTTTATTATTCGCACAATTCTGTGTGCCACTGTCCACAACTTTATGTAAACAACAACAATTGCCTTTTTTATTATTCCTCTGTTTATACTCTTTGCATAAATAATAATAGTTACTAGACAATTATTCGAAAGATCTTTGTAACGGAGATATTCAAACCACGATTACTCTCTTCAAACGTACCGCGTCTTCACACAAGACTGACTGAACTTCACTAACTTCCTCGCTTGCTTTGCCTTGCCTTTTATATGGCAAAGTAAACAGTCTGATGATTGTTCTTGAAGGCGAACGTTTTTGACTTTACCTTCAGGAAGTCTCTATAATTGTAAACATCGTTGTTTACGTTTATTATTGTAGTGTTGTTGAAATATTTTTGTTTACTTGTTTACCATTTTTTTATGCTGGTGTTTGTAGTTGTATTTTTGTTTACTTGTTTGCCACATTTTATGCTGGTGTTTGTTGTTATATTAAGCAGTACGATAATTTGTAAACATTGTTTTATTTTTGTAGCTTTTGTTTATAATTTTAATGTTAAGCGATGTAAAAGTAAAACACCAGTATCTAGATTTTTCATTTTCGTAACAATACATTAAATTTAATTCGATATTTAAAGTAACTTTAATTTTATTTTATTCTATATGAAACGTTCTGAAAATATTACAAACAAAAATTTTAGAAACTTGCTACATATTCCCCATCACTGGAACTTTAAGACAAAAACCCATTTTTACAATACATGTGTGTATATAAGCATATGGATCTGCATACATACCCGCTAATATATCCGTAGCGAATGTTTTTTGAAAGAATGTGAAAAAAACAGCAACAACAACAGCAAAATTTGTACCATAAAAAATAAAACGTGTGCATACAGCCAACGTTGATTCTATTCAAAAAAAAATTTCCGCTTAAAAAATATTACATACACATACTGTGAGCGTCAAAAGAAAGTGTACAATTCAAAAAATATACATTAATAAATTACCGTTAATTTTTTTTCAAATTATTTTATTGCCAGTGTTTAAAATTGAAACAAGAAGAAAAGAATTAGAAAAAATTTGGAAATATTGTAAAATTTTTTCGGGCACTCTCCTTAAGTGGAAAACTTGAGTTGAGATTGTTAGAATTTTATCCATAGTGTACACTTTCTTTTGACGCTCACTGTATATGCAGATCTTTAAATTTTGTTGTTGTTGTTGTAATTGATGTCTTCAATATAAATCTTTAAATAATGTCCAGCGTGTGTATAAAAGGAATTTAAAGGATTATTGAATACAAAAAAAAAACAAAACAAAGAAAACAACAAAAATTAACATTAAAATGAGTTTTTTTTTCTCGAAATTTATACGTCACATGGGTAGGTTGAAACAAAACTTTGAAACACATACATATTCTCATAGAGAACACTGTACCTGGTGGTGGTCTCCAGCCTCTTGTAGACTAATTTAAATGAGCATAGAAAGAATAATGCTCTAAAGATTTCCATAAGTGCACACTAAATATTGAGGGTTGTTGAAAATGTTAAAGATTTTTAATACTTTCGTCACACTGGACATAATTTCTCTCAGACGCACACACACACACACATTTATGTATGCTTACCGATACAGTTATTTGTAAAAGGACATAATGTACATATGTAAGTATGTCTGTAGAGAAGAGTAGGGTATTATTTCCCTTGACGTACACGTTTTTTTTTTTTTGATTTCAAGATTTTTTTTAACAAAAAATTTTATTTGTTTAATTTGTATCCTACGGAGTCTACTCATTAAAGTTGGAAAATATATTTGTGAAAACCAAATTTGTTTTTTTTTTTCAAGCTTAACAAGATTAACTTTTAATTTAAAACAATTCAAATGAATTCAAGGAATTCAGTAACAAAATAAGACAACGGCGATTACTGAACTATCATTCAAAGATAGACAGTTAAAACAGGAAACATGGAAAGCATAAGGGCAGCAATAAACAAAATAAGAAAACTTAAATGTTTTTTTGTAGTCGCCGTAGTCTAGTAGGTAGTGTGTTGGCTTATTAGACTGAAGGCCCGAGTTCAAACCCCAGGTCAGACATCAAAACGAAAAATATGAAAATATTACTTCGGCGACTTCCTCTCAGCAGATTTCTGGCAAAAACTCTGAGAGTAAATAAAATTGCCATGAAAAGCTTCTCTAAAATCTGTCGTTCGGAGTCGACTTTTAACTGTAGGTCCCACCACTCATGTATAAAATTAACGCACACAACATAAGCGGTGTGAGAAGCTAGGTCGTAATCCTGACTGAAGGGTTGTAATGACCAGTTATGTTATGTATGTAAATGTTATTTTATATAAAACGTTAGCCATGTTCAGCCATGTTTGTTAATTGTGGGACCGTATAAAGAATTGGGTACACGGTTGCTTCTCAAAAATTTATTCCTATGCTTGAAGCATATCATACACGATCTAGATTACTTTGATCAGACCAGTAGCTTTTCAGAGGCTTGCCAATTTTTCAGAAATATGCAACATCGTATGAATATTTTCCTGATATTTTTCTAAAGCCCAGTAATACATATATCGACTTACTTAGTTCAGGCAAAGCTACGGTCGTACTTTTTTCAAATGATTGAATCTCTGTACATACGAACTACTGCACGTTAAAGTTGAAAAACGATTTTGGTCCAGCAACACAAAACTACACAGCATTTCAATAACGGTAAACCAACAAAGATAACGTGTTAAAGATTATTACCCACATAAATTGAAACGAAGAAGAATTATAAGCAACCCACGCTATTAACAAACAATCGAAAGAATTCAGTCTAGTGCACAATGCCATGCCATTGAAGATAGGTGCGACGAGGAACCTTAAAACTAGTCCTGGCTATTCACAGAGAAAATAAGTGATTGTCGATTGGACAGACCCATTTATTTTGCATACAATCAGCCACTAATCCATGTACACCGTTAAGAATTTGGGCAGCGAGACATTTTTGAGCTTACAGCTTCCCGACCCTGTCATACGGAAGCCAGAAGGTATTTGAAGTAACTCCCAGCTTTGAAAATTATATTGTAATATTGATTACATCGTACAGTAGTCTAGGCCCATATGTATTATCGTTTTTGATATTTGATTTGAATTAAGGTTTAACCGGTTTTGTGCAATGATTTAAGTATTGTGGATGGTGTTTAAGCAGACAATCAGCTGCATTCATCTGTGGCATTGATTGAAAACGTTGGGGATTGTCTGGTCCGCAGATGGCAACTGACTTCACACACTGACTATTAAAAATATTCAATTTAAATCACAGTGCGACATACCGGGAGTTCCACATTGTGCTTAGTTGGTAGTACGTTTGCTGAGCCCTGTTAATGCGGTTTGCAACGCCCTCACAGATTGTTGTAGCAGCAAGCCTTAAGTCTCAAAATATCCGCATGCTTTCAACATATTGTTGTAATGCGAAATTCTTAGTACCATGAGATCATTTAGAGCCGCTTAAGACTCCACGTATAACTGAAGTTATTCAAAAGCAGGCATATGTCATCGCCTTCGTTTACATCTTGGGGAAGACCATTAAAGCGACTTCATATAGGTTAAGATAGGTTAGGTTTGAGGACATGTACTTGTCATTGGGGTAATAACTTCGCCATAATGCTGTCATTGACCACGTTGAAGAGCAAAGTCGATCATGAGCAGCCGTAAGGGCAGAAAGCTTTTGCCTGTTGAATACCTTCTTAAAGCCTATAATTATTAGTCTGCCACATACTGTGCTCTTCGACACACGGTCCTACAATAGCTAACCTTTGGAGGATCTCATACCGTGCAGGTTTTTCTTTTGTCCGGTAGATTGCTAATATCATGTTAATCCCACAATATTTGCTAGTGCCACAAAGTTGATCTTAAAGTTTCTTCTTTTTTTTCACTATTTCACGACACTGTATAATTATCGGTTATCTCCAAAGCGCTTAGATTCAATCACTTATAAATCACTTATAAATCTGAAAAAAATCCCACCAAAATCTTCTTAAAAAATTATTTTCTTTTCAACTCCACTAACTTTAAAATTAACTTCAACACCCGAAACCTATTTTTACTTTTGTGTTCTTAAAAAAGGGTTGAAAATATGACGAAAGGCTACAGGTTTTTTCCCTCACTGTCTGGTATAATTTGCACTTTCTGTTCCTTACAGTTACACGAATGCCCATCAAGGATATCAGGAAAAACACGCATAGAAAATTTTGTTTCAAATAATTTTTTTGGTTTCCAAACTATTATAGTCCCTTGGCAGTTTGAAAGTGTGTCCTTTTGTTTTATTTTCCAAATATAAGAAGAGAAAAAACACGCACATATTTACACGAAAATTATGTAAAACTATTGAAAAGCGTTTATGATGTCAGGACAAAGCGTCATAATAATTACCACCATGTGACCAGAAATTGAACGACTTAAAGAGGCATTTTGAAGGGAAGGGAGTAGCAAAAGAAACCAGTTTACCAGCTAATACTAGAGTGGAGCAAGTGTTTATCCTATCGTTTAGTTTTAATGTCTTGATTGCTTTTGTCTCACAAATAAACGTGTATACATTGGAGTATGTTATGAAGGCTTTACTTAAAGGACACAAAGCCACAGATAGGCACAATGACAGCAAACTAATGAGTATTAAAGGAAAACGCATATTAAGTTTTTATCTTATTGGCATCTTTTTATTTATTGTAATAGCAAACAATAGTACACTACACTAACACAAGGCAACAATAAGTAAGAAGGACAATCACAAGGACAGTAAATATAATAGAGTTTATGAAAGTCTACGACTACATACATATGTATGTACACGTAAAGGACCATTGCTTGCTTATTGTAATCGCTATAAAACGAGATCAATTTGATAGCGCAACTATAACACACGTGAAGGAAAGTGTAAATATTGATTTGCGCAGTGTGGTTGATAAGTTTTCAAAGAACTTAGAGAATAAACATGAGTTTCTGCAAATATTTTGTGTGAGGGAAATATGGATTGAATGCTTTTAAATCGATAAATAAAACTACAAACTTCAAAAAGGTTAAAGGTTTACATCACCGTAACCGAACAAGACAAATGGGCTTTCAATTGTCCAAATTCACTTTGCTTTGTATCCGTTTCATTAATACTGTGATAGTGTCGTCATCGTCAACGTTGTTTAGAAATAAACGTAGTCTGTAAAAATGCATTGACAGTCGGTGGGTTACTTGTCTAGATTTTTTGAACGATGATTGAAGCGTCTCTCATTTAAATCGGAAACGCGATCGTCTTCTAAAGCACAGTGTGTTGCCTTACTAGATAAATGCTCGAGTATTCTCAACCTCATACTAAAAAATTGAAATTTTCCTTCGGCTTCTCTGCCTTAACAGACTTGTGGCAAAAGCTCTGTGCCATGAAAAAACTTCTCGAAACTGTAAACCTGGCTAAAGAGCAGTAACGAATCCGCCATTTTGAAAAAGCTACATCTGTCAAATTAGTTGTCAGTTATTCAGTCAATTTGACCAAATATCCATGAACGGGACTAGCATTAAACAACACTTAAATGGATGTTCTATTCATTTTACATTCGCCATAATCGTCATACCAAGTGGATTATTCGCAATATAATGGATAAATTCGAGTCCACTGGTTCATTACACGATCGCCATACGCCCGTAAATCGTCGAAACGCAAGATCTGCCGCTCTGCGTGATATTGTGAAGAATTTTTGGATTTCGCGTCGATTTTAAGAATTGGGCCTTGGCGAATTTTGTGTCCTGACTTGGGCCTACACCCGTACAAAATTTAACAGATCCAGGAGCTGAAGGTAAATGACCATACACAACGATGTTTATTGTCTGCATAGACTCTGCCGCAGTTGACTTATGCTTAATATAATAGGGTCTGCCGACTGGGACATTAGTTAGTTTTACAATTGATAACAGCCGTCTTGTTGAAGTTTTATCTGTCAAAATAGTTGTCATTAATTATACAGCGATGAATTCCGTTTCTGGATGAATGGGTACTTGATCAAACTAAATTGTTAAATTTAGAACAATTACAATCTACATGAGATTCAAGAGCATCAAATGTATCACTGTTTGGAGTGGATTTTGTGCAGACGACATACATATTTTGCATGTCATACTCTGTATGTACTCCTTATATTCAGTTCATTATCATACCACCCACGTTTAAGAAACTACTCATTTAATACTAACAAGGACATCATCGTCAGTTTTATGTATCAATGTCTGTCCATAAGTTTACGTTTATGTGCCGCCCGTTAAAGTACCAACTATTCACACCAATACGACGGCCAAAAACAATAATAACGACGACAATAAAAAATGGAAATTTCTAAAGGGTCTCTTTACCAACACTTTTGTGTCGGAAATCTCTGTTGATTTCTGAATTTATTACCAAATATCTTAAGGCTGTAAGGCTGTTTGTTGTTTCATTATAATATTTAAACTCATACGTTGCTCAGGCAATGTATGAGTGGTTGGTTGGCTGCTCTTCTGTCATCTTTATTACTGATAAAGATCTTTATGAAGTCATTTTAAAAGATTATTTTCTATTGAGTACGTGGTTGCAAAAAACACTACAAAATTTGGGTTAAACATGTTCTCTCATAAAACTGTGGCAATTAAAAGGTATTTGTTGTCTTACAAATCTCAAATGTGTGCATTGAGGCATTGAAGTCTTTAAATATTACTGAAGTTAAATGTTACAGTTACCTTCGGTTTAAAGCCTTTCACTAAAGCCTTTTAAGGCCTTAAGGCTATAAGGCATTTTGCATTTTATTTTGTGTAACAAATTTTTATTTTTAAATTTGCCTCTGAAGTACGTTTCTTCGTTTGTTTCATGCTGAATTTTCTTTCGGTCAGTTCGGTTGTCGAAATCTATTAGCCCAGTGACCACAGGTCATTGTTATTGTTCTGGCAATGATTCCGACAACTTATTGGGGGTATTTTAGTTTGCGGCTGAGTTTTATTTATTGTCTTACAGAAATGAATTGGTCAAGCATCTTTAGAAATAAGGTTACAAGGTACACTTTCCTGTAATTAAAACTAAATGTCTTGTAACTAAAGAATTAAAGTTTTATTGTGTACATTTAAAATCATAAAGACTTGCTCAAGCAAAAGGGGAGTTAAATTTTGTGTTTTCTTTTCTTTTTTTTGCTCTGAAATTAGGACAGTAAGTTAAGGTTGACCATATAAGTATGTATATGGAAATAAACTGTTAGCTTTAAGTAAAAGATAACATAGAGCCTGTGAAAATCAATAAGACATTCTAATGTGATTCCATTGAATTTTTGAAATCAGGGAACACACCCCCACAGTTATCGGGCTGTGCCTGCCTAATGTCATCTTATCTAATAAAACTTAAACTCAACGCGAGGTTACAGTAACGCAGTTTTCCACAGCAGCCACCAGTAACCACGTATTAATGCCCAATTAGAGATATTTTGATAGATTCTCTGAAATCGCTCTAATCACTTTGTGTTCATTTCATTACTTCAGTAAATTTGTAGAAAACGTAGAGTCCTTTAGAGTTTACCCTATAAAGCATTCAATTCCTATAGGCCCGCTACCCACCTGACCTGAAATAATCGAACAGAGTAGAATGTTCGTTTATATTATCCATCAGTACACCCTTCATTTTTCCAAATCAGTTGTCACCAACTTCATCTTACGCGCTCCTTATGCCAAGATTTTCTATTAAAGATTCTTTCCAATACTCTCCTATTTTTCCCATTTTTACAAATATGTTTTGCTATTAATTAACAATTCTATACCATGAATAATTCTCCGCTACAAGTATTTGCACATTATGTTTATAAAACCAAAGGACCACCAATTATCTGGATAGAGACTGATTAATCACGTTGTAGTCAGCAACTGGAATATGAGTTTCATAAGCGAAATCATCGAAATGTTTTACGCGTTTGAAAGAACTGTTGCTGCCATTATGTGTGGAATAGAACATCGTTCTCTGGGTAGAGCGTGTCCCAATGTTACAGTTTTCCATGAATCTGACCCATAAACATGGTAGACTTTAACCGATGGAGTGGGTTATAGGACTGGCTGCAGGGTCTTGGGCTGGACTTGCAAATGTGGTAAGTTTCCCTCTTGTAACTGAAAGCTTAGAGCTAGTGGATAACCAGCAATAAAATATGATAAATCATTACGTTTGCACAAATTCAGTGTGAAAACCATTCTCAGGAGTCAAAAATAAAATATTTTTTCTTTACATTCATCGACCAACCACCGTCGGAGTAAAGAACTCATGACAGTCATCTCAAAGGCGAGTTGAGGAGAGAAGAAACGAACTGTGTCATGCCTTATCGGAATACAATTATCCCTTTTTTGGTATCAGACAGATAAATTCATAGGAAATTAATACCTGGTGTCGCGTAGGTATTTCCACAACGCTTAGATGTATAATACACGATAGAATATCATTCATAAAATTGTTGAATCTCATGCGTACAAATGTTGATGTTCTTTCTACTTGCCTAGGTAGTTCAATTCATTTCATTTTCAATTAAAAGGCTCATGGTATTTCTGATATCTGGGTCCCCCAAGAGTGTCTAAGTAATATCGGCATAGCATTAAAAGTTACATTTTATCCTATTCTTGTAGATGGGTTTTCGGTGTCTCAAAAAGCCATCGATTTTCCAAGTTTACCGCCCATGTTTCTTTCCTTTTTATCGAGATTATTATCACAGTCTCTTCTTGTTACCCTCAACAAAACTCCCACTCCCATACAGGATATTAAAATATTATAGACTCGCCTTTATTAATTCTATTCAAAGTGCAGGATATTTAAAAATATTTCTTTAACTTTTTTCCTCTCAACTTGAGGAGTTTTTAAACTGCTTAACAGGAGCTTTGCATTTAATTCCCCAAATACTGATGCAATCGTCATTACCGCAAAATGTAATTGTATGCGAAACTTATGAATGAATTGCATGCAACAAGTGTTTGCCAAAAAATAAAACAACCGCAACAACAATAAAGGACACCAAAAGTGAAAGTAAAAGTACGAAAACCAAACAAAAAAAAAAAAAATGAAAAAAAGAAGTTAAAAAATAAATACCCCAGAACACCAAAACAAAACATAAAAAAACAGAAAAATTGGCCAAAAAAAAAGAGCGAAAATCACTGATTAATATTCATTTTTAACACTTTTCCCATACAAAGAATCCAAACAACAGCGGCAGGCAACAACAAAAATAAACCCCAAAAGCAATAAATGAACAATTAAATGAAATTTTACGCACAACTTCCAAAAAAAAAACAAAAAAAAAAAAAAAACACCGAATTGGTAAGAAAAAAAACATAAAAAAAGGAACCAACATTGACATGAAAATGAGAATGATTGTGGCAGCAAACGAAAGCAACCACTACAGGAGTATGGGTGGCAGAATATGCAACAGTGTTGCAGCACACACATGTTTACGCACAGGATGCACGCACTTAAACGCATATACGCACACATCCCATACAGACTTTATAGCATTGACGGGCAATGGAACTGACACTAGCATTGCACGACCGAAATGTATGTGAGTGAGTGAGTAAATAGCTGCTGCAGTAGTAAAGCGCGTAACATGTATATTAATAAACACCAACAACAATAAAATAGTATTTAAATTTTCAGCCGTCCATAGTGAACCAACCAACTTCGTTAAAAAACACACACACACAACAGTGGGGACCACATTAAAAAATCTCCAAAAATATGCACAAAAAAAACAAAAAAACGAAAAATATTAAGAGAGGTACATACGTACGGTACTCTCTGAATACGGCCGAAAGAAGAATAATCGCAACGCAATTGTATGAATGAACCTGAAAATTGCTTACACAACACAGTGATTAAGAGAATGAGTTGAGCCAGAGAGCGGGAAAGGACGAAAATGAGCATCAGCGAGAACGAGAAGTGTAATGCAAAAATATGCTTAAGAACACCATACTCAGTAATAATAAACATGTGGAAAAATTTACGCTTATTTTGTATTGCTTTTGCTTCTGTTTTGGGTAGTGAAACCGTAGGGAGAGAACAAAGAGTATGAGAAAATTTAAGCAGTCCAATGGACGGACATACAGGCCGGCAAATAAATGCGCCATTGACCCCATTCCAATGGCATATCAACAATAAGTCGTTGATATTTTCATGTCGACAATACGACCGTATTTTATGCTACAACTTAAGCTTCAAGTCAGAAAGTTTTCATTCCTATACTATATGTTGTCGCCAATATAAGTCTTAAAGGGTTACTACAAGGGTCCTATTTCCATAGCCAATGAATTCATAGGAACTTCCTCGAATATTAATGAATCGTATTAGGATTTACATATATGAATCGAAATTGGTGGTGTTTTCTTTGAGAAAATTGCGTTTTTTATGATATTGAAACGTTTGATAAACAAAAAGAGAAATTGACAGTTATTGGAGTATAAGGACTACAATAAGGATTACAATGGGTTGCAGTCGGTCAAAAAAACGGAAGAACTCCCGTATGGAATTTTAAGGTTTCTCAGACATGTAGTAGAGAAACGGCTGTCCTTTCTCCCTGCACTGTCTAACATCAGAGAATGAGGAGAATTCAAATAGTCCAGTGCTGTCCACTTGATTCTTCATGATTAGTTGTTGATAAGTTGAATGACAATTTTTACTAACAGCCTGTCGTGTCTCTTAAGCAGCAATATCGGAGAATCTACCGTAATGTCATTGATCTCTTCGTTATACACAAGCAAACTGAAGCTATCATGTTGTGTCAGACTTGGAGTGAGACATAATTTTTACAGCCTAATCCATGGGGAAAAGCCGAGTTTCTTTTTGTGTCCTACCTTTATCATATTGTTACAAATTTTCAGCTATTTCAGCTTTAATATTTAGATGGCTTTTGAACTTTTCCATAAAATCGTTTAAAAGTGCTTTTACCACACCTATGGTATCAAGAGAATAGTCCTTTTTATACTTTTTGATCCTTTTAAGGGATTTCACAAAACATTTTCCACAACTTCTCTTGAATAGCTTTGGTTTGTTTCAGTTTCGTTAACCAAGTTTTCCCAGCTTAGCAAGTCCACTACAAACGGAGGCTTAATGGGTGGAATGTTTTAAGGCGAATTGAAGCCTCTTAATTTGAAAAAGGCATGAAAAAGATTTAATGTTAATAACAAAAACAATCTTTCTAGCAACGCTTAATTAAAACAAATCGCCATTTATGATGGATTTAATTTTACTACACCTTATATTTCGGAATTACATATGTCATCTCACACTGCATTAGTATTAGTTTTACTTTTAGAAACGCATTCATGCTAAAGGAGCAAAATATTGCTTCAACCATATCACATAACATACCTAGATGAAGAAAAAAAATTAAAAATTGTTAAGCGCCTTAAAGTAGACAACGTCTTTTTTAAAGCCCAATAATAACAAAAGAGGAACAAGTGACGATAAACTTTAATAATAACAGCCAGAACAACAATAATAATAAAACAGTTATTCTCCAGACATAACGTAAGTGCGTGTGAGTGTAACTGTTAACAAACAGGACCACTGCACCCTGGTCATATAAAAGTGTGCGTGTACATAAGTAAGTAGTGTTGAACAATTGACTACACAATATTAATACCCCATACAGGAAAAAAAAAAAGAAAAAGAAAAAATGTTCAATTGAAAACAGCAACAATAACAAATGGGAGTGTGAGAAAGAGAGACAGTGAGTGAGTGGTGGAGTGGTAGCGCTCATTTGTTTTAATTCAAACGCAGCACATGTTTAAATATCTGTGCCTGTGTGTGTGTGTGTGTCTTCTGTGTTTATAGACGTGTATGCGTTTGTAATCATATTTATTTGCTTTTTGATTGTATATATGTATACATATGTATGTGTCTGTGTGTATGTATGTGTATGCGTAAGTTTGCAAAAAACAGACGAAAAAAATTGTGGAAAAAATTGTTGCCGGCTTTATGGGTGCCAATGTCATTTCTCAAGGTCATTTCGTAATTGCTGATAATGAAAATTATTTATACACAATTTTCTTTTTTTCTGTTCCTTTTTTTTTGTCATTTTCTTTTTTCCTTTTTTGTTGTTACCGGCATTTTTTTTTTTGTCTACTTGTTTCACACCAATTTTCTTTCGCTTGATTTTGTTTTCGGACAGTATTAACGCAGTTTTTATAATTTGTTTCTGTTGTTGTTGTTGTTTTTTTTTGTTTTTGTTTCTGTTATTGTTTTTGTTTTTCTTTTACTGTATGACCCCATTTGAGTTATTTTTAATTTTTTTTTTAAATAATTTCGGTTAATGTTTATAAACGACAAAAAAAAAAACAAAAAATTATTAAACTGTCCATTGAAAATCATAGTAAACGTGTTGGTGTTGGTGTGAATGACAAAACAATTATAAATATTGGATACATTTCGTTTTTTATTATATTTTTTTGTTTGTTTGTTTTTTTTTTTTTTAATAAATGTCGACATTTTTAATTTAAACAAAAAAAAACTATTGGTTTTTTGTTAAATAATTATATACGTGTAGTAGTAGTAGTAGTTGTGTTTGTAAATTTGTATTGGATGACCCAAAAACGTTGATAACGTAAATAATGAAAGACAGTGGTTCTGGGAATAAATGGTGAATGTAATGTTATCATCGCATGGATCTTTGTGAATATTTTGAAGGAAAAAAGAAATGAAGTTTCGAAGTGTTTTTATAGCAAGAAGCGCACTGCTGATGACACTTCTTTCCTAGATCTTAAATATACATGGTAGATTTATAACTTATTTATGCAATCAAGAGGTAAAGAGTAGTTACACAAACAATACCTAATGAAGAAGCTAAGCCAGATTTCGTTGTATGTGTAAATACTATGGATCTTATATCGAGATCCGAGCTGCATTGTTCCTTTTTTAGGCAACTACACGGAATTCTGTGTACAGTTGTTCTTGTTGGAGCGCATTCAAATCGTTCAATTTTGTCTGACTTAAATCAGACGGATATGGATTATTTTGGCCGCTGTGGCTTGTGGCTTATGCGCATACACTTGCGACTTAAGAAAACTCCAAAAGAGAAAGTCTAACGCGTCAAATCTAATGATATTGTTGGACAGTTCACATATGTAACTTTCACGTGAAATGATCTTGCCCTCAAATCGGGGCATAAGCCCATGTGGATTGGTAACGTCTCATATTCGACAAATTTGTTTGTTCGCATACCCATTCATCCAGAAATGGTCCTCACCGCAGATGACACTATTCGATGAAAATAAAGGTCAGTAACCAAATGCTCAGGCTGCCCTTAAGGCAATTGCGTCGGTCTGGTGCAAATCACGACTGGTTCGCGAGTGCAAAGAGTCGTTGAGGTCTTTTGGACCGGACCGTATCCGTCTATGCTGGGTTCCGGGTCATAGCGGAATACTGGGCAATGAGACGGCGGATGCCCTCGCTAGGTTAGGTTCCCTTTCGGGGGGCGATTTAATAGTTGGTCCTGAACCCCCAGTCTGCCACCTCTATGGCCTCATCGATGGATGGGTCAGGGAGGAAGAGCAGAGGCGTTGGGGGAATGGAACGGGTTGTTCTGTCTCTAGACGTCTATGGCCTGCTGTGGACAGTAAGAGAACAGATTGGCTGCTGGGCTTGGTTTGCTGTGAATTTCTGTTAAAATCGGTTAAATTCAATGTTCCTTGTCGTAACTTCCGCTGTTATAATCTTATCTATATTCCATTCTGCAGAACTAATTATGCTGTTGCTGATCCGTTTACTAGAATTTGCCGTCAATTTAATTATTTGTCAGACTTTGTTGATTTTTCTTTAAATTCTTGTGTTATAAAACGGAATATTATTGTTTTTCTCAATTCGTAACTTTTTATATTTTTATTGTAATAATTAATTGTATTTTTGAAACTGTTAGTCATTTTATTCAATTTTTTTTCGTACCTATTTTTGTTAGTCAGTAAGGAATTTGTCCATTGACTTAAATAAATAAATAAAAAATAAATAAATAAGGCCAGCTTAAGGTTGGTTGTCGGTTTTATCACAGGGCACTGCGAGATTAGGTCGTTGACGGGGATCTGGAACAGATCCCAGCCGGACTATTGCAGGGTATGTCGCGATGAGGAGGAATGAGAGACTATCGAACACCTCCTCTGTAACTGCCCAGCCCTTGGTAGGTTGAGGTTGAGGACCCTTGGCAAGGCCTTCTTTGAGAGCTTGAGTTCTGTGTCGAGAGACGACATCAAGGCTCTCCACAGATTCATTAGCAGTTTGAGCTGGTTGAGAGGTGCTAGGGCTTCATAAGTGTAGTCGCGCTCTCAACCCCTTTTGCTTGTGTCTGTTTCTTTCTGTGTGATTCCCATCCCCCCCCCCTTACCTTTATGCCCTCCTTTCATCCTGTTCCCTCTATTTCCTTTCCTCTCCAAGGACGTTGTACAATGGGTCAATTTCGACCTCCGGGTATTGTACTTGTCTTAACGGACAAGTACACGTCCTCTAACCTAACCTAACCAAATGCTCTAGAACTTATACAGCGAAAACACCTTGTTGTTGGTTTTAATTTATCTTGAGAACCTGGATACGTAGACTTTTTTATAGATGCTGGCCCAAGTCACAACAGAAAAATTTTCCAATTCCCAGAAAAAGTCGAGTCGACGCGAAAGCGACGGGCTCGGATTCTATTATTCTCATGGAAAACAGCGATGTTTTCGCTAGTTATTGTGTTTCGTCACCCTACAGGTATTGGTCGGTTCTTTGCCGTACTAGTGGATTCCATTACTCCCTTCGATAGAACGATTATTACAATGGTGAGTTGAGTGAAGCGCATGATTTTGTTCTTTCCACAAGTTGGCCGGACAAAATGGCCGTTATTAACTTTCAAAGTTTAGAACTACGAATAACTAATAACGATTTCTGCAGGAGCTTTCATCATTTCTGTCATTGTTCGACGCTTGGGACTCTAGGCAGAAGAATTATTTGGCAACCAGAATTTATTTACAGAACGTAGTAATCAAAGGCGATTACTAAAAAATGCCAACTAAACACGACTTGTAACTTTGCAACGAAAAAGGTAATATTGGTGTTACAAAGGCAATCTTATAGACCCCAAGAAAACTATAAGCATTGTGGCGTCTGTCAAATCAAGTGGAAAACATTTTTAAATCACATGATTTCTATTGATGGCACTGTTAGCCTAGCAAAGTAATGTTGAAAAAAATACATTCTCAGTAAATATATACACGGCAAATGTTATAATTAAAAATCAATGACACACATTAAAACAATACAAAGAATTAAAAAAAAAAATATTATGACGAAATGTAAAAATAAAAGAAAAATTAATAAAAAATATTTAATGACATGAAACGAAATGATTTTCATACAAACACACCACAAATTAATAAAAACAACAAATGCAATAACAAAAACAAAACAAAAAAAAAAACAATAGCAACAGCTACAGTAAATTTACTGACAGCAATAATTACAACAAACAATATTAAAAGCTACAAATAAAATCAAAAATAAAAAAATAAAAATAAAATTTCCAAAATAAAATTAAATAATACAAGTGTTGCAAGTATAAACTGTAGTATTGACATATACTCATACCACTTACTCGTTTTACATGCACTCACACAAACATCTACCTACTACTGCCTTATGGGGCCCCTACACGTTGCGATTTGTTGTACAACCTCATCAAGTTGTATGACAAGTTGTAACGTTCGAGTAAGTTTGAACAAGCAAATTGGTGCATATCAGATATCAGAAATGAGTATTCAAAAAGATGAGTAGAATCGAATCATACTCATAATTTCTAATACTTATACGTATTCATACTTCTTTTAATATCATGGAACCTCTAATCATATTTAAAGTTTGAAGTACTCATCATATTCATAATTAACAACACGTATGATGTTGTTGATTTCGACTCTCCATAACGCAACATACACACACGAATCACAAAATAAGTATGAATCGCGTATGAACACTAAAATACTCACTAAATGGTTGTGTTCTTTTTTGCTTATGTGGGTTTTTGTTTTTTTTTTGTAAACGCAACAATAATTAAGACTGTAAATTTTGAGTGACTCGAATCATTTATAAGTATTAAAGGTATTTTTCCAAAGTTATGAATCTGAATGAGTATTTATGAATCAAACATATTTCAAATGGTATGAGTTTGATGTCAACGTTTGTACGCATACTCATTACAACCTGTACTTATAAATCAACGTGCGACAGTGAGTACGAATGAATCAGAGCAGAGTAGTTAAATTTCAATATTGTTGACTCACTTATATTCAAAATTTCATGAGTGCTGATGAGTAGCGAAAAAGCGATTCATTGCTGATCTTTGGTACGTATGAGTTCGATTTTTTATTTCGTTCCTCATTGTCCGCCAGTGAAGAATAGCAAGTAGACAATATTTCACACTAAAAATTAGTCAAAAATATAAGACTATTAATGCAAACACTTCCGTACGCATTTTGAATGTTGATGCCACAATAGAAACTTTTAAATAAATTTGAATAAAAAGTTGATTGAAAAATTGAAACGTGTAAAGAAAACAACCAGTTGGTTTATTCAACTGTGTTGTACAACAAATCGCAACGTGTATGAACCACATTACGACCAGACACTTGCTTCCCTCTCCCTTCTCTTTCCTACCCTACCTACATCTGTCCTTTAAATACTCACTAACCCTTTCGGCTGAAAAGAACGTAATAAAAAACAAAAATTCTAGTGAACGTAATAAAAATTGCCAAAAAAAAAAAAACAACAACAATAACAACAACAAAATGGTAACATTTCGCGAAATATGATGATTTTGTTCGGCAAAAATTTTTGTTTTAATTTTCTTTTCTTCCTTTTTTTGTTTTTGGTGGTCATCTGAAGGCCATTGCAAGCTGGGAAAATAAAAACAAAAATCAACTTTTGTGTACAAATTTCATATACTCGTAGAGTAGAGTAGAGCAGAGTAGAGGAGAGTAGAGCAGAGTAGAGTAGAGTCGAGCAGAAGTGAGAACTCGAGCAAATTTACATTCATTCACATTAAAAATCCGTTCTTATTTGCATTAAACTGTAATATTTTTGTTGTTATTTTTGAGTTTATTAAGTACAGTGGTTGGAAGGTATTCATTGTTGATGGAACGTAATACAAGAAACGTTTTTTTATTCATTTTTAAAATAAAAATTTCACGTTACACGAATGTTTCTGTTCTTAACATTCGTGTAACGTAAAATTTTTATGTTTTGGAAATAAAAAGAATTACTATAGGAAGGAAAGCTTCTATTTATATTAATAGTGATGCAGAAAACTTCAAAACATAGGTTTTTGACACTTTAGCAAAAAGATAAAGATGGGCGGACACTCTTCTGAAACCAATTGGAGGCAATCCAAAATTTTATCAGATAATCGTATCAGAATAGCCTTGTAAGCCTTATAAGGCTAGTAAATGGTCGTTTAACAGCATATTGTAAACTGAAAGAACACTAGCTCAGAAAGGAGATCATCTCTAACTCTGTAGATTCTGTATTGGTATTAATGTGAGGCATTAATGCATGTTTAAATGGAAAACAATGCAAATTAGGTGTTGTCATGGAATTATAATTTTTTTTCACAAATCAGCATCCTGGAGTTTGTGATGGCAATAGGTTTAGAGTAGACTTTATATGAATGACTTTTATAGATTCTAGCCAATACAATAGATAGTATGGTAGCAGTGATATGGCAGCTCCTCAAAAGAAAAATAACAAATGTATTGATTACCATATGCCATTGCAATAACGTTCTCTACGAATAACTATTGCAGTGACTATGCAGTGATAAGGAACTTTTTACGTTCTACTCTTTCTCTGCTTGATATTTCTAGGGTATTTATTATTTACGTTATCCACTTTGAAATGTCACGGTGGCTTCATGTAGGTACTATAATTAAAGAGCGCGGCTTTAAGCATGATATTTACATTACAACCCTTCATTAAGAAATTCGATCTAGCTTCTCACACTACCCACGTTGTGTGTGTTAAAGCAATGAGTAGTGTAAGCTACCCTTTAACATCGATTCAGAAGGACAGATTTTAAAGACTTTTCATAACAATTTTATTTACTTTTAAAGTTTTTGCCAGAAGACTGCTGAGAGAGAGAGAGAGTGAGTGATCAAGGAAGAATATTTTTTTCATATTTCGTTTCATTGAAAATATCTTAGCTGGGGTTTGAACCACGGGCTCTCATTGACTTTTTGAACAATTTATTTGTTCCAATAATAAACTCCAATGATTTCATTCCTTAAGATCAAACAACAAAAACCAAAAAATGAATTCTGCATTTCGTCATCGCTCTCATCAGCGTCATTATCATCGACAAAGTCTCAATGAATACATATGTATGTATGTGTGTGTATATGGCAACAACTGTTGTTTATATCTTGTCTCTGTGCATGTGTTTGCATGCGATATTACGACTGTTGCTACTACTGCCACTCACTAACTATGGCATGGCATTGCTTCAGAGTTACTGTTCTGTTGCTCATTTGAATCCCATTTAAGTATTTATTTCGGGTGTTGTATACATACATACATACATACGTTTCTTTTTTACATTATATTTCTTCTTCTTTTTTTATAATTTTTTTTGTGCTTTTTGGTGGTTTTATCATTGTTGGTTGTTGTTGTTGTTTTTTTTCGTTCTCTTTTTTTATATGTTTTCATTTATTATTTTTATTTTTCGTTAATTTATGGCAATTAAAATTTAAACACTTTTCACTGTTTGCAATTCTCTCAATTTCTCCATTCATTTCTTTCTCTGTTCGTTTCTCTCTTTTGTAAAACACCGCATCATCCTTGTGTTGTAGGCAGTTGTAGGCATTGGAGTAGTGATGCTGAGCCTGTTGGTGGTATTTGTTTGGACACTTTTTGCCAAAAATTAAAACAAAAAAGAAAAACAAACAGAAAATCAAACAAAATATGCTCGTAAGTGATAATAAAGAGCTATCCATTTCGTGGTTTCAAAAGTATGGGACTGCAATTCGACATCTGTCAAACTAAGTTGTGAAACCAATTTTTTTTTTTTTCAGTTGAAAGTCTGACATTGACGAAAATGGATTGCTTAGCTATCACACAACTCATAAAAATTATAAAAACCTACTACAAAAATGGTGATTCTGCCACAGCCACGTATCGAACAAAATTTTCTTCAGCGATGAAGCACATTTCACACTCGGTGGGTATGTTAATAAACAAAATTGTCGTATTTGGGGTTCTGAGAGTCCTCAAGTAATTGAAGAGAGGCCATTACATCCAGAAAAAGTCACTGTTTGGTGCGCTCTTTGGTCCGAAGGTGTGATTGACATTACTTCTTCGAAAACGACGATGGAACGACTGTCTCCGTCAATTCGGAGTGTTATGGTCATATGATAACCGACTTTTTTTGCCTGCTATTGAAGAATACGACTTGGAGAATATGTGGTTTCAACAATATGTGGTTGCCACATGCCACACAACTCGAGCGAATATGGCTTTATTGCAAGAGACATTTCCTGACCGCGTAATTTCTCGTCGTGGCGATATCAACTGGCCACCAAGATCATGCGATTTGACACCATTAGACTTTTTTTGTGGGGCTACGCGAAAGACCGTGTTTAAACAACTAAACGCCACTTTTGCCATGAAGAATGAAATTTTAATTCGAATTTACAAACAATTTCAAACAGTTTCTAATGAGAAATGTAGTCGCCGTAGTCTAGTAGGTAGTGAGATGGCCTATTAAACGTAAAGCCACGGTTCAAAACCCATGCCAGACATGAAAACGAAAAACTCTGAAAGTAAATAAAATTGCCATGAAAAGTTACTCAAAAAATCTGTCGTTCGGAATCGACTTTAAACTGTAGGTCCCGCCACTCATGCATAAATTTAACTCTCAACATACATAAGTGGTGTGAGAAGCTAGGGCGTAATCCTGACTGAAGTGTTGTAATGACCAGTTATGTATGTATGTGAATCAATCTATTAAAGAATAAATGAATAATGGGTTGAATATTTAATGCTTAAATAGTGCAAGACTGTCAAAAAACGAACTTACGAATTACCGACATTTGTTTACGCATCTTTTAAGACCATCCTTTACCGTTGTAATCTTTTTTAATATCACTTTGCTTGTAAATATTTAGAATTACAAAGACACGGCTCTGTAGTTAAGCACATTGGCTTATTGGAAAATAAGTTTCTCAAATTTGTCATACGGAGTTGACTTTATTGAATTTGAAAAACATGGGTGGTGAGACAAACTAGGCTTTCATCCCAACTAAAACGTTGTAATGGCCAATGAAAACACAGCAATAACAAGGTTTGAAGTTTTGACTATCAATTGCACCAAATTAGAAGAAAATACCTTTCGGATTGACAAACATGGCTTGTCCCCCAATACTCCGTATGGCCGGTGTTGAAAAAGGTAATTTCAATTTTTTTGGGTTTTTTTCTTTTCGTTTTCGTCTTTTCTTGCAGACGCTGCTGCGTGTAGGGCCTATTGCGTTACCAGATTGTCGAAACCATAATGAATCGGTGCAATTTGCTATAGTGTCAGACAGATTAACGCTGTTCACTTTTTCATCCGCTTGGCTTGCGTTCTCACCTTTATTTTGGTGCCACTTACCGTTAACGAATCCCTTTAATGGCAAATAAAAGTAATGTATTGTTGGCAAGACAAAATAAAAACGCTCAGAGCTCAAATTATAGAAATTATAGTAACATGACCACGAAAAACAAAATAGAAATAATAATAAAACACAACCGTAGGTTCTAGAAGTTGCCAGGCTGAAAAAAAATACAGCCAACGTTAATGTGCCGGTAAAAATGTATTTTTGAATTTACATAAATAAACGAAAAACATTAAATGCGTGTTAGTCAACATCATTTGCGTTTTAGAATTTCTGTGTGGTCGGGCTTCTTGCTTTTTTGGCATCCAGAGTTCTTTATTGCTTATGCTGGTAAGATGAAATGAGATTCAGTATTCTTCGTAGATACCGATTGACTAGTAGGGAGTTTAACAAGTATTGGATTATATCTGCAAACGTTAGCACCTGTTTAATACGCGAAACAAATATGCTAACCTTGGTATTAAATTGAACGAAGTATACTAACATTGTGTTTGATTTTTTAAATTCGATTCCCTTTTCTATTATTCACAATTTAATTTTTTTTTTTCTTGTTGACATTTATTTTTGTTTAAGATGTCATATCCCTACAACTATGTACACATCAGAGATCAGCAACGAGTATTCAAAACGATGAGTAGATTCGAGTCATACTTATAATTTCAGCTACTTATACGCATTCATACTTATTTTAATATCATACTCATACTACTCATATTCAAAGTTAGAAATACTCATCGTACTCATACTTAACAATACGCACGATGTTGTTGATTTCGACTCTCCATGATTCAACATATACACCAAGCACAAAAGTGTATTCGAGTATGAACACCACAATACTCGCTAGAAGGTTGTGTGTGTGCTTTACTTGCTGTCTTTGTCTTTTCTTTTCTCTTCTTTTGTAAATGCAACAATAACTACTACTGTAAATTTTGGTGAATGATTCGAGTGATTCGAATCTTTCGTAAGTATTATAAGTATTTTTCTAAATTTATGAATCTGAATGAGTAGGCGTATAAATCAAACAATGAATGGAATGTTTTGAGTTTGATGTCAACGTTGTACTCATACTCATTGCAACCTATGCTTATAAATGTTGTAGCGAGTACGAATGAATCAAAGTAGTTGAATTTTAGTACTCTTGACTCACTCATACTCAAAATTTCATAAGTACCTTTGAGTAGCGAAAATACGATTCATTGCTGATCTCTGGTACATATGTATAACTTACTCTAAGCTCTGCTAACCTGATATGTCTCTATTTTATCAAGTAGTACTATACCCTGTTGTACATTATTTTCGTTAAACTAACCCCATGAAAAAATATTCTTATTCTTATTCCCTCCTTAAGTCCTTATGTTCTAATGACTTCATAACATGTTACATCAAACATACTACCACCGATTATGACGACCATTACGTATGATTTTGACTTTATTTAACACGCATTATTAAATAAAACAATAATTTTATTTCCTTTCCCATCCATCGCATTAAATATGAATATTTTTAAATAATTATACGATTGAAGGAATTCCTCATACGGCCAATGGAGAACAATAACACAATTTAATGACTGACTGACTGACTTACATGTATTAGTAGTATTTATGGCATAAGTTATAAATTTAGGCTGACTTATGTAGTTCTTTTTCTCCTTCTTCTTGAACATATTCTTGTGGTCAATTTTCGTTAAGCAACACGGTAAACTTAATTTCAATTAAACATTGCGTGACACAAAATTGTGACATTAACACCGGCAAACAGAATGGGGGCGGCTAAGGAGATTAAGCGAAAGACGACATGCGGACGAACAGATGGTAGCATTATATAATTTTGGTTCGTATTAGTATTAAGTAAAGAATAAGGAATTTTTAATATTTGACGAAACCCAGTTGGAAATGACATGGAAGCATTAAAAACCAATGTATAGCATACAATTGTAATTGCAATACACTTTTAACACACTTTTTAACATTTATTTTGGTTCTAACTAAAAAATAAAATCACCACCAGTTTCACTTTATTGAACATTAATCTGTCCTTTGCGAATACTACATACATATTGTAACGTTTTTACTTTTAAAAACGTTTAAAATATAAGCTCGTAGATTGCAAATAAAATAAAATAAAATTTGGAGTTTAATTTTAATTGAAATTCTTTATTATTCGCACAATTCTGTGTGCCACTGTTCATAATTTGATGTAAACAACAACAATTGCTTTTCTTTGTTATTCCTCTGCTTACACCCTTTGCATAAACAATAACAATTACTAGATAATTATTCGACAGATTATTGTAACGGAGATCTACAAACCACAATTACTCTTTTCAAACGTACCGTGTCTTCAGACAAGACTGACTGAACTTCACTAACTCCATCGCCTGCTTTGCCTTGCCTTTGAAATGGCAGTGTTAAATGAAGATCCATTTGTCCATAGAAAAACAATTTTCATCGGCGAAGTTTAAGCACAATTGCCCGGTTTGGTAAGGATAGCAGCCAAATATTGTTCAAGAGCTGCCAATACACTGTGTATGATACTTTGGTGCAATTTGTAGGTCGGCGGTATCAATGAATTAATTGTGCTTTTCAAGAACGAAAAAATTGCAACATTACAGTCAATACAACAAGGTACAGTGACTGACTTTTTTTACACAGAATTGAAAAATGCGATTTGGTTGATATAGGCGATTTTCTGAGCAATTAATTTTACATCTTAGAGCAGTTTATTGACCGCCAAGATCATCGGATTTTAGTCCACTACATCAACCATTATTAAAATATCGATTGAAATTCTTGGGAAAATGTGTCAAAATTGAAGCTCACGGATGTACTATCTACGGCTCAGCTTCCAATAACCTTGACATGAAATAATATTTTAAAAGTAAACGGCAGACCTTAATTTATCATTCCAAAATAAATATTTCATTCATTATTGATTGTGGTCTGTGCTTTCTTAATATTTAAAAGCAGAATTGATGCTGGGTTCGTTAGATGGATATCATATCATGGTCCAATGGTTTTAAACTACAGTTTGTCTGGTGATGTTAATTTCTGGCCTCAGTATATGGCCTTCTATCCTCCTATGAATCCATTTACATATCCAGATTTCTTCAGCTGTTATTGAACATAAAATGGTGCTAGTTGTGGTCATAACACTTGAAAGGTCTAAATTAGTTTTTAACGGAATTTTACGATTAGTACCTTCCAAATAACTGTCGAGCTTTGTTTAACGATTTTCATTAAAGAAAACTGAGATTATACTGTGTACATACCAAAAATCGGTTGAATTCATTGCATTGCATTTGGGCAATTCACACGACTTTGTGTCGTGTATGTTGTATTGAATACATTTGGTTGTTTGTGAACGCTCAGTGCTATACTGTATTGTGTATTTCGTATTCCATATGTATTTTATTGGCATTCAAACAATTTGATAGCACGAAACCAAAGCAATTTTTGAAAAACATATGAAAACATATACAAATTTTTTTCATTCACACAATTTGATAGCACGAAACCAATACAACTTTAAAAACATATGAAAAAATGTGTATAAGTGTATCGGATTTTTACATGAAAATTATCAACAACAAGCATACACTGTTGTATAATCGTCCAACAATACACTCAATACAACGATACAACGGCTTGTGTGAATTGACCAATTGTTTATTGATAAATCCAGCTTGGTCTTATTAGACGCCAAACTAACACCTTTTATGTTTGGCTTTCGGTGCTCTGTTTTGTATTTATGTTTTGTTCACGATTGCTAAAGGCCGCAAAAACTCGTCAATGTTGTAGTTGAACAACGTCACGATTACAAACGCAGAACGATCTTCCGGAACGATTTCTCAAGAGTTCACGGAAAATTACGTCATGGCTTTTATAATCTGTTGCATTTTCGATCTCTGGTTGGTTAACAATATATTGAAAATTATTTTAACTGTATTGAGTTATCGGCATCTGTCATAGGCTCACAAAGAATCTCAATAAACCAAACGCTTCTTTACCTCTGAAAGTAATTGTGCAGGGTTCCACTGTAAATAGTAAACTTAACTTTGGTTTAATAAAGATTTTCCCTCACAAACAAAAAAGAATGCCCACTGAACACGTGAAAGTCAATTTTCTTCTCAAATAAACAGAACTTGTTTATTTTGTTTTGTTTGCCTGTTAAAAAGCCTATTGTAGCCCTTTCAGTTCACTTACTTACCTAGTTGTTCATTTCAACTTCTAACTCAGAAACATGACTTAGTTTCTCTCTGCACCCATGTTGGGTGTCTTATTTTTGTCCATGAGTGGAGGGACCGACAATTCAATGTCGACTATGAACGATAGATTTGAGAAACTGTTCATGGCAATGTTGTTTTATTAACTCTGAGTTTTTGCCAAAAGAATACTGAGGGGAAGTTCGCCAAAAGAAATTCAAAAAATTACGAACTTATTGACCGTATATTCCCTTCACGCTCAGACTAATAGAAATAGAAGTTGTCACGATCAAAGTCAGCTTCGCCTGTATATTCGTGAAAAACAAGCAAATCCTCTAAACTATGACATTTAGCAACACTTAGTCTAGTATATGTTGCAGATGAAGGATTATATCATGCATCCTTGTTATACGATGGTTGCGATAGTAATTTTTTAGCTCACTTGTTTTACATACCGAGTATATTATCTTTTGATTTTGACCACTCTTTCCAATGGGGTCCTTTACAACTACACCTTAAATTGTTTTTAGGAAATAAAAGGAAAAGAAGTGGAATTTCTTTTTGTGTATTATACGGTCGAGAACAACAACCCGTATAAATATTTAGATTAGGACACACACACATACAAAATACAGTTTAATGTTAAAGAAATGCAAATAATGTGTCACGAATAAGATGAAGACAATACTACACTAATAACATACATACGTACATACGTACATACAAAAACACATAAACTCACATACAATTAAAAGTCAAATTAAAATAAAGAGACAGACAGACAGAAGAGAGTCTATAGTAGAAGAAGAAGGTTGCAACACACAAGGAGTGCCCCTTTAATAACAAGAATTTCTCTCAAGAGACTTTAAGTAAAACAATGGCAATGACAACATGCCACAACACCAACAACAACAGTAAGTCACAAGAAAATAGTTTTTAAACACAAAATATACACACACACACAATACACACACACAGTACACATAATACTTGTACAAGTAATTAAAGTATTTAAGCTTAAAGTACATTCACGTAACGTATGTATGTATGTATGTGTGTAATATGTGTAGGTAATAACGAAAACGTTAAGAAATACATTTAAATGGAGTGTGTGTGTATGTACATATATGTATGTATGCATGCAAGGATACTATTGTCCTTGGAATATGTGACAATATTCACACATGGCTATCACTACACTAGCAACACTAGCCTTGTTGCCATTTTATAAATTTACTTTGATGACGCCAAGTCTCTGTGGCGTCTTATTTTATTTCATTTCATTCTTTACATTTGTATTCTTCTGTTCTCTTTCTCTCCTCTCCTATCCTCTCCTCTCCTCTTTTGTTTTGTCTTTTTTTTTTGTTTACAGTTTACAATGTGTGTGTATTATTATTATCGTTGTTGATAAGGATAATGAAATCCTTGAGGTAAATGACTTGAAATATTTTAAGTTCTACACTGGAGAGTGGGGCAGTTTACTAGTTTATAATAAACAATTACAAGGTGTTTGCGTATGGTTACAAAAAGAAGAATTATAACAAAAGGTGCGGTTTAAACTCAAAACAATTTTCATATTTTTAAGAACAAAAGCTGATAATGGCCATGTGATATGAGACATTTATTCCTTACAACTGGTAACGTCTTTGTTAAGGTGTACTTAAGAAAATTCTTGGTCAAATTCTTTAGTTATTTAAAGAGTTTAATTAATTAATTCTATGATTAGAAACATTTAGTTAACGATACTTTGTTTAGTGAAGGAACAGGGAAAAGCTAAAGACAAGTGAAATTAAAATAGAATTGTACACTTTAACAAAGTGATTATACAATGAGTATTACCTGGAAGTCTGTCATGTGATGTGCAGAGACAGTAAGTAGGGCATGTAAAACACAGTATAGTGCGAGATGTCTTAAAAGAAAATATTTCTTGTTCAGCTTCCTCCATGAGCAGAACGAGATCGTTGCGCCTATTTAAGTATAGGTTAGGTCCAATATAGGCCACAGTTTAGGCCCAGTAGGTTACCACAATTAATGTCCAACCTGTCAAACATTTCCAGGATAAATCCTGCTATTGCAGCAATCTTTATATTGTGAATATCAGTCAAAAGTTTAAAAACACTCAGGGGACTATACTATGAAGACAGTGTTATCCTACCTACAGCTCCTACAGAAGTCATTTGAGTGTTTGCTTATTAGATGTGAGGCCTCGGTTCAAATGCCCAAAAAACACGATGAGCGACTTATTGTTCTAAGCCTTCAAGCCGAAGTGATTACTCGTCAAAGATATATTGTGTGGACACTATACCGAGTTGAAGATATTTTAATAAGGCAGGTTTGCACAACTTAATCTTAAAGAACTCACTCACAGAATCACTTGTGTGTAATTTCTTGAATTGCCACCATACACCATTTTGTTTCAGCAAATAGCTATCCTGAGGCCCTTTGTTGCCATGTTGGTGTGGATTGGCTTTCCCGTTCAGGAGAGTAGCTTCTGCTGCTTCGTATAAAAAGTTTGGAACGTCATAGGTCACTAGTAATTTTACCATCATGTTGCACTTTCAGAGCATAATCCCTGGGTGACTTGCAAAGAATTATCCCACAAGAATTCTACATATCATTATTTAATGATTCCTATATATTTTAACTTCAGATTCCGTGATTTTTTCTCTCACAAGTTTCGAAAATTTTTCAATTAGATCCTCAACTTGGACAGACCATTGGAGATAAGATGGAATAAAATTTGGGTACATACCTTAAAAGCACTGACACTGAGGCCTATGGGCTCTTGAAAGGTTAAAACTTCAATTCTCCTTCCAACGCTGTGTACTTGGAGTCATGTATTACTGTACCAATCGTGTTTAGATTGTAGCCTTTGTTTATCATGAAGTTGCCGTCGATTAGAGATCCTATTTAAGTCGTCAGCTCTTCTCATAAATGGTAAATAGTTGAACACAGTAACTTGTAAGATGTAAGTGTTACGCTTGACTTCGCATTCTCGAAATCTTTATAAATGTAAACATCATCGTTTCCATTTATTATCGTAGAGTTTGTTGTTGTATTTTTGTTTATCATCTTTTTTATGATGGCGTTTGTTGTTATGGTAAGGAGTACGATAATTTGTAAATAGGTTTGTTTACTGCACTGTTTTATTTTTGTAGGTTTTGTTTATACTTTTAATGATAAGCGATGTAAAAACAAAACACCAGTATTTGGATTTTTTATTTTCGTAACATAAGATTCAGGCACAGAATAAATTTTTCATAACTCTTTTGCATTACGTTTTGGTTAATCCTGTATTATGCAGTAGGTTGTCCGCTTCAGACATTTCAACTCAAAAGTTTATTTTATATGATCACAAAATTACGCTGCAACAGCATAAAGCTGACAATCTTCTATCTGATTCCGATTATACCAAAAATATTTGATTGTTTAAACATACAAATAATGAATCTGATCAACGTATCGCCGTACATTGCATAAATTTCGAATATTATGTACGTATGTTATGTTCAATCAATGCCAAATAATCAATGAATTTAAAATTAAATCAGTGGCAACATAATAAAATCAATGGATTTTAACTGGATTTAAAGCATGAGAAGGTTTTTAATGCTTTTAAAATATAAGAATTAATTTCAATTCTTATAATACGATACTCATTTCGAAAATTTTTGTTTTTGCTAATGCTCGATGGTGTTTAATTTAAAGGAAAGAAAACTTAACAATTTTCTACGAAATCGAACTTCTATTGTAGTTGATACAAAAACTCATTATTTCTAATGTTGTATACAAAGAACAGCCAAAATAATGCATTTTTAACACAGAAACGTATAGGCAAACAACACAGCCTAAAACAAATTCCAGTCAGTCAAAAAAAAAAAGAAAGGAAAAAACATACTACAAAAACGCATTGCAATTTTAGATTGCGTCTGGTTTTATTTCTTTTTTTTGTGTATTTTTGGTGTAGACATGCAATTGAAAGTGTGAGTTTGTTTAGACTCATACTTCGTGTTCTTCTTTCTCAGGCGATTATTACGTGTTTGCACAGAGTACTGTTGTTTTTTTTTGTTGATTTCCTTCTAAAGCTGCCATATATTTATCATTATCGAAGTCTAGCAGTCATTTTGATTCTTTTTTTTGTTTTTTATTTTGGTCTTCTTGTCTTGTTTATGGCTGCCGATGTGTTTTAAAAGATTTGGAGAATACAAAACAGAAAATACCGTTCATATGTGCATGTGTGTGTATAGTGGAGCATAAGAAAATTCCTCTTTTAATTTTTATTCTTCAGTTCAAACATACATTTCTATTTACATTCATTTGTTCTTTGATTTTGTTTATCCAACTGCATGTCCTTTCATACGTATGCTTGCCTGTACGCCCTTGCCTCTACTATGCGAGAATTGCACGTTTATGCAATCGTAGACAGACGGACAGACAGACAAACGCAATTAACTCTTACTTAAACCTATTTTGGCAAAAAAAAAAAAAAACAAAAGAAAAAAAACAAATCAAAATAAAACTTTCATTCAAGCAGCAGAAGTTTTGTATTGCTTTAGTGCTTTTGCATGCACTTTTAAATTCTTTCTTTCACTCACTTCACAGACACACTCACAAATAATTTTTAATTCTGTTGTTTTTGTTTTTGTTGCTGTTGTTGATTGTTGTTGCTGTTCAAGTCTATTTCTTAAAATTTGTTACCGTTTGTTATCATTGTTATTGCATTTCACATGTATGCTGTCTGACTACGTATGTATGCTTGCCAGGCTTTTCATTTCAAATCCTAAATTCTTATTCAGCTCTTGGGTGTAATTTCATGTTTTGTTTTGGGCCTATTTTTCGGAGAGCAGGTAATAATGCATTTTATTTGTTGGCATGTTTAGCATTCAGATTAGGGCGGCATTGTAATGAAAAAGAAACAAGTGGCTGCTTTTGATAACTACACTAAGTTACGCTATCAAGCGAGGTTAGTACTACAAAGACGCCACAGTGTCAAGGACAAGTTCAATAACCTTTTTAAAATAAAGACTTTGAATATCTTTCGATACAATATTGCAGAAAGTTTGCCGACTACACTCCCATGCTTAAGACAGTAAAATGACTCCGACGAAGTTAAGCAAACTATTGATAACTTGAACTAGGGTCCGACAAATAACTTTTTTTTTTTTGAAAATGCTTTAAAAAAAAAACTACTGAATATTTTCTCAAATTTCTTTTATTTATTTGAAAGTACAATCCTTCCGGTTAATAATGGAAAATAATTTCATTCAAATGGCTGCCTCGGCTGGCCATGCAGTAGCCTACACGATCGGTCCAATTTTTAAGCACATTATCGATTGTGTGCAGCTGGATTTCACCAATGGCTTCACGAATATTGTCCTTTAAAGCGTCAATTGTCTCTGGCTTGTCGGCGTAACACTTATCTTTGACGGCACCCCACAAATAATAGTCCAACGGTGTCAAATCGCAGCTCCGAGGTGGCCAAACGACATCAGCACTGCGGCTGATAATGCGATCTTCAAAAACAGAGCGCAAAACATCGAGTGTAGCTTCGGCTGTGTGGCACGTAGCGCCGTCCTGTTGAAACCAAATGTTGCCAATATCCTCCTCGTCAATTTTTGTGAACAAAAATTCGTTCAACAAGGCCCGATAACGATCGCCACTCCTTGCTCATTTTCGAAGAAAAATGGCCCAATTATGCCTCTGGACCAAAATCAGCACCAAACAGTGACTCGTTTTAGGTGCGTCGGCTTTTCAATGTATGCGTCCGGGTCTTCTGTGCCAAAAATGCGACAAATTTGCTTGTTTACATACCCACCAAGATCAAAATGAGCTTCATCTGAAAAGATGATTTTTTTTGCCAAAATCGGCATCTTCTGTAAGTCGATCGCAGGCCCACGCATTGGATTCGTTCAGCGGAAGCATAAAACTAATTATCTGTCAAATCAGACATGAGCTAAGTGTTACCATTCACGAAATAAGCACTAGTTGAAAAAAAAGTTAGATGGCGGACCCGATACATGAATAGCAAACATGGTGGCACTCGATTGCATGCTCCAGACTATCTGTCAACAAGAAAATGCCTATAAATTCCTGTAAGGTTTTGAGTATAAATTGCAATATATTTAGAAACTTCCTCAGTTCGGACATTTTGAAAAGTAGAAATATGAACAGGAAAATAATTCTTTCGGAGGTCTTCAAGCAAATGTTTGATTTATTTTATTTAAATTTTAAAATCATCGAATTCTTTAGTAATAATCGTTTTTGAATATATTTCTCCAATAGAATAGAAATCGCCGTAGTCTAGTAGGCAGTGTATTGACTTATTAGACGTAAGGCCACGGTTCAAACCCTTGGCCAGACATCAAAACGAAATATGAAAAAAATATTTCTTCAGTGACTTCCTCTCAACAGATTTCTAAGAAAAACTCTGAGTGGAAATAAAATTGCCATGAAAAGCTTCTCAAAAAAAAAAAAAATCCATCGTTCGGAGTCGACTTTAAACTGCAGATCCCGCCACTCATATATAAAAATTCACACACAACATAAGTGGTGTGAGAAACTAGGTCCATAATCCTGACTGATGGGTTGTTATGACCAATTATGTATGTATGTATGAATATATGTTTGCTTTCTGCAACAATTATTCAATTTACTAAACACTAGGTGTTACGAAGTTGTCATGGTAAAGGTATTTCTATAACTTGTACTACCTGAATACCTTTGTACAGAGTCTTGAACAGCTTATAGAATATAATGTTTCTGCTGTTCATCATTCGTAAGAATCGCACGTAAGGCTTAGTACCATAGAAACTCAGATACCAATCGATTAATTTCCTCCACTTCCGCATTTCTACAGCTCCTATAGATGTCATCCAAGTCATCCATCATCTAAGATGTTTTCTTTATATTCTCTTTAAAGTAATTACTAGCACAGCTGAGTGCCACCCTAATGTTATCGTAATTGCAATTTTTGGTTTTTCTTTTTTTGTTCATTTTGTTCCTCGAGAAATTTGTATTTTAAATTGCATTTTTCATTTGTTGCCAGGTTGTGATTCTATTTCATACGTTTTCGTAGTTCATTTTCAAATCAATACCAAAACAGGAACTTATTTTATTTTATATTATAGACTCTTTGTTGTTGTTGTTGTTGTTATTGGTTTATTTATATGAAAGTGCACCCCTGTTGTTGCAATTATGCAATTTAATGGTATTCCATTGATTCCATGTTGTGTTTTTGTAGTCTTTCCTTTAAAAGGATATTAAAAACGAAGATGTATCGCCGTTAATTGGTTTACAATTGCAGACAAGTTTTTCGTCTTGCATTTTCGTTTGAGTAGAAGAAAACTTAAAAATTACAGTGTCTAGTGCAAGCAATAGCCGCCTTTGTGGTGCCACAAAACACTACCGTTTAATAAAATTTGTTTTAATTTTTGAATTTGAACAAAAGTAATCGCAGTTCTCATGCTTGAAATAAAAATGTTTGTGTGTAAAATATAACGAATTAAAGTAAAAATTAAATCATTTGGTAAACACACTACTTCATAGAGAGATCCCCAAAATAACAACTTACATCTTCCGCAGGGTGCACTGTTATTCGGCAAGCCTTCAATAATGTTCAGGCCAATAAAACGCAGTCCTTAGAGGTGTTATGTTGACCACATGATAACAGGAATTGACAAATAAATTGTGGTGCATATAACTCAACTACAAGCAGCAATGTATGGAACACCACAGAGACATATTTTCACCTTTCTTGTGGATTTCTCCTGTTCAATTTGAGGATAATAATCCGCTGCGTGTGTTACGTGCTCACACTTTAAAAAGTTAAGAATCCGAAACATCTACGCAAGAAAGCGAAACATTGCATAAAATTGGCTACGACAAAGGTGTCTGAATATGAACCCGAATATTTTTACTTAAAAATAAGACGAAAGTAGTCAAAATAACAGTTCCCATTTTCTGCATGATAGGATTATCCAGTGGTCTCACTCTAAAAATGATCTCCTCACGCCTCAGCAGTGTATTAGACATCATGATGGAGAGAAAATGCATCATTAGAATATTTTAAAGTGTTCGAAGAATGTTTTGTTTACGGAACCCATCTAACCGATTGAGTTACATGTTAGCTATGAGACGACGCTTGCGATATTTCGTCTTCAAGCTTTGGAGGAATGGATCAACCATAATATACATACATAATTGGTCATTACAACCCTTTAGTCAGGATTTCGACGTAGCTTCTCACACCACTTATGTATGTTGTGTGCGTTAATTTTATACTTGAGTGGCGTGACCTACAGTTTAAAGTCGACTCCGAACGACAGATTTTTTTGAGAAGCTCTTCATGGCCATTTTATTTACTCTCAGAGTTTTTGCCAGAAATCTGCTGAGAGGCAGTTGCCGAAGAAATATTTTTTTTTCATATTTCGTTTTGATGCCTGACCTGGGATACGAACCCGGGCTTTTCGTCTAATAAGCCAACACACTACCTACTAGACTACGGCGTCTACTCAAATCGTATTACCAGACACTAATTGAGATATTGGACGGGTACTCGCTTAACGTGGAATTATTTAACGCATCACTCACGACCAATTGCTTCACTTTGATAACAAATCGGCTTTGTGCAAATGCGAGACCTGGAGACCTGTTGCTGAGCTTATGGCAGAAAGCACAGAAATAGGACATGAGCGGAGTTTTACAGAGAGATGAAACAGAAATCAAACTACGGCGCCGGTTACCGTACCATGATCTGATCGTTCAAGTATAGGTATATGCAATTGGAGAAACGTAGGCTATGGGCCAATGACAATTTTGTAAACTTGATGTGTAGGAATTTGAATTTCTTTTATGGTTAACATAAAATTTGAATTTTTTTTATAAAATATTAACAAAATATATTGACCATATAGTGTTGGTAGTCGCCGTAGTCTAGTAGGTAGTATGTTGGCTTATTAGACATAAAGCCCGGGTTCGTATCCCAGGTCAGGCATCAAAACGAAATATAAAAAAAATATTTCTTCGGCGACTGCCTCTCAGCAGATTTCTGGCAAAAACTCTGAGAGTAAATAAAATTGCCATGAAGAGCTTCTCAAAAATCTGTCGTTCGGAGTCGACTTTAAATTGTAGGTCCCGCCACTCATGTATAAAATTAACGCGCACAACATAAGTGGTGTGAGAAGCTAGGTCCAAATCCTGACTGAAGGGTTGTAATGACCAATTATGTATGTATATAGTGTTGGTAACTTCTTTAGGTCTTATGCAAAAGGAAGTTTAAAGATTTATTAAAACTGTTGATCGAAAACTGACAGAAACCCTAAACAATCTGTACGTAGAGGAATAACAAATTGAAATCATGAAAATATAATTTTTTTTCTTTTTATTAGTTTTCTGCAAAATTAATGCAGAAAACGCTAAAATGTACAAACGGAATTGAAAATGTAAATTAATAAATGACATGGACAAAACTGCTTATACAATATGCAGGTGTACACGTACATATATACAAACATACATACATACATGCATACAGACAGGCATACATAATATATTCAAATATTCTATGTATGCATACATATGCATACATATACATATTCTTTATAGTATATGGATTTATATGAATGCAGGCATATACAGAGATAATCTATAGATATGTTATATACTACATATATATAAGTATATTCACATACATATGTACATACATACATACGTTTGTGATAATATACTGTACTATCATCTATGCAGTATAATAATGTTCATGTAGATGAGCAGAAATACAATCCAAGCCAATCCAATGCAATCCCATCCAATCCATTTCAATTCAATACAATTCATAGATAAACTATGAGTCTAGGACAAAACAAGTTAAGTCTGCTATTTTTGTATTGTGTTGCCTTATGTTGTTGTGTTGCAGGTTTTGATCTGCCTCGTAGTGGTACGTTATATTAACACCGCTATATACGAGGTGTAGTGATTAAAACTCTTTTGAAAACAACCCCAAAATATTGTATAAATTTTATTCAAGACTTAGAACAACTGTCTACCTATAAAACTCAGATAGTTGCTGCTATATAAATACCATGTAATCTTCGGACTTAAGTGTACATCAGCTAAACATTTCGCTTTTTGTTTTTGTAGTGAAGGTAGAAATCTTGCACAGGTCGCCTTTAATGTAGGACATGACTGGCTATGTGGGAGAGCGCAACATTGTATAAAATTGGGCACGACCAAGGGGTCTGAATATGAACCCGGATATTTCTACTTAAAAGAAAGATGTAAAGCGGCCATTATAATAGTCTCCATTCTCTATATAAAGGGATTAGGATATTGAACCAGGTGAAATACTTGGGCCTCACTTCAGAAATAATCTACCGGCTCTACAGAAGCGTAATAAGAGCCATACTAAGTAATGTTTCACCAGTGTGTCCATAAGAATATTTTAAATGGTTCGAAGAATGTTATGTTTAGGGATAAGTAGTGTGAACAAGACGAGGACACTAGAAACAATATTCTCCATTCAATAAAAAACTACCGGTACTGTTTTATGCTTCTCTGTTCTTTTACATAACATAATTGGTCATTACAACCCTTCAGTCAGGATTATGGACCTAGTTTCCCGCACCACTTATGTTGTGTGTGTTAATTTTATAAATGAGTGGCGGGATCTACAGTTTAAAGTCGACTCCGAACGAGAAATTTTTGAGAAACTGAGTTTTTGCCATAAATCTGCTGAGAGGACGTCACCGAAGAAATATTTTTTTTCATATTTTCGTTTTGATGTCTGACCTGGAGTTTGAACCGTGGCCTCACGTCTAATAAGCCAATACACTACCTACTAGTTTTCGGCGAGTTCTCTGTTCTTTTAACAACGTTTAATTTACACACGTTATGAAATCTTATGTTTGCACAATAATTTCCAATGAAAAAATGCATCTGTAGCTGTAATTACAAACTTGTCCGCTTCACCTTAAGTCTGTGGCATACGAACCGTACATGTTTCATGGTTTTATCCTCTTCTTGGCACTCTAGATACAGTGTGTCATCACTTCCGCATCTATAAAGATAACTGCTGTATCCTCCAAATACCGTTAGAAATTGAATTCGATGACAGATGACAATGGCATATTTGTGGTGTATACATACTGCCTCTGTGGGGTTTACTTCACCTTCTGGTTATATATGAAAATTTTCGTGAAATTACATTTATTGGCATTATGCCTACCATAACACTTAATCACTCAACAAATGTGGTGCAATATCCACTACAAAACCGGACTCAACTTTCTTAACTCAACTGATGATTTAAGTCACAAAATAAAGTCATTGGAACTTTGAATTGTTGTGGATTTGTTACCTAAAGCTAGGCAAATTTACAAAAAAATGTATCTAAAGCTCTGTATTTAGTAGAACTGCAATTGCTATGTTCATTAAGACAAGACTACTGTGTTGCATATATTCAAAAAATATAAGCCTGGCATAAGCCGTTAATTATGGATATACTTGGTTTTCTCCTTTTTTTATTGTTTAAGTCTCATTCCTGTTTTTCAAATGTACAGCAAACTGTTCTCATTTAACAGCTTATCTGCTAGAGTTGCCACATTTCATTGTCTTGACAAAATTTCTTCTGTTTATTGTGTTTTGGTTTACTTATTATACTGGGTTCAGACATGCACCTTTATTGCGGCATTATTGATCTCAATATTTCATATAAAATTTCAATTAATTATTGCTTAATAAATTCATAAATTGTTATAATATTGATTAAAACTTTAAATACAACACTGTCATAAGTACGTTCAGTGAGCATATTACATTTTTCTATTGATATATAACAACTCAAATGTAAACAACGACAAACAAAAAATGGAAGGTCAGCAGAAACGTTTGTTTTTTATTTATGTTGTTGTAGCAATCAGCTGTTTTGTTTACCAGCTGTCAAATAAATTTTCTTATATTATATGTCTGAACGCTAAAAATATTATTCTCAATAAACCGAATATTGATTTAATTAAGCTGACCATACGTCCTCTTTTTTAGAGGACAATCATCTATTTTAACTGGCTGTCATCTATAAAATTTATGTCCTCTATCTGTCATCTATTTCTATAATCTGTCATCTTTAGTCATCTAAATTTTTAAAACCTTGATCAATATTTATTTTTGTAAATTAAAATATATTTTATTTTTTCTGCCAAGTCGTATGGAAAATGTCGTGCCGTGCCGTGTAAGTTAGTGCAATGAGTTTTTAAGTTTCGTCATTTTTTTTAAATTAATTTTATATATTTATAAGTAAATCTAAATGTAAGTTTTTATATACATACATATGTATATTATTACTTTTATTTATTTTACATACATACACAAATTTTTCTGTAAAATATGTAACAAAATGTTGAATTCAAATAAATTGTTTACTTTTTTCTGTATGTCATCTATTTTCATTTCCAAAATCTTTCCTTTTTTCTTTATGTCATCTATTTTCATTTCCAAAATCTGGTCGCCTTAATTTAATAAAAGTGCATGTCTGAACATAGTATTAGTTGAGTATAAATCTTTGGAACTTTGCGCACTCTGTTCAATTCTTTGTCAAGAGATGATGTTGCCGGATTTTCTTTTGACGTCTTTGGCGTTCAAAGAAATAAAGTCTCTTAATTTTTTAAAATGCCCAGCAAACATCTTGAAAAATTGCTTATTTTCTGCTGTATTCGAATCAAAGATGTTGGATTTTATAAAGCATTTTTGAATGTCCAAACAAATAGAACTAGATTCAGAGTAAAATTGTATATCACATCCGCCTTCTTTTAAGCGGCACATATTTTGTTTCACTTACAAATTTACAGGCCACTAAAAAAGACGCAAATATTCGTTAAGTGGCCATAGTCTAGTGGGTAGTGTGTTGGCTTATTAAACGTGAGGCCTCGGTTCAACCCCCAGGTCAGACATCAAAACGGAAATAAGAAAAAATATTTCTTCGGCGACTTCATCTTAGCAGATTTCTGGCAAAAACTCTAATTGTAAATAAAATTGCCATGCAAATTTTCCCAAAAAAAAAAAAAAAAATGGCGTTTGGAATCGACTTTAAACTGTAGGTACTACCACTCAACTGTAAAATTAACACACACAACATCAGCGGTGTGAGCAACTAGGTCGTAATCAGAGATCAGCAATGGATCGTATTTTCGCTACTCATAGGTACTTATGAAATTTTGAGTATGAGTGAGTCAAGAGTATTAAAATTCAACTACTCTGATTCATTCGTACTCGCTTCAACATTGATTTATAAGTATAGGTTGCAATGAGTATGAGTACAACGTTGACATCAAACTCACAACATTCGATTCATTGTTTGATTCATACGCCTACTCATTCAGATTCATAAATTTAGAAAAATACTTATAATACTTACGAATGATTCGAGTCACTCGAATCATTCATCAAAATTTACAGTAGTAGTTATTGTTGCATTTACAAAAGAAGAAAAAAGAAAAGACAAAGACAGCAAGCAAAGCACACACACAACCTTCTAGCGAGTATTGTGGTGTTCGTACTCGAATCATACTTATTTTGTGCTTCGTGTATATGTTGAATCATGGAGAGTCGAAATCAACAACATCGTGCGTATTGTTAAGTATGAGTACGATGAGTATTTCTAACTTTGAATATGAGTAGTATGAGTATGACATTAAAATAAGTATGAATGTGTATAAGTAGCTGAAATTATAAGTTTGACTCGAATCTACTCATCGTTTTGAATACTCGTTGCTGATCTCTGGTCGTAATCCTAACTAAAGGGTTGTAATGACCAATTATGTATGTATTCGTTAACAATTCCATATCAGCCGTAAAGTTTGAGACAGCCTTATCTTTAGTAACTGAACCATCAATGTAATCACATTCGGAGCATGGATATACATATGTATGTACATATGTACATCGAACGTATCGTGAACGATTGTAATTGTAATAATACAGTCCAGTGTGCATTTTCTTATGCTCTTAATGAATGTGTTTCCTGTATTGACACACGATTATTAACTACGTTCTCTAATAAGTTTCAGGCACATTTTCTCCAGTTGTCTCTGTCACCTAGTCCTTACATTTGGCCCTTACACTAGACTTCATTCTGCATTGTATATGTAATGTGGCACTAACGAATCTGCCCCAGAACTCCAATTACACGAAGCTTTGTCTCTAAGGTTAGAGGACGTGTACTTGTCAGCTAAGACAAGTACAGTACCCGGAGGTCGAAATTGACCCATTGTACAAAAGCTTTGTCTCTAAACTCTTCCCCGATTATTTTGGTACCATGATCTGTTCAGTTCAAATGTTTTGAACACTTTATATCCTCCTGTATGTTTACAAAAGTTGAAATTCTAATTTTAATTGCTTAGAGTATCTGAATTGTTATTGTGAAACTGCTTAGCATTAACACGAGCCTCGCACTTGACTTCAAAAGCCAAGTTAATCAAAGGATTTTAATTTTTATTGTAAATATTTTTTTTCTTTTTTTTATACTTTTTTATTATTTTATTGTTTCGAATACTTTGTTTATATTTTTTTAATAATATTTTTTACATTTTTTTTCTTCCAACACTACAATTACTTTACAATTTAATGTAGAAAATACGCAGTAAATTCAAGAGAGTGTTTGTGAATGTTAGTTGCGTTGTTTATATTGAGCCTGGCAGGGGGGGGGGGGATGGATTGCTGATGGTCAATCATAGATAATGATGCAACAACAATAACTACAACAACAAATATTATATTCAACATTGACAAAAGTTGTTATTCAAGTCCATGCGTTTGAGAGACTGTATCTGTTTTATTTTTTGATTTTTTTCTTTTTGCAACAAAGCAACACAAGAAACGCATATAAAAGCTTTAGGCTTTATTGCACAAAGTTTGAAGCAATTTTTATTGCAAATTACATGGCGAATAGAACAGAACAGAAACTAGTTGGGCCACTGCATCCATCCATCAGTGCTTGCGGTGACATGTCAGGCCATGCCATGCCAAGCCAAACCAAGCCAAGCCATTCCATTTGTTTTAATTCTTGTGCTCGTGCATTAAATGACTGACTGGGTGATTTTGATTATTTTAAAATAACCACCGCACGCATCTTACTTACCCGTCAATGTTGTATACATTTTGGAGGCGGAGCATTTTTTCAGTTTTTTTTTTCTTTCTATTTTTTGTTTCGCTTTGCCATCCATGCTTTGCTTTGCTTTGCTCTACAAGTTTTATTTTTTAGTTCGTTTTTTTTCTTTTTTTTTTTTTTGGATGCAAATTTGTTTTCTCTTTTTGATTTTTATTTTTCTTTTTTTTTTTGTTTTTATTTTAAACGCAAGCGCGCATTTTTAATAACCAACAAACTACTACTGATGCTGCCACAAATGCAATTGTTGTTGCTGCAACAGCAAATCCATGTTATGAGAATGCGAAAATCATGTGTGTGTGAGTGCATTATTTTAGTTGCTGCTGGTTTTTCTTGCATTTTCTTTTTTTGTTGTTGCTTTTTAGTATGCAAAACTGCATAGGTTGCACAAACCCAAAACAAATGGAGGATTTAACAAACCCAAACCGTATGCAAAATACAGCGAAACAAAAAAATACAAAAACAAAAAAAAGAAAAGTTGAAAGTGCAATGCAGCAATGCAAAGAAAAAAGAAACAGAAGCAGATGATGATTTTATAAAAAATATAAACGAAACGCAACATATTTCCAAGCAATTTCTATAGCAACAAAATAGGCGAAAAGAAAGAAAGAAAAAAAAAGAATCACTCTTGTATTCCAATAGCATATTTGCATATACAATGTATGTATATGTGTATGTGTATAAGTGCGAGTGTGTTGTAGTTTACAGCCACACGAACATAATGTACGTGCTTGTAATCCAAATGCGGGTTAGCAAAAACAAAAAATTTCTTTCTTTCATTTTTATCACAGCGACTATGACTGACAACACCACTGGTGGCCAATACAAAAAAGGAAAAAAAAAAAGCAAACGTAGCCCTTATTTAGGAAACGCAACAGTCATGTTCAAGTAAAGGGCCCAGTTGGTCAAAATCATTGAAAACTAATCATTTCTGAAGTTTAGAAGCTTGTTAAGCATTATCGTTTGAATGATTTTTATTACGCACTTCCTAAGACAATTTTCATACGACCGCACCACACACCACGGCAATGTGAGATTGGCGAGAGCCAAACAAATGATCACACAAAAACTTCATTAATTGGAAATTGGTAAGATGGGGTAATGAATCCATTTTTAGAGACACCACAAAGATCTGGCACGCTATCTAAAGAACCTCATCGCAGTGATAACAGATTACTGGCCACTTGGTGTTGACGATTTCTGTAGAAGCTGCAGCAAGGAAGAGGAGAGACTACAAAACATCTTCTCTGTCATTGTCCGACAATTGAAAACCTGAGAAAAGTAGACACCTACACACATTTAGTGACAAAACATGTCGAGTCAAAGACGAATTGTGAAAAGTTCACAGCTTCACAAGACTCTCGGGATGGTTGAGAGATGTCAACTAGGAGTTATTCTTTCAAAAGTATGGGACTGGAATTCGACATCTGTCAAACTAAGTTGTGAAAACAATTTTTTTTTTTCAGTTGAAAGTCTGACATTGACGAAAACGGATCGCTTAACTATCACACAACGCATAAAAATTATCAAAACCTACTACAAAAATGGTGATTCTGCCACAGCCACGTATCGAACAAAATTTTCTTCAGCGATGAAGCACATTTCACACTCGGTGGGTATGTTAATAAACAAAATTGTCGTATTTGGGGTTCTGAGAATCCTCAAGTAATTGAAGAGAGGCCATTACATCCACAAAAAGTCACTGTTTGGTGCGATCTTTGGTCGAAAACGACGATGGAACGACTGTCACCGTCAATTCGGAGCGTTATGATCATATGATAACCGACTTTTTTTTGCCTGCTATTGAAGAATACAACTTGGAGAATATGTGGTTTCAACAAGACGGTGCCACATGACACACAACTCGAGCGAATATGGCGAGACATTTCCTGGCCGCGTAATTTCTCGTCGTGGCGATATCAACTGGCCACCAAGATCATGCGATTTGACACCATTAGACTTTTTTTGTGGGGCTACGTGAAAGACCGTGTTTATGCAGATAAACCTTCAACTCTTGAATACTTAAAAACCAACATTCGTCAAGTTATGGCTGAGATACCGCCCAATATGTGGTCGAAAATTACCTCAAAAGAATCAATGCTTGCAACACTTCGCGTGAAGGTCATTTAAATGCTGTATTGTTTCACACATAATGTCAACGTTCAAACTTTACAATAAAAAAGAAATATCATAAAAAAAATATTTTATATGTGTTTTATTTACGTTTACTTTTGAAATCACGAAATGGATAACCCGGTATAACGGAATAGGTAATATCGGTGTTACAAAGGGGCTTTATTGGACCCATAACCAAACCAAATAACCAAAGTAACTTGCAACACATTAGTACAGTATGTATGTATTTAAATAAGTTTTACGTTTGATTTTGAAAGAGTTAAAGAATGAATCAAAAATGGCAACTAAAAGTTAATTTAATACTGATCAATACGTGCATAACACAAGGTAAACATACATAATGGGTCATTACAACCCTTCAGTCATGATTACGACCTAGCTTCTCACACCACTTATGTTGTGTGCGTTAATTTTATACATGATTGGCGGGACCTACAGTTTAAAGTCGACTCCGAACGACAGATTTTTGAGAAGCTTTTCATGGCAATTTTATTTACTTTCAGAGTTTTTGCAAGAAATCTACTGAGAGGAAGTCGCCGAAGAAATATTTTCATATTTTCGTTTTGATGACTGACCTGGGATTCGAACTCGGAGCTTCAGTCTAATAAGCCAACACACTACCTACTAGACTACGGCGACTTCAACACAAGGTAAAGCGAAAGTAAAAAACAGCGGAAAGAGCTAAAGTAGGCCATATGGTCCTTATGGAAGCCAAGGGAACTGTTTCAGTATTTTCTAAGTATTATTTTGTTGTATCTGCATATCAAACAAATGTCTATAACATTGCATGGCATTGCAAATCTTTCATGCTGCTGCCGACCCGTAAACCGCACCAAACTATGCATTTTAAGAATATATTTTCAGCTTTTGAACTACCTCTGGCTGCTCTTCATAAAAAATTTGGCAATCGTGTTTGTTACCACATCCATTGAGCAAAAAATGAGCACCGTCGATTAAGAAACGTATTCGATGGTATAAATGTTGGTAATGATATCCAAAGCTTTGCAAGTTTTGCTCCTTTACTCATCAATTCATGGTCAAATAGTAAATCTTAGTGCATTTTTAATATTATTTTTAATGCTGAAAATTTTTACACTAAAAACCGAACCTTCAGGAGTTTATCTGCAATGACACCAAATGTCATGGAAGCATGCCAACATTAAAGCTATCGTCACACCAAAAACTTTCAAACTGTTAGCACCTAGTGTGACCGATAGTTTATTTTTATATGCTATGGGGAGATCTTATTATGAATTCGCACAGATTATCATCTATTTCAGTACTGATGTATTAAAGTAACACGACAAAATCGAGTATGAAACCTTTCTGAATCGATTGCATCATAGATTGTTCCTTAAACTACCGTTCATTGTAACATAATTCAGTACAATGGGTCAATTTCGACCTCCGGGTATTGTACTTGTCTTAACGGACAAGTACACTTCCTCTAACCTAACATAATTCAGGTTGAATAATGACTATACAGACAGTCGCGAAACAAATTGAGCAACGAAGAATATTGTGCTGAGCAGCACAATGGCATGAGAATCTGCATATCAAACTGCAGTTTTTCCAAGAATGCCGAATATATCTCCAGCAGATAGCGATGGATTTAACTGTTATCCCCAACAATGTAAAAACATCGCTGACGCCTTTCGAAAGCTAGCACTCTCTGTTGAGCGATCACACAGACTTTTGTCATCCATCGCAAAGGAAAGGTGAGAAAATCGAAACACTTATATAGAGACCAGATAATTCCTACATTTTATGAATATATGAACACAATTTGATTTAAATGTGCCTATTATAGTTTATTGTATGTATATAAAACCCTAAACACAAGCCCTAAACTTGAAAATACTTTAAAAAGACTTTCACAGAAGCTGTCATGACAAGAAAAAAAAATTTCACTGTCATTATGCGGCACTTGATGACACCGAAAATATTTTCGACAAAACTTGTCCACTTAAATATAAGTTGAATGAGATATATGCTTTCACTCTTGTTGCGTGCGGAGGTCCAATACGGAGCCCTCAATGTCCGACATGTTACAGTGCATAGGTATTTCAAACACTTCGATTAATTTGAGTATTATAGGGAGTCTCAATCTTGGCGGTAGCAGGAGATTACTTGCAATATTGCTAGGCTTTGCTACACACATATACATACGAGAAGGATTGACACTGTTCTGTTGTTAAATCGTAAAATAATGATTATCACAGGTCACTATGTTTTTGGTAGGTATGCAGACAGATTTGGCTTGTAGTTATGTGACCGAGTAATAGGAAGAAACTGTCTCTCACCTCATGTGTCAGTGCACTGCTCTTGACATAAATTGATGGTGGTTTTTATCCTCTCATTTTCTGACATACCCGACCGACCTCTTAAATATAAAGATTGCTGCAATAGCAAGATTTTCTCTAGGGAACGTTTAATCCCCGGATGGAATATTGACTGTAATATTACAATGAGCCTAAATGTTGGCCCTTCCATCAAGGAGGTCCGCCATATTACCTAACTTAACTAATTAACCTACCTATTAATGGCAGAGGGAAAGAGAAAGGACCTGCTGTACATTCATTTATTTCATACCTTCTTGAAGGTACAGAAGGGAACAGATGCTGGATATCCCCGTCATCATCTTAATATTTCCAGTTTTTTGGAAATAGGCTGTCCAGAGAAACAGGCGATTGATTTACTGTAACAGTTCCTTTGCCCTTTTTGGTTGTCTACATGCAACACTCTCTATAAGAACATATTGTAAGAAACTTAAATTTTGCCCCCAACAGGAAGCCCTGTCTGACCTTTCAATGAGGTTGTCTGCTGATGATGTGCTCTCTGGATGTCCAAGAGTAAGGATAATGTATTCATTGGCTTTAGTTCTTTAAATTCTAAGACGGTTATAGAAACTTTCTTGTCTTCTTCCATTTGGTAATCGAATGATGTGTGGATTCTTAAATTGTGCAATGTTATCTGTAAACATGCGATCGTTCTGCTTTAGAGAACTTGACTGTTTTAAATCATTAGTAAACCGTTCCTTAACCTTATTTTTTAGATTCGTTAGAAGATCTCAAATTTAGTTTTGTATTAGCCATGTCAAGAGCATGATTGTATTGACTACAATGACAACTTATCACATTGCTGTAATCAAATTATTATACCACAGGCTCAAAGCCTATGAGCTACAGCCGCAACTATTCCATCGTGGCCTACATTGTCACGACCTGACAAAAGCAAGAAACCATGACAAACCAAAAAAAAGGAAAGATTTCTGGTTTCTCTATGTATAGTTTTCTTATTGTTGTAGTTGTTGGTGTTGTTCTTGTCCTTGTTGTTGTTTGGAGGCTATTCTATTTTCTGTTTTTTAGTTGTACACCACACCACACCACACCCCACCCCACCACACAATACAATTCAATATTATATGTGACGACCATCTCCCATTTGAGATTTACGCGTTTTTATTTTCGTTTTTTTTTATTTTTGTATTTTTACTTTATATGACGGATTTTGTTGTTGCCGTTGTTGTTGTTTGTGTTGTTGTTGATGCTATTGCTATTGCATGTTACGTGTTATCAGATACAGTTTGGAGTTTGAGCTTAAAATCTACCTTGTGGCACATGTTGTATTTGTTTGCATGCGGCAGCAATATGCAACAACAATTCGGTACACGTCGCAATGCGTCATATGCCTCAAACTTTAGACATTCGCCAGCAACTCTATGAATACGACTTCCTTTACGTCCTTCCAACACACACACCCCCCCCCAAAAAAAAAAAAAAACACACGTACACGTACACACAGGCAAAAACTGCTGGAAGTGTTTTGCAAGTGTAGTTTTGACGTGTGTATGTGTGAGTTTTTATAAAAAAAAATTCGCGGAAATAAAGTGCAGTTTTTTTGTTTATTTGTGTTGAAGACCCAAATAGAAAATACGCTTTTACATATACATATGTGTGTATACATGTGTGTATAAGTTGCTTGAAAAAGGCGTCAGTAGGGTCAGGTTATGTGTTGTTGTTGTTGTTGTAGTTTTATCAATGCATTTTGTATGCACAAGTATTTGTTTCTTTTCCCATCTCTGGGCCTTCAAATACGAATGCATTCTTTGTTTCATTTTTGTTTTGTTGTTTGGAATTTTTTTTCTGTTGTTGTTATTGCATATTTTATTGCAACACTCACTCACACATTGGCGTTTGGTTTAGTTTGCTTATTTGCTACACCCCGTAAGCCTTTCTTACCTTACCTTGTGTTTTATTTCTTGCAAAATGCCAATATCTGTGTGAATGCGATTCGTTTTCTTTCTCATTTTCAAATACTTTTTTTTTTCTTTTTCAATTTCATTGCAATTTCGTTGGTTGTGCAACTGCATTGGCTCGATTCGCGTTTATCAAATTCCCTCTTTGACTGGTGCTGGCAGGATGGCGGGAGCGACATAAAAGTCCATAGTTTAAGCTGTTGTGTAGTGTCGCCTCTATGCAGTCTATTTCAGTCTTGTCTTATATTTCACTGCACTGGCATTTATTTTTATTTATGCGCGCATTCAGCGAACTTAGTTTTTTGTTTTTCCTTTTTTTTATCATCATCATGCCCATGAGGTGATGCATCATATTTTGTTTGTTTTCTTGTTTTTGTTTTTGTTTTATATGAACAAACAGGGATTTTATCTTTCAAAAGCCCTTATCGCTCAAATTTTCTTTATATTTCACGAAATATCGCAGTGATTTAGTGCTTTGCAGGGCTTGTCTTAAACACTTTTATGTTGTCGCGAATTTTTTTTGCTTATTTTGTTTTGTTTGTTTCGTTCAAAGCAATTTTAAGCTATAAAAGTTAGGAATTCTCACTAATTATTATTGCTTTATATGGTTTGGCAAATTGCAAGTATTACAGAATTAAATTTAATTTCAAACATATTACAGTGGAGCAAAGTGAAATTCACACTACAATAAATTTTTAAGAGAACCGGGGACCAATCAATTGCCTTGCTAAGTGAGGGAAAATAGTTAGTTTCATTGTAAACTTCCTTAGACAATTAAAACTTTCCTTTTGTAAACTTTGACTAGCGGATAAGTCCTTCTAAGTTAAAGTCGCACAGTCCAAACTTTGAGATCCGACAGTAACATACATAACATAATTGGTCATTACAAACCTTCAGTCAGGATTTCGACCTAGCTTCTCACACCACTTATGTATGTTGTGTGCGTTAATTTTATACATAAGTGGCGGGACCTACAGTTTAAAGTCGACACCGAACGACATATTTTTGAGAAGCTCTTCATGGCAATTTTATTTATTCTCAAAGTTTTTGCCAGCAACAATAAGTGCAAATAGTAAAGTTGCTTTGTCAAAACCAGCAACATAACGTGCGCCTCAGAGTGTGCAGTAGAATGCGACTCAGTCACAAGGCCTTGGCTTTGTACTCGTACGAAATTCAATTGACTCAGGCACTGAAGGAAAACGATTATAAATAATGACGTGAGTTTCTGGAATATGCTCTAGAGCAGCTGGCAACTGGTCTCAATTCACATCAAAAAGGATCTTCAGCAATGACGCCAATTGCTACGTGAAGAAACAAAATTGTCGAATTTTTCGACGATACAAATTCACATGAGATTTAAGAGCGTCCGATGCATCCCGAATAAATCACTGTTTGGTGTGGATTTTGAACAGGCATCGGTCCATGTCTTTGAGAACGAACAATAGGTACAAGATTACCAATTTCTTTAGGCCAGAATTATCAGATCTGGACAACAACGACATATAGTTTCATCAAAATGGCCCAACGTGCCACACAGCTCAAGTAATATTTTATATTCTGCTCGAGTAATTTGAGGTCATGGTCATCTCCAATGGAGGTGATACCGAGATCGTCGATTTGACCCCTTTAGACTCTTTGTTGTGTGGTTTTCTTAAACCGCAGGTGTATGCGAATAAACTACCCAACTACAGAAGTCAGCTTAAACTATGCGGCAGATCAACCAACCAGCGAAGCCGTGGCGAACATTTGATCGATAATATATGCCACACATAAAGGCATTCATAAGGCTATCAAACGATGAACTCTCATACACAGATTGTTTAATTTATATTTAAAAATAGAAAACGCCGTAGTCTAGTAGGTAGTGTGTTGGCGTTATTAGACGTAAGGCCACGGTTCAAACCCCAGGTCAGACATCAAAACGAAATTTGAAAAAATATTTCTTTGGCGACTGCCTCTCAGCAGATTTCTGGCAAAAATTCTGAGAGTAAATAAAATTGCCATGAAAAGTTTCTCAAAAATTTGTCGTTCGGAATCGACTTTAAGCTGTCCCGCTACTCATATATAAAAAATTAACGCACACAACATAAGTGGTGTGAGAAGCTAGGTCGTAAGACTGACTGAAGGGTTGTAATGACTAATTATTTATGTATGTATGTAAATAGAAAGCGCTTAATAAAAAAATTAAATAGAAGCAGCGTATACTATACTATACTATACTATACTATACGATACTATACTATACTATACTATACTATACTATACTATACTATACTATACGATACTATACGATACTATACTATACTATACTATACTATACTATACTATACTATACGATACTATACTATGCTATACTATACTATACTATACTACACTATACTATACTATACTATACTATACTATACTATACGATACTATACTATACTATGCTATACTATACTATACTATACTATACTATACTATACTATACTATACTATACTATACTATACTATACTATACTATACTATACTATACTATACTATACTATACGATACTATACTATACTATACTATACTATACTATACTATACTATACGATACTATACTATACTATACTATACTATACGATACTATACTATACTATACTATACTATACGATACTATACTATACTATACTATACTATACTATACTATACTATACTATACTATACTATACTATACTATACTATACTATACTATACTATACTATACTATACTATACGATACTATACTATACTATACTATACTATACTATACTATACTATACTATACTATACTATACTATACTATACTATACTATACTATATTATACTATACTATACTATACTATACTATACTATACTATACTATACTATACTATACTATACTATACTATACTATACTATACTATACTATACTATACTATACTATACTATACTATACTATACTATACTATACTATACTATACTATACTATACTATACTATACTATACTATACTATACTATACTATACTATACTATACTATACTATACTATACTATACTATACTATACTATACTATACTATACTATACTATACTAAACTATACTATACTATACTATACTATACTATACTATACTATACTATACTATACTATACTATACTATACTATACTATACTATACTATACTATACTATACTATACTATACTATACTATACCTTTATTATTAATAGTGCAGACAGATAATCAAAGTCCAATCACAGAGTATTCGAAATGTCGATTTTTGACTATTTTAGTGTCAATTTTCTTTTCTTGAAAATCGTTTTTACAAAATCAATTGCTTAGATCATGCGACTTGACATCGTTAGACTTTTTGTGGCATTTACTAAAGAGACTGATATTCGCGGGTATTCCCCTAACGGTGAAGTATTTAAAAGCCATTATTGTGAAAAGGATACCAATTTAATGAACGGATCGACTGTTGCACGCAATCCATGGGCGGTCATTTAAATGTCAGTGTATGTTCGCATATAACGACAATGTCCTTATGTTATAGTAAAATTAAAATTTCATAAAAAATAAATTTATGATGAAACTTTCTTTTTTTTTCAACAATTTTAAATATGTTTGAACCTTAAGGCCTCGTACGTATTAATTAAAGAAAGAAAGTTTAACACTTTCAATAGCCAAAAGGCTATTGCAAACAAAATATCCTTTTTTCTCGAAATAAAGTAACATTCGGCAAACATACATACTTTTGGGCTAAAAAAAAAAGAAAAAGAAAAACTTTTCTCAGCGATGCAGAAAACTTTGATTCAATCAAACGAAATTTCACAGAAACACACTTTATTTTTGTATGTACAACATCAAAGATTGCAAATTTTAACAAAAACAAGAACAACAAAACATATCTTAAATTATATAAAGAAAAAAAATTTTATACAAATAAAAACAAAAAACTTGAATGCAATTGAAAAACGAAATGAAAAACTGTACTGTAGTCTACAGGCTTTAATAGCGAACACAACAAATGCAGTTGCAACTTCATTCCCTAAATACGAAAAAAGGATACACAAAATAACTGAATTTCTCTTTCTAACTTTGAAACTTAATTGCAACACTACTCCAACACGAACCTCTTAACCATACTCTACCTAACCTCAGCTCACCTCACCACTTTTCACCACCCAACACAGCCAATATATGAATTGGATGAGACTGTAGATATGTAGATTGAATATACACATACACATACGTTATAAAGGAGAATAGTAGACTATGATGGTGTCAGGACTCACACGTTAAATTTAGAGAGAATGCAAACAAATAAAAACAAAAACAAAACAAGAGGGAAAGGAATGAAAAGGAAACAAACAGTAAAACAAACAGACGAACATACTTGCTTGCTTTCGTATGCAATGCAATGGAAAGTAAATGCTGGTCACTTTTGCAAAAATAAAATATGAAAACAAAAAACTAGTGGTGGTTATACATATGTACATACATACGTACGTACGAATATCAGCCTACGAGTGTACAATCAGCAGCAGCATCAATTGTAGATATTTATAGATCCGTATGTGTATGTAGTTATATGTATGTATGTATGTGTATATGAAACACCGATTGCAATTAACTAAATCTGAATGCATGCCATGATTGAGAGGTTGTTGCAAACTGCCCAACTGAAATGCCAAACAAAACCGGCTAAATTCTCCAACTCATCAATTTTTGTTATTGAAAAGCTGACCCTACTACCCACCCCTCCCCCCAATCACCCAAATATACCTCATGTGCATATACAATATAGCCCCTTATGCTATCATAAACACATGCATAGTAATATGTATGTATGTATGTATACATTTGTAAGTGTATGTGTAACATTAGATTGGATGGTGTTTAGTGTTAAATGTATCGAAATTTGTTTTATTTTGCCCACTACCTTCTATCACCTCCCATCTCCCATTCTTAAACGCGAGCCTTTATAACATTTTCGTTTCATTTTTTTTTTTTTTGCTTTTTTTGAATTTTTCTTTGGCATTTCGTTTAGGGTTTAGGGCAACTGAATGCAATTTTATCGGGCTAAACACGACACAAAAAGCCTACGCAATTTAACAAGTTTTCTAATGCATCAAGGCAAAGTATACGTATGGTTTGGTATATTCATATGATATTCTACACTTATATACACTTATTTTTGTATGTATGTATTGTAGTTTATTTTACATAGAAGAATCACCCAAGTTATGTGTTGGCCATAGAATTGCATCATGTATTGTATTGTTGTGCATCTACGTTGGCAAATTGCTAAGTGGCTATAATAGAAGTTGGGGGCAGAAAAGTAATAAATTTTGTTACATAAAAACGCAACCTAAGGGGGATTAGATAAGACCTTTTTCCCCTAACTATTCAAAATAACTTTGAGTTGCATTCAATAGAAAATCATATTATTTTAAGCAAAAAAAAAAAATCTTCAAATCTTTCCAAATCATTAAACAGTCCAATGCAAGAACCCATGGTTTAAATCCGAACATTCGAGACATTTCGAACAAAATGAAATTTGGAAAATATATTTACTTTGGTACTTCCTCTCAGCAGATTTCTAGCAATAACTCTTACAGTTAACTGCAAGTAAAGGTTATAATTCTGACCAAAGGGCTGTAATTACCAATTACACTATGCGACAAAATAAAAAAAATTAAATACACCCGGTTAATCTCATAGTGTAGGTTGTGAGTTTTGTTGAGTAGATCTCAAAAATATTTTTTTTTATATTTCTCGAACCCTCCAAACTTTTTTTATTTGATAAAAACTGTTTTTTTAGACTTTACGCATAAACTTCTGGATTACTCAAACATTTCTTACCCGATTTTCAAAATTTAAATCTTGTTGGAAAGGGGAGAGATGGACCTTTAAAACGCTATACATATATTTATTATTTGGCTTAATATGCTATGAGTTTTGATGAGGTAAACTTGGAAAATGCGAATTTTTTCATATTTTTTCAAGCTTGTCCGTTCATAGTAGCAAACTTTATTTAAAAAATATGAAATAAGTGATGACATTATGAAAGTGCATTATCTTGTGAAGAGATTGCCATTTCGTTTGATCAAATCAGACAAAAATTACCGTAGTTATTATATAAACAGTATAACAATCGTGTTATATTTTTTATATATGTCATCTCATCAAATGAACTTTTAGTTCAAAAAATTTCAGAATTTTTGATGGATCTTGATTGTTTATTACAAAGTGTGTCAATTTCACGTTTGAGCGACTACCGGAAGTTGGCCAATGTTTGCGCAAAGAGAAATAATAATATTTGCAAAAAATACAAATATTAGCCGACTTCTGGAAGTCGTGCAAACGTGAAATTGTCACATTTTGTAATAAACAATCAAGATCCATCAAAAATTCTGAAAATTTTTGAACTAAAAGTTCATTTGATGAGATAACATATATAAAAAATATTACACGACTGTTATACTATTTGAATTATAACTACGGTAATTTGTATCTAATTTTATCAAATGATGACTCAATCTCTTCAGAAGAGAACAGACTTTAAGAATATTATCACTTATCCTATATTTTTTTATTAAAGTTTGCTACTATGAATGGACAAACTTGAAAAAATATGAAAAAAATTCGCATTTTCCTAGTTTACCTCATCAAAACTCATAGCATTTTGAGTCGAATAATAGATATATGTACACCGTTTTAAAGGTCCATCTCTCCCCTTTCCAACAAGATTTAAATTTTGGAAAGCGGGTCGGAAATGTTTATGTAATCCAGAAATTTGTGCGTGAAGTCAAAAAAAACAGTTTTTGTCAAATAAAACAAGTTTGGAGGGTTCGAGAAATATAAAAAAGGTATTTTTGAGTTCTACTCAACTAACTGAATAACGTGGACTATGTAGTTACTCGGGTGTATTTTCACTGTCGCACCGTGTTATTAATCAAATCATATTGCAAAAAAAAAATATTTTTAAAAATTATTCTCCGATAACCTGAACTTGCCTAGTGTGAAATCTGTAAAAACCAAAAAAAAAATTCATCACGGTTTTTGAATTTTAAAACTTGGTAGACTTGAGTCCCCACCAATAATCCGTTCAGGAAGCATTCTCTCCTTTGGCCTCTGACACAGACAAGTTAACATTAATGACGAGCATCGTAGAAAGATCAGGCAATGCCACCTCTTGAAAGGAGTAGCAATTTTATTGCTCCGTCATTTGTTTGATTTCAGTTTTTAACAGCTGTGAACGGATATATAATTTTGAGGGCTCACTTCTAGTCTAGTTCATCTAAAATCCTCTTGTGGTAATATCACGAGTGCATATATCCGAATTCAATCCAAAGTGATTCTCTGTTAATATGATTCTATTAAATATTTTGCCAAGAAAACGTTTGGCAAAAACTTGATCCCAGTAACAACCATTAGTGTTGCCCTTCCATATAGCAATATGGCTGAATGAATGTCTCTACATTTTCAATGAAGGCATTAGACAGCATACTGTTATCCCCATTGTTTTAGATTTAGTACTGTATACCTATAAGCCAACCTTAGTCAAGCCAACACAACACAGCGTAAGTTTTCCTGCATGTTCATGATACTATACCCAAGTAAACAGATGTAGATGTTGATCATCCCAGCGATCATGGATACGATAGCGATAGCCATACATACATAATTGATCATTACAATCCTTCAGACACGATTTCGACCTAACTTCTCACACCACTTATGTTGTGAGCGTTAATTTTATACATGAATGGCAGCACCTACAGTTTAAAGACGACTCCGAACGACTGATTTTTGAGAAGCTCTTCATGGCAATTTTATTTACTCTCAGAGTTTTTGCAAGAAATCTGCTGAGAGGCAGTCGCCGAAGAAATATTTTTTTCATATTTCGTTTTGATGCCTGACCTGGGATACGAACGCGGGCTTTACGTCTAATAAGCCAACACACTATGTACTAGACTACGGCGACTACCAGTCCAGTATTATGTGACATAAGAGAGCCAATATCGTGCCTGTCTTTCTTTTTACAAAAACGTTTTCATCGAACAGGTTCGCACAGCTATTAGCATTGGAGTGAAAGCTTTCTGTAGGTTTTCTCAGGAATACCTTTTCATCTTACTGGGATCCCGAGAACTTCCCGTGACTAGACGTCTGTTCAAAGTGTTGAGTGTCATTCAAAAAAATTGATCCACAATTTTCCTAAGACTATTGACGAGATCGGCACATGCTTTCCACAACGAATAAACCACCACCTTCGTATTGTGGTCAATCAGTCGAGTTGGAGGGATTAACTATCATCTGCTCTGTGTGATAAGAACATGTAGAAATTTGCTGGAGTGTATAATGTTTATTGATTGTCAAAGCAAAAACTGCCAAAAACCAAATCAACTCTGAATTATATTCTGAAACTGCTGATGAGGCCACCGAAGAAAATTTCGTTATTGTAGCCCAGGAACATGCCTTAGATCGACTCAAGATTCCTAGCGGAATATTTCCATTATATGAAACAGATATAACTGATGTAACAGATTAATGTCGGTACTAGAAGAAAATATCATAGATTTAATGCTTGGTCCACTGGAATGTGATGTACAATGGTGCTGCCTGAAGGTAATTGGTTTTGCAGTTAATGTTGCATTGGTATGCATTGCAAAAAAAGTTACTTCAGACTGAAAGCAACACAAACGCTTATATACAGATCAAGGAACTTGGTTGACTATAAGACAGACACATTGCCAATAAGTACCCATAAAACGAGTAGAACATTAAGTTTGAACGTCAGTACGTGTTGTATGAAAATAGGATGTACCTGGACTATCTTGGTGTCCATAACAAATAATGCGGATGCTTAGAAAGGCATGTTAAACGGATGGGAAGATAAAGAGGGTCAAACATTTTTTTTCAGACTAAGTAGGTTTGAGGCATTCAAAACTTAAGTTAGGAGTATACAATCTTAGTCATGCATCACACTATTCAAGAATAAACTAAGGTTGATAACAGGTCTTTTGACGAAGCACTGCAGGCTAAGAGTACACTTATTCAGAATGGTGGCTGTCTCGTACCCAACATATGGGTTCTGTTACCGTGATAATAAATAATCAGAACACATTCTTGGAACCTGTGATGTATTAATACATGATAAAAGGAAACACCTGACACCTAGAAGCATTCTGAAAGTTGTCGGGGTAATGGTTTTGGAGAAAAGATAATTGCAATGCCCTATAAAGTTTAAGAACAGTACAATAGATCACATCGCGACGATTTCAGACAATGCAGCCTTCGTCATTGCTGGTGTGATACCTATTTCTCTGTCGGATAGTTGTAGCACTTTTGTAGCGGAACATTTCCAGTGGTCGACTAACATACCTTTGTTAACGCTTGAACTTATCACTTATATTCGACTTACGCGTTTGACGGAACATAAGATATGGTGACCTCGACCTCGACCTAAAGGTATAAATACCACACTGTCATTGACCGATCATCCCTGCTTCAAATCATGCTTATAACCATTGTAAACAAGACAGTGTTCCATTTTAACCGGCATATTTTCTTTATCAGCTCTCGCAAAGTTCCAGAATGATTAACGAATTCGGAAAGAAAATTGATTCATCTTGTTATACCAAAAAAATGTCACTCCGACAATGCTGTTGTCTTTGGATGACTGACAGGACGTATGTAACTTAAGAAAACTGGATCTAATTGAACCCCGTAGACTAGATCGAACACGCAAAAATGTCAATTTCTCTTAGATCGGCTGCGTCGGAGAATGTAGTTATTTGGTCGATGTGTCTAAGAGTGTCTTGCTATTGTCTCCTTAAATGAAAACATCGAACTGACATTCATTTTTTACACTAAAAGAAATACAGACATAAATCATGACAATTTATTTAATTTATTTTTATTTTTTTTTTTCTCTTTATGATTCTCTCTCTCTCTCTTATTTTTAAGTGTATTTGTAAATAATTATTGATGCTTCAAAATTATTCTAAGCACGGAAAAATGTATTGGTAGTCAATACATGTATTCAAAATACAATTGAATCTCTCATAGACCAACATTAATATACACACGTGCATCCGGTGGTCATCAGTCATCTATCCATCCATCCATCTATCCATCTATCATCTATGCTCGTCTATATATCGTATATAGAAAATATCTATAAAAAATTAAAATAAATATTGTATGTTCATATGTGTACATATATAAAAAAAGGAGAAATTATTGTAAAATATTTTATTTTTTTAATATTGAACACAACTACATGAAAGAAGTGAAATACAATACACATACATACATACATTCATACGTATACTATGCAATATAAACGCGAAATTCAGAGCTGAAAAAAATTATTACGCGTATATATCTCCCTGCATGGATGCATGTATTAGTGAACAGATATAATAAAAAACCATACCCCTACTAACTAACTAACTTCAACACTAACACATACTCACTATATTTTATCAACATCATTATCATCATCATTATCATCATTGACATCATCAACATTATGATGTTCAGTTTTCTGGTTTTTGGCATTTATATGTATGTATGTAGAACCTCTAGGGAATGATTGAGGACAGCTAAAGGGATAAGAAGGATGTAAACAAAGAATGCTTTTGGTTAGAACGACTATAATGGATTTTCTCTATTTAGTGGTGTTCGTTGGCACACACATGTGTGTGTTTGTGTTGGTTTAGTAACTTGTCATTGCGTTAGGTTTGCTGCGTTTTGTACTATTCGTGTGCGTTTCCTGCCTGCAAATGCGTTTGTGTACGTGCAATTGCATTACATTTTTATGCGTGATTTTATTTTGTATTGCCGGCCAATCGAAGGCTCAAATTTTTTTTTAATTTTTTGCTTTTTTGCCGGAAAATTTTTTTGAATCGTGAATTATTTTTAGGCTTATTTACTAAAATTTAATTCTTATTTACGATTTTTTTAATTATATACTCAATATGTACATACGTACTAAAAAGTATGTTTCTAAATAGGAGTCGTTGTTTTTTACATGGATAGAAAATCGTATGGGGCCTTCCGTTAAAACATAATTTAAAGCGCCCAAACAGCTCGGAATCGAAAGTGAAGTAAAAGAGCTAGAATGGGCAAAAACAATAGCAGAGAATAAAGAAAATAGCAGAGCAGGAAAAACAATTATGGGAATTGCGTCGTTCGTTATGTGGGCAAGTAAGTACGAAGGTTTACAGGTTTGATTATATCCCAAGTCTACTATAAATCCATTCTTTCATTGCTTGATGATCGACATTCAATTAGTTAATTGATTTTTGTTTTTGTGAAAAGCCAATACTAATGGGCATTTCAATTCATTTTTCGCCTATTTACTAAGGAAGCACCCATATCGTTGAAATCCACTCGCCACTTCATAGAGTAGAGTGCGTAGAGTGCGTGTACGTGTTCATCAACCATTTGACAGAAATTATTGGAGATAGAACAGGATGCAAATGAATGCATATGTGTAAGCGTTGTGGTATATTTCGCGACTCTTTTTTTTTTTTTTTTTTGTACAGGATATGTTTTGTGAAATTATGGAATTTATAGAACGACAAGTTGAAATGAGGAAAATCCACATACTACTGCAAATGAACTAAACAAATACACATGAACTTACTTAAACACATACACATACATATTCACTAATACTTACTTATGTGCATATGCATGCATGTACTCGAATGCATATTAAGTAGATGTTATATTTTTAATGCAGAAGTATTAGTATTTATTGTTGTATTGCTGCAGTTGCAGTTAAAGTACGTTGCAGCAATATACAATGCAATGCACTCACTTAGTGTTGCAACTAATAGCGTAGAAATTGCAACACCTTTTGCATACCACCTCCCATTCCATTTCCATAAACCAGATCTAAATAAGGAAACGTACATGTGTACGCACTGTATTATTGTTGTTAATACAATACGGTAATGACGCTGGCTGATGCCTACGTTGCTGATGATGAGTAAAACTGACAGAAGGGGCCATGACCATTACTATGCCATTCCGTGCAAATATTGTAAGCGACAAAGTTCAGTTCGAAAATAAAAATTGAAAATGGCATTAATGGCATGCAAAAGAAGTACAAAAAAACAAAAAGAAAAACAGCGAGAATATCGCCTCTGTACCTAGTTAGATGGCAATAGAGAGATGACGGCGACCACGAAAACATCGACGATGATGATGATGTTGTTGATTTTGATACCGTAGATGGGTACAAAACGTGCAATGAAATTGAAACCGTAAATGGCGAAAATAGAAAATCTATGTTGACTGACAATGGGACTGTGTGGTATTCAAAATGAAAACAAAATATTAAAAAAAATATACGAAGTTCATGATTAAAGTTTAAAAATTTCTTCAGTCTACGGACTAGTAAAACTGAATGTGGATATCAGGAAAATCAGAGCAGAGTTTATGAGTATGATAATTGACTGAAACATTTTTATATTCCTCATAAGCACAGTGTTGCTTAAAAAAAGTGTTTTTCCTGGCAAATCGATCATGAACATTTGCGCTCCATGAGTAAACCAAGTAAAAATATGAGTTCCTTTATATTTATGAAGTACATATGTATGTAGTACGGTAATTTCAATAAAACAAAACACAGCACTTTCATCTACTCCTGAACGCAACAAAAACACCCTAAAATATAATTCGAGACATTGATCTATCGGTTGTACTCCATTCTCGCTCGGTGCCGTACATAGTAAGAAGATCAGATGTAGTGAAAGATTTCGGCTCTCAAATAGATAGCGTCCGTCAAACCTAAAGTATAGATATTCACAGTCCTTAACCCAGCCCTGCAACCATCTGATAATCTAGACTGATCTACACATGCCTGCTTTTTCAACGAAATAAAGCTACGCATACGCCCAATAGCAGTTCCTGCGAAAGTTACTGACCATATTACCAAGACCAATACGCTGCACAAGAATATCCCATGCGATATGCAATGTTCAATAAAGGAGACAACTTCGCCAAGTGTGTGCTTTGATGTTTGAGTAGACCTTTCGTGTGTCCTTTATTTTGCCTTAGGACATTCACAATGCTTGCAAGTCGAACAGGCCTCAAACTGTTTATTTATTTCCAGAAATTGTCTCATAAATGTTATCCTTTGTCAACCCATTGTGTTTAGAATTGTTTTCATTAGCGGGCGAAAAAAAAAAAGTTGTGCACCATTAGATTTCATGCATGTATTTATGTTTGTATGTTGTTTGGAATGTATTGGTAATGGTATGTGCATGTATGTATGCATGTATGCAGATACTATGTGTGTAGACAAACAGCAGCAACCAGCTAACCAGCAGCAATTACAACAACGACTATAACAAGTGTAGAATGAGAGGGAAAAAAAGCGAAATTTATATAAAGAAAATAACACAGCAGCCAGCGATGAAACGAAAAAAATAGAAACAAAAACAAAAAACGATGACGGTGACGTTTAAACTAAAAGCTAAAAATGTTTTGTTATAAATGAATGAATGTATGTACATATATGTGTGTGTGTGTATGTATGTGTACAGTTAGTTTTCCGTTATTGTCGCTGTTTATAAATGGTGGTATTTGTTATTGTTGGTGTTGTTGTTGCTGCTTTTGTGTACATTTTTTTTGTCCGTTTTTATGCAGTGATATTTTTTTCACGTTTTCTTCTTTTTTTTTTTTTGGTTTTTTTTCTATATGTTGTAGTAGTTATTATTGCTGCTGCCATTATTGCTATGTTATAGTTCTTATTGTTGTTGTTGTTGTTGCTATTATCATCAACAACATTTTTATGTTGCAAATAGCCACACATAGAAATTTACTAAACGCGATTGTTAAAACGCGGCATTTTTTTAGTGTACGGCAGCAGGCAGACTAAACAACACAACAAATTCAAATTTTTATAATATAATATTTAAAATAAATTAATAAAACTAAATACAATACAATACACACATCATTTATTCTTTGTTTAGTTAACAACTTGCTTCAAAAACATTTTTTGGCATTAAAAAACTTTTTTAAAAAATTTACAACCAAAAAAAAATTAAAAATTAAAATCGTTCTGACATAATAAAATAAAATCAAAAGAAATCATTTAAGAGTAAAAAATTTTTTAATAAATTTTCGCATAAAAACTACAGTTTTTTGTTTTTCTAAAATTCTTACAAAGTTTCTATAGTTCGGTATCCAAAAAAGAAAAAGAACAAAAACATTTGCTTTGTGTTGTTAAAATTTTCTGTTCACAGTCTTTAAGTTAAGAACCCAGTTATTGCAAGTGCACAAAATTAAAAAAAATAGAAAAAAAATAGAAAAAAAGTGTGTTTATGTAGTGCAGAGAGACTAAAACGAGACTGAATTTTTTCCGTTTTCTTATTTCCATCCAAAGTGATTATTCGATGTGGCCTTAAAAGAAACATTTCGTTGAATGAATTTTGTTTTTATTTTTCTCTTATAACATCACCGTCATCATCTTAATTATCAGCATTAGCAATACGATAGAAAAAAAAAAAGAAAAGCTTAAGAAGTACTAACAAAAACAACAACAGCAGTAGCAGCAGCAGTAAGCAACAACAACAACAACAATAGCAACATGTCTTTGCCAATGATAATGAGTGTGTCTTCTTATGATTTTCCCTATAATTTTCAATTGCCCTTTTTCCTAAGTGCTGCCACACCATCTTGAGTGAAATAAAATGAAATTTTGTTTTCGATTAACTTCTTGCAACACTACAAACGCAAAATGCCGTAAAACTAGAAGACTTTCACAATAAAAACAAAAACCAAGAAAAAAACTCACCAACAAACCAAGAAATAAACAAAAGAAAAAATGTGAACATTTTTAAGAAAACAATAGATTTTCTTTGAATCATTTTTTACAGCACCGTTGGCCAACTCTATTTGCAAACAAACACAATAGAACTCGAAATTTTATTATTAACAAATAAAAACAGAACAGAACCCTCAAAAGAATAACAAGTAATAGTTACCCCGGCCTACAGTCTACGACAGTATAAAACACGTTAGCCATCCAACATAGTTACAAAGCGCAAAACAAAACCCCTTAAAAAAAAAAAATTTATTTTTAAATTTTTACATAAATTTTCGCAAAAGGTAAAGCACACGAAGAACGTCTGAATTTTAAAAATATCATTTAGTTCAACATTTTATTTATATAGACCGGCATTTCAACAAACACACACATTTTGATATACCAACCAACCGGGCCCTTATCTCATAAGTTAAACGACTTTCGGGTATTACCAGCAATATTTGGCTGTTTGGGATTTTTGGCAAAATTCAATAGAATTCAGACGTTAAAACAAAAACCAAAAAAAAAAAACAATTTAATTTTCAACTTTCAATCTCAAGGCAAGTTTTTATAAACATTTTGGCATTTTATCGTTATTATTATTTCTTTTAATTAAAAACAATCAAAAAAAAAAAACAAATTTTAAAGAAAACCTTTCGAACTTTTATACAAAAAAGAAAAAAGAAAAAAGAAAAAAATCAAATCAATCAAAATCAAACTACAAAATTACCTGAATCAACAACAAAAATGAAAGAAATTTTTTTATAAAACGAAAAAAAAAAAAACGTATTTTTGTTAACAAAATTTATTTATATTTAGTACAACTAAATTAAAAACTGCGTAACTAAAGTAACTATAAAACGAAAAGAAAAAACAAAAATTATAAAGACTAACAGACAATTATTCCATTTTGCGATTCACTTAATAAAAAAAAAACACCACCACTGTACGTACACGATAAACGATAACTCGCCATTAATTCACACGATCACTCGCATCACTCAACTACTCGATTGCACCTCATAATGTTAAGAATCCAAGATTGTGATAAACTATCTCAACAAATGATTTTTTACACAACTTTACTGACCGGTAAGTACCAAGGAAAACTTTATTTACAATTCTTATACAACATATCTACATACATGTATACATTATAATATTATACTTATAAAGCTTTAATTTCCTTATTTTCCCTTTCCTACTTTCTCTTTTATTTTTCCCTATCTCCCCTATTATCCTATCTCCTTTAGGACGTTTGTACAATGGGTCAACTTAGCCTTCGGGTACACGTCCTCTAACCTAAACCTAAACCTAAGCGTTTATTATTTATTTAAGCTGTGTTTTGGCTGTGAAATCTTATAAAGTTCCACTCAATTTAATTGCATTTCGAACATAACGCCAACCTAAATATCTATTGGTTTTATTTAGAATTTAAGAACTGCTTTGGAATCTTAAAGTTTTCCATAAAACTCCAGTGATGCATAGGAATAATGAAATATTTGTGTTGAAGTTAGAATAATTTCTTCAACGATTATTAAACGATAATTAAGAAATTTTTATTTGTAGAGCCCTAAAAGTAATGACTTAAAATTAAAAATTGTAAATACAAACTGCTTCGACGACTCTGTAAACAAATGCTGCAGAATGTTCTGCAATAGCTTCGGATTTAAGCTGAAGTTTTTGTTTTCATTTCTGAGACCAACATTTTGATTACGAAGTGTTTCTTTTTTTGTATTCTCACCAAGACTATATTGTTACAAAAATGAAAAATCTAGATACTGGTGTTTTGTTTTTATGTTAAAATTATAAACAAAAGTTACAAAAACAAAACAATGCAGCAAACAAACCTGTTTACAAATTATCATACTGTCAGTCTAGTGTAAAGACGCTGTGGGTTTGAAGAGAGTAATCGTGGTTTGAAGATCTCCATTACAAAGATCTGTCGAATAATTGTCTAGTAATTGTTATTGTTTATGCAAATGGTATAAACAGACGAATAACAAAGAAAAGCAATTGTTGTTGTTTACATCAAGTTATGAACAGTGGCACACAGAATTGTGCGAATAATAAAGAATTTAATTAAAACTAATCACAAATTTATTTTTATTTTATTACCGATCGACAAGCTCATATTTTAAATGTTCTTAAAAGGTAAAGACGTAATAATATTCTTACGTTCTCTGTAATTGAAACCAATGGGTTTTGTGTCAGTCACGCCAACGTGGTTTCTATCATCCCCACTTAACTGTTCTGCCATCAACGTTCTAATATTGGTATCCTGTTTAATTTTGTCCCCATCTGCGAAACTTTTTTCGTATTCTATTTATGGCATCGCTTTTAATTAATTTTTTTCATTCTTCAGCACTTTTACCAGAATATATAACAGCAGGAATAAAACGTTGTGTGTCATACTGCACTCCGAAACGATTACTGCATGTTTGCTTATCAAATTTCTGTTCAAAACGTGGGACACTTTATTCCAATCTAATATTTAAAATGTTTCAATAAGAATTCTGTCTGACTACTATTGGTTCCAACAGTCGACTCAGATTTGTTTTATAAATCTGTTAGCCTGTTGACTAGAAGAATAAAATTTTTCCATCTCTGGCCTTCCCGACGTTATTAAGGCTTCTTCAAAGGCATTGCAACTACAATTTATTTATTTCAGTGTGGAATTCACACAGAGACAATATTTTAAACGTTCTGGTGACCTCCTTCCTTTCGGTTTGTAAACGATATTCCAATTGATACGTGACCAAATGCATATGGTTACACGGTCAGTTCCGTTAATTAAACAGAGACTGTGACAAGAAAACAAATCGTGACTTTAGAAAGCCTAGTCGAAGAACACATGATTTATTGAAGTGTATCTAACTAAACTTAGCAGTAATGACGTGGCCAAAGAGGATTTCCGCAGGATTCTTAATGATCAGCTTCTTCTAATTTCAAATTGCTTTCAATTCATATAGAATAGGTAAGTGTATGCCCCATTAAATATGAAAGCCAGAGATTTCTCTTGAGTCGAAATGATTTCGACAATTTAAACTTTAGCCAAGTAATTTAATGTTGTCAACAAATTCTCCAAAAATTGCCTAAGGCTTGCAATCCACTATCATACCACTTTCTGTAGATTCATGGAACTTATGTTCAGAATGATAATTGCTTAATACCCAAAGTATGGATGCGGTAATAAGAAGAGCGAATCACCAATGCATATACTTGGAACTTGTAAAGCGTTTAAAATATTTCAGAAGAAAACTATACTTACTGACATCAGAATGCATCCTAAGGCAGATCAGGAGATTGGTTTATTTTTATGAAGATATCATACGGAAACGCTATATAAATCTCGGACAGTACAATTGGTCACTTGTCCGCGGTTGTTTAGTTCCTCAACGCGGTAATCCAGTAAAATACAACATCGGATCAACGCCTAAATGTTCTGAGGTCAAGAAGCAAAACTGTTGTCGTGCCTTGGGCAGACATAATTTACTCTTGTTGCACGTTATCCGTGCATCAGATGTCTAACAATGAAGAGAAATGCAAATTTATAGAAATCCTATTCCTCCTTTGATCAAACAAATTATTGCTTTTAAGTGGCGTTATGTTAGATTACTAAACAATTAAATCTCGAAGACATTGAAATCTAAATAAGAGTCAAATCATATACACCTAGGAGCACTGAAATTTCGATATCAATTTAAGTTTCTGATATTAAAAATGATTTGTTTAAAATCGAAGAAAAAGTTTTGCTATTATAAACCTGCCATTTCCCTATAAAAAATGCTTTAAAAATATACATTTTGTATGATATAAACTAGAAGTCTGCCATATTGACTACCGTCTATACTGTAGTAGTACAGAATATGCTACACGAAAGACTGTGTTAAGAATCTAAATATTATACCTACTACGCAGGGCTTATTTTAATGATCACACGATACGTATGAGCAATATTTACTTGTTAAAATCAATAATGAAGTATACGCACCCATACTTGGCAATCCAACAGCGTACTTTTGTTTAAAAATTCCAAAAACGTTGAATTCGTTTGAAATGAGAAGTTATCCGTCGGCTAACATCATCATCGAACATAAGCATTTGAAATTGAAAATACTCGCAACAGTCTGCGCGAGTGTCAAACATGTTCCGATGATTTGAATAAAGTTATAGAACAGAATGAAACTGAAGATGTCTTAACCTTTTCATATTATTTCTAGATGTTTGATCGGTATCTCACCAGTAGTACGCTAAAGTTATAATGCATCTCCACAAAAAATACAATATACTGACGTATCCAGTGAGCCCATAATAAGCTTCGCTGCTAAAGACATTGTTTCGCAAGCATTGGACGTTTGTCAGTATATTCGTGGTGATTTCATAGCAAAATATGGTTTCTTAGGCAATAAAATGCACTGAAAGAAAAAGTCTATGATCTTGTATAGTCTATCAAAAATGAATCGTTTTAATAAAAATTCACATACGAGCAGTGTGACAAAAGAACATGCTCTTCATAGTTTGCAATTGAAGAGACTCATGGCATGGAATTCAAAAGATGAATTCATTCACATTTGAGCAATTATTTTTCCTTTTACTACTAGTAGTAGTAGGGTATGGCTTCCACAGACCACCTTCATCATAGATTGCTAATGCAATGTTTACACACCTGCACATATAAAGTCCTTCCTTTGGATTATCATACGGGTCACCATTTTACTCGAGCAGAAATCTTATGATTGTATCGGGTCTTCTAACGATATGCTGTCATTAATGCCATGCCTTTAGTTCCACAATTATTATCTAATTTGCTGAGGTACAAAAAATAAATTATTTGATTAGTTCTTCGAAATCTATTTTTTTGAATTTAGAAATTCAGACTCTCCAATATCTCCAAATCTATTTTCTACAGATGTCAAATCATTACTGCCTTACTCTTGATTCTCAATCATGATGTGACTTTCCAAGTTTTCTTATTTTTTCTTATTTGAATTTTTTTTGCTTTTGGAAAATAAAGAATTATTGACGTCATTGACCTTGTGTCATCTCAATTGCTTTAAGAGTTCAATTTTAGGGCTGCCAAAATGGAATCGCATTATTTTTTTGCTTTAATTTAGTCTCATTAATTGTGATTCTCCAGTTAAGCAAGTGATTGATCTACTGTGGTGCTAGGACAATAAGGAATGCTTAAAAATTTATTGGGTTCGTCACATTACGTTAAGAGGTGGCTCTGACTTATAATGTTCGTAGACGATTTTATTCTTGCAAAGATGTCAACGATCAGACTGATTGATCTGTTTGGAAAGAAATTAAAGAGTTTTTGTTTTATTTAACAAACCATGATAAACATTTTGCGTCTTTTCCCAGATTTCAAACTGGCCTGCTCGGGTTTATAGACAAGCCGTTTAGCCACAACACGCCACATCAAATGAGACTAATGTGATGAAGAAATGGTTTTCAGATGCTTCGGTCTTGTGCAATATTTTTACTATTAAGGGCCATTATTACAACTTGCCGTTAACTAAAGAGAGGATTTTAACGGGCAGATAAATTGTTTTTCATTACTATGAGTACCCAATAAGATAGAAGTGATCGTTAAGCTAAAGGCAAGATCATCCTAGCTTTAAAATTTAAAAGTCACTTTATGTTTGAACTTGCCATATCATATACTATTTTCGATATGGCAACTTCAAATTTAAACAAAATGAGCATATACAACAAAAAAAACAAAGTCCGCAGTTACCACTGCGTAAAAAAAAACTTGTTTAATTGAGCAGTTTTACCGACTTTGCTCCGGCACTGGCATATTTTAATTTTATTTTATCTGTAAGTTGTAATAACGAAAATCAGTTAAAGGTAACTTTACAGTACCCTTTAGCTAAAGGTACCTTTAACTAAACCCAAGTTTAACGGCAAGTTGTAATAATGGCCCTAAATGATACACAGTTTCGCCTCTATGCTGCTATTGGTCGGCTCCAATATCGGGATCGCACATTAGCTCTAAGCGTCCGATATCACCATAAAGCCTGCGTAGTGTTGGCTCATCGCAATATATTTTCACTCTGGATATTGGCATCTAGTTTGTCTAGTTTGCCTACAAAGCTCATCTGTGGTTATGGTTTTGTAAGCAGCGATTGAATAAAATTAAATCGAGTTACTGTTGTAAAATTTCTTTTCCTTTAGACTCTCAAGCTATAAACGTTTCCAAATTTTAAAAACGTGGCACTTAAAAACTTAGTTTGGTTTGGACAATTTCTAATTTCATGCCTCAATCTTCTATCAAAAAAAAATTATTTCTCTTGCAGTACCCCAAAGATCTCTCAGTTAAACCTGACTGCATATTTTCCTTACCTCCTTTATTCCAAATTGGAATGGCCATTATTTGTTAAAAAATTTTAATAAAAAAAATTAATTAAAAATAAATAATAAGATTTAAAAACCAAAAAATTATGATCAATTCTAATTTATTTTCTGTTGAAAGAAAAACTATTCGATTAAAATTGTTTTTTTTTTTAGAATTCTTTTGATGTTAATTAAAGTTTCCCCGCCTTCAAAACAAAATTTTCTACACTTTCTTGGGTACTACCCCTAGTCTGAGATATATTTTTTTTTATTTTGTTTTTCGATGCTTTAGAAGTTACACAAAACAACAACAACAGCAATATCACAACCTAAAAGAAATACAGAGTATGTATAAGAAAAACCCCCCCTCTCATATATGTATATTGTATTTGCAAAAGAAAACGGAAAAAATACAACATACCACATGCAACATGCAGCCAATACTAAAATGCATTTAGCACAACGGCCACCAATGCATTTTTTTCTTTACACACTCTACTCCTTTCCAACAAGACACTACTCTACACAACATGAACACACACACACATGTACAGGAAAAACGCATAAATTCCCTCTCTCTTGCACACACAGACGCACAGGCACAGGCACAGGCACAGAAGGAGCACATGAGTTTAATGCATATAAAGAGTTGCCTTAGTATTGGTTTGTTTTTATTTAGATGTTGCATATAAAGTGTTGTTGTAGTGTTTGTACATTTTTTTTTTTTTTACTTTTTTCGTTTCCTATTTTTCGATTTTTCTTTTTTCTCTGATATATTAGTAACAGAAGGGACCTGCGCATTAAAAATGCATTTAAAATGCCCCTCCAAAATGCAGCGTGTGTATGCGTGTGTATGCATGTGTGTGTATGTATATAGTGTTATCAAATAAATAAGTTTATGAGAGAGTGCACAGAGAGTGAGTAAAAAGAAAATTTGTATGCATACAAGTGGGTTTTTGAGAAATGAGTAATAATGTAAACACACTAGTGAGTGTACGTACATATGTATGTACGTACCATGTAATGTATGGATTTGTGGCTGGTGTAAGAGAGTGAGTAACCGGCTTTTTTTGTAGCTGCTGCTATTGCGACTGCATTTGCTGCTGCACTTTATGTACGTTATGCAGTTTTGTTGCATTTTGCAATAGACTTTTTTTGTAACGATTTGCTGTCTCTCTTTTTCTTGTAAAATTTCTTGTTCTTCATTTCTGTTGTATTTTTTTCTCATTCTTGTGTTAAACAGTGTGCGTAAGCGTATGTTTTGTTAGGCCTAAGAGAGGGAGTTTTAAGAGAGTATGTGTATGAGTAAAAACGTGTTTTTTAAAGTGCATTTTTAGGCTGCTTCATAGCGTATATCCTTTTTTCATATTGACTAAGAGTGGGTAGAGGTTTAGCTAGTATTATATAAAAAAAGTGTGTGCGTTTGTTTTTTTATTTTTCATTTTTCTGTATGTAAGAAGGAAATTTTGCATTCAAATTAAGGAGAGCAATTTCTCTTCTTTTATGCTCTTACTCTCTTTTCTTTATTTTTTCGTTTTTTTTTTGTTTATTTCATTTAAAAATAGGCTGTTGAGTTAGAGGTGTTTTTGGTAGGCATAGATAACCATGTAATGCCATAACAGTAGTGATGGACTATTATTGCAAGCCAGTTGCAGGAGTGCGTTAAAAACTTTTTTTGCTATTCGTGTTGTTGTTGATGATTTCAAAATGAATTTTCTTCTTTCTATGTGTAGTTTTGAGTGCGTTTTTAGGGAGTTAGAGGAGTTTGTTATATACTAAAATCGTTATAGGCCTTCAGTATAAATCTCAAGATTTTTTTTCTTTGCTTTTTTGCTTTTAATTCGATAACCAAAAGGCCTATTTGAATTAAGGGTAAGGGGTGTTTATGTACATATAGGACTAAAAGCAATTTCTTTTCGCGCGCGTAAAAAAATAGGAGCTGGAGGATTTAACAAAAAATAACGCGACGACAACGTTAAGATAATGATGATGATGTTGATGATGATGTTGATGTTGTTTGTTGCCTATGATAACTGGATGCCTGTTTTACAGTTTTTATTGTTGTTGCAATTTACATATCACAAAAACTGTTGTGAATTTTTATATACGACGGACGATAGTATAGCATAGCATATGTATGTATATACATATGTATGACAAAGAGGAGGTTGTTTTATATGTGCAACATTGCCAACCAAAACGGTTAATAAAAATACGAAAAGAACAACAACAGTAACGGCACACATGAAGAGTATTGTGGAAAAAAAATGAAAAAAAAAATCCAACGATTTGTATTGCTTTTCATTGAAGTTTTCCATCATCACTAGCAACTAACGAAAAACCATGAAAAACGCCGAACGCATTCAATGTCCCGGAATTTGTTGGCATACGGCTTTTGGACGTCTTTTGAGTACAACATTGCTTTTTTATATTCTCGGTTAAAAAGTAACGTTACCACACAACCAATAAACAAACAAACATACATATAAAATGCTATTACTTGTAATAAAATAAAATAAAATAAAAAGAAAAAAGAAATAAAAAAGAAAAGAAAAGCAAAGAATAAAATAAAAAAAACAAACGGTATCTAAAAACGGGACTCAAAAGAAATTATAAATGCAAAACAAATAAAAAATAAAATAAAAAAAAACAAAGAAAAGAGAAAAGAAATACAACAACAAATTATATATAAATGCTCAACTAAAAATATAACCGTAAATATATTATAATATATATGTATGTATATATATTCATATATATTATATACATATATATGTATGTATATACATATATATTATATATACTATAATACATACATATCTATTATATATATATATATATATATATATTATTTATATACAATACGTTTATTAGAAATGCCAAACAACAAGAACAACAATAACAACAACAAAAAAATAGAAAATTATTATACTCATTTATATTAAAAACAAAAATATAATCCATGATCATACAACAACAACAATAAATATAATAATAAAATAATAAAAAAAAACAAAAAAAAAAACGAATATAAATACAAATACAAACAAAAGAAAAGATGAAATAAATTTGAGTAACAATGAAATCAAAATAAAATATGTAATAATGAGTGCATACATACATGCATACATAAATGCAAGTGTATGATAATATGTTACTTAGTGTTGGTGTTAGTTAAAGAGAGAGTGTATGTGTGGATATAAAACAGGAAACTAAACAAACAAAACAAAATATGTAAAAGAAATTAAATGAGAAATTTTCAAAATAAATTATAATTATGTACATACTCTCTCGCTCTCTCACGCTTTCTATCTCTCTAGCATACTCACCGAAGCAACAATAACAATAACATAACAAAACAAATGAAAACAAAACAATAATAATAAAAATAAAAATTAAGAAAACATGTGCTAATGTTAAAATGCATAAAAAAATCAGAAAATAAAAAAGAGCGAAAAGAAATAAAATCCTTAAATAAAGAAAAAATATTAAAACAAAAAATATATAATAAAACTAACATAATATTTTAATAAAAATAAAATACAATTAAACAATATTCCTACAATTTTTATTAAGCCTGCAAACAATAAACATTATCCTTCAGAAGGAAATTGTTAAAAATTTTCTTAAAAAATTGCAAAAAACGGGCGTCGTCGCTGTAAATTATTTGTTTTCAAAGCAACTACAAACACTTGAATAAATTTTTTCTTTTTTCTTTTTAATAAAACTAAAATAAAAACAAATAAAAAATAAAATAAAATAAAATAAATACAATAAAATATTAATTAAATGCGATTACACAGCGACGACGGCCCTTTATAATTTTCTTTACGCTTAAATTTCTAATATTTTTTTTTCCGCAACACTTCCGTGTAATAGTCCTTATCCACCATATGCATTTGCCGTTTTCTATTGTCTAACAAATAATGCTTATTATTGTGTTTCATAAATTGTGCTTTAAATTTGTAAAAAATTTTAATTTATCATGGCCTCGGCTAACTCATAAACAACAACAACAACTACAATCAATCAATGCTATAATATTGGCATTTATGCGTAGAACAACAATAACAACAATAAAAACAATAGATGATATTGCTGCCAAAACGGTTTACAGTCACACCAACAACAACAACAGCTGCTGTATGTTGTTAGTAAAACTGCTACAACAAATTAAACAATTAAATAAAATGGATAAATAACATCAGTAAATTGTCCTGTACGTACATACATACATACATATATTTATAAACAAATGATTTTTATTTAATTTTTATAGCAACAAACAAAAAAAATTCATTTATTTTTTAATCTAACTTTTCTTAGCTAATCTGTGATCTATCTAAAAAGTACTTTATTACAATGAAAAATACTTTTGTTTTTGATATCCAGGTAATGCTCTCAATTCATCCTAATTCAAAAAAGTCCCATTAGTGTAATAAAAATTCTTTTGTGTTCAAATTTAATACGCGGTTTTATCCGAACATTACATTTTGCTTATTTGTTGCCTTTAGAAAAAGTACTTTTTTTTTAAATTGAAAAAAGTACTATATATACCCTTAACGTAATCTAAACATAAACTTTTTGTCACTCTATTCTTATTTACAAAGTTTTATTGTCTCTAGTCTTTCAATTTTAATTTTATTTAATTTAAAAATTTCAATATTTTCTAATTGGTTAACCACAGAAATAATTTTTTTTGCTTTACTACCTCCTAAAAAGCAAAACAAAAAGGTGAATTTTTAAATACAAAACAAGTGTTTTGTTGTTAATAAATTTATCTTTTTTACTTACAAAGTGTTCTATTTGCAATATTTCAAATAACATTTTGTTACTTTAGATTTTTGGTATCAAAAAATTCTGTTAAAAAAGTACCAAAAAGGAATAAGTACCTTCTCCTATTTTTCGGGGTTATAACTCTCAGTTTTTCAGTCATTATTTGATCGTATATTTTTATTTTCTTTAGTTTTGCAATATCCAAAGAATCCTAAACGGAAAATGCCTTTTTTTGAGTCCCCATATCATCATATCAAATTCGGAAAAGTACATTTTCTCATTTTTCATTCGCTTTTTTACTTACAAAATTTTCAATCAATCAAGTTAACATTGTTTTCTTTAATTTGTTCATTACCAAAAACTTCAGTACCTTTATTTTACACTAGAAGGCAACCAAGCTTAAGTAAAATACATAAAATGCATGTATTAAGGTTTTGAATTATTTTCGCTAATTATTCAATATTATATCCAAATATTTTGTTAAGGAATGTGTCCTCAGTTTTCATTTACCCAAAAGTACTTTCAATAACATATAAAAAATTCCAGTTTTTTATTTCTTTTCTCCCGCTTAACCCTTAGAGTACGGAGTGGGGTAACTTAGGTCGCCCAATTTTAGTTTTTCTTCGCAAATAATTTTTTACTGTCTTTTTCCCTTTAGGTAGTCTAATTTTATTTTGAATACTATATAAAAACTTATAAGTGGCATTTAAATATCAACCTGTTTGTAATTGGAAGGTAAGTTTTTCGTTCGGGGTACTCAAGTTACCCCACGTCGTACTTTACGTTACAAATTTTCGTTGCTTTTTTAGGACCAAAAATGGAAAACTACAAAAAAAACCTATCCCAGCGACAGATAGAAGACTTTATAAATGACAGTGAAGAGGATCCTAATGATATAGAATTAGATTGGGATAGTGACAATTCTAATTATATAGGTAGTAATTATGTAAGTGAAGATAGTGAAAAGGAAGACGAGATTGAAGAAGAAGAAGAACAAGCTGAAGATATTCTTCCGTGGTCGTTGCTTCCTGTGTCCTCGGAGTAGAGATAAGAAGTCGAACGTGAAATGTTCAGCATGCTCTAACTTTGTTTGCAATGAACATAGAACGGTAGAAAAGAAAATCGTTTTTCAAAAACATGTTAATGATTCTAGTTATTCTGAATAATGATTTAAGTGAAAACGATGGATTGGGGGACGATGCATTTAATTATTGTATTTATTCACATTATAGACATTGAATTATTATATTTTTTTAATTATTGTTTTTTATTCTTTAGAAAAGAATTGAATTTCTAAGTTTGTGTTCCTTAATTATAATTGTAACATGAAATGTTTTAAAATTAATACGTTTTGATGTGATAATTAAAAATATAAACTGAAAACAAATAAAATAATAAATTTTTTCTTTCAAAATAATAATTCTTTTATGCTAACATATAAACAACAAAAGCCCATTTTTCTTTGGGGGACCTTAGTGACCCCACTCCGTACTTTATGTCAAAAAACGAGCTTCGTACTCTAAGGGTTAACAGTGCCTTAGAAAAGTAGATTTTGAAAGGCCGAAGAAAAAGTGTTTTAGAAGTACCTCTCTTAGTAACACTTTTTGCTTCCAAGGTATTCCAATTAAATCGATATAATCATGATATTGTTTTCAATTGTGTTAAAAAAATGGGACGTTTGGTTTCAAGTTCACTTTTATTTACAAAACTTTCAAGTTTATTTCTACTTTTTAGTTCGCGAAATTAAAAATAATAATAAAATACCATTTTTAATACTTTTTTAAATCCAACGTTATCTTCATATAGTGTTTTATCACAATTTAAATTATCTTTTAATATGAAAAGAATTAAATACTTTGTAGCATTATTCATTACAGGACCTTTTTATATAAAGTTTGTAAAATTTTTGTTATTTTTAAACGTAAAAAATAGTACCCTTTTTTTATTAAAAAGTAAAAAAAAAATTGTTTTCGAGTTTCTTATTAAATCTATATAAATTCCATATTTTTTTATTTCATATTTATTAGTTGTGAGGCCAAGGCTCAAACCAGAGATCAGCAATGAGTATTCAAAAAGATGAGTAGAATTGAATCATACTCATAATTTCTGATACTTAGGGCCATTATTACAACTTGCCGTTAACTAAAGGGAGGATTTTAATAGGCAATTAAATTGTTTTTCATTATTATGAGTACCCAATAAGATAGAAGTGATCATTAAGCTAAAGGGAAGATCATCCTACCTTTAACATTAAAAGGTCACTTTATGTTTGAACTTGCCATATCATATACTATTTTCGATATGGCAACTTCAAATTTAAACAAAATGAGCATATACAACAAAAAAACGAAGTCCGCTGTTGCCACTACGTTAAAAAAAACTTGTTTAATTGAACAGTTTTATTGACTTTGCTCCGACACTGCCATATTTTAATTTTATTTTATCTGTAAGTTTTAATAACGAAAATCAGTTAAAGGTGACTTTACAGTTCCCTTTAGCTAAAGGTACCTTTAACTAAACCAAAGTTTAACGGCAAGTTGTAATAATGGCCCTTATACGCATTCATACTTATTTTAATAGCATGGAACCTCTACTCATACTCAAAGTTTGAAGTACTCAACATATGTATACATACATACATACATAATTGGTCATTACAACCCTTCAGTAGGGGTTATTGACTTAGTTTCTCACACCACTTATGTTGTGTGTGTTAATTTTATACATAAGTGGCGGGACCTACAGTTTAAAGTCGACTCCGAACGACTGATTTTTGAGAAGCTCTTCATGGCAATTTTATTTACTCTCAGAGTTTTTGCCAGAAATCTGCTAAAAGGAAATCGCCGAAGAAATACTTTTTGTATTTTGTTTTGATGTCTGGCCTGGGGCTCTAACCCTGGCTTTACGTCTAATAAACCAACAAACCAACACACTACCTACTAGACTGCGGCGACTTCCATACATATGTATACACGAATAACAAAATAAATATGATTCGCGTACGAACATTAAAATACTAGAAGGTTGTGTGTTTGCTCTGCCTGCCGCTCTGTCTTTTTTGCTTATGTGTCTTTTTCCTTTTTTGTAAATGCAAATTTTGATGAACGATTCGAGTTACTCGAATCATTTATAAGTATTTTTCTAAAGTTATAAATTTGAATGAGTAGGCTTATGAATCAAACATATTTCGAATGGTATGAGTTTGATGTCAACGTTTGTATGCATACTCATTGCAACCTGTACTTATAAATCAACGTACGATAGTGAGTACGAATGAATAAGGGCAGAGTAGTTAAATTTCAATATTCTTGACTGACTTATATTAAAAATTTCATGAGTGCTTATTAGTAGCGAAAAAACTATTCATTGCTGATCTCTGGTTCAAACCCCAGGTCTTACATCAAAACGAAATCCAAAAAAGATTTCTTCGGTGACTGATAGTAAATAAAATTGCCATGAAAAATTTTTTATTTACATCTTTAACATCTTTAATAGTATTTTACCATTTCAATACAGGTTTACTTCTTAATTAAAGAAAATTAAGTAGTAGTAATAGAAGTCGCCGTAGTCTAGTAGCAGTGTGTTGGCTTATTAGACTGAAGGCCTGAGTTCGAATCCCAGGTCAGACATCAAAACGAAAATATGAAAATATTTCTTCGGCGACTTCCTCTCAGCAGAGTTCTGGCAAAAACTCTGAGAGTAAATAAAATTGCTATGAAAAGCTTCTCAAAAAACTGTCGTTCGGAGTCGACTTTAAACTGTAGGTCCCGCCACTTATCTATAAGATTAACGCGCACAATATAAGTGGTGTGAGAAGCTATGTTGTAATCCTGACTGAAGGGTTGTAATGACCAATTATGTATGTATCCCCATGTAATTTATGACCCAGAAAGATTTAATTTAAAATTTTTTCAAAAACGTTTACTCTCTACGACTCTGTGTAGTTAATTTTATTAAAATAAAAATAAAACCTGGGTGCCTTGGTAGTCTAGTGTAGTAGACTATTTGCGTGAGGTTCGTGGGCTCGATTAACATTAGAGACTCTTTTCTGTGACACTTGCCCGAGTATATGGTCAAAGTTAGTAAATAAATAAAAATAGTACTTTGGAAAGAAAAGTACGTTTATATGCCAATTGCCAGAACTGTATTTCAATAATAATTGAATGTAATTAGCTTTGGGGTGTTTGGAAGGATAGCGTATTTACAGTTCTTCACTTTCACCCAGAGACCCATTAGTCCATTGTGGCCTTACATTTAAGAAAATGAATAAGGAAACACAAGGAAGGAAGGAAAAGGTAAAATAGAAGAGTTTAATTTAGATTAAGTTTTCTTGTGGTAGCATTTTACTTACTTGGCAAGAAAAAGTACTTTTAAGTATCTTCATTTTTGAACGGGCTTTTACACCTTTAAACATGATAAAAACTTGCATTTGATTTATGTTTTTATAATAACAGTACTTAGAATAACAAAAAGTACTTTAAATAAAAAGTACCTTTCTTAATCTTATGCTTACCTTTGTTTTTTCTTACAAATAAAAGTACTGTTAGAGTTGCCAGCAAAAAGTTCTAGAAATACAAAATATTCTGTTACGTCAACATCTAATAACTAAAACCTATTCTAATTTTTATATTAAAAAAAAAACGGAATTTTATATGACCTACCAAAAGGATCTCAGAATAAAAAAGTACTACGAAGTTTCTTTTTACTGCATCCGCTTTGTATCACAATTGTACTTACTTTTATTGTCTCCTGCTTTATTAAACATAAAATATAGCGAGTACGACATGATTTGTATTACAAAAAGTGTTTCTGTTTAAAATAAAATCGTCAGTTGGCAGTCTGGGAGATTTTAACGTTCGCTATAAGGTATACAAGCAGAGTGGTAGGCCGATATAAAAATAGATTCAAAGAAGAGGTGTTTCAAATGCACCTAACTAAAGACTAATTCCCATTAAATAAAATAATGTTTCGGTATAACAAAAGTTCCTTCCGTTTGCCTCTACAGCAGAGTTTTCCATCTTACACTGAATTCCAGCTATATGGACTTCCAACAGGGACTTCTGCACTTTGAGTATTGATAATAGCCATATTGTTGCAGCTACCCCTGTCAAATTAGACGAAACGTGTTGGCTGATTTGGTTATGGATTTGTTATGGCCCACTTATGGATGAATGGGTAAACGAACAAACAAAACTGTTGATTTTGAGACGTTACCAATCCACATGAGATTCAAAAGTCTCCAAAAGATGCCAATACCGATTGAATCACTGTTTGTTGTAGATTTTAGGTTGCCAGCATAATGAGTCCATATTCCTTGGGAAACGACGTTGGCCAGCCCGTTAATGTCAATGGCGCATACTATCAATCGATAAATATCAACTTCTTTTGGCCTGAAATAGATTATCTTGTCTGGAAGGCGCACCGTGCTGCACAGCTCATAACACATTGGATATTCAGCATTAGCGAATTGAATTAAAAATGTGATGACTATGCCACATTTCCAGAGACCAGCATCGCGTTTGACCTTGTTTAAAAAATATTGTACGATATTCAGCTTTCACTCTTATAGAGTGTTTTCATATAAATATGTACATACAAGATTTGCTAAAACCCCGCAGTTTTTCCATACATTTTTAGTGTTCTTTAAGTTGGTCTCCATTTTAGCACCTTAATATTCAGTAAATTTATTATAAATCGAAATTAAACAGCAAAAGAGTACATATTGTGGGTAACGTTTTTTATTATTATCATATTTGTTATTATTTCTTGAATTAATTCATTTCTTTTTTTTATTAATTAATAAGAAATTTTATAAAAATTATTTTCACGTTAAGGAAATTAAAATTTTTTAAACTTATTTCCCTGAACTATTATTTGAATTATTTTATTATTTATTATTTATTTTATTCAAATTATATTATTATATAATTAATATATGTTATAGAAATAATTTTAAATTATATTTTAAAATGTTTTTCAAAATGAAAGAATCTCTTTAGAAAAAAGAAAATTAAAATACATTTTTTTAATATTCTTGCAGTCATTTTGTTTAATTTTTGGTTTTATTTATTTTTAAAAACATTTTTATAAAAATATATAGGATTTCTAATGAAAACAAATTCAATAAATTGTAATAAAATCAAAAAAAAAATATATATTATCTTTATGAAATATCCGAAGAATATTAAATTACTAGAAAGTATATAGTTTAACTTGTTTTCTTTAACTTGGCCTGAAAATACTTGCTTTTAACGTTTTAATAACAGCAAATAACTCTTGAGTCATGCAGACACGTGTTCTAGCTTGTTTTTAAGGAGAAACTAAACTCAGAAATATTTTTATTATCCTTTATAAAAAATATATGTCACATGATATAGAACTGTAAAATGTAATAAATAAAAATACAAACAAAAAAAAAACCAAATATGTTTACAAAAGAACTGTAGCGTACTACAAGGAGAATTAGAAATCCTTCTTTGAGGTATCACTGGGTGTACCTAACAATTTCCTTATTTCCTTATCTACAATATTTTATCTTTATTTGTACACAATTAAACGTGATGAAACTGTTTATCTCATAATAAAGAAGCATACTCTTAGGAGAATGTAGAGAAATCTTATACAAACTTTCTAAAACACACACATACACACACGCAATAATATTCCTTTACTCTTTACTCTGTGCTTAAAATTGAGTACACATAAGCTGGTATCTCTGTTAAAACTAAAACCAAAACAAATTTTACGTTTCAAACAGACTAACTGGGTAAAACTAAATCTAAAATAGCAAAAGACAAAACACAATCACTCTCCGTTATTTAGGAGAGTCAATATTGGACACAACAATCTAAAAAGACACAGACATCGAGAGATAGAGAGAGAGTGAAAGCGAGCGAGAGATTCAATTTACATTGAGTGAGACTATGTGTTTTGTATAGATTTTCAAACAATTGGTATGAGGATCTAAATGCTTTTGTTTTATATGAGTGTGTATGTATGTGTGTGTGTGTGTGTGTATCTGTTGGTATGTATTAGTGAACTCATTTGAAAATGCGCACTAAACAGCAGAGCAAGAGAGTAATAGAGATATACAAAGTTTAGAGCATAAATTTTATGTTTCTCACATGTATTGCATTAATGTTGTTGTTGCTTCTATTTGGTATAAGCATACATACCTATGTTTGCACATACATACATAAATGCATATATGCAAAGTCATTGCACTCATACACTCTAACCTTAAACTAAACATCATGCAACAACAACACTATACAACTGGAATTTATTTTTTTTTTTTGTTCGTTCTGCAGCATTGCATTTTTATGCCTGTAGGAGATGAATTTTGGCTCCCCTTTTTTTTTTGTTTTCCCTTGCAAAAAGAGAGTTTCAAATATGCTAGAGGGGGATAATGGGGCTAGAGAATGGAGAGTGTGGTTAGTGGAGCTGCAATGCATATGATTTTCTAGAATAGCGTATAGGCCTGTTTTTACTAAATGGCATACGTGAATTTTTTCGCGAAAAGGACGAATTGGGCAAAGAAAAAAAAATATTGTTTATGTGCCTTGTGTAGAAAACCGGGGTTTTTGCGCGGCCTATAATGCGTTTCGCTCTTGCCAAATGATTTTTTTGCCCTATACTAGACGATTAGTACAAAACTTAACATCAACGTCGACGTTACATAAAAATTTTTATTTTCGGATTTTTTTTCACTACCAAAAAAAAAAAAGTAACAAAAACAAAAACTATAAAAAAAATTTACAAATAAAAATTATTTTCCAAAAAAAAAATTTATAATTTAAGAAAATATTTTTAAATTTCAAAAAAAAATAAAAAAACACAAAATTAAAATAAAATAAAAACTTTCTTTTCAAGTGCTTAAGAAATGTTTTTTTCCATGTTCACAGAATGCTAAAATTGTTTTTGAATTTTTAATTATTATTTATACCGTGGCATTAAACGATGCATAAAATTGAAAATGTTTTATAAGCAACTCTCTTTTGCCGGCAATAGCTTCAAAACCACAACTACAAACACCAACACAACGATTTTATTAAACAAGACGGCCATGACGTTGACGACCACTGCTAATGCTGCTATTTTGAAGACAATGACGATGACAACGACGACGAAGATGAAGAACTTTTAAGTTTTGTAAGAAATCTAACTATAACAATAACAATACCAAAAATGTAACAATTTAAACGACAACAAGAAAAAAATAGAAAAGAATTTTGAGTCTTTTTTAAGTCCTGGTAAGCAACACAAACATTTAAACTCTTAAAATATTCAAATTCTTTAGACATTAAGTGTGCATCACCAATAAAATCAAAAATACAAATGCTCTCTTTGCTGCATGCAATTATAACAAGAACTACTCTTTGTATTAAACGAAGAGATAGCGCGAGAGAGAGAGAGAGAGGGAGAGCGAGATGCGAGAGCTAAAGCACAACAACAGAGAGCATTACATGTATTTATTGTAGTATAAAAAAACAAGATGCTTTATGTAACACACAAAAAGAAGGCAAAGAAAGAATTCAAATCTCAAACCATTTACTAATACTAATACGAGTACAATTACAAATATTAAGAGCCACAATACAACTAAGAGCATCCATCCAGCATTCAAACATGCGTAGGAGTAATGTTTCCTTTTATTCGGTTTCTTTTTTTTTTTTTGTTTTTCTGGGTTCTTTCTTCCTATTTAAAGCTTTACTTCATTCCTAAATTTCTTGGTCTGTTTTTTTTTATTGCTGTTTGCGGCTGCTGTAATTTAAGAAGCTTGTCGCCTGTCTAAAACTCACTTATACACAGACACCAAAAATATTTATTTACTCATCTTAATAATCTTGTGAGATTTTTTCGTATAATAGAAGTAGTTTATCTTAAGCTTTATGCTTAAACACAACCGTTTTTTGTATGTGCAGGCAACAACAAAAATATAAAACGACATAATATTTCGTCTATTATTTCCCTGTGTTATTATCTAAAAATTATCTTTGGAAAAGGCGAAAACCGCTTAAAACAAAAACAATATTTCAGGAAAACAAAGGCTAAAATGTAAGAAGTTTTTGCGAAAGGAGAAAATAATATAGAAATTATGAAATGAAAATAAAAGCGAATATACATACATACATATGTATAAAAAAAATAATTAATTTAAAAGTGCTTTTTAAATTAAAAAACAAATAAGTAATTAAATAATTTAATTCGTATCACAACATAAAACAAACAAAAATTTGTAATTGAATTAATTGTTGAAATAAAAAAGTGTTGAAAAAATAAAACATAAAAATTATTTTAATTAAAAAATAAATTGTATTAAACTTTAGAAAATGGAATAGTAGTGAATAATAATATAAACGAAAATGGAAGGAAATATTAAAATAAAAAAACTTGTTTAAAAATATCTCTTAAAAATTCAATATTAAATTATATAAACAATAAAACAATAACAAAAATGTAAACAAAAATACAATAAAATATAGATAATAATATTAAAAAAAAATAATAATAATAAAATACTAATAATTATAAATGCGACACTTTGCTCCACGCTTGAAATATAGGCAACTACATACAATATAAAAATATAAAAAAAAAATATTATTATATTATATAATAACATCAAATATTAACAATAAAAAATAGTAATCAAAATCGTACGGAAAGCAATAAATAAACACCAAAAAAAATATATATATTAAATTATATAAAATAGTATATAGTATATATATATATATATAGTATATATATATAGTATAAATTAATATATATGTATTTAAATATAAATAAATAAATATATAAAATAAATATATATATATGTAAATATAGAAAAGTAATAAAAACAAATTAAAACAATGCAATTAAAATAGTAAAAAAAAAATAAATTTAAAAAAATGTTTAACTTTGTTAAATATTTGAATAATATAAAATAAAAATATATTATCAATAAAATAATACCATATAATAAATAAATGTATTGAAAACTATACAGAAAATAAATTAAACATAAATTAAGAATGTCAAAATTTTAAAAATATTAAATTTAAAAAAGTTAAAAATATTGTAATGAAAAATAATGAAACACTATTGAAAAAAAATTTACAAAAAATCATTTAAAAAACCTTTTAGGTGCCAGTAACAAAATAATATGAAAATATGGAAGAACTAAATAAATAAAACATTAAGAAAATAAAAAATAAAATTAAAATATATAAAATAAAACAATTATTTTTTTTTTATTATTTTATAATATCGATTTACTATATTATAAAACCACAATAAGTAAAATAAAAAAAAGGTAAAATAAAACTTAACATATAAAACAATTATTATATTCATGACAATAATAATATTTAAATAATATTTAACGAAATGGGATAAGAAAATAAAACTTATAAATAAATAAAATGAAGTAAATAAAAACATCAATAAAATATTAAATTGAAATTTACAAAAATTTAAAAAATTATAAATGAAAATAAAATAAAAATATAAACAATTTTAATAAAATAAATAATAATATCATAATAATAATATTAATAATAATAATCATTTCTATACTACAATTAGAAAACGAAATAAATAAATTAATGTATAAAAAGAAAATAATGTATACAAATAAAAATAAAATAAGAATAAAATTTTTTACTTGAAGAAAATAAATAGTAAAAATAAAAATAAATGTAAATGAAAGCAACTGAAGTAATTAAAATAAAATAAATGAAATAAATGAAATAAATAAAATATATATAAACTAGAGAGAATAAACTACAATAAATAATACGCAAAAAGTTTAAATTAAATCTGAAAGATAAATATTCAGCTAAATATTTGTATGCTAAACTCGAAACATTTTAAAAAATGTTTGCAAACGTTTGAATTTCAGTGAAAAAATTAAATACAGTATTGCATCGATTTACGTCGTCTCTATTTACGTTGTTTCGATTAACGTCGTCAAAAATTGTGTTCCCTTCAACTTCGATTTGCGTTGTCATTCGATTTATGTCGCCTTTTTTTGGAACCAACTGTGACGTAAATCGAAAGATTTCTGTAACTTTTTTAAGTTCCTTGTTAAAAACATACTACTTTGTAGTATGAGCAATATGAAATTCGATTTACGTCGTTTCGATTTACGTCGCTTTTTTCCGTAACATTCTACGACGTAAATCGAGGAAATACTGTAAATTGAAAAACAAATACAGAATAATAAAAATAAATAAAAATGGGGCACTATTTTCAAATAGATTAGCGATTTATTGAAAATTACTTTAAAATAATATTATCTCTAGCAACAATATGTTATTTTCCTTAGAATTTCATACAAAATTAAGGTCTTTTGTAAGTTAGATCCTTAATAAATAGCAACAAATGCATGTTTACTTGGGCAAATATTTATATTTTCCTGTAATAATTGTTTTTATCGTAAATAAACTGTTTTATAATGGTTTTTATTGTAACAGTGAAGTCAACTTTCATAATAAAAAAAGCGCCTAAGACAATAATTTTAAATCAAATGTATTTTATTTAATATTTGCTATACAAACGAATACGAAATATCTGATATTCCTGAAAAAATCATAAGAAATAAAAAAAACTTTTTAAATATTTAAAAAATTTTACAATTCCAGTAATTTAAAATAATTATAAATTCTTATACATGGAAAATATATTAAAAATATTTTGCAAAAGGGAAATTTAAAAAACAGAAATTATTCAATTAAAAATTAAGTTTATTTTCTGAATTAATTTATACTCTTAATACAAATTTACAAAAAAAAAAATATTACAGTATTTTCTATTTTTCATATAACTATTCGTTTATTAAAAACCATAAAATAATTTTATTTCTAAATTATTTATCTTTTTTAGATAAAGTTTTTGCATAAGAAATATAATTTTATACGTAATGGACCTCTCTCCGTAAATGCAGTAGATAGATTTTAAAACTTCATATAACATTAGCTTTTATTGAATTTACATTAGTTGACTTCATTGTTTGAGTGTTTTATTATCAATTCATATTTTTAATATGTAAGAAGTTTTTATGATTATAATACAAGACAAATTAATATCATATTTAATATTGAAATACTAATTTGTTTACGAAAAAATAATATATGTATGTATGTACATATGTATTACAAAGTGCTATTACTAAATTTAAATTTAATTTATTAATTTATTTCCAACTCTAATTTATTTATTGTCTCTACTCCATATTAATATATTTGGTTGCGTTATTGCGTTACTTATAAAACTCAGATAATAAGCTTGAAAATACTTTCAAAAATATGACAAATAAGACTATAAACTCTCTCACCGGTTGCCACGGTACAGACTATAAGAATAGCGATAATTTTTTATCCGAAAAATTAGGATCTTTTCTCCAGTGGGTATTATTTTTCACGTCCATCAGATTAGAACTGTTCATTTTTTATTCTGTTTTAAGGAATTTTTTGTTGTTGTTGATTTCTTCTAGAGCTTTGATTTTTTACTTAATTTTTTCCATATTTTCTTTCATCTATATGTATAGAAAGTACTATATATATGAATATATATGTATGTACGTAATGTACAGTTGGTCACAGCTTACTTCGTACGCTCAATTGTCAGTAGTAAATTTGACTGCAGATTTTTATAATGAATTTGTGCATTTGTGCATTTGTTTTTCTTCTACCACAACTCATCTAATTATAAAAATAAAAAATAATTGTTTCCAATGTGTTATAAAAAATAAAATAATAATAAATAAATAATAAATAGAGATTAATTTACTACAGCGAATTGGTCCCACGAAATAAGCTGTTAGCCACTATATGTAGTTTTATTATCATAGATGTAAACCAGCTTCTATAAATAACTAAATGTTCCAAATATATTGCAGTAGTGATCACAAGTGAAGTCCGCTTTATTATCTTTCAAATGAAACCAGTTTACATCATACCGTTTTTATACGGTCTATGGAAATATTTTCTGTGCTTTAAATAGTAACTAGTATTATAGTTTCAAAAAAAGCTCCGTAATATGTGGGTATCACTGTAAGCTACATAATAAATGGTAATCGTTATACACAAAGTCCCGCTTAGAAACGAAAATTGATCATTATAAGCAAAACTAGCAATGAATTGTCGTAAATCTGTGAAAATACTTTGATTGTTCATGTTGTTGTAACAACAACAAAATCAATTATATTCTATGGATGGATGCTATAAGAGAACTTAAATGTGTTTGCTTTCTGACAGAAACGTGTTACATACACACTAATCAGCTTTGACTGTGATTTTCTTATCAAATCATGAAATAACTTTTGAGAGCATATTTCGCGTATAAAGACGAATTAGAGAATTTAAAGCAAAAAAAAAGGAACAAACACTATTTGTTGAAATATAAACCTGCTTGCCTTGTATCGATTTCTTTACATATTTGGTTCTATCGTTAAGGGGATGGTAATATTGTTTAAAAAAAAATTTAATAAGCCATTTACTTCAAGTCTATAAAAGGGTATGATACCATTACCTTGATCATATTTTAAGTTTAATTGTTTGCGAACTATTTAATTGCTAGAGTGTCAAAAACTTGCATTAATTTTTTTTCTTTTTCTTTTTTCGGTTGTAAACATAAAATCAGTCATCAATACATTTATTTATTAATTTATTTCAATATTTTTAGTGTTTTATAGACTAGTTATCACCTAGAAGCACAAAAATCATGGCTAGGCTTAAAGTTTCGATAATTCGCTTATGTTTTCAGCCTTGAAAATGCCTTAATAAGTATTTAAATATTTCAATGCATTTATACAAAACTATTTTGAAATAAAACTAAAGTCTAATCATGTAAATCTTTGAAATTGTAAAAGTACACCATGACGTATAATTACTGAACTATTGAAATATATAGTCATCATACGTCCTGTAGTTTCCAGCCTTAATAAACGACTTTATTTTTCCAGAAAGAATAATGCATACATATGTATGTACGTTATGCAATAAAAAAATGTTTTTAAAAAATTAAAATCTATTAAGGAATTGTGTACTCCTAATCATATTATATTTGTTTACATTTTTTTTATTTTTTAAATTTTATTTCATTAGTCTAGTGGAGCTCGTGACTACTATAAGTTTTTTCTAAAGAATTAAAAAAATAAATTTTATTATATAGTATACTTCTAAAAACATTTATATTCAATATATACATACATATACATATGTACGTACATATATGTATGTATATTTAATTGAATGTTTTCGAAGAATTGTTTCCATATGAAAAAACTTGATTAGAAATTGTCATTTCTTCCCAAATATATTATTAGAAATACTATCCTCAAACAAATGTTCTTTACAGGCTTTTGTTTTTTCTATAAAATATTAAAATTGTAATTTTTTCTTTTGATAAAAAATTCTGTTATAAAATTCTGCAATTTTAATTTTTTATTGTTTATTTAAATTTTTTTTTGTTTTAATTTCAATTTTAAAGTTTTTCTAAAAAGTATTAAAACTTTTTTTTTTATTTTTTCAAAATTATGATATTCTTCGCCAATTTTTAATTCCAATTTTTTTCCTAATAAAATTCATATAATTTTTATTTGTTTTCGTATAAGAATTTCATGTTAAAATTTTCTTATTTTCATTGTTTGATAATCGAAAACCAATCTTTTGTTTTCTCTTAAAACTATATTTTCCTTTTTCCTCAAGATCTTTTTCCATATTCGCTGTAAAATATGTCTTCAAAACACCTTCTCATAGTATTAATAACCCTATTGTACGTACTTAAATGCCACATTTATTACAACATAAAACCCCTAAAAAAATATACTCAGCTTTCTACAGAATCGTTTACGAACACTGTTATTATCTTCACTACATTTAACACCTACACTATATGGTGAGCAAAGAAAATTATCAAATCACATAAAACGACAATCTAAACGAAAAACAAAACGAGAAAATACAAAATCGTTCTCTTACCAACTCATTTACTGGCATATTTCTAATGAGAGGACAAAACAAACACAGCAAAACATAAAACTCGAAGTAGTAGCAGTAGCTGTAGCTATAGCAGTAGCTGAGGAATATGTTGTGCTCGCCATAGTTTCTATGTCTCTATTTACTAAAAAGAAAAAGATGGAAACTACTTCGTGTCTTGCTGTTCGTTCGTTACGTCTTCGGCTTTGGTAAATGTGAATTGAATGAAGATTTCCTTTTGAATATTCAAAGTGTTTAGGGTAGCATGTCTATGTGTGTATGTGTGTGTGTGTGTTTTTGAGTTTCTTGCCTTTAATTTTTTGTACAACTGCGCATTCATATACTTCTTCTTCGTCTACTACTACTACGCACACACTCACACACACACACACACACGTGCACTTACACAGTGAACACTTATTTTTAGAGATCTCTATGCATTATATGTATAGAAAATTATATACTATATATATATATATTAATTTGTATATATAGAGAAATTTAAATATATATATATATATACATATATACAAAGAAATAGATAACAAGATGAGTGTGTTTTCTCTCCTGTTTTTTCCTTTGCCTGAGCCATGGTATAAGAGCTAAATTTTCGTGCAAATCAAAGATGCTGCTTGGCGTCTACTGCAGCAAGACAGCAAGAGTTTTTGTGGTTGTAGTTGGATAGTGTTGTATTTATTGTTGGGCTTGTGTGTTTGCGTTTGTGTGTGTTTGTTTGGAAGGCAAGACAAGCGAATTAGTTTTAATATTATAGAAAATAACGTTACAATGTATTATTTTATATTAGAAAACTCAAAATGAGAAAGATGCTTATACTGCTGCTAATGCTGCCGCTGAGTATAATGTTATATTTTATGCTCACCCAAATACATTTATACAACATATTTGCCAAGAGTGAGTGTAAGGCAATGTTGTGTGTGTAGATGTGTATGTAAGTATGCATTATTTAAGTAAAATTGTTTCTTGTTGGCTCTCATTCTTGCCTTCAGACCAACATCTTTACCCTACGCCCACTAAAAAACAGAAAAATACTAACTCGATCCCCTACCTCTTTAGTTTATAACTTTACGTCATGCTTAAACGTTTGACTCACTATTAAACTGTTAGAGAATTCGTTTTAAGATTTAGAATCTGGTTTGCTGGGTTGCTTGTTGGCTTGCTGGTATACTAGCCTGCCTTTTTGCCTTTCAAATATTTTTGTACGTGTTGTTTTTTTCCTTTCTCTGCACACAAGTAAATATGCCAACTGGTGTAAAAAAGCATAACACTGTGCACTAAGCATGGCTGTAAGTTAGTGTATGTAAGTAAATTTGTTATCAACATCTCTGGTACTCTTATACACATGCAAAACCTAGTCACATACACACACACTCATATACACAGAAGTGTATACAAACCATAAGTAAAAGACCAAGACCAAATACAAGAAGACACCGACACCGACATACAACGAAGAAGGACTCATTGTGACCATTAGACATTTATTTGGGTTTAGTTTAGCTTCGACTACTTTTGGCGTGAGTTCTCGTAATATTTTCAAATATTTTATATATATATATATATATGTATATATTATATTATATTATATGTATATATATATATTATTAAAATCAAATATATTTAACGCAAGAAGCAAGACAAGAAAATATACCAACAGCAAAAACAAACAAAATTGTTGTTGGTGTTAATATTTTTTTTTTTTCTTTTGCACTCTCTTAATATAGAAACATATAGAAATTTAGCAAAAAAAAAAAAAAAAGTATAAGAACAAAAAGAAAGTATACACACTTATACTTTTTATATGTGTACCTACATACATACATACATACATATATTTAGATATATATATATATATAGAGATATATTAATATATATATATAATATATAACAAATATATATATTTATATATATTCAAAATAAAAGTACATGTCTTAAACATCTTAAGAGTTATTCATCTTAGGTCAAGCGAACGTTACGTTACGTTACGTGTTTACGCGCTTTAATCTTAAAATATTTAATGGCTTAAAAATACAACAAAAACATTAAATTTTTAAAAAATAAAAGAAATTCTGAGAAAAAAAAAAAGAAAAAGATTTTAAAGATTTATTGAAAAAAAAAAAAAAATAAAGAATAGAAAAACTTTTTTGAAGCCAATTGATAAATTTAAAAATAAAAATTAAAATAAAATTTGTTTCAACGTTTTTAAAAAATTTCGATTAAACGGCATGAAAGCGATAATATCTTGATGGTATAAAAATATTTTAGGAAAAATGTGTCTTTTTTTATAAATTAATATCAAATTAAAACATGGAGTAAAAAGAAAAGTGCTTAATAATATTAATAAAAATTATAAAATTATTAAATAAAGGCATAGAAAATTAAATAATTAAAATTAATTAAACAACAAAATTAATTAACAATAACAGAAAAAATTTTAATAAATATAAATAAATAAATAAAATTATAATATTAATTAATAACAATAGAATAAATGGATATAAAAAATTTAATTGTATTGAATTCAATTTAAAAAAAAATAAATAAATAAATAAAAATTAATTATAATATTATATTATAATAATTAATTTATAAATGAAATAAAATATAAAAACAAATGTTAGAAATCATTTTTTGCAAATAAACAAATAAAAAATAAATGTCTGTGGATCAAATAAAAAAATATTTAAAAATAAAAAATGCACATTATTAAAGAAAGTTTAAATTCCTAAAGTTTAAATTCTTACTATAAAATTTTATAAATAAAAAGAAACCAAGAATTGAACTCTGGTTCTATCTAAAGTTTAAAATAAATTTATTTTATAAAGAAAAAACATGAAAAAATTTTAAAATTTAAAATACAATGAATTTCTAACAATAGATATTGTTAATAATTTAATTTAGTATCATCTTATTACAATTCTACTCTTTAACCTTAGTTTCAGTAGCAGAAAACAAATTTTTTTTTTTTTGTTAATTTTAAAAAATTAGAAAAAAAGTTTTTAGAACTTTCTTCTCAGCACGTTTTTTGATTTAAATTACGAATTAATCGCATGTGATTTGTGTTCTTTTTTTTCACTTCTTTGAACTACTGTAGTGAATATTAGAAATCTAAGGCGGCAATTTAGCTGTTCATTAAGTGAATGCCATTTGAACAGATTAAATTTTATTCCATTCTGTAATAAAACTTATTACAATCGTTTTGCAATAAGAAACCAAGGAAATCTAATTTATATTTATTTTTATTTTTTATATATAAATGAATTACAAATTGCCTTAATTGCTGGATAATTTTAAATATACTGCCAATGTGTTTATAATAATGGAATTAAATCCTAGTGCTGTGAAATAAATTCTTTTTTTTAATTTGTTAAATAATTGTTTTAATTTCCTTTGTATTACTAATGGTGGCATTTATGCATTAATTCATTACTTTAAATTGAAAACAGTCGTATAAGCTTTTCAAATCTTTATTAAGAAAACTTTTAAAAACTTTACAAGGCTTATTATGTACTTGACAAGATTTAAGCAACATACATATTTACATGGCTATTTTAGATTTTATTTTAAAATACTAACAATTTACTCGTGGTACAGTAGTCGCTCACAAATTGGAACCGCTTTGTTTTTGAGGCAATTCTAATTTCTGAATTATTCTAATTTCTGGACGCTTTTTTTGTGCACGCGTATCATATTTCACAAATAAACTAGCCACAAAATACATAAATGCGACAAAAAAAAACATCAGAGACGGAAAATGGTATATAATTTGGTGATTCCCCTTTTTAGTTTTACAGAATAAAAAAATTTGGGGATTTCTTGTGTTAAAATAGCAAAAAAAAAACAACTCGCTCAGAAATTAGAATTTTAAAATTTTAAATTCGAAATTTTTAGAGCCTATAATGTATTGCAAGCACTGATTCTAATTTCTGGAATTTCTAATTACTGGAGGTTCTAATTTGTGAGCTTCTACTGTATTTAAAAATTAGCAAACCATTTTTAAAACATTAACAATAAATCAATAATATTATCATGATATGAATACAACTAATACGACTGTTTAATCCATATCGATGAAATTTGAGAACCCATTTTATTGATTTTGCTTTAAATTTTACATTTTGAAAATATTTTGTCAAAATAAAATTAACATCGGCATTCTGATGGGTCCATACAAGTTATATTCGCACTGTTAATTAATTAAATTAACTAAAACAGTTTATAAATGACTAATACTATCATTATTAATAATAATACATACTTGCTTATTAGTGACAAGGGTGAGAAATTTTATTGTCAAACTCTAATGAAAAAATTTGTCTTTCTTAAAATATATTATTTTTGAATAGAATTTCTTAATAAACGTTTGTTAAGTGCAAATAAACAATGTTTACATTACACCAAACATTAAAGTAAATTTATTGTGAATACCTACTGTAAAAATAATCCAATACAGAATGTGCATTAACAAGTTCACGTTTTTATTTTAAAAGGTGCTTGTTTCGAAACTCTATTTTTGAAACTGAATTAACTAATTATGTGCAGCTTTTTAGGTTGAACCAAGCTATGTTTGCTAGTACAATGAGTCTGAAATTTAACTATATTAAGTGATATAAAGTAGTGTCTTATAAGTACTGTCCTGAAAGTATCTTTAAAAATCCATATTGTTTGTTCATCAAGTAATGACATAAGGACACGACTCCAATGGCCTACTACCGGCAATCATATGCTACAAATCTTTCTAACAGTGTTCAGATTTTTTATTTTACATAACAGCAAATACATTGTTTTTGGTATAATACATCGCACAAAAGTATTTTTTTTTTTTCTAATATTTTTTAAAACATTTTTCTAGAAAAAAAATTTTTACATAATTTTTTCAAGTTGAAAGAGTAGAATTGTTGAGTTTTATGATACATTTGTTTGAGTTAATAATAATTTTGAATATAATAAACAAAACAATACTAATGTGTTTACAATAATAACAATCAATGTTACAAAAATAAAAATTATAATAATAATTACAATAATAATAATACATACTAAAATATACATATTAAAAAAAAAATAATTATAACAACATTTAATATCCAAATGTATAACTGCTTCATACAATAAACATTTCATTTAATATTGACTTTAATATTGTTAATAAAGCATACTTTTAGGAGTTTAAAGTACAGTGCCCTACAAAACTAATACATGTGGCATTTAGTTAACATCAATTATTTATATTTTATAAAGAAAAAATTAAAGAAAAAATTAAAAAAAAATTAATTTAAATAAATTTATAAAATCAATATAATCTTATTGAATTGGGAACTTTTATAAATTTCAATTTTCAATTTAATTTAATATAATATTTATTTCTAATCAACATTAGGAATGAACTCATATTAATTATTTGTTTATTTTATTACATTTAAATATACAATAAATCCTTAAGCTAAAAGCATTTTATTATTCAGTTATTATTATTATTCAGTCAATTATATGTTTTATGTGGAGATGAGATTTTTAGTGTCCCGCCTTATCTGTATTTTAAATAGATTTAAAATTAAAAAAATAAAGAATGAGTTGGAGTTGACAAAAAAATGAAAACAAAATTAAAAGCAATTCCAAATATTTGTGATGTGTACAATAAACTGTTACTGTAACAGAAGAGCCTTCTATCGTGGTTGAATAATCTTCGAACCCCTGTAAAATCCAGCAAACTTAATTCGGCTTAATAACTATGTCGGCAGTTTCGTGTTAATAATTTTATGGAATACAATAAGGCCTTTAATTTTCAAGAGATTATAAAATTTACAATAAATATATTGTATATTGAGAAATATGGTCATGGTGTCCTTTATGAATGACGTATCTTATTACGATCTTGTATGCTAAGTAAAGTTTTTGGTAGTCATTACAATCGCAGTTTCATATCCACACAAAAATATAGGAATTAATTACGTTTTAGGATGTTGCAAAAGGAGTTGAACCTATGATAGCGTACAAGTTTCGAAGCATACTATACCAAAAACGTCATTAACGTGATTAGACTGCGATAATCGGCCACTAATATAAAATTTGTCTTTATTTCAAACATAAACTCTTTTATTATTTAATAATTATTAATTATTATGTTGCAATTATAAATTATATTTTAATTATTACAAGTAGAGTGACGAACATCTTAGGCTCAGTGCAGTGTGACAGAAAAGAAAGAGGGAATGAAAACCCATAACACCCTAATTGACAGTATAGCCATTAGACAGTTAGCGCGTATTTTTTGGAAACGTACAAAAAAAAATAAGAAAGCATTTAGAAAAGATTAAATAAAATTGTCTACATTTTTTAAAAAAAATTTTTGCTTTAAAATTCAAGTTTAAAACTAAACTACGTAACAAAAAATTGCTTTGAAATGAAATTTAAGCCTTCTTTTTAAAAATTAAAGAGAAATATATCTTTTTTTTTCACTTTGTAGTAACGTTTAAAAAAATATTCTTAAAATAAATAAAAATTTATAATGAATCTTTTAAACTTTTTTTTTTAAATAAAAATCTGTTAAAAGACCCTAAAAGTATGCTTGGCATAAATTAAAACTTAAGAATGCTAAATTTTTGTACATTTTTTTTGATTCTTTTCTTTACAGATCTTGTAAGATTTGTAAGAATTTTAATTGTTTGTTTATTAAATTATTATTTTATTTATAATAAGCGTCTAAAGGAATTAATAAATATAACGAACATAACGAAATGCCCATAAAAAAACTAAACTAATATGATTTTACATAATATAACGCGCCTAAAAGTAGGCCTTATTTATTTTAAAGAAATCTAAATATAACAATTTCTTTATAACAAGAGAATTAAATAAAAAAAAAAAATTAAAACAAATTTAATTAAATCGACATAATTTGTTAGTGTTACGAAAAAAAGAGCAAAAAAATAAATAAATAAAAAAAAATTTGTGAATGAATGAAATCAAATGCGCGCCTATAATAAAAATGAAAAGTGTTGTTAATCATATGATTCTTATATTGTATGTTGTAAACGAAAACAAAATTGAAAATTCGTCTATAATACACATTGCGTGTAAAGGCAAAATGAAGTAAACGAATAATAAAAGCGAAGCAACGAGAAAGCATAACAAAATAAAAAGAGAGAAAAGATTTAAAAAATAAAAAAGACGAAAAAAAAAAATAACAAACAAAAGCATGGTGTCTACAGCCGGTTTATTATTATCATCATCATGCACCTTACATGTGCTGCTGCCACCACCACTACAACTTTCATTGCTGCAAACACGGCTATTGCTTACACCATTACAAACGCTACTGCCTGTACTGCCACTACTATTGCTACTACATCTACAGCAACTATATCAGCAAGGCCACCCTCTAGTCTACTAAACGCCCCCCCCCCCCTACTTTCATCCAAAAAACAAAAAAGAAAGAAAGAGAAAAATAAATATAGTACAATAACAATATTACTGCAACAACAGCAACAATTGCTATCAAATTTTTTTTGCAACATGTTCGTGCTGTGTGTATAAAAAAAAAAAATAACGAAAAAAAAATAATTTCATGAATTCTGTTTCCCAACAATTTTTCATACAATTTTTGATTTCATCTTTTATTTCCACAATTTCTTTTGTTTTTCATTTCTTTTTTTATGGTTTTTTTTTTGTTCATCTCTTCACTCTCTCGTACGCATATTGTTATTGTTGTTTTTAAAAGCGTGTGGTGCCGGGGAGGTGGCTGGTTGGTTGCATGTTTCGTTGTACAATAAAGTGGCTGGAATGGTTGGTTGGAATCTGTTGCTGTTGTACCACATACTCTTGCACTTGTTGTATTGTATTGTTGGCTATACGAGCTAAAGCAGTTGCTGTTGCTATCGTAATATGCTAAAGAGTATGAAGCATATGTTTACGAGAAAATAAAATGTTTTTGTTTATATTACTCAACGCATATACATATGTATGCTGTTGCAACAGTAATGTGCTTGCAACACACGGCAACAATTGCAAACGCACTGCAACTTGTATCTTCAGTTGTCTCCTCGTACACATTGCATAAAGGAAGAAAAATGCAACACCAACAGCGACAACAACTGTACGACGAAAACAACACCAGCGTCTGATATTGCGAGAACAACCAACGTTGGTGTGAATGATGATGATGACTGACGTTCATGTGGCTACAGATTGTTTTAAAGTCGGTGTTTTTGTCAAACATTCAAAAACAAAAATGAACACAGAAACAAAATTTTTAAGGGTAAAATATCGTAAAATGGTATTGGTGAATAAAACTAAACAGAAAAAAAACAAAAAAAACAAATACATTTCAAAAAAATTTTAAAAAAAAATTTATTAATAAATAATGAACAGAGTAAATAATGTAAAAAAATACTCTTTTTTTACCACACTAAACTATTTAATGAGACAAGACTTTTTTTTAGAAAAAAAACCAAAAAAAAAAATTAAAAAAGTTGCACTATACGCTATTAAAAGTTATATATTACAAGACTTATTTTAATTACTTTTGTTAATTTGTTAATTTTTTGTTATTATTATTATGGATTTTCACAAAAATACATTATAATATTCTATTTGAACAAAAGTAATCTTTAAGCACATCTATACTCATATCACACCAGTATCACATACATATGAAAATAACCCCTAAAAGTATAATACAAATTAAACCTCTAAAAATATGCTATAAGTATACATTTGAATAATAGCCCCCGAAAGTATACCTTAGATTCTACAATAAAATAATGATTATCATGAATTCAGGCTTTTACATTAAACGTCACAGTATAACAGAATTAACGTCACTTTTAGTTGTTGATTACGTATGGTAGGTGGTTAGGTTGTCACTTGGAAAGAAACACTTTCAAGTACTACGTACTTTGCCTTATTTTATATTCGAAAAAAATCACCGTTTTGAACGATAGAAATGTTTACCAACATATACTTTTTATTTCCATGTTATTTTAGTATTTGTTATCGACATTTTAGTTTCAATATGAATTTCTTCGTATGGCAGTTAAGGGTCCAAAAGCAGATTTAGCCTTGAATAATCTATTGTTGACAACTTCTTCAGTCCCACCGTACAATGTAACTAAACTAGCAGGAACTTTTTGCATACTTGATTGTTTGACCTTCGATCGTCATCGTACTGTCTGGGTTTCTTTATATTTACCTTAAAACCTGAATTTTATTTACTTGCATATCAGTAAAGTCATGAAAGACGAAACAGATTTCGGCCGTTAGGAGGCTATATTCGGTCATAATTTAATCGAAGACAACAGTAGAAGCGGATACCTTTGATTAGATCATTTGTTCTTCCTATTTTTAAATTAAAAAAAAAACAAAGTGTATGTGAGATATCATCGAAATTATTTTTTTCCTTTTGAACACTTATTTATGCCGTTATTTGTTGAATATAATATCGTTTAATCGTCCTCCACTACTACTCTGAGAGATCTCTATGGCGATCTCATTGGCCACCTCACCTCCACCTTTTTTTGCCAGCAGAGTGCTGAGAAGATGTCGCCAAATAAATATTTTTTTTCATATGTCTTTTTGTGCGAGTTGTCTGAGCCATGGCCTTACGTTTAGTAAACCAATACACTACCTACTAGACTACGGCGGCTTCAAAGAGACAAAATAAAAGACAGCTTATGTGATAGATGTGGCTTCTAAAAGATGCCCTTTATCAACTGTCAAATTTCGGAGGAGCCCTATAGTGTATCCAAATAAACACTAGCTTTTATTTTTCCATGAGTTCATGATGAACCAAAGACATATGAGCAGATGACCAATGACCTACCATCGTGCTGAGTTCTCTTTTTTAAATTTTATTATTAATTTTTTTTTTTTTTTTTTGAGTATTCAAAAACCATTGGTGGGTGTCTGATTCGGATTCTAAGCCAACTCCAGGACAATTAAAGCTCTTCATGTCCTTTGCATATTTATTTGAAGTAATATTGCAAACTGTATGGTTTTGACACGTATTGGATTGGAAACACCGAGAATATTGCAATAAGGAAGGTGATCTTCTCTTCTTCACAGCTACTGCAAAAACGAAGACACAAAAGAGTGTGTTTGTTTTTCAATTTTAGTATTCTCTGGTTTTTTAAATTCCATTTTATTTCTTTGTCTTCTTAATAAAATTCCTTATCATTTTTACATTAAAAAAATTTTAATTAAGAGAATACTGTATACTGTATAGAATACTTATCGTACAATTATTTCTGTCTTAATTAGGAGGCGTTGTTTTTTTATAATTATTTCTTTCATATTCTTATCTCTTAACCTAAATTGCTGTGACACATATCGCTGCAATACATATGTTTATCTTAAATTGAACACTTAAGTATTTAAATTCATAAAAGTCTATGCATATATTAGGGGGCGTATTCGTTAATTTTCCATAAGACGGCAATAATAAAAAAATAAACAACATACTGCTCTTTTTCTTTTTTTGTATTTATTTTGCATTTTAATTTCAAGTTTTATTCATTTGTTTACAAAATTAAAAAAAAAAAAAGAAACCAAAAACTTTAAATCAAAAACAAAATCTCTGTCTAAAAGTATGCAATACTAATCACAAATTTTTCTCTGTTATTTTTCTTTTTTACAAAATCTACTTTTAGGTTACACCATATCGAGAAGTTATCCAATGAGAAAGCCGCTTAAATTTTGGTAAGTCTAAGTAAATTTTAAATATTTTTTGTATTACATATTTTGAAACTTATTTAAGTAGTAAGTAAGATAAAACGAGCGATTCTTTAAAATATTATGATGTATTATTTCTATTGTTGTATAAAGTAGCAGGTTTTTATGCATTCTTCCTTCGCTCTTATTTGTTATATTAAGTTGAAGGCTTTGTAAGGACTTGATTAAAAACCTTTTGAGTCTAGTGTCCGTTTGTGTAAATATATGCTTATACTATATACATGTAAACCGTTGCTATTTTTCTTTCTTTACGTTTTTAATTTAGCCAGTTTGGCTTGCATCTATTTTTTTCCTTCTTTACAGAGCCATTGTTTAAAATCTTTCTGTCTTAATTACTTTGTTTGCCTTCATATGTTCTTCATTTTACACAACATGAATGTGTGTGACTATCAAAAGAAATCTCAAGAATAAGTAGCCACATTAAGCCTTTAAGAGTGAGAAGTTTCGCGTTGAATATGCGCTTTGTAAATACGCAAAATGTATAAGGCCTTGATGGCACTCTTCTTACAATTTTTGATGATATTTACAATTTGGACCTCGATCAGTTTTTTTTCAGTATAAGCTGGCGACTTCTATTACAGTTCTCTTGCGTATTTTAGTACCTGCCGTATATCCCAATCAGCCCAAATTGTTTTTCTTATTTCAGTTAAGCTAAGATGTTGATATATTCGCCGTAGTCTAGTAGGTAGTGTGTTGGCTTATTGGACTGAAGGCCCGAGTTCGAATCCCAAGTCAGACATCAAAACGAAAATATGAAAATATTTCTTCGGGAGACTTCCTCTCAGCAGATTTCTGGCAAAAACTCTGAGAGTAAATAAAATTGCCATGAAAAAGCTTCTCAAAAAACTGTCGTTCGGAGTCGACTTTAAACTGTAGGTCCCGCCACTCATGTATAAAATTAACGCACACAACATAAATTGGTGTGAGAAGCTAAGTCGTAATCCTGACTGAAGGGTTGTAATGACCAGTTATGTATGTATGTATGTGTTGATATATTCGTCTCCAAAACATATGATTTGTTCCGTTTAGTAGTGATTAGTAACTCGTAACCTTATAAAGGATTGTTATAGTCTTACGAGATCTTAAAGCAGATGAGATAATGAGTGGTTAGGGGTTTTTCTTAAAGTCTGCCAAAGCCTTTCTATGAATACAACAGCGGTTCATTAAGTTCATGAAATTTTGAATTGCCAGCTACTTTACCGAAAGGCTACTGTCAACAAGCATCTGCCAGTTCACTTCTGTTAAAATTCTAACCAAAACCGAAGCTAAGCTTCGTAAACAATGCTCTGCAATTTCAGCGTTAAAAACGTGGTCGATTTAAACTTTCTGACGTTGAGCGATAGGATATTAAAAGGATAGTGAAAACCATAGACTTCTCATATTGATTTAAGGGTTCCATGTTGACTTATTATTTGTTTAAAGCAAAGCTTTCCAGCGCATTTTTTAACAATCGATCCCAAACGCAAACGTATAACAACTTCGAAGAGGTGTTGTCGTTATTCGACCACAATATTGACGAGTTTTTGCATTGTTTGATAAATGTGGACACAATGATGCCTGGGATATCAAACAGCAATCAAAACTATTTTCTCAAAGCGAATAGGCCCCAAAGAAGAGAAATAAGCATTGATCCTCCAATAATAAAGTGATGACTATCGTTTCGTTTTATCATGCCCACGATATTAATTTCATTGACGAAATAATCCAATGCTTTAGCTACCCTTCCTTAATGGGTTAAGATTAATATGACCATTTGTTTGCCTATCCAACATTATTTTTGCACATGTTCGTTAGCATGTGTGTGTGTGCGTGTGTGTGTGTACGTGTATACATTTATGGAACTTGCTTTTGGTTGTAAGCACTGTTCTTATGTTACAATATTTGCTTTGTGCAATATTTCGTTTTCTTTTTTCTTCTTTTTTTTTTGCTTTGTCGCTGTTACAAAAACAATAACAACAGAACAGCTATAGCAGCAACAACAACAACAATAAAAAGAAAACTAATATGACGTTTTTCTTTCTCACACAGTTTAATAATGTAAAGCCCCTACAAACAAAACGTTCTACTTTCTCTAGTCGCTTCTGAGTCAGCCTCTTGACTCTTTCCTTCTTATTTGCTTGTCTAATTCTAAGATATTAAAAATATTACATTTGAAAAACAAAAACAAAAAAATAGAAATAAAAACAAAAAGAATAGAAAACTTATACCAGCTAAGCAAAATCCTTTTGCCAACTATGGAAGAAAGAGAGAGAGAGAGAGAGAGAAGAAAGAAAAAAAATGAAGAACACAATTCAAACTTATGCAGTATGTATGAAGTGCATAACACCACAGTGCATGCAAAATAAATAGCACAAGAAAGTTTAAGTTATGCGTAGCCAGATATGAATAATTTTTCTTGACTTCGAAAAGCTTTTCATTAACGTTTGACCCAGGTGAAGAAAATTTCTAAAGTTCTATGCTTTGCTAGTGAATGATAAAACAAATTAAAAAATTTGATTGCACAAGATGTGCAGAAGCCAGAAGTCTACTTTATATATTTTGATACAATTTTAAACAAATCGAAATTAACTTTGAACTACTCCAGTAGCTCATGTATAAAATTGAAGCACACAACATAAGTGGTGTGAGAAGCTAGATCGTAATCCTGACTAACGGGTTGTAATGACCAATTATATATGTACTACAGTAGCTCTGCAGCAATAGAACTAAACAAATCGCATAATTAAAGAAATAAAGAAAAAAAAAAACATTAAAGAACATGAAAAACTTCATCAAACTTTACTTAATGCATGCATACTATGAACTCCTAAGCAGTTCATTATGGGTAGCTTAGATTACGTTAGATGGTGGACTTTCTTTAAATAACAAGGTCCGACTAAGTTCGTCGTATAGGCCCGTTGTGGTACCACAATTGATATATCCACCCGGAGATCAAGCATTCTCTAAAGGAATCCAGTCCGAAATATAAACGTTTAGAATCTGCGCTTCTCCACAGCGCGGCAGGCCACTGACACGTGGGTGTAAAACAATCTATTACTCCTCCTCAGTGTCACAGCTTCTGCAGATGTAATTTCAGGAAATGCCAAAAATATCTGAATGCGTTTTAATTTCAATTGGACTGAAAACTATCGGCCCCCTTTTCTTTTAGCAGAGAGAGTAGTCCAACTGAGGCAATCGGATAACCAATCATGTATGTAAGTATGTGTGTATAAACTCTTGAAGAAAATTGATCTGATCTGATTGATTTAGTCTCTACAGGGAGCGTGTGAAGTTCTCATATCATAACTGTATAAATCCCATTCCATACTATAGACATTGCTTTCTTTGTTCTCCCACCACTGTGAAAACTTTTCTACACACACAAAAGCAAAAATTAGAAAAAAAGGAACAGTTTTCCTCATACGGTGCTAAATCAAAAGAGAGGAGCAGTATAGAAAGAAATAAACAAGCAACAACAATAACAATAACTGGCAATATTCAACTCTGAAAAGTAAATCTAGAAGAGTAGAGGAAAACAACTAGAAAACAACAACGACAACAACAACAAGAAAAATATAAAAACTTTATATTGCTGCCTGTTTTCCACTTGTTTTTCCTTATTTTTTTTTTCATATTTTCTTTAGCACTTTTTTCTTGTTCTTGTTCTTGTTTTTTCTTTTTTTCTTTTTTCTTTTTTTTGCAAAAACAACATTCTTATTCATAAAATTTATGAACATGTTCATACAAGTATACATCAGTTGGTTGTTGTTGTTTTTTTCTGTCTTTTTTTTTTTTTCATTTTAATTCACATGTTAAAGGAAACGGAAATTTCTACAAGTTTAGTGAAATGAAAATAGAGAGAGAGAGAGAGAGAGCAAGAGAGAAGGATTATGAGCTGGCATAAGTTTGAGATGAGGCATCATGATGCACATGTGTGTGCAGCAAAATTGAGCGAAAAAGCTAAAGGGAATGACAAGTATTTGATAGGGAAAGGGCTTAGAAGCTGGAAAAGTATAGAAACACTACAAGTTGTTGTAATTATTTTCAGCTTAAATGACAAAATACAACGAAGCAAGTCTTAAGCAGTTCAGTTCAGTTATTTAAACCCCTACACCTACCCCTACCTCCTCGTCTTATCTCACCGACTTTCTTTAGTATTTTTCTAATGAAATTTTTTCTTTGTTTTCTTTGTTTTTTTTTCAATTTCAACTCACAATATTCCCACGGTTTTATATATCATTGGGATGTATGGGAGTGTGTGTGTGTCGTAATGTAGTGGTAGTGGCATAAATACTTGTTTGTATGTTTGTTGTTGCTTTTATTAGAAAGAAAAATTACTTGGCAAAGCAGAAAATATTTTTTTTATTTTTATTTTTATTTGTTGTTCTTATTATTATTAAGATATGATAAAAAGGAGGTTTATTTAGACACAGAGGCTACTTTATACATATATGCTGGGATATATATCAATTTAGAAACTACAGAAGGATTATTTACAGATTTAGCAGCGATATGGTGCCCGTAGTCACCGTATTGTAGTAGGTAGTGTGTTGGCTTATTAGACGTAAAGCCCGGGTTCGTATCCCAGGTCAGGCATCAAAACGAAATATGAAAAAAAAAATATTTCTTCGGCAACTGCCCCTCAACAAATAAAATTGCCATGAAAAGCTTCTCAAAAAATCTGTCATTCGGAGTCGGCTTTAAACTGTAGGTCCCGCCACTCATGTATCTATAAAATTAACGCACACAACATAAGTGGTGTGAAAACCTAGGTCATAATCCTGACTGAAGTGTTGTAATGACCAATTATGTATGTGTATGTATGATGCCCGTAAATTGATTCCAACCACAATTTGAAAAAGCTGTGCCATTTAATTTGTGTTAGATTGTCACTCATAACATAATTCGGCCAAAAATCTATGAATTAAGCTTCAAATTGCCTTCTCAGTAGCCGCCAATTTCTTACATCGTCATCAATTTGATGCCACCAAATTTGTCAATGTCTTAATTTACATACAGACACTTGTACTCGTCGTAAAAGCAAATGATCCCGAGTAAAGCTGCTAAAAATCACATTTAATATTTGAGGGCTCGGTAAAGTTCTTTCCTAATTTAACTGGTGATCTAGTGTCGGATTAGCAAGGCATCTCACACCACTTATATTGTATGTGCTCATTTTACCAATGACGTTGGGGACCTACAGTTTAACCGCGACTACGAATAACAGATTTGAGAAACCTTACGTGGCAATTATAATTTACTCTCACAGTATTTGCCAAAAGACTGCTGTCGTTTTGTTAGAATATTTGAGCTGGGATTGGAATCAATGGCTCTCTTTTAATAAGTCAACACACTACCTACTAGATTACGACGGTTTCAGTCAATCACTGCATTAGGACTCCCTTGTTCCTGTTGACTGCAAACTGGTAAACAATAGACTTGCCCATGCATATATGAAACACATTTTATTCGGTATAAGCAGAGAAAGTGGGCAATCACCTGTGCATGGTTCGACCTTTAGGCTGTAGGTATAAGACCACCCGAAGGTTTATTTATTATCCATGTGTGTCTCTTGAATAAACAAAAATTCTCTCTTATTGGTTGAAGCTGATTGCTTGTGAGCAATTGTTTTCTTTAGAAGATGCAAGTGTTGACAATGTAGGTTTGAATTGGTATAATTGTAGAGGAAGGGACTATAGTTTTAACCATAGGTTACCTTACAAGACCATTAAACATCTAATCAAGCTTGGCTTGATTACAATTTACTGTAGACACGTACTCTAATAGTTGGGTTCCTAGTTACATCAGGCAAGTAATATAATGGAATTATTTCCTTGGTTGGGGAATTATTTAACAACTTTTTATGTCTGTTGTATACTAAAGTAGTACTACCTCACCGTTTTATATTGTAATGCAAAAAGCCAAGTTGGAATCTGAACAAAGCTTCTAAGCATAGTATTATACTTAATTCGCTGCTGCCTTTATCTCACAAGCGCTTGGAATATTTTTAATTTTAACGTTTAAGTCTATGGCCATACTTGTATTTAAGATAAGTGGGGACTTGCTTCTACTTTTTTTTCTTCCATCATCTTCTTTTACGGCGACTTCATTTAGAGTATTTTCTACTGTTTGGTATGCTTGCATTTGTACTTGAATTTGCTACTTTGGTTGTAATTTTAATTTATTTCCCTTTTATTTTGCAGCCTCTTGTGGCAAGTTGTTAGAAAAGTATGAGAATTTCTATTTTCTTCTTCGTTGCATACTTCTGGAAACACATTCATATGTATGCATGTGTGTATGTGTGTGTGCAATGTTAGCTTAAGTAAGTGCACCTAAAGCCACTTACATATGAAAAATGCAAATTAAAGTTGACTTATACGTCATGCATATGAGCAATTCTTCCATGGATGGTTTATAAGAAGGCATTCATGTTCATATTGTTGACGACATGGCAGTTTTTCATTTCTTTTTAAAACTTACATGCACTGTGTGTTATTATGTTCCTCTGCATATCATCCTTAAAGGAGTAGTTTTTAGGCGTTGAGTTTTATTTTTTTTTTTTTTCTAAGTTGCTGAGTTTATTTAGATTTTAATAAGTAATGAGTGGGAGCGTACGTCCTAACGTTTAAGGATGCATATTAAGTGGAAAATTGTTTTCTTAAACTGTTAATTTATTTCATTTTAAAAGAATAAGCATTTTGACTTCTAAAAAATATGCAATTAATTTAATAACAAATAGAATAAAAATTTTTTTCCAGGGTCAAATTAATTTCATTTCGCAGAAATTTTTTTTATTTTGCTTATCATTTTTAAATTTCTCTCTCTCAATTATATCAAAAATAAAACACTTAAGTCATGTTGTTATTGTATTATATTTTTATCTTATTTATTTGATATTTAATACACAATTTTCTCTACACCAATAAAATTTGTTTTTGAATATAACGTGGTAATAAACAATTTAAAAAATTCCAATTTTGTTTGTCATTATTTAGAACGCAAATTCATTGAATTGTGTAAAAAGAAATTTAACCAACGACAGTAAAATAGAATACATATGTATGTACATACATATTTACAACAATAAATATAATATGTATGTAATATGTACATCTGTATGTAATAATAATAAAAGTACTCTTATATTTATAAATACAAAGGTATATACACATGTACATACATATGTATGTGTGTATGTATTCACATGTAAAGCAACAATATGCAACAAGTCTAAGTCATACAGACACATTCACATTTAAAAACTGTATTACGATTAGACAGACAATTTTAAAATGGACTCACAAGCAAGCTACAGAATAAATTTATAAAAAAAAAAACGAACGAACGAACGAACAAGTCAACGTATTACAATAGCCTTTAAGATGAACTCTGAATGCCCTAAAATGATATACACAAAATATGCACGGGTTCTCAATAAAAAGGAAATTATTTTATTATGCTTTATGAAAGGACCAGAGATCAGCAATGAGTATTTAAAAAGATCAGTACAATCGAATCATACTCATAATTTCTGATACTTATATGCATTCATACTTATTTTAATATCATGGAACCTCTACTCATATTCAAAGTTTGAAGTATTCATCATATTCATACTTAACAACACGTATGATGTTATTGATTTCGATTCTCCATAACTCAACATTTACAAAAATCACAAAATAAGTATGATTCGCTTACGAACACTAAAATACTCAACGAAGGTTGTAAATTTTGATGAATGATTCGAGTCACATTTATAATTATTATAAGTATTTATTTATTTCTTTTTTTTTTTTGTAAAACCAGCACTCAGGGGTTGGCACCTACTCATGCAGTGCATTGTGCGGGTTTAAGAAAATAGGTTATAGGAAGGTGGAAAGAGGGAGCAGTGTTTGTGGACATTTGATTTAAATTTACCAATATCGTAACTGACGGGAAAAGCTTCCGCAGGAAGATCATTCCACAAGCGAGCAGTGCGGGCAAAAAATGAATTTTCTCTGTAATGCATTGTGCGGTTCACTGGACAATCAACCACAAAAGGATGTGCTCTGCGAGAGGTACGAGTACCACGTAAAAATATGTGATTATCGGGAACCAAGCCCCTTATCTCTCGAGAACACCTCCCATTATAGTACCGATAGAACAATGAAACAAACGCCACATTGCGACGATGCTCCAACGAGTCAATAGAGTTGGATACCCTACTGTCATTAATAAGCACCTTCGCCCTCTCCTGTACGCGGTCGAGAAGCTTCAAAATAGACTTTGAAGCACCGGCCCACGAGAGTTGTACTCCAACGTAGGTCGGATAAAGGTCCTGTAAATAGTAAGAAGGAGTGGATGGAGTGAAGTATTTTCTGCACCGTTTCAAAAAACCAAGGCACTTGAATGCTTCCTTCGACACTCGAAAAATGTGATCGTTCCAACGAGCATCACAACTAATTCTCATGCCCAGAACATCAAGAGCATCCGCCTCCTCAATATTTACATTACCCATAGATACAGATGACAGAACACCGGCACCAGCATAACGCCGGTGTGTCAAAAAACAACATTGGGACTTGCGCGCATTAAAATCGACCCTGTTCGCGCGGCCCCACTCAGATATTGTTATCAGGTCATTTGTGAGTTCGTCATTCATGTTCGACCTTATAAGTATTCGAAATTATAAGTATTTATGATATAAAGTTATGAATCTAAATGAGTAGGCTTATGAACCAAACATATTTCAAATGGTATGAGTTTGATGTCAACGTTGTACGCATACTCATTGCAACCTGTAGCTTTAAATCAACGTTATAGTGAGTATCAATGAATCAGAGCAGAAAAATTTTATTGAAAATTCATGAGTACTTATGAAAATTTCATGAGTGCTGATGAGTAGCGAAAAAACGATTCATTGCTGATCTCTGGTCCTGACCAAATAAGTAAGTTTGACAGCCTATGGCCAGACTGACACTTCCTCTAGGTATTGGAAGAACAATTAGCTGCAATTCCACACATCAAAATTAATTCCAATTTTAAGGGATAGTTTTAATTTTTCTTTTTTGATTTTAAACTAAATTTTCAAGCATAAGGTATAGGGTACTTCAATAAAATAAAATCTTACATGCAGCTCGACATAAACGAAACACGCCATTTCAACTGACTATAATGACAACATCAACAAGCAACAAAAACAAGATTTATTATACGCTAAATATGGACTCACTCATGTTCTCAATACGACACAAAATCCAATCTACTATTCTACACAAACGCGATAGATGTTTAGAAATTCAAAAACAGAAAAATAAAAAAATTTTGTCTCACTGGCGATCTCAAAGTTTTACGCCTGGCTGAGCAAATTCGTATAAAACGCGAAATATATTGTTATTGTTGTTGTTGTTATTTTTTAATATTATTTTCTATTATTATTGTATTATAGATACAAGACCAACAACAACCACATTTATCTAACAAATACATGGTATGGCATGGTAATGGTTTGTTTGGTTGGTTCTGGTGCTGGTTGAGAGAAATTAAGTTTGCAAATGACTTGTAGAATAAGCTTTAGAGTTGAATGTGTGTTTGAGTTTGTTACGGAAATAACAATAACAACAACCACATAAAATAAAAAATATATACAAACAGAGAAAACAGCAAATGATAATCAAGTATAATTTATTTCAAATTGAGATCGACCATGTATCCATTAGATAGTCACAGTTTAAAAAGTATCCACAAGTTTTTTTTCGTTTTTTTTTTTTTTTTTTTCATTTTTATTTTTTAATACAAGAAATTAAACTTAATTTTGTCGTTGATGTTGTCGTTGTTGTATAATTTGGTTTTTTTTTTTTTTTTTGTGTTGTTTTTTTTTTTTTTAAACACTCCCCCTTTGGTGGCTATTGTGTTTAGCAACACCCTTTCCTCCAGTATATACGTTTTTTATGATTCTTTTAAAAGAACACTTGCGTTGTTGTTGTTTTGCTTATAGATAGAATAAAATACTCTCATCATTCGTATTCATTAGTTTTATTCGACTGAGACCAACCAGCCAACCGGATGCAGGAAAGTCTGTCTTTCACAAAGTGTATGCATAAGTATGTAACAACAGGTACGTACACTTGTACTCTTCTCTCTACTTACAGGTCGGTTTTAAAGGTTTAATGGACTTTGCTTTAAAATAATTTTGTTTTTTATTTTCCGTTTTATATTCCCTTTTCATAATTTATAAATACAAATAAAAATAAAAATAATTAAATTTTAGTATCTGCAAAGCATGTGTGATAATTGTTTTGAAATCATTCAACCATTTTCTTACAAAATTTTTTTGAATTAAAATAAATTTTAAAAGAAATCTTAATTGACACAGATTGAAGCTTTTGTATGTTACGATAATAAGGAATGATTGATTATGTTGCTTAAAATTATTCCTTTCCATACATTAAGTTACTATACTACAGCTCAGGTTTAAGTTCCTTCTACATATTTTGATGCATTCTTTCAATTTTTTTTATCAACTCTTGCCAGCTGCATGGGTTCTAGGATAATAGATTTGTCGCCTGCTGCACTCATTTGATGGAGTACATTTGAAATTTTCAATTTTTCATATTTCTGGCGCTTAGATTACGCTGAAATTGACCAACGGCATAGGTTATGTTAGGTTTGAAAACCGCTGTGGTTTGTGGCTTATTCGAATACAGCTGAGTCTTAAGAAAACCTTACAGGCAAAAGTCTAACGGCACCAAATCACATGAGACGACCATGTCCTCAAATGGCTTATCAAGAAAAACACTTAAACTATTTACCATGGCTTACTTTATGAGTTCTTATAACACCATCCGATCACATGCATCCATACATATAATTGTTAAGAATGTATATATATATATATTCATAAGAAACACACGCACACAGATACATCCATATTCAAAACTTTCATGTGTAGTTTGAATAGAATTTCAGAATTTTCATACACATAATTTGCATGCCTTTCGCATATCTCTTGTCCTACCTTACACCCGAGCAAATTTCATCATTGTTTTTGAACTTTACAAACCAAACTTATCATCTGCAAACTTAGGATCTGTTAAAGGCATTCGCTTGGAAGAACTTGATTAAAGAAAAAGGAAGATAGATGGAAAGCATTCTTCCGCTAATGAAATTAAAGATAATGTTGAAATATCGCACAGTAAAGTCTGAAAGAGAAAGTAGCAGGTTTGGACCAGAGATCAGCAATGAATCGTTTTTTCGCTACTCATAAGCACTCATGAATTTGTGAATATAAGTGAGTCAACAATATTGAAATTTAACTACTCTGTTCTGATTAATTCATACTCACTACAACGTTGATTTATAAGTACAGGTTGCAATGGGTATGCGTGCAAAGTTGACATCAAACTCAGACCATTCGAAATATGTTTGATTCATAAGCCTACTCATTCAGATTCATAACTTTTGAAAAATACTTATAAATGATTCGAGTGACTCGAATTATTCATCAAAATTTCCAAAAAAAAAGACACATAAGCAAGCAAAGACAGAGCAGCAAGCAGAGCAAACATACAACCATTTAGTGAGTATTTTAGTGTTCATACGCGAATCATACTTAGTTTGTGCTTCGTGTATAGTATATGTTGAGTTATGGAGAGTCGAAATCAATAACATCATACGTTTTGTTGTTAATTATGAATATGATGAGTACTTAAAACTTTGAATATGAGTAGAGGTTCCATGATATTAAAATAAGTATGAATGCGTATAAGTATCAGAAATTATGAGTATGATTCGATTCTACTGGTCTTTTTGAATAATCATTGCTGATCTCTGGTTTGGACAATTTAGAAATTTGGACCAGTGTTGCCAGAATTGTGTCATTATGGTATTATCATTCGATTTCCACACTAATAGCCGCATTTAAAACCTGCTTTTTTAGCTTGCAAATGCACTTCAGAATATTATTTTATTTTAAAAAGTTTCTCTCATCTAAATTAACGGAAATGAAAGACATTTTGTTATTTGTTATTGTTGTTGTTGTTGTTATTTACTGTTTTTAGTCTCTTAATAAGTTTTTAATTCAATTCAAAGTTACGCTACAAATTCTTTTGAATTCATTATTTTCAATGAAAAGTCATGAATGAATCGAATAGAATGCCATGGAATATATTGGTTCTGCTGTGGTGATTCTTTAGATTTCAAAATTCAATACAACAAAAACAACAACAATAAAAAGAAATAATTACTGACTTTAATAGACAACAACAACAACAAAAACAACAATGATAAGCTATAGTGGGTGTAGTAATGAACGTATAGCAGAATTGGTTGGTCGAATTTCTTTTGAATTTCTATAGGCTCTTGACTAATAAAACTGGGTGGTGCTATTTGGGGTAAAAACAAAAGTAAACGAAATGAGACAGACCTTAACTTAGTAATACACAAAAGAGTAATAAGTAACAACAACAACAACAACAATAGCAATAATATTATAGAAAGAAAGAAAAAAAATATATATTTTTATACAATTCGCTTCTCAATACAAATTCGCCTTAAAATAAGTTGAGCGTTACAATACAAGTATACGAACAGAGTGTAGGTGTTTAGTTTAGTTTTCATTTTTTTTTTATTATTTTTTCTGATAGGGGAAACACGCTTTTCAATTTTTCCATTGTATGGGTACCAGAGATGTATAGAATCGACGATAGAAGACAAGATAATTGGCGGGGTTTGGTTAACTTGGAGGCATTTCTTTCAAACTCATCAAAGCGTAATTTTTACGTTCGTTATTGTACCACACAAGTACACAAATGTGTTACGTGAAACAAAAAAACAAAAACAACAACAACACTTATCTTTTATTATCTTCTTTACAACAACAACAACAATAATAATAATAATATTATTATTATTAAGTTGATATTATTTTAAATTTTTTATTGTATTTAAGTGCTTGGCGTTGCCACAAATTTATTTGTCGTGGCATCATTTTAAAATGTTAAAGTTTAAGTGTCTCATTTCTATTGGTCGGTTTTATTCAATTATTTTTTTTATTTTTTAATTTAAGTACGAGTATGTGAGCAACTTGTAGGAGAAACAATTTTTCCTACTTATTTATTAAACAATATACACTTTATGCCGACTGTCAGTTTACTTAGGTTTTAGAATTCTAATCAATTCGAATACAAAAGTTCATTAAAAAATCAACAGAAAGATTTAAATTTCTTTACCTAAGTTTGAAATCAGAATCTAATAAATCTAACACTATTTACATCTTGGAGAGAGACTCAATTCGCAGCGTTAATACTTGGGGGAAACAAAAATATTTAAGATCGGGTACATTTCGAACACTTACCTATCAGAGATCAGCAAAAAATCATTTTTTCGCTACTCATAAGCACTCATCAAATTTTGAATATAAGTGAGTCAACAATATTGAAAGTTAACTCCTCTGACTCATTCATACTCACTACAACGTTGATTTATAATTATTTATTTATTTATTCAGACGTAAATACAGTACAACAAGATATCATCTTATTTAATAGTACAGCTAAGGATATAGGTATAACAAAATATAAGAAATTACAAAAATAATAACCTAAAAATAAATTAATACTGGGTTCAGACATGCACCTTTATTGCGTAAATCGCAATAGACGGCATTATTGATCTCAATATTTCATATAAAATTTCAATTAATTATTGGCCAATAAATTCATAAATTGTTATAATATTGATAAAAAAAACTTTAAATACAACACTGTCATAAGTACCTTCAGTGAGCAGATTACATTTTTCCGAACGCTTTCTATTAAAATTTGACAACTCAAATGTAAACAACGACAAACAAAAAATGGAAGGTCAGCAGAAATGTTTGTATTTTATATTGAGTTTCCTATCAAATTTTTCTTTCTCATCCTTCTGAGAAAAGCCACTTTGGAGTCAAAAGTAGTTCCTATTAACCGCAACAGCTCGGCGTTTCGGTTAATCATTAGTAATATCTTTTTAAATGTTAAATTGTTTTCCATTTTTTCAAAAAAAAAATTTTTGACACTAATTTTCGCGATTAAATTAAAAGCAATGTTGTTGAAGCAATCAGCTGTTTTGTTTACCAGCTGCCAAATAAATTTTCGTATATTATATGTCTGAACGCTAAAAATATTGTTCTAAATAAAGCGAATATTGATTTAATAAAAGTGCATGTCTGAACATAGTATAATATAACAAATATTATTAAAAACGAAATTTATAATTATATTAAAAAATATGATTGATTAATTACATATGTATGTACATTATGTTCATTCAAAAATTTAATAATTGCAGTCTTGAAATGCTTAGCATTGCTTAGTAACTGTATGTTGTTTGGGAGCTCATTCCAGAGACGAATTGCATTGATGTAAAAGTGTCTCTCATATATCTGTTTACGGTATCTAACGCTATTAATTCTCAAGCCCCTATTAGATCTTAAAAAAATTAATCTATTAAACAAATAATGGGGTTTCCTAATATAGATGATTTTATGTAGGTATACCAGAGTACGGCATTTCAACAAATTTAAAAAAAAAAAATACTATAGATTTGATATGAAAACTCAGATATCCTACTGTACCTTGTACGACCATAAACATATCGAGCAATACTGTTATAAGTGACCTTGAGCCTGTTCCTACTTACTGAGTCACAACTAGAAAACAGTTCACATCCGTACAGTAAAGTGGGGATGAGATATGTTTTCGCGAGCAGCATACGAATATTAAACGGAGTAAAATATTGCGCTAGCCAAAGACTTTGCAACATGGCAACCGTTCTACCACAGACAGCATTTATATGGTTGGACCAGTTAAGGCTGTTATTAAAGATAACTCCTATGTTCTTAACATTATGTACAGTCTCCATAGAAGTATTATTAATCTGTAATGGTGTAAGCTGTGCCGTATAGTTTACCTTGCCTATTATTAAAGCTTTTGATTTCCTCGGATTGAGGCAAAGACCATTAATCGACGCCCATTGCAACACATTATGCAGACCACAATTTATTTTCCCTATACAATTTGTAATATCAGACGGCAAGCAACTAATGTACAACTGAACATCATCTGCGTACATTTGTACCTTGCAAAACTTCAACTTAGTTGGCAGATCATTAGAATAAATTGAATATAAAAAATTGTTCGATTTAGTACCATCATGATACACAAATTGACTTCTATCACGTAGATACGACGAGATTAGCATGACAGCAGTATTCGAAAAATGGCACATATAAGTACAGGATTCAATGAGTATGCGTACAACATTGACATCAAACTCATACCATTCGAAATATGTTTGATTCATAAGCCTACTCATTCAGATTCATAACTTTAGATCATAAATACTTATAATAATTATAAATACTTATAATAAATGATTCGAGTTGTTAGTTGTTGTTACAAAGAAGAAAAAATAAGAATAATAAATAAGACAGAACAGCAAGCAGAGCAAACACACAACCTTCTAGTGAGTATTTTAGTGCTCGTACGTAAATCATATTTATTTGTTGATTCGTGTGTGTATGTTGAGTTATGGAGAGTCTAAATCAATAACATCATACGTGTTGTTGTTAAGTAATGAATATGATAAGTACTTTAAACTTTGAATATGAGTAGAGGTTCCATGATATTAAAATAAGTATGAATGCGTATAAGTATCGGAAATTTTAAGTACGATTCGATTTTACTCATCTTTTTGAATACTCTTTGCTGACCTCTGGTAGCTACTCAGCCTAGAAGACATCAGTTGCCATAATCAATGCTGTTATAATGTTGTCAGATTTGAAGACTGTCCTCATATACATACTTTCTGTTTATACAATCTATTCCAGAAATATATACAAAGAGCTCTCTAGTTTCGATTCTCTACTAGCATTACTAATTTACATAATATAGAGCAATAATTGCTGTCTTATATAACCGATATTAATAGCGTATACCATTCTACCTTTGGAGAAGTTTCTCGATCTTCATGATTTGACAGAGACCATGTTTATGATTTTGATAAGTTTTTGTACATTGTGGCAACAGCTCCTGCGTAAATTTGTTCGATCACAATGAGAAGATAATAATCACTTTGCGACACCAGTACACCTTTTGTTTTGCATATTCAATCTCTATTCTAATTAAAATATAAAAAATTAGGTTTTCAGTACGGTGATGTGGGTACACCCTTACACATCGACAGTGGCGGGTTGGTTGTAGGTTTCCGCCAAATTTTACTGGTAAGAAATTCAAACTAAGAGAGATTTTCCGGAATCGAATTTTACAATTCTTCGCCAATACGGACAAGGGAGAAGGGAGTTTTGATTCCAAAAAAGAATTCAAAAACTGTTGTATTTTTATTATGCGAACCCCTTGATCATCCAGTTATAACAGACGTTACTACTTATTTCTGTGCGCTTGATAGTATACCAAAAAAAGAAAAGGTGCTGCGGTTTTATAAAGCTTAAATGCTGCCAGTCAATGAACCACCCTCTTCTATTATTAAAACCCCAAATAAAAACATACGCTTCTGTTGATTTTCTAATACCAGCAAAAACAACAGAACAAAAAAAAGGTCAACATGTTGCATTTATAGAACGTTTAACAAAATGCAATAAATACTGTCCTCACCCCACTACTTATTTGATTTGATTTAGAAAAGCGTGCCTGTTATTAAAGCTAAAATTATTATCGTTCGTTATCAATATCGAGCACAGTAAATACAAATGAGGATTTTATTTAATCATCTACAGAACATACGCTCGCTTCTCGCTTTAATGTGATAGCCTAAATTCAATAATAATAAGCAGAATAACAATTTGTTGCTATTGATTATAAATAAAATATGATCAGCCTTCCCCCTTATGTACAAACTAAACCTGTTGATTGAATCAAACCCCCCCCCCCTTTCATTTATAGGGAAAAGAAAAAAAAAATAAACAAAAATTTCCCTGAATATTTCACCTTAATAAAGCGTTCTATGGTAACGTCTATGGATTATTGAATTTCAAATGCAATACAACAGTAAAGCTAACTAGAACGCCTTTAAAACACCCTTTATTTCCGTTAATTGTCATTTAAATTTCCTTGTTTGCTATTATTCACCGTTAAATATTTCCTATTGCTGTATCCTGTTCTAATATGTATTAAAGGGAGGGTGTTTATAATTTAATGCCTGACTTGCAATATTATGTGCATTTTTTTTTAAGAAATCGTTTAAGAATATTGTAGTTAAGCCATATCCGTTTCCTGACGTGTCTTGTTGCAATAGGAAGTCGGTTATTTAACAAGTGGGTGGCAGTAAACACTATATTTTACAAAACTTGAAACACACGTTGGATAAAGTGCGATATCCCATATTGTTGGTAATAGAAAATGCAACCGTCACAATAATTTTTATTTTTGATATGAAATTGGCTGATTACTACCGATCCCGTACATACTGTTTACGATTTTACCTTTTAAAAACGTTTAAAATAAAATAAAATTGGGAGTTTAATTTTAATTGAAATTCTTTATTATTCGCACAATTCTGTGTATCACTGTTCACAACTTGATGTAAACAACAACAATTGCTTTTCGTTGTTATTCCTCTGTTTATACCCTTTGCATAAACAATAACAATTACTAGACAATTATTTGACAGATCTTTGTAACGGAGATCTTCAAACCGCGATTACTCTCTTCAAACTCAACGCGTCTTCACACAAGACTGACTGAACTTCACTAACTCCAAAGCAAAACACAAATATTTAAATTTTTCATTTTCGTAACATATATATAATCAGCATAAAGGTTCTGATTTTTAGGACCTGCATACAAAGGATCTTGGAGGGAAAAAATGTAACTGTTTAATTGGCTGAACATATTTTACATTTACATGATAGTCCCCGTAGTCAAGTGAGTAGTGTGTTAATTCAACAGGCGAGTGGTCAAAAGTTTGAACCTTGACTGTGATAAAAAAAAAAATAAAAAGTATCTCTCTTGGCGACTCCTTGACCAAAGGACGCCATATCTCTCTTCAATTTACTCGTTAAGTTGCATAGATTCATGATTTCAAGTTCATATTTCGTTGTCTTCCATGTGAAGGCTTGCAAGGGTTTTCTATCCCTCTGCATATTCCAATTGAGTGCTGGTCGAGCGATATTACCAAATGGCCTTCTCAGTATATGATTAAACCATAAACGCTTACATATGCGATGTTCGTATTCGAACGATATTCAACTGGTCATTTATTTTAGCTCAATTTGGCCCGAAGGTGGAAGGAATTTGCTCACAATTACTGGTTCAGAAGCGTTTGTAGAAGCTAATTGTGTAAAGAATCAGTCTGAAAAAAAATTAATGGAGTCCTATAGGAGTGTCATAGCTAGGAGATGGCGTTATCGTCTTAAAATGGTGAAATGAATCTATAACTCCGTGGTCATTTTGGTGCCGACGTATGGCTGGCTACATAGTATAGTGGGAGGCTACTTGACGGAAATTGCAGAGTAGGATACAAATATTGTTTCTATTTGGAGCACTCCTTAGGCTACATTGCTACTTCCCTTAGAGTTGGTATTTAAGCAGCTGGCATTAAGGAACTTTTTCACAATATCTGGTGGATATCTTGCTGGGATAAAGGAGTTCGTATATGCAAATAATAGATGGTTGTCGATTTGAATACACGAAAAGTCTTGTGTCCGGATTATATAGTCTATGTATTTCCGCATAAGAAGCAATTGTGTCTACCGTCTTTCTGACGGTTGTGTATGCAAACAGCAAGACCGCGATTCTGGTTTGGAGACTTTATAGCCTTATAGAGCAGTAACTGGACACTATGTCGGGTTGAGAATTATTCCAATCTGCAGAAAGAGACGCAGAAGGCTTTTGGACAGATAATGGTTTCCGAGAGACATTGTTACGAAGGAGATAATGAGATTACAGATCAGCTGGTAAGATATTGTGTAGCATTCAATCAGGGCTTCTTGGAGATTGCAGAATTTGTAGACTGTTATGGCCCAGGTTCGACCAGGTCTAGAAAAGAATTGTGTTATAAGTGTAAGGATTATCTAAGGGTAAAAAAAAACTAAAAGGGTTTTTGGAGAGCTTGAAACTGTCGAGCACATTCGGACATGTAGAGGAGAAGACAGTTTTAGAATATTAGTTGGTTAGCGAGATGACTCTATAATTCTTTACTTCGGGCACTTATCTCTCCTGAACTTTTTAATCGTTTCTCAGCTTTCTCTTCTTATCTTATAAATTGTTTACTCTTTTTTTTCTTTTTGTTTAACCCGCGATATTAAAGTTACTTACAGTGGACATTTACTGGTGCCTTGGTGGGAGATACCTTTATAATCTATCTTCGCACATAACTGTGATGAAAGCTAATGAGTGTCGAGCGCAAACAATTATAATTTACGTGATGGATTTTTTTAGTATTTTTTTCGGAGCATAGTACCTAATACGTATACAAATTCCTAATTAGTTTTTTAAGGGGAAAACCATTGCAGGCCTGTGTTATTAGAAGAATATTGAAAACAAGTTTAAAAAATTTGATGAAATTTACATAGATTTATTTCAGTTTGTTAAATTTCAATTGTACCTAAATTTGTATGTGTTTTCTTAAGTAATTAACATCACCATCAACAGTCACCCTTTATTTTTATATTAATGGTACGTGGTTCATATTGCCCACTTGCATTGTGATTGTCATGTGCTGCCCTTTTTATGATCTTTTTATAAAAAAAAAAACAAACTTTGGTTTACGCAGCATGATTTTGATAGTTCTTCCTCTCTTATGATCACCAGGCTGCAAATCTTTCAACAGTAGTTCCGCTTGCTATACTCTGGAACTTCCGCTTTAAAGCAGAAACTACAGGAATACAGACAATTAAGTACCACGTACCAAGTATTTAAGTTTAATAACTTTTTCTCATTTCATGTCATATTTTCTGATAAATTTTGTCATGAGCCATAAATGTCGCAGCCACCCCAATTCGAATTCAGGAAAAGAAAACAAAACAGAATTTTCTGTAAAACACCTGTGTGAATTACGTACACATGATCACAGAAAATTGTGAATGAGGGTTCCATTTAATAACTGATAACGTATCGGAAAAGGGAGAGATTTCATAAACTGAGAACGTAGTTTTTAATTTATTTGTTAAAGACTGACCCACAATTATCGATGGTTTACAAGAGATTGTATTACAAATTTTACGCTTTTTCCCTGTAACCGTCGAAGCGATCAGTTATTGTAGCAACAATAACAATCGACAACTACAGACGGAAAAAACAAATTTAGAATATTTGTATTGAATAATGGAAACTGGCGTTATGGCATCAATTGTTTTATATTTTCAAATACTTTTGGAAAAATAAACGATATTCTTATGTTGAAAAGTTCATAGTTTTTTTTTATTGATTTAAAAAAAAATTAGTTTCTTAGGTTGTAGGCTAACATTTTTCAACCATGCTGATAGTTTTTAACGGTATTACCTTTTCGCCATGCATGTTCTGTCTGGGTGCCCAGACATGATTCATTTCAGGTTCCCAAGTACTAGACAGTGACGTCGAAGATATTCTATCGTCTCCTTTTTTCCAGCAAAATTATTGCTCCTGCAGAAGTCGTTGTAAGTTATTGTCAGTCACTGAGCGTGTGTACCATTGTTACTGTTATCTGATTCGGAAATTTTTCTGGTCTTGGTGAAGTTCGGTCAGTCTTGTGTGAAGACGGGATTCGTTTGAAGAGAGTAATCGTGGTTTGAAGATCTCCGTTACAAAGATAATGTCGAATAATTGTTTAGTAATTGTGTTTGTTTATGCAAATGGTATAAGCAGAGGAATAACAAAGAAAAGCAATTGTTGTTGTTTTCATCAAGTTGTAAACAGTGGCACACAGAATTGTGCGAATAAAAAAGAATTTTTATTATTGTAAAACTAGACACAAATTTATTTTTATTTTATTTGCAATCTACGAGCCCACATTTTAAATGTTATTAAAAGGTAAAAACGTAACAATTTGCAAATGAGTAAAGTTTGTTTGAGATTATTTGTTTGCCTCTCAGTAGGGGAATGTCAATCTCACGTTAAAATTAATTCGTATCAACCTTTAAAAGGGCACCAACCTTGTTGTTACCTTCAATACCTTTGTGTCGAAGATTCCACATGAAGATAATCGTCAAATGCCTTGCTATCTCCCTCACAGATAACCCGAAATGCTTTGCTAAACTTAGATGTGGTATTCAAATCGAATAAATCTAGTGATCGCTTTACTGTCAGTAAATGTGCGAATATCTCTTTCTCGATAGACTCTGATGTTGTATTAGCCTAGCGGAAGTTTTTATATTCATTATTTGAGAAGACCTATTGTTCATCTAATAGGACTAACTACTTACACCGCTTTTTAAGTCTTCTTCCAACTTACCAGTATATAGAGTGTACATACTTACCTCATTTTCTATTGGCTATATTCTTTAAAATAAAATCGTAGAATTTTATGAATTTGTGAAAGCATTTTATTTGTTTATTTTTTTTTTAATATTTTTTTTTTAAATTTTTAGTTGATATGCTGTCTGTTGTATAAAAATAAATTTTGATTGTATTTTTTGATTGAATTTTGTGGGGTCTAGTTTGGTGGCATTTTAATTTTTACTTGATTTTTAATTGAATTCTGGCTCAAATGGTAGATGATCTTGTAAACCGAAATGATAAAGTTGTATGTCATTCTAGAATTTGTTGTAATTTGTTTGTCTGCGTTTGTTTAATTAACATCCACATGAAAAATGAAAAAAAAAAACTGTTTTAATATAAAACTTTATTTATTATTTGAATATATTGCAATATTAAAGGAACAACAATAATTTAATTATCAGTTTATTATTTAAATTAATTAATTCAAATATTTTCTAATCAGTTTTAATCTGTACTAAGATTCCTTATAAGCATCAGTTTTATTAACTCGATTAAGCCCTACATTTCTCTACATATTTAAATTATAATTTTTAAATTTGTCTTGCATTTATATTTTCACTTTGCCTACAACTGTCTTTCTTTATTGATAGGAGTGTTTTAAAATCCTAATAAGAGTCTACTTGGCAATAGTTTGCAAGGTTTCTTTCCATTTCTTGCACTTTACAGTAATAAACACTTGAAGATCTAGGCAAGCCTGCGAATTTCGAAATTTAGACGATCGTTAATCATTATTCGTTAAGGCCAGATACGTAATAAACTTCGATTTTGTTTATTTTTTATTTTGCTCACCTTTTTCTAAGTCTTACAAAATGTTTTTTTTTTGTTTTTTTACTTTTCCCGACTGGAGTCTATTTATCAACCATTTGATAAGCATGATCAAAATATTATTTGCATAACTATTGTTATATCATCCCGCTGTTATATCACTTCCTCTAGCATTATTCTCAGGCTAAAAAGACTGTCACTCATATACTAGTCCACAATATAATGTAACAACCGTTTGATCAATAACTTAGCAGTAGCTAAACCAGTGCGAAATCAAACCTACTCTGCTTCAACCATCAGATGTCATTGCAAATCAAGCCGTATTCATTTCAGTTCTAAATATCTTCACTAAACAGTGAAGAACTGTAGTGTAATATAACAGCGTTGAACAGATAGAGTGTTGTTGTGGCCCAAAGCTCATTGTACACGTAAAAGTATCCAATAAACAGGCCATCACATATAATAGTCTACAGAAGTGGTTCTGGAAAAGAATACTGGACAACTCAAGCTGTAATGACATATCGACGCCTCCGTTCTATAACATTCTAAGTCGAAAAGGTATGTTTTGAGTTATGAGCTCTCAAAGTTTTCACGCGATATCTTGTAAACTATATAAGATGCGTCCTTGATTTTTTCACTGTTTTTAATAAAATTTGAGTAGAATTTTCATAGTAGTTTCTGAATATACAAATTTTAATTGGATCCTAGCTCAAAATGACATAGAATGTTTTAGCTCGAAGAAAATATTGACGATTGGTCGTCTAAGTGTACTTAGCATGTTTTTGATAGGTCTATTTATTTTTTTTTTTTCCAAACTAAAACATACTATGTACACTTATACGCACAAAATTATTTTTTTAATTCGGTGAACAACCTACTGTAACTACAGTTACAGTCACTGAAAAAACCACACTGAACATACCAAGTACACATAGAAAACACAACGTTAAGAAATGTCCCTTCCATAACATTCAAAGTCAATTTAGATTTCAAGACAATTTGAAAATTTCCAAGCAAAAGTTTTCTAAGTGTACTTACTACATTTTAGAATGGAAAATTTTTACGACTATATGTGTATTCTAAGTAGATTTTTTCCTATAACTTCGGAACGGATCGGCGCATCTTAACCAAATTTTGACAGTATTTAAGTTAGAGAACGAAGAATTTAAAAATATAAGAACATTAAAAACGTTCTAAGTACACTTAGAACGTTATAGAATGGAGGCGTCGCTATGACTTATTATCACTGGCGAATATGTAACACAGAACCCATTGGTTCGTAATTAATTGAATCTGATTTGTGAAAAAAGTCGCCATGGCTTATTAAACGTGAGGCCTTGGTTAAAACCCCAGGCCAGACTTCTCTAACAAAGCGAAATACCAACAAATTTTTCTGCGGCGACTTCCTCTCCGCATATTGCTGGCGAAAACTCTGAAAGTAAATAAAATTGCCATGAAAAGTTTCTTAAAAATCTGTCGTTCGGAAGCGACTTTAAACTGTAGGTCCCGCCGCTCATGTATAAAATTAACACACACAACATAAGTGGTGTGAGAAGCTAGATCGTCATCCAGACTGAAGGGTGGTAATGGCCAATTATGTATGTATTTATGTATGTATGTATGATTTGTGAAAGCATAACAACGTTTTTGTTAGACAACACACTAAAAGAAAACGTTGCCTGATTCTGCTACTTGGGCTGGGTTATTATTATTCGTATATACAGAAAGCCAAATCAACATTCAAAAGTCTTCGTACTATCTGCAGATCTAGCTTTCACACTGTAAAACCTAAAATACGCATGTAGTGCTTGTAAAAAGCGCATTACTGTATGGTAAACAAATTTGCAGAATTTGACAAAGGAAATGTAAATATATCGGGCACACAGGCCGAAAGCCCTATAATGACTTCTGTGAAGAAACTTTTCAATAATCTTTAAGTATGTAGAAACCAGGGAACGAATAGTCGTTTAAGGAATATGAAAGTTTCTACAATTTACAGACACGAATAATTTGAGATTATATGTGGACGGTCAGGTGTGAGAAACTACGTCATAATCCTTTGTAATGATCGATGAATTTATAACGAATTCGTAATGCACTCAAATTAGCTTCTATTGAAGAATTATTCTAGTAATTTCAAGTAAAAGCGTTTACAAATTATTGTCCAAATAGCTTTGTCCATAATAATATCTTTTAATCTTTTTATTTTATTTCTACAAATGCAAATTTAATTAGCCTTTCTTACTTACAATAAATGAAATTGCCCTTTGGCTCTGTTAATTAACACCCAGCAGTAGTAGTAGCAGAAGAGTATCATCAGAAGATGTTGAATTTCTTAACAACTTAATTTTCGACCCTTCAATCACAAAAGTTATAAGTTAAGGGTGTATTTAGTACTTAAAAAAAGGCAAGAAAAAGGCAAAAAGGTACCAACAGAGTTTGATTTCTTTTAAAAGTCTTAAAATCTTTTTTTTTTTTTCTCTTCTTTTATTCGTATACAAAACTGAAATCTGACTCTCATTATCTTAAGTACAGGAGTGTATTACAAACAATAAAAGCCGAAATAGAGGAAGAAAAACAAAAGAAAAATGAAAACAAATTGGGAAGAAGAGCCTTAAAATGTGTTTAAAAATCAAACAAAACAAAATTTCTTATCCTCAGGATTTTTATACGCAAAAGTTTTGCGACAATATTGTGAAGATTTCCGTACTCTAACCACCACTACTCGTTCTGTAGCCACCACTGTAGGCAATAAAAATCTATTGGTTTGTATTTCTTGTAAATATTTAATGGCTTAAGAAATCATCACAATAATAATAACGTCTAGAGAGTGTATATTTTTTCAAGGGTTCTTAGTAATGGTTTGTGGGGTCTGCCTTGGCTTCAGTAGTATTTCGTAATGTCATAATTGTGGGTGGCCTCAAGCATTTGCCTGGCCACACTTAAGGCGTTGCAGAAAAGACACTTGTCTTGGGTAATATTTGCCACACACTTTCGTTTTATTTTTTTTATTTTCTTTTCTATTTTTTCTTTTCTTACTTTCTGTTTTTGTTGAAAAGTTGTTGAATATCTTGGCTGCAATGTTACTTGGGTTTTTTGTCGTGTCTTTTGCCGGTTTCCATAAAAAGTTTATAAAATCATTATTGTTGTTAAACAATCTTGATTATGACCACACTTCTCTAACCATTTCTTATGCCATTTGGTATTCTGATTTAGTTTTTGTTTATTTATGGCCAGGCTAAAAGGTTACAATATAGTCATAAATAAAGAAGAAATTTTATGGTTTTTAATAAGAACAGGATGTTAAACAAGAAGTTTTTCTTTTGGCTTGGTTTTCTTTACATTTTCTCATTTTTTAATTTGCTTTCAAGTTCATTTTTATTAAGAAAGTTAAACTTTGTCTTGGCATTTAGCAGGCTATTCATTTAGTTTGTTAAGATACAATACATGCACAGGGTAAGAGATTACCTTTGGTTTTAAATTAAAAAAGTAGAAATAATTCAGGATTTATAAATAAAGACTTTATAACCGTTAAACTTTAAAGAAGACTTAATTAGCATGAAATAGCTTTTGTATTTCGTCGTATTAATTCTTTGATTTTGTCTAGTTTCATTAATAAAGCAAGTGTAACAAATTCTAGAATCATAGGGTTGCCATTTAACATTACTTAGACTAAACTCACTGTTACAAAATGTATTGGGTTATTGTATTGGTTGTCTAGTGCTACAGAACATTCCCTACTCTTTCAGAAGAAGTAATGCTGCTTGATCTTTATTTGATGTAATCCTCTTTCAGGATAGATTTTGAGACAGATTATCGAGTCTTAACTTTTTAAAATCGATATACCTAATGGAAATTTATATCGTCTGCAGCCGGTAGACGGCAGCTTAACCGTTTAGCTAATAAAAACTTAGTTGATTAGGAATTTGATAACGAGACTTTGGAAGTCATCCGTTAGACCGCTAAATGGTTTTAGCTTAATTAAAATTTATCGCATGGACAAGAATCGCCCTTCAGGTTTCAACTTCTGCCAGATGATAATCTTGGGGACCTATCAGGATACAGTAACACGCTGGAACTATGAACTTTGAATCCAAGTGCAATTGGCTCCATAACCTATCTGCCTATTCGTTGTTAATAAAAATTCTATAAAGGTGCTCAGCTAAAGTCGGAAAACGATTTACGATATCCTACTATCGTAGACAAAGGCTTTAAGCTCTCACCACTAAAAGGCAGTGTTCAGATTGCTGCTATTTTGGCAAATGTTAGTAAAAAGTTCGCAGATCTATCAGCCAATAAATGGCGAGAAAGCTTAATTATCTGCAGGGAAAATGCCAGCTCAAGTGATCACGGTGGATATGATCTGTTAAAGGACAGTCTTCTATGACCGGTTGTGTTAGGACCTTAGACTTGAACCGTAAATAATAGAAACAATTTTTTCACAAAGTGGATTCCAAATACGGTTAGTGAAGCCGAAGAACCTCTTATCGCTGTACTGGCTGTCATGATGTATACGACAGAGGAAAAAAATATGCAGTTTTCGATAGCAATTACTTAAATTTTCTTCTTACACTTTTCGTTGGAGTAGCCAGAATTTTTTTTTAGTTTTTCCTTTTTTGTAAATTCTTTTAAACAGTTTCCTAATTGCCAACCCTCGCACTTGACTATTTTTTTGTTTTTGTTGTTTTCCTATTGTTTTTGCAAATCTTGTTCTTCTATCAGCACTAATCGATAAATCACTTGAAGGTTTTCTTAATTAAAACTTTTTCTTATGCTTGTACTAGAGACTCATGTTAGAATTTGTAGGTATGAATGGATACTTATACATCCTACTTATACATACATACCTACATACAACATACATACTATATATGCGAAAAGAAATAAAATAAACAAAAAAACGAAAGAAAAAAACATTAAAAAATAGTTGAGAAAAAAACTTTTCGATTAACACAATAAACCTTCATTTTTGTTTTTTTTTTCAAACATTTACTGGCTGGAATAGAAGCAAGAAATAAAATCTGAGTTCTCATGCAAACTAAGTAGAGGGTTAAATAAAAAAAAAAACTAAAAACAAAAAATAAAAAACAAAAAAAAAAACAATAGATTGGAAATATAAGAACATGGACAAGAAAAACTAAAGAAGCAAGAAAAAAAAATTCCCCAAATTAACCCCTCCCTTCCCTTTAAACTAAAAGTAACTGATACAAGGATAATGATAAAGAAAAAATAGAAGAAGACCAAGAAGAAGAAAAAACCTAAAATTACGGCAAACAAGTCGAAACTATTAAAACATTAAATCAAGCATTAAATTAGATAAAATAGTTTATAAAACTATTACAGGAGTAATGGAGTAATGAAAACGAAGAAAAAATAAATAGAAAAGCAGCCGTTCAATCCCCAATGGGAAAGGGAAGTAGAATTTAAAAAAAGAAAGAGAGAAACATTTAATCAAATTAAGAATTTAAGTATCATAAGACGAAAGGTTTGTTGAAACCTCACAACTATTTTGAATACTAAAGTCAATCCATAGAACAGTTCTTACGATCCACACAATCTTCATTCTTCTCTTGGCAATTTGCTCAGTCCATAAATGCCAAAGTATTGCTGATGTGGAGCAGAAACCAGCAATGAATTGTTTTTTCTCTACTCATAACGACTCATGAAATGTTGAATATAAGTGAGTCAACAATATTGAAATTTAAGTATGTATTCTGATTCATTCGTACTCCCTACAACGTTGCAATGGGTATGAGTACAACGTTGGCATCAAACTCATACAATTCGAAAAATGTTTGATTCATAAGCCTACTCATTTAGGGCCATTATTACAACTTGCTTTTAACTAAAGGGAGGATTTTAACGGGCAGATAAATTGTTTTTCATTATTATGAGTACCCAATAAGATAGAAGTGAGCGTTAAGCTAAAGGGAGGATCATCCTACCGGTAACTTTTAAAGTTAAGTTTATGTTTGAACTTGCCATATTATATATTATTTTCAATATGGCAACTTCAAATATAAACAAAATGAGCATATACAATAAAAAAATGAAGCCCCTCGTTGCCACTGCGTTAAAAAAAAACTTGTTTAATTGAGCAGTTTTATCGACTTTGCTCCGGCACTGCAATATTTTAATTTTATTTTATCTGTAAGTTTTAATAACGAAAATCAGTTAAAGGTAACTTCAGAGTTCCCTTTAGCTAAAGGTAGCTTTAACTAAACCCAAGTTTAACGGCAAGTTGTAATAATGGCCCTTAAATTCATAACTTTAGAAAAATACTTATAAATGATTCGTGTGATTCGAATTGTTCTTGTATTTACAAAAAAAGAAAACGGACATATAAGCAGACGTCGGCACCAATGTCCCTCAGGGGTAGATTATTTTCGGCTTTATATGTTCATATGCTCTCTTTGTGCCGACGACTGCATATAAGCAATAAAGACAGAGCAGCAAGCAGAACAAACACACAACCTTCTAGTAAGTATTTTAGTGTTCGTACGCGATTCATTATTATTATTTTGTGACTCGTGTATATGTTGAGTTATGGAGAGAGGGAGAGAGAGAGAGAATTCAATAACATCATACGTGTTGTTAAGTATGAATATGATGAGTACTTCAAACTTTGAATATGATATGAAATAAGTATGAATGCGTATAAGTATCGAAAATTTTGAGTACGATTCGATTCTACTCATCTTTTTGAATACTCATTGCTGATCTCTGGTACCTACTCAGCCTAGAAGACATCAGTTGCCATAATCAACGCTGTTATAATGTTGCCAGCCTTGAAGACTGTCCTCATATACATACTTTCTGTTTATACGATCTATTCCAGAAATATATACAAAAATCTCTCTAGTTTCGATTCTCTACTAGCATTACTAATTTACATAATATAGAGCAATAATTGCTGTCTTATAAAGGGTGCGCCAAATAACTTTTTTTTTTGAAAATGCTTTAAAAAAATACTGCTGAATATTTTCTCAAATTTCTTTTTTATTTGAAAGTACAATCCTTCCGGTTAATAATGGAAAATAATTTCATTCAAATGGCTGCCGCGCCTGGCCATGCAGTAGCCGGCTTACAGAAGATGCCGATTTTAGTAAAAAAAATCATCTTTTCAGATGAAGCTCATTTTGATCTTGGCGGGTATGTAAACAAGCAAAATTGTCGCATTTGGGGCACAGAAAACCCGCACGCATACATTGAAAAGCCGACGCACCCAAAACGAGTCACAGTTTGGGGCGGATTTTGGTCCAGAGGTATAATTGGCCATTTTTATTCGAAAATGAGCAAGGAGTGGCCGTTACAGTCAATGGCGATCGTTATCGGGCCATGTTGAACGAATTTTTGTTCACAAAAATTGAAGAGGAGGATATTGGCAACATTTGGTTTCAACAGGACGGCGCTACGTGCCACACAGCTGAGGTTTTGCGCCCTGTTTTTGAAGATCGCATTATCAGCCGCAGAGCTGATGTCGTTTGGCCACCTCGGAGCTGCGATTTGACACCGTTGGTCTATTATTTGTGGGGTGCTGGCAAAGATAAGTGTTACGCCGACAAGCCAGAGACAATTGATGCTTTAAAGGACAATATTCGTGATCCGCCATTGGTGAAATACAGCTGCACACAATCGATAATGTGCTAAAAAATTTGACCGATCGTGTAGGCTACTGCATGGCTAGCCGAGGCAGCCATTTGAATGAAATTATTTTCCATTATTAACCGGAAGGATTGTACTTTCAAATAAAAAAAGAAATTTGAGAAAATATTCAGTAGTTTTTTTTAAGCATTTTCAAAAAAAGAAAGTTATTTGGCGGACCCTTTATAACCGATATGAATAGCGTATAACATTCTATTTTTGGAGAAGTTTCTTGATCTTCACGATATGACAGAGACCTTGTTTATGATTTTGATAAGTTTCGTACACTGTGGAAACAGCTCCTCCTTAAATTTGTTCGATCACAATGAGAAGATGATAATCGCTTTGCTACACCAGTACATCTTTTGTTTTGCTTATTCAATCTCTCTTTTAATTAAAATATAAAAAATTTGGTTTACAGTACGGTGATGAGGGGACAGCAAGGTTTTTTATGTCCTTATGTTCAAGGGAACAGAGATATTATTTTAAGCTTCAAAATGCTGTTATCACCTTAAGTTTTGAAGTGCTGTACAACGATTGGACCATTCAATGGGACTAAAGTGACTGTAGGATATTTTGTAGTACAGTTTTGGTTCTGTTTAACCCTTTTTTAATACTTGCATATTATTTTATTCTTTGTTAAAACTTTATTTCAAAAAAATGTTTAAATTGTTGTAGAAAAACTAATTTTGAATTGAAATGAACACATTTATATTCAAAACTAACAAAACTTACAGAAAATATTTGGGCACATGCCACGCACGCGCTTATGTCGTACATATTTTGTAACTTCTTTTCCTCTTCACAATCTAAAAGAACACCCCACACCCTTCTGTTACGATAAAGACAGTTACTTTTCCTAGCAATCGTACACAACAAAACTACAAAAGTAAGCGCCTGAATGAACTCATAAGGACATCTGTCATCTGTCAGCCAAACTTTTTCTTACACACAAACACAACGACGATCTTTATAAGGGGTCGGTCGGTCGGTTGGTTGATTGTTCGCTGTGTAATGATGAGTCGATTTCAACAATTTGCAGGCAACATTAATGAGAATACATATTTCTAAAAGATAAGAATAACAACAACAACAACAACACAAAAAAAACAAAAAGAAATAAAATAGTTGAGGAAATTAAAAGTGAAACTCATGATGGCTTTCAACCACCCCAGAGAGGACGCATAAGGCGTTTTTTGTTTTGGCATGTTTAACACAACCACACATGGAATTGGGATTTTTTTCCTTTTTTCTCTCTCTCTCTCTCTCTCGCTTTCTCTGTTAGTTTAGTGATCGAAGTACCTAAAACTCGTTGTTGAATTGTTCTTTAAAAAGTCGATAAGAAAACTGGCATACAGAAATACAGAAAACTTGTATAAAAATTTGTTCCACTCTGACTCGGGAGTATAAGTGAAAAAAAGCCACCCCTAAAACGAATTGAATTTTAATGCATCTTTTATAATAAACTGGCTGGCACGAGTCCTTATTAAATTAAATTTGATCCTTTTTCGTTGTTACTTTCAATGTGCTTGCCTTTATTACTTTACGTTTTGCAATCGTATTTCAAGTCTTACTCAACTGTGTGCCTTGCCTTGATGATGATGATGATCAGTCATTGTATGAGTTTGTTTTTGCTTTACTGTACTGGTAGTATTTTTTGAACAAAAATTAACAAAAGGTGCGTCTTGCTGCGAGGACGCTTTGTTCGGGGTCCGTAAAAATTGAAATTTTGTTTTTGAAGAGTTTGTTGACTTGAAAGAATTCTTATGAACATCTGCTAGAAAATATTTTTTTTTTTTTTTTTTTTGATTTATCAAAGAAGAGGTGCTTATGGTAAATGGAAAAAGTAGGAGGCATATGTGTGTGCCTGAAATATTTATTTGAAATGGGGGTTATTAAGGGTTGTATTGCTGAATTCTGAAAGAAAAATATGTTATTGACTTAAGGGTAGACTGACTGCTTACTCAAATCGAAAATTCAAAAAAAAAACTTAATAAGGAAATAAAATTTTAAAGGTTTTCATCAAACAGGAAAGGAAATTGATCTTTAGCATTCAATATTTCAATATTTTTTACTCATTAGATCAGTGCTGTTAATTATATCACCTTAAAAAAGGATTCTCTATCTAAACCGTACAGAATAGGTCACAATAAATATCGTAATTGAAAGCCTGATAACACTAGGAAAAAGGGGGAAGCGTATTAGAAGTGTATTAGACGAGAACCCAGCTCGGAGACCTCAAACAAAATGAAATATGAAGACTTCGAGATGAAAACTCTGAGATTAAATAAAATTGGCATAAAAAATCTCCGTCTTTTTATTACAAGAGCAGTGCATTGACATATGAGTGCAATGACAGTCTCTTCCTCCTCCTCAGACCCACAGGTCTTGCAAAAGACATTAGTCGGAATGCCAAGGCTTTCGGCATGCCTACCAAACGGATAGAAGACAGTGCAAAGTCGCTATTGTGGCATTAATCTCCATGCGATTTCAGGGTAGAAGTGATTCGAAACTCTTTTTATACACAAAAGCCCAGCAAAGTCTATCAATATTGGAAGTAACCTCCTGATGCTAGTGACATTAAGCGTACCCGTAAAATGAGTGAGTAATTTTGAATTTAACTAAGGCAGTAGTCTAGTAGGTAGTGTGTTGGCTTATTAGACTGAAGGCCCGAGTTCGAATCCCAGGTCAGACATCAAAACGAAATTATGAAAATATTTCTTCGGCGACTTCCTCTCAGCAGATTTCTGGCAAAAACTCTGTGAGTAAATAAAATTGCCATGAAAAGCTTCTCAAAAAACTGTCGTTCGGAGTCGACTTTAAACTGTAGGTCCCGCCACTCATGTATAAAATTAACACACACAACATAAGTGGTGTGAGAAGCTAGGTCAATAATCCTGACTGAAGGGTTGTAATGACCAATTTTGTATGTGTATGTGAGGCAATCGGAGTATATATGCCCGTTAACATTTTGAAGATTGTGAGCTCCGTGCCGACTCTGGCCAGCTCGTAAGCAATACAAATTCCAACGATATCCTTGTGTCCCGGAAAGTGTAGAAGTGTTACCTTTGAATGACCCAAAATTTCCCTTAGAAATCCTCGCCATTCATGGACAAAGACGAATGCTGAAACTACGTTCGTTAGAGACCAAATCGCAGCCTTGCTGTCCGTGTAAATGAAGAGGTTTTCAGGGAAAATCATGGCCAGAAATCACTGCAGTGGTGTGGCAGACTATAAGAACGTTTAATATCAGAACTCCTAATCAATGTAACGCAGGGCACTCTGTCATTCGGATGTCATAGAAAATCTTTAAAATTTTCCTTAATTTTGTAATATTTTCGTATGTTTTTATAGTCCACCATTATTGTTGACTGAGCAAGAGAGGAGGACACTTCTTTAAAACCATGACCTAAAAACGTTTGTGAAATGTGAAATGTTTCCATTGCCATAAATAGAACACAAAGTATTTCGGGCTTAAATGTGTGTTATTAGAATATATGTAATCGTCATCTTCTCAATTATCCTTTTAAATACATAACAAAAATATCCTTTTGCAGAATTGTTTCGATTTTCTTTTCATTTTTCTCTGCGAATGATGTGAACAAAACATCCCCTTTTATTTTCAAGGTTTTCGGTCAAAACTGTATGCGCCAAATGTCAATGGATGTGCTACAATAACAGTAACTGTTTAGGAAAACCGACAACAACAAATACTTTAGATGTGTAACAATTGTTTATTTTCTTTTTTCTTCTTTTTTCTTTTTTTTTTTTTGTTACAAAAAAAAAGGGACTAAACAGTAAAGAAACAAGAGAAAGTAATAGACAGAAAATGCAAAAACAAAAACAAAACCTTAAGGACAAATCAGGGATTTATTTTCAAGCAATTGCAAGCAAACCAAAAGTTATCATGCATGCATGTGTATGTGTGTGTGTGTGTGAGTTTAAAAATCTTTTTAGTTGTTGTTTAATATTTAGTGTAGTTGTTGTTATTGCAACAATATCCGGTTATTATTTCCCAATCGTAGAGAACCCAACGACAAAACAAAAGATTTCAAAAAAAAAATAAAAGAATAGAACCAAACAACAACGACAACAAGAAGAACAACAGCATCAAAAATAAATAAGAAAAATTTCATACGATTTAGATGTTGTTGTTGTTGTTGTTGTTATATTTTTGATGTTATTGTTACGAATACCCATATAGTGTACATTCAATGAATAGAGGAGGTACTGTTTTTTCTTATATAAAACGATAGGGGATATTAACACTGTTTCCAAACGAAAACAAAAAGAATGAATAAAAAAAAATAATTTTGAAGGCGTACATTTTCTTACGTTTATAGCAGACATTAAAATCCCTAACGTACATGGCCATTCCAAATGGTCTCATTAAGAACCAGTACTTGTGATAAATCATATCAGATTCGGTAGTGAAAACCATCTGCACCAAGCTACCTTAGTCCAACTCCCCATGGAGCAGACCAGTCACAACAAAAGTTCTGAACGGATTCTCTTTTTCCCTCATCCAAAACAACTCCAACAATATTCTCCTCTAAACGTTCAATCATTCAGTATCCAGTAATTACACCCGTAAGGAGTCAGTTGGAATATTTGGAAAAAGCGGAAAAGCTTTGGTTACCACCCTCTCCGAAGTTTTAACACACCGACTGCTTTCCCCTAGAATTCTCTTGACGGGAAAATGTAACTCGCACAGTTCTCGCAAGAGACAGCCGATGCCCATGACGAAATTGATCTGATTTGTTTGTGAAACTTTCTGAACATGGTCCAGGTCAATGGATAGGCAGGCACCAAGCTGCTTAAATCAAAGCTTCTTTAGAGTGGGTACAATCACAATAAAGTTATTGTATCGATTTCCCCTGTACTCTGTTAACTCCTAAAAGAGCCATAATATGGGTAATCTAAACTTTTCGACAAACGTCCAAATATACTGTACCTAGTAATTATGTCCGTTAGATGCCTAATAGACTGTCTGCCAAAGGATCCTTTCCGTTGACAGAAAAATTGAGAAGATTTTACACTTGTGGTAATATTAACCCAGCTGTGTACCAATTTCTTCAATGCCCATCCATCTACTTATTAAGACCAATAACGCAACCAAAAGGGAATGTATGTTCCTGATAACGAGCCACGCCACTAGATAACTGCTTAGTAGCTCTCTCGGGTACCCGCCTAGGTACCCAAATGAGTTGGCTAAGGCGTTCAATCATATTCCGTTGGAAACGAAATCGCTTACATTCCAATTGCTGTTAACGTGGATAGGTTTGGTTAATAAGGCAAGCGCTTCACCGTGTTGCCTGGCCGCTTAGTCTATTGTAACCCTTCAATTATGGAAAAAAAAATAAAAGAGGAAAAGGAGAGGAGAGAAAAGAAAAGAAAAGAAAAGAAAAGAGAAGAGAAGAGAAGAAAAGAAAAGAAAAGAGAAGAAAAGAAAAGAAAAGAGAAGAGAAGAAAAGGAAAGAAAAGAAAAGAAAAGAAAAGAAAAGAAAAGAAAAGAAAAGAAAAGAAAAGAAAAGAAAAGAAAAGAAAAGAAAAGAAAAGAAAAGAAAAGAAAAGAAAAGAAAAGAAAAGAAAAGAAAAGAAAAGAAAAGAAAAGAAAAGAAAAGAAAAGAAAAGAAAAGAAAAGAAAAGAAAGGTGAGGAGAGGAGAGGAGAGGAGAGGAGAGGAGAGGAAGGAGGGAACAAAATTAAAAAAGAATGAAAACAAGGAAAGGTGAAACAACTATCAGCACCCACAAATAAAATTTCTACTTCTAAAGATATCTCCCTAGCCAGTCAACCAACTTATTAGGTCCTCAAGTCTGTATCTCAATGACCGAAGTTTTGACCGCGAACAGATCAGAATCGGTCCTATTATTTGTTTAAAGCTTCGCCTTAAAAAAACAAAAGCGGTCTTAGGCAATCAAAGAGAGAGAGAGAGAGACCGAATTTTAACTCACCCAGAATAATCTTGTAAGCGTTAGGTTAGAGGACGTGTACATGTCAGTTAAGACAAGTACAGTACCGGGAGGTCGAAATTGACCCATTGTACAAAAGCGTTTCTGTCTTCAAATCAGTAGTAAAGATTGAGATTTTGTCGCCCTGAAAAACAGATATCGCAGCCTAATCGTTTCTGGCAAGTATTCCGATCCAACAGTATTCAGGAGTAGTTCAGAATACCTATTATGTAACCTGATATAAATAAGTTGGTTGTTCCCAACATCATCAACTGGAGAATTTATCAATCAATTGATGAGTTAGCAACTAAACATAATAAAATTTGTAAAGGTTCCAATGAATTTTGTGATAATGTTTCCATAATCACTACAGGCAGTGGTGCAAACTTACCCAAACAATTAATTTTGCAATTAGAATTGGAAACGGTGTAATTGCTTAAGTAAGCTATTGTGTGTTATTGTATAAATGCAAGCATATTTATGTATGGGTGAGTGTGTGTGTGTGTGTGTGTATGAAAATATTTGAGTCCATTTACGTGACAATCAGTATTGCCATGATTAAAGGTAAAAAGCCAAAAGAGGCAGCTGCAATTAAATTATTGTATTTCATTTAAGAGCGTAATCATGATGATGATGATGATAATGATGATGAAGAATATAATAATCATGATTACGATAATGAAGATGAGATGACGTCTACAGTGAGTTTAATGCTGTTAAGGATGGTGATGGTTAAGCAATACAAAAGAATTATTTTCTTTTTTTTTTGCTGATGGCAACAACAACAACAACCAGAAGAATGTATTAAAATTTTGCTTAAAGCAATTGTGTTCTGTTGTGTTGTATTTGTAAAGAAACACACACGAAGCCAAGGCATACACACACGTGCAACATTATCGCACCATTTAATGCATCAGGCAGACAGGATCAAGGACGTATACGAATAACATACAAAAAAAATATTTTTTTTTTTTTTGTAAGAAATCTAATGAAAAAAAATGGGCCAGAAGATAAACAGAGAGGGATTTTCTAACAAGCAAAGATGTTCCGTTTATGAGGGTCTATTACGGTGTAGATGTGTGTCATTGTTTTGTTTTGTTTTTTAAATAAATTTTTTTTTTTTTTTTTGTGAAGAATTAGGGATTAAATTTAAATTTTCAGGTAAAGAATAAATATTTTCCAAGTGATTTTTTTTTTGCAATAGAAACTCAATTTTAAGCTGTCTTAACAACATCGAAATGCAAATTGATTTCGATTTCTGCTTCCACAGTTGACATGTTTTTAGTATTAAAAGATGCGAGATTTTTTTTTTTTATTAACAATTATGTACGAATATATGCAGAATAGCCTTAGATCACATATCCTTTTGTTTGCTTACTCTGCTACAGAGGGAAAGAATTGAAAAACCTACAACTGATGCAGGAGTCATTAGCCAGAATACCGAATCTTGGTTTTGCAGAGCAATTTTTCGAGTGGAAATTTTTGTATCTGGTGCCACAGGCTTAACACTAGAGAGATGGTCTAAATGAGATTAGACCATCCCAAGAATATTTTGTTTATCCCTTGATACCCAAATATCTGCTTAACCATTACCACGGTAATGTGTGGAGCCTAACGAATCTAATGCAGCCTTTATTCAATGCAATCTTTATTTAATTTGCCCGTACTTGTAAGATAAATAAAATAATTTAATAATATTTTTGAATCAAGTGAAATTGCTTTGCAACAAATCGTTTCACGCTCAATACACAGTAATTCACTATTCCCTGCAAACACTTACCATTTGCATTGGTTTAAAAGAAATAAATTCCCTTGTGATGATAATCTTATCACTTAAACGTTTAGTCTTTTCAACGCCTCTTCTATTTTATAAACACTGCCAGCTCCGTTAGTCATAATCATCGCAACAGCATCTCAATGGCACACACAAACAGAAACGCCCACTTGTCTTAGCAGCAGCTATGCGGCTATGAATGAAATGAAAACCGACTTTCAGTGAAATTGTTTGGCGTAGTGATGTTGCATCGCCGCATACAAGGACCCCTAAAAAAGATTATAGATATAGTCATCTGGAATGATATAAAATAAATCCAAGAACAACAAAATTACAACAAGGAGTGCACACAATTAACACAATTTTCATTTGATAAACGCATAAACAATTTAACAACTTACCATCATGTAGACAGACATAACATAAACTATCCAAAGAGCGAACTTGGCTATAAACATCCACATTGCTACGAGACTACAAAATGTAAGAAAGCGCAACAAAAAAAAAAAAAACTGTCTCAGGTTTAACTTGGAAATACTTTATCACACAAGTCTCCTTAACAACACGTTCCTAAAAACACGTTTGCCACTAAAGACGTTCCAAACGAAACTAAACGCATTAAATTCCTAAACTGTAGACTACAAGTTCTTACAGCGTTCGTTGTCCAAAGAAAAAGCAAGACTATGAAATACTCTTTCGATTTCTTATTCATAAGAAAACCAAAAAAAAAACCCTTGAAATTCTCTTGCTCACTTATGTATTTACTATGTGTGTGTGTGACAAGGAAAAGAGCACCTTGAGTATGGAAAGAAGTTCTCAAGAAATTATACCAAAAGAGACAATTGCGGCGAAGTATTTTTTTTTTTTTTTTATTATTATTTTGAATAAGTACGAGAGGGTGTGTTAGTCTTCTATATACATACAATATACCAGTGCATGTGTTAGTGAGAGTTTTTAAGAAAATTACGTTGTGTTATTGGCTGCTTAGTTTTCGCTTTTGTATTGTTAAATGCTGTATTGTTTTGGTGTGAGTTTTCTTAAGGGGTTCTGTCATACACTTACTCTTGTTATAGACTCTAGCCCTGGTAAGAGAGCGTATTATGTTTTATGTTCTTGTAAGAAAGTGTGCGTGGTTTTCTCCTTCCACTTCCACATGCTTGTATGATGACATGCTCTCATATTTTGGAGTGAGTTTTCTTAAAAAAAAAAACTTCTTGAAATCATCTCTTTATGTTGTTTGTTTGTTTGTTTTAGTACAAGTGTGAGCAAAAGTGTGAGCCCTCATTTTAATGTGTTTTTTTTTTTTTATTTAGAATGTGAGTTTTATTGCAAGGTTTTGAAAACCAATGGATGTGTTGTTATTGCAATGCACTGTATAACCATATAGACTTCTTGCTCTGGAGTGGGATTTCTTGAAGATTTATGTGATGTTTTTGTAACACAGGCTATTTCACTTGCCTGCCTGTTTGCATGGAAAACACAAACAAAAACACTCAATTTTGTTTGTGTTTCCCTTATAAACAGGCAGGCAAGTGAAATAGGCTGTGTTACAAGAACATCACATTACTTTTTTTAACTTCGCCAATGTTGTCAATTTATAGAAATTCTTAAGTTAAAGAGATAAGAAAATCCCGCTAACATTTTAAATTTAAATTTGGTAATTACTTTATTATTTTTTTTTTTATGAAACCAGCACTCAGGGGATGGCCCCTACTCATGCAGTGCATTGTGCAGGTTTTTTTAGGAAAGGTGGAACTATAAAATGGCCAGTGCTATACCTTCACCATTAGACAGTCTACAGGCAATCGTCCCCAAGAAGCCCGCAGTTTCTCACACCACTTATGTTGTGTGTGTTAAGTTTATACATAAGTGGCGGGACCTACAGTTTAAAGTCGACTCCGAACGACAGATTTTTTTTTGAGAAACTGAGAAGAAATCGCCGAAAAAATACTTTTTGTATTTTTTTTTATTTTTTGATGTCTGGCCTGGGACCTATACCTATTAATTGCCTTAAATATCGTTAAGTATTCTAGAAACATAAAATAGTCTTTATAATTGGGTATGTTCAAAGCCAATGATTTAATAAAACTTCAAGTCACCCTGATTCTTCACCTATTTTCTCCAAACATAATTTTTCATTTATTCAGCTTCCCAGTATTTTCTGTTTTATTGTCTGTTTCGCTATGTCTTCATCGAGCTTTCCCAAGGTGTACACAATAAATCTTCATTTTGTTCTTATAACTTCCTACATGACTACAAAATATTGTGATTATTCGGATAAAGAAAGCTTTGGTTATTATTTCTGGACTGAGTATCCTTAAAATGCAGAGATTCGTCATTATTTACTTCTGTTCTTGCAAACCTACAAAAAAGTGCTCTCTATTATTACATAATTGGTCATTACAACCCTTCAGTCAGGATTTCGACCTAACTTCTCACACCACTAATGTTGTGTGCATTAATTTTTATACATAAGTGGCGGGACCTACAGTTTAAAGTCGACTCCGAACGACAGATTTTTGAGAAGCTCTTCATGGCAATTTTATTTACTCTCAGAATTTTTGCGAGAAATCTGCTGAGAGGCAGTCGCCGAAGGAATATTTTCTTTTTTTTCATATTTTCGTTTTGATGCCTGACCTGGGTTACGAACCCGGGCTTTACGTCTAATAAGCCAACACACTACCTACTAGACTATGGCTACTACGGCTCTCTATACACACGAGTTAAAAATCTTAATTTTAGTATTTGCAAAGATACATGGATCAAGCGACATCTTAATGATACTGTTTGACATAACATTCTACAAACTTTGTACCGCCAATTTGTAAAATCGTTTTATTGCTAAGCGATTCTTATTGAAATTTCACAATGAATGGTTTGATGAATGAGTGAATGAATGAATTGATTGATTGGTTTATGTAGAGCGTTTGTCTCTTCTTATCTTCCCTTTCGTTAAGTATAATTTCCCAAACAGAAGGATTCTGGCCCCATCAGCAGCAAAAAGCAATCGAAATGGAACGCCATTCAATGGTTTACTAAATAATTATTCAAATGCTGTTTCACTGATCTGCACATAATCTATGTTCGTTGTGAAGCACTGCTATTCATAATTAAGTTTCTTCTCAATATATATGTATTCTTATTATTAATCCAGTAGTTTACGAAATTGCAAACACTGTGACCCAGAACATCTATTGTTTCTATGTTATGATCGGAAATGATGAACCTACTATTTACAGACTAACATATTTCCCTTAAACAATTTATACTCCATAAAAAGATTAAAAGAAGATAAAACGAATATTTAATGCCGTTAACAAATTTATGTTATACACTGTATAGCATACGATAGTATGAGAATTTCTTTACAGTGTTTTTATTTCGATTGTTCTCATCTTTTTAATTGTGTGTGTGTGTGTTTATTTGTCTTCTATTGTAGTGTGAGTTGTCTTAAGGGGTCTTTTATTTCTTGATATTGTGTGCGTGTGTGTGTGTGAGTTTATTTCAAAGAGTAGAAATGCCCCTCTCTTCTTATTTTTCTTCTTTCATTTTATTTTATTTTTTTTGTTTTTTATTTCTTTTTTCTTTTTAGTTTCTTTGCCGCAATTGGTTTTAAGGTTCTTTTGTATACAAAAAGGAAAACGAGAAAAATAATACGAACAAGTTTAGTTTTAAATCTGATTGGATTTTTATTGTTCTCATACGATTGGCTGGCTAATAGGCAGAGAGAGAGAGCTTTTTGAAACTACTTAGAAAGGGACTTTTAAGTTTCCCGGCCACACATCAAATAATGGATCAAACTCGGTTTTTTTATTAATGTGTTGGTAAAAAACATACTAACACGTATAGGCGGAGATGAGTTTGCTGTGCTAAGCAAAACAAATATTACCAATACATATGCAAATTTGATCAGTTAAATTTGATGTGTCGCAATGAGCCATTAAATCATTTGAATTTAGCTTGAATTACTCTTTTAGAACAATAAATATTTTTTTTTAATTCATTTTTTTAATTTTAGGATATACATAGTAAGCTAAGAGCTACATCAGAGATCAGCAATGAATCGGTTTTTCGCTTCTCACAAACACTCATAAAATTTTGAATATACATAAGTGAGTCAAGAATATTGTATATTTGATTCATTCATACTCACTATTGTACGTTGATTTATAAGTACAGGTTGCAATGAGTACAACGCGTACAACGTTGACATCAAACTCATACCATTCGAAATATGTTTGATTCATGTATAAGTGCTTATGAGTAGCGAAAATACGATTCATTGCTGATCTCTGGTCCATACTAAAGGGTGATTTTTTAGCTATTATCTTTTTGGTAACACTGGTTTAAACAGCTCACGCACGTTTCGTGTTTTGTTTCACTGTCAAACATCTTCAGTTTGGTCTATAATTTAACCATGAATCGTCTTACAAACGAACAACGCTTGCAAATCATTAAATTTTATTATCAAAATGGGCTCTTGGAAAGTTGGCCGAAGATCCACTTCTTTATCGAAAAATTGTGTTCAGCGAGGAAGCTCATTTTTGGCTCAATGGATACGTAAATAAGCAGAATTGTCGATTTTTTAGTGAAGATCAGCCAGAAGCATTGCAAAAGCTACCAATGCATCCAGAAATAGTCACAATTTGGTGCGGTTTATGGGCTGGTGGCATCATTGGACCGTACTTCTTCAAAGATGCTGCGAATCGTAACGCTTCTAGACTATTTTTTGTGGGGCTATGTTAAAGCTCATGTCTATACAGACAAGCCCGCTTCAATTGACGCATTGGAAGACAACATTGAAGCATTTATTCGTGAGATACCGGCCGAAATGTTGGAAAGAGTATGCCAAAATTGGACTAAGCGGATGGACCATTTGAGGCGCAGTCGCGGTCTACATTTGCATGAAATAATCTTCAAACATTAAATTATATGGACCGTACTATCGATTCAAATCAAGATTTCATGCATTTTTCTGAATTTTATGTTTTTTTTTTAAACATTTTCCTATAGCTCTTAAAAAATCACCCTATATTTGGAAACTTTAAAATCCGCTCTTGCTCCATTGAGCAAGGAAGAAGATCGTCGTGAGAGATATAAACTCTTCAGAATAGCGTAAGTTTGTAACGAACTTTTCGAATGCATTGTCCCATCAGACAACCAAGAGGAATGTGTATCCATTATAACAAGAAACTGCTTAAGAGCGTGTAGTGTATACTGTATATGTATGGCGGCAAATGAAATGAAGGAGTTTTATCATACGCTGAAGAAAAACTCGAAGGTCCAAAGTCGAAATATACAAAAATACGAAAAAAGAGCATTTCTGTGAATCGACTGGCATAGTAATTAAACTCAGATCTTAAAATAGGGATTAATGGAAGGATATTTTTGTTTCGAAAATAAATATAAATCTCACCATAAGTTCCTTTATGTGCATATAAAGCGGACACTGCATGACGAGAAATTTAATTAACAGAGAACGGAAAGGGTATGCGTAATCGGCTGGGCTCTGATGACTGGACGAAGAAAGACGTCGCTGTCATTTAGAAGGAATTTGAATGCATTTGTCTATAAAGATTTCAAGCTACAGAGAGGCTTACCTTTACTTTGTCCTTTCCTGCGGAATGACCTAATGTTGCAGCATTTGAAAAACAATATTCGTTAATATATCTGCAAACTATCACGGGAAAAGTGTGAAAAAATGGCTCAAACTATCTCAATAGAATCGTCTGACTGTTGTAATAAACACAGAGGCACTTATATAATGTCAAGGTCTAACTAAGCATTATAATAATTCATCAGCTTTATGTGTGTTTCATTTAACTTTAGGATAGGATAGGATAGGATAGTAGACCAAATAGGATATTGTGTAAATGCCATCAAAAAAATGCCAATCAAAAATTCGAGGTGACACTGGAAGTGATAGTACAGCATTCAGTGATTACCTGATTACCTATCGTACCTTTAATGTTTGTTCAATGTTTAATTGCATTTTTTTTATTTTTTTTTAATACATTTTTTAAACATTTTATTATTGTTTAACAATAACAAGGTCTTTAAGTTGTTGTTCCAATTATACATTTTCACTTGTAATAACAACAATAAAGATTTCTTTATCAAATGAATTTATAAAGTGCGGGTACTTTACATAGCTTTAAAATGAAATGTTTTTAAAGTCTTCTTCAATTTGTAAAATAAAATGCAATTTTTGCATATTTTACAATGCCATTGAAAAAAAAATACAGAAAAATATACGCTAAGTAGGTGAATAAGAAAAAATATTTCCAATAAAGCGGGTGATTTCTAATGCAAGCTTCAGTTCAGTTAGACAGGGAAAATAATGGTTTGGGAATTTTCTCAAAAAAATTTAACAACTACCCTCTAGAGAAACTAAAGAAACGAAATGTTTAATTAATTACTACATGCAGACGTGTTCGGTTTTTATTTTTATAAGAAATTCTATTCAAACTTTAGAAATAAAACATATGGCGTGTCATTGAAAATGTTCTTTTAAATCTAATTTTGAAACAAACACAAGAAAAAATTCTCATTAAAAAAGTAACGAAATAATCGTGAAAAGTCAGTGAAGCATAATTAATACGCGACATTGCAACATATGAGCGTTCTAGGAATTAAAAACAAAAAAACTAGAAAAATAGAAAAAGTAAGGAAAGAAACAAATTATTTTCAATAAAAGATTTTTCAATAGTGAAATGGTTTAGAGAGCCTTTGATCTTTTGCCAAAGTCCTTTCTTTTACCATCAAAAAGTCAATTATGAACGTTTAAAATCCTTTAAGATGTAAATTGGCACGTTTCAAATGATCAGGATTTATAAGCAGTTTTTCTCCTCCTCAAAAACAAAAAAGGTGCAAAATAAAATCAAATCATTGAATGAAATCAAATCTTTGGCATTTTTCTTCTTTTCATAGAACGTATGTACGTGTTTAGTTTTATGCTGTAATCAATATGGCCAGCATGTTGCACATTTCTTGGCGTTTTCAACCACTACTTGTATTGAATATTTCTTAATGCAACACCAAAAATAAAATAAAATCATCTGCTTAATGTTGTTTGCTGCCTTAAATATTCCAATCTTGGGCATTCTTTCTTATTCCATACACTTAACCTTCTGTCGTTCCTTGCTTTATTTGCTTTGATTTTTAACATCTGATCACAGGAAATCTTCTGCTATTGTTTGTTTTGATTTTATTCATCATCATCAATGAAACTTATGATCATTGTTGTCATCTGGTCCCTTTCATCATCAAGCAGAAAAATGTGTTTTCTTTTCTTTAGTTTCTGTAATAAAATTCTACATCCAGTCTGATTTGCTCAGAGCTGGCTTTCGATTTGTATCAGGTGCTTGCTTGGTGTAGCAAACGTAGCGCGTGCTTAGAAATATTGTAACACAGCATATGTTTTCCTTATGGCTTCTATTAGCTTTTAAAATTTTAGTTTTAAGCGGAAGAACAAACAAGACAATACGCTTCATAAGTTGTTTCTTGTTATTCTCCTGTCAGAGATCAGCAATGAATCATTTTTTCGCTACTCATAAGCACTCATGAAATTTTGAATATAAGTAAGTCAACAATATTTACATTTAACTACTCTGCTCTGATTCATTTGTACTCACTACAACGTTGATTTATAAGTACAGGATGCAATGAGTATGCGTACAACGTTGACATCAAACTCATACCATTCGAAATATGTTTGATTCATAATCCTACTCATTTAGATTCATAACTTTAGATAAATACTTATAATACGAGTGACTCGAATCATTCATCAAAATTTACAGTCTTAGTTGTTGTTAGGCATTTACAAAAAAAGAAAAAGACATATAAGCATCCAACGGCAGAGCAGCAAGCAGAGCAAAAAAACAACCATTTAGTGAGTATTTTAGTGTTCGTACGCGAATCATACTTATTTTGTGATTCGTGTGTGTATGTTGAGTTATGGAGAGTCGAACTCAACAACATCATACGTGTTGTTAAGTAATGAATATGATGAATACTTCAAACTTTAAATATGAGTAGAGGTTTCATGATATTAAAATAAGTATGAATGCGTATTAGTATCAGAAATTATGAGTATGATTCAATTCTGCTTATCCTTTTGAATTCTAATTGCTGATCTCTGTCTCCTGTTCTTAAAATCTGACTATATAAGCCTTACACGACAAAGTATCATGAAATGAAAATTGAAATTTGTCAAAACAATAAAGTGGCAAAAACTCTGAAAAAAAATTAAAATGCTTTGAAAAGTTACTCAAAAATCTGTTGTTCGCAGTCGACTTATGGATAGGTTTAACTAGGTTGCGTGGTGTGAGAAGCTAGGTTGTAATTCTCACTAAACGGTTGTAATTGCTAATTAAGAAAGTTAATTAAGTAATAGGCTTAGAGGAGATATTATAGGAATACTCTACAAAATTTATGGGGAGTATGATACCATATATCATATGGTCGCAGTACTAAAGCACCCCATCAAGCAAGTAATAATAATACACTGTGCATCAAACAATATCGGTTTGAAAGCTTGCAACATATTTTTTTTTTTTTTAAGAATTGTTTTTTAATGTAAAGACAAGATTTTTTATGTTCAGTAAGGACCATGGATAAACTAAGAAACGAACAATGTTTGTAAATCTTTCAATTTTATTAACAAAATTCATAATCGATCACTAAAAGAGTTAATAAAATCATGGGAAAAAATTGATAAAAACTCTCTAACAAGCAACATTGATGGACTTCATTAACAAACAGTTATCAATCATTTGAAGTAAGCTGGATACTTAAAAGAAACTTAACATCATGCATCTTAACATCATTCCTTTTAGATTTCTGTGGAATAAATAAACTTCATCTCTGAACTCTAAATAGATAAAAAAAAGAATGAATATCAAATGAAAGTCATAAATTGCTAGAAAAATAAAAGAGTTGTCTTTAGCTTTCTGCAGACAATGTTGAAAATTACTTCGTATACTAATGTCTGATATATAGAGAAAATTATTAAAAGAAAAAAAAAAAAAATTAAAAGAAAATCTGTAATGAAAATTCTCAATTATACTTGTGAGTAACTGCATTATTAATGGCATATTAAATCTTAATATTCATTAACAAATTCAAATTTCACTAAAGCAGAAAATCAATGACATTTAGAAGCATCTCTACGCTCTACACTCTCTCCTTAATAGCCAAACAAAAGGAAACTGCCCCCAAAGTTGGTTAAGCTCAACAGTAGCTCAACTACAATGAAAGTTTCAACTTGCAACCCCTTGCAAAAGTTTGTTTCGTTCAATTCATAAAATATTTCTTATTTTATTATGATCAAAACAAAATGATTTTTTGCCATTAAAATTCTTTCTGCTTAATAAACGAGTAGAAACGTAAAAATGAAAATAAAAAGGAAAAATTGTCCACGTACCACTGTTAGAGGGTACTTGCAACCAAACTTGAAGTACACGACTTACCATTAAGTATTACAACAACGTTAAAAAAAAAACTTAAAAACAATAAATAGAGGACGTAGGAAAATAAAAAATAAAAATAGAAAAAAAAAAAAACAAAGCTAAGGACCAAAAGGAATTAGATCTCTGGTGGTAAAATGCAAAAACAACAGCAACATTAGAAAACATTTATAAAACTGTAGGAGACATCGCAGCATCACAGCATCGCAACAGATTCATTATGATAATTTTTTATGAAGAATATATTCTTGTTGTAGTTGTAGTTGTTGCTGTTGTTATTATTTTTAACTCTTATTTCTCTATTTTTAATTCTATTTTTTTTCGCGGTACTTTAAGTTTAAGTAAATGATACTGGAAAAAAGGAACTGCAATGATGACAAATTCATTCATTCATTCATTCATTCCAGCATCTACGGCCTCTTCTAATGATTTTCTACAAAGTTTTTTGTTTTTCTTTTCCTATCTGAAGTGATGGACAAGTATTTGTCCTTCTTCTTTAGCAAGAGCTTCAGTGTGGCATGCAGCAGTAGTAGTAGTAGTAGGGAATGGAAAATATTTGAAATAATTTGAGGGCAAGAATCGTTTAAAATGTTAAGAAAACTCATTAGAAAAATAATAGAAAATTAAACAGCAGAATAGCCGATTTTAATTAATCAAAACGATATTAAAGACTCTCTTCTTTTCTTCGTTTTTTTTTGTTTTATAAAACATAAAATCCTTGAATTACATTTTAATTGTAGACAGGTTTAATGGTGGCGGAAATTTAAACATCAAATTGTAGTTCCTAGTTTAAAGCGGTTTATGAAGTTCTTATTTGTCAAAAGACACTAATAAAGATATGCAGATATTGATGTCTTTAAAAATGAGTAAAGTAACAACTACAAATTGATTTTTTTAATGTCAACATGAATCAAATGATTATATATATATTACACCTAGCTCCTGTAAATAGCCTAAGGTCTCAACTCAGAGATCAGCAATGAATCCTTTCTTTTTGCTACTCACAAACACTCATAAAATTTTGAATATACATAAGTGAGTCAACAATATCGAATATTTGATTCATTCATACTCACTATGGTACGTTGATTTATAAGTACAGGTTGCAATAGGTATGCGTGCAACGTTGACATGTAACTCATACCATTCGTAATATGTTTGATTCATAAGCGAATGAATCGAATCATTCATCAAAATTTACAGTCTTAGTTGTTGTTAGGCATTTACAACAAAATAAAAAAGACACATAAGCAAGCAAACACACAACCTTCTAGTAAGTATTTTAATGTTCGCACGCCAATCATACTTATTTTGTGATTCGTATGTATGTATATGTTGAGTTATGGAGAGTCGAAATGAACAGCATCATACGTGTTGTTGTTAAGTATGAATATGATGAGTACTTCAAACTTTGAATATGAGTAGAGGTTCCATGATATTAAAATAAGTATGAATGCGTATACATATATAATTGGTCATTACAACCCTTCAGTCAGGATTACGACCTAGTTTCTCACACCACTTATGTTGTGTGCGTTAATTCTTATACATGAGTGGCGGGACCTACAGTTTAAAGTCGACTCCGAACGACAGTTTTTTGAGAAGCTTTTCATGGCAATTTCATTTACTCTCAGAGTTTTTGCCAGAAATCTGCTGAGAGGAAGTCACCGAAGAAATATTTTCATAATTTCGTTTTGATGTCCGACCTGGGATTCGAAATCGGGCCTTCAGTCCAATAAGCCAACACATCACCTACTAGACTACGGCGACTTCAATGCGTATACGTATCAGAAATTATGATTATGATTAAATTCTACTCATCTTTTTGAATACTAATTGCTGATCTCTGGTACACAGTGGGCTTAATGAATAAATTTATTGTGTTGGCGCACATAGGCATCTTTTTAAGTAGAATCTTCAACAATAATTCTTATATTAAAAAGTATTTCAAAGCATTACCATTTTCTTATAATGGCTAAAGGCTTTTATTATAGGGGTTCTGTTAGCAGAGGGAATATCCTTCGTTTAAGCTGCATTAAAAACAAAACAAAAACCCTTTAAAAGTCATCACTTTGGCACCACAAGATATTTGATATTCAAAGTAGTTGGTAAACGAAAGACATTTTTACCAGCAACATCAACGGCAACAACAACAATCGAAAACGAAAAATGACAAATAAAAGTTTTTCTGTTTGAAACAACAGATTTTTTTTAATCAATCTTACTGATTGCATTCCTTAAATTCAAAAGATTAAAAAAACAACAACAACAACAAACATTGAAAATAAAAATTAATAAAACAAAAAATATGATTCGAACTGATCTGAAAATTAAAACCAAAAAGAAAAAAAATGCTGACCACAAGCTACAAGATGAATCGGAATCAGTTTTATTTTACGCCTTCACTTCCAAAGCAGACAAGACATGTAACTCCACCCCCCCACACACAATTTTAATGCTTTTGGTTAAAAACAACAACAAATTACAACAATAATAATAATACCAGTAGCAAGCACAAGGCAACAATCCATAATAAAAATGGAAAAAAATTTTGAAAACAAGTGATGTTGCATGCAACTTATAAATACATAAAGAATATCTTCACAAAGAAAAATCAAAAAACACCAACTGCTTCAAGAAATTGCAACACCAACAGCATTATTAAAAAAAAAAATAAAAATAATTAAACATCATCTACCAACCAGACAAGAAGGCCTTCTGCTTTTTTTTTTTTTTTTTTTTGTTTGCCTTCATAGTTTATAAAACAAAAATAATTAAAAATCAAAATAATTTACAAAAGCGAAAAACAAAATTATTATTTTCCTTTGCTGGATTGAGAACGTTGAGAAATCAAAGTAAAATCAGTTCTTAGAAATGCTTCGAAATACAAAATTTCTTTTAAAATATTTTCAGCTGGTTGTCGACGCTTAAAAATGGGGAGTAGAAGGAACAATGGCCACCACAAATTAACCCTTATTGATGGCAAAATACTAAGCCATTATAAGACAGTCGTCATTATCAAATGTCGCATTCAAAATTTTAAGCAGCCAATATACATACATACATACGTACTCGTATGTTCATATCATAGTGAGTGTGTTCTAATTAAATATGTGAGAATGTGTTAGGGTTACCAAATCCTTTAAGAATTCTATTTCAAACAATATTTGAAAATATTCTGTTTTTAACTTACCAGCAGCATCATAAGTAAGATTTCAGCAAAAGTAATGGCAAATAACGTCACGTAATAAGTAGACAACGCATTCCAAACGTAAGCCAACTCTCGTCATTTTGCTATTTAGGCTGTTTGTTTTCAATATGTATGTGACACTGAAGAAGTGAATTTAAATAATACAAAAAACAAAACCTGATCGGTATTTAGTCGCCTAAGAAAAATACAGCATTTGCTACGAATATATTTTAAAATCAATACTATCGGGTCCGCCATCTAACGTTTTTTTTTTTCACTTAGTTTTTTTTACACTTAGCTCATGTCTGATTTGACAGATAATTAGTTTTATCCTTTCGCTGAACGAATATGGTTGTGTATACGCTTGAACAACGCTGGGAAATATTGCGACATTTCTTTGAAAATCATTGTAATGTTGCAGAAGCACCGTCAGCTCCGTATGTTCGTTATCTTGTGAAAAAAGTGAAAGAAACTTGCATCCTCATCGATAAACCGAAACGTGAAAAGCCAAAAACAGTGCGTACACCCGAGAATATTGCTGCTGTGGCAGAAAGTGTGCGTGAAGCGCCATCAACTTCAATTTACCGTCGTTCTCAACAATTGCACATTTCGGAGACATCATTGAGACGAATTTTGCATAAAGACCTTGTTATGACGCCATACAAAGTCCAATTGGTTTAGGCGTTGAAGCCAATTGACCATCCAATGCGTTTTCGCTTCGCTAAGTGGGCCTGCGATCGACTTACAGAAGATGCCGATTTTGGCAAAAAAAAATCATCTTTTCAGATGATCTTGACAGGTATGTAAACAAGCAAAATTGTCGCATTTGGGGCAAAGAAAACCCGCACGCACACATTGAAAAGCCGACGCACCCAAAACGAGCCACTGTTTGGTGCGGATTTTGGTTCAGAGGCATAATTGGGCCATTTTTCTTCGAAAATGAGCAAGGAGTGGCCGTTACAGTCAATGGCGATCGTTAACGGGCCTTGTTGAACGAATTTTTGTTCACAAAAATTGAAGAGGAGGATATTGGCAACATTTGGTTTCAACAGGACGGCGCTACGTGCCACACAGCCGAAGCTACACTCGATGTTTTGCGCCCTGTTTTTGAAGATCGCATTATCAGCCGCAGAACTAATGTCGTTTGACCACCTCGGAGCTGCGATTTGACACCGTTGGACTATTATTTGTGGGGTGCCGTCAAAGATAATTGTCACGCCGACAAGCCAGAGACAATTGACGCTTTAAAGGACAATATTCGTGAAGCCATTGGTGAAATACAGCACAATTGATAATGTGCTTAAAAATTGGACCGATCGTGTAGGTTGTATTGTATTGTATTTGTATTGTATTTTCCATTATTAACCGGAAGGATTGTACTTTCAAATAAAAAAAGAAATCTGAGAAAATATTCAGTAGTTTTTTTTAAAGCATTTTAAAAAAAAAAAAAAAAGTTATTTGGCGGACCCTTTATAATAGGTATAATCTATACAAAATAAGAAAATAGTCTTAATGACAATATCTAAAATAAGACTCAATTTAGTTTAGGATGAACTTTTGTCTTTTTTCCACATATACCAGCAATTCATTAAATCGATTGCACGCATACAAGGTTTATAAAGACGTATTTGAAAATCTTAATATTTTGTATTCCTATTTTTCAGTGGCAAACATAATTTAATTCTTTCCCCTGCATAAGCTTTCACAAGATGAGCTGGTAACCCTTTTGAGCCACTATGTAAAATGTATAAAGAAATCTTAATAAAACTGATTGCAAACCCCAAATCCTTACCATAAAATGTCAAAAAGTAAAGAAATCAAAACGAATTTCTTTAACAATCAAAATCTGTATAAGCAGTTTATAAAGCATATGAAGTATTTTTAAAAGAAAAAGATGCATTTCAATTGTGAGTAGGTTTTCTATATAAAAGCAGATGCATTTCCTAATCAAATGTCAACAAAAATTAGCAACGAAAATTGACGGAAAAAAACCCCACATATTTCTTTACATGTTTAAGGGAACTAAAAACGAAAGGGTCAATGCAAAACATTTATGAGATTTAATGGTTCTCTTATAATAACAATAAAAACAATAACAATCTTTTATTTGCGGCACTTGAACAAGAAAATTATTTAAAGAATTTTTCTCATGGAAATTTATTACAAAAAAAAAAAAAAAAACCAAATATTTTTTGTAAATAAAAAGTGTTACTTTGCAACTATTGTATGCTACTCTCTCAATAAAAATGTTTAATTTTTGCTTTAATTTGGAATTTTTCTCTTAGAACATTTGATCCTACTCATTCATGATCTTCTTCTTCTCTTTCTTCTTCTTCTGTTATTTAAAAACATTGTCGTTTCAGTGTGTAAATTTTTCTGTTTTCTATAACAAAAGAAATCCTTTTTACTTTTGCTTGAAAGGTTAGCCATAAAAACGATTGCATTGATTTATTGTCCTGTGTTTATGCTAAAGATTATCCTTTTGTTAGAACTATTGCATCTATTTAGTTTGTGTGTGTTTCTGTTTCGAAAGGAAAAAGTATGAATGAATTGAATGAATTTACCTGCTGTTTAATCAGTTTTGTTGCAATACAGCTTTAAACACCTTTTTAAGATAATTTGTTATGCTGGTTTTACCCATTTCTCATTTAACTCACTGTCACTCATTCATTGTTTAGCGGCTTTGCATATAGTACGTAGACAGATTACACATACATGCTCCTAAAGTTCTTAGGTTTCTAGGCGGTAAATCCTTTAGAGATTCTTTAACAAGGAAACGAACAAACTAAACTACATATTTGGTTAATAGTATGCAAATTTGGACATTTTATTTAAAGTCTGTACAAATATTGAACAGAATTCAAAATAACTACCAAAGTACAGCAAAGATTTGTATTCTAAAATAAAAATTTTACTTTTTGACTTAAGCACCACGCGTATAGAAGGTTGTTCGTAACATTAAGTAGGCAAACATGAACAAGAACTTTCAACTCATATCATATACCTTAATTATGGGAGTGCAATGACCAAATGGAGAGCGATTTAAAAGAAAATTTCAATTATCAGATGTGACAGAGCATCATTGTCAATTGGAAATAGTAAATTATTTTTGCTAACTCTAAACAAAACATGTCCAATTGGCCATTAACAACCCGATTGACGGATTTAGGCCTGCCTTATCACATTATTCCAGGCGCCTCTGCTTCTTGCTCGCCTACTCCAGTTGGTCACACCAATCGATGATAGGGCTTCCTCGATTTGGTCCTTTCAACGTCCTCTTCGCTGACTTCCGCAGATCCCCACATCAAATTCCCATCCCGCCAGAGCATCCTCTTCCATTCGAACGACATGGCCGAGCCAGCGTAGCCGCTGAATGTTAATACACTGCACAACGTCTATGTCGTTGAGGAACTCATACAGCTCACTATTGGATCGGATGCGGAAATCATCGCCAACTCGCACTGGACCGAATATCTTACATAGGACTTTTCTCTCGAATACTCTCAAGGCTGCTGCATCAGTTTTCTAGGACTATGACATCTAAATCAGATTGAATTTGATTGCAGCTGAGACATCTCGAACAAAGCGAAACATGATAAAATATTTCTTTTGGTGACTTCAGCAGTCTTCTGGCAAAGACTCTGAGAGTAAATAAAATTAACATGACAGTTTTCCCAAATCTCTTGTTCGAAAACGACTTTAACTGACATTTGTAAGCCTTACTAAAGGGCTGGTGTGAGAAGCTTGGTTTTAAGCTTTATTAAAATGCATGGAATGGCCAATTAATTAATCAAGAAAGTAAGTGAGGAGAAGGGACACAGATCATATCGACGCCTCCATTCTATAACGTTCTAAGTGTACTTAGAACGTTTTTAATGTTCTTACATTTTTAAATTCTACGTTCTCTAACTTAAATAGTGTCAAAATTTGGTTAAGATCCGCCGATCCGTTCCGAAGTTATTGGGAAAAATCTACTTAAAATACACATATAGTCTTATGTAGCGTGAAAACTTTGAGAGCTCATAACTGAAAACACACTTTTTTGACTTAGAATGTTATAGGACGGAGCCGTCGATATAATCATTGACCAGAATGAATGAGGATATAAAAATAAGAGTATGTTACTTAAAGGAACGACAAAAAATATAATTGATAACGTTAAACGTTGAACTTCAAATGGATTCTTTCCAAATAAAATACACTTCATTTTTAATATCACAATCCATCGTACAGCCGTTTTAGGAGTCTTATTTCACTGGAGCATTAGGGACCTTTAAAGCTTAATATTTTGGCATTCAATTTTATTAAATTAAATAAAAAAAATAATTGTTATATGAGCATTCAGTTGAAAATCTCATCATTTTTATCTTAGTCTTTAGAAAATATTTTATTTTATAATTAAAATAAATTCTAATGAAAGCACAAATAAAAATAAAATAAAAAAAAAAATAATAATTTTTAGTTATAAAAAGGAAAATAGTTTTCTTCTGCATCTTTTAATTGCATTTTCTTGTTAGTTTTTTATTTTCCAAAGAAATTTTATTTAGAAATTCTACTCTGCCATCTCCATTCTGGCGTTTAACGTCAACCATTTTCTTCTCTAATCACTTATATCAGCGCAAAAAACCATACACTGGCACATACCCTGGCACATACACTCGCGTATACATATGTATGTATGACTACCTCTAGAATATTAAATTTACTGTAGAAAATTTCCGGTTTCCTATGCAGCATCATTACCAAAAACACCTCTTCGCCATAGATAATAAAAATAATGTTCAGTTGGTGGATGTGTGTCATAAAGATACGAAAGCATGTCGAAATGAACACACAACATACTCGTATACTCGGCCATTAAAAAGAAAACTTTGCAGATAAATCTTCTTGTTAAGGTGACTTCTTTTAGAAATAAAAAGAAAAAAAAAAACGATTTTTTTTAACTTTTTATGCAACTAACACTATTGCATCTAAACCGCCATGAAAATATATACATACGACGAGAATGAAAGCCATTTCCTCACACTTATAAACGCATCTCTAAGCACACACACTTACACACACACACATACACACAAGTGGAAAACTTTATATATAAAGATGGCATTTGCCTCAATCAAAATCTTTCGTTCTCTTTTACTCTTCTATACTTCTTGCCACAACTGAACTGTGTATAAGTGACACACACACGCACACACATTCGCTTAGCTTCTGTGTTGCACCTTTTGGTTTAGTTTTCATATCGCAGGTTTCTTTTTATTTTTATTTTTATTTTCGTTTTTGTTTTTTTGTTTTTTTTTTTCTGTTTTATTTCCAAATGAAGAAAACTTACAAAAGCAAGAAATTTTAATGATGCATGCATAAGCAAAAGTTTAAATATTAAAAAAAAAAATATCAAAATCCAAAATAGAAAACGAAGGAAAAGAAATGAAAACGAAAGAATAGAGAGAGGGAGAGAGAGATGTTCTCAAAAGTGCATCATCTGCAATGCAATTCTAAGGAAAAACAATCTAAAAAGATATCAACATGAACACGAACTAAACTACTATACATACGCCAAGTAATAAACTTAACCATGCACTATGGGTTGTAATGTTGACAAATTACGAAATACAGAATAACTATGCAGGGTAACCAAGTAGCAAATTATAGCAAAATTGTGCAGTATCTGCACCAAAGAGCATTCACAAAGGATACCAAGTGCCCTATGATGTCGCCCTAGTTGAGTACGTTGTATATTGCCCTATTACACGAGAGCCTGTAGTTTAAACCTCAGTTCAGAGATCTTGAACAAAACGATATACCCATACAAAGCGTGGGTAATGTGAGAAGGTAGGTTGTAGTTCTGGCTAAAGTGTTCTAATGGCTAAGTAAGTCAATAATAGAAAACGCCACAGTATAAAGATTGAAGTAACTAAAAACGCGAACAATTTGGAAAAGACGAAACAATGTCAGTCACAGTTTCATCTAGAAAACCCTTGACCACTCAGGCAGTATAACATCAACAACAAATTCAGTCAGTAGAGTCTTCTACTGACAAATACTGATTCAATAAAAATTGTCACTGCGTATCACATTATGTAGAATGGCGATAAACGCATATTTACAGACAGTAAAACGGCCATCAAATTCTAAGAGTGTATGTACATCACATCTAAGATTGTCCAAGAGAGATCAGAACAAAATTTGCAATGATTTAATGACCAGAGTCCTTCTTAGGAACCACATAACAGTTATAAAGAAACACTACAGGGTGGCTGATATGTATGATATGCAACCAACTTCAGGTTGTTATCATTTGTAAACCGCTCGTCTGACAGCTGACAGATTTATTCCAGTGACAGTTCATTTTATATTTTACAAGCATACAAAAGCATTTTGATCTATTGCATTCAGAAAAAAAGTTATTCGTGATGGAATTCAAGCGTGATTGTGATTGGAAAACTACAGGTGGCTATCGTTAGAGCCCTCCAGCATTTAAATGTGAATAAATCTTTTGTTTCTCGTACCATTGCTCGTTACCGTGATACTGGCAGTGTTGCATCGCGTCCAAAAAGTGGACGAAAAAAAACGGTAACAACACCAGAAATGATCCGAAAAGTGAAGGCGAGAACGGATGCAACACATATTGAAAAATGAGCTTGGACTAAAGCCATTGAAGTTCCAAAAAGTGCAAGAGCTCACCGATGGACAAAAAAAGTTAGACCAGAAAGAGCCAAGGAGTTACTTCGCTTGCACGAAAGTGGCCAGTTACCGAATTTGGTTTTCTCCGATGAGAAGCCATTCCAAATTGAGCAGTTTGTGAACAAACAAAATGATCGGGTTTACTTGCCAAAGAGGTCAGCTGAAAATTTACACCTGCGATTGGCCACCAGAACTCAAGCGCCGCCGAATATTATCGGGAAAATGTCTTAAAGACAGTATTGAAGCCCTGGGCAGACAAACATTTCGGCCGCAGGCTATGGAAATTCCAACAGGACTCAGCACCACCGCACTCAGCACGCGTCAACCAAGAATGTCTTAAAAAGGAGGTTCCTCGCTTCATTTCTACCGCACAATGGCCAACAAAATCTCCGGATCTCAATCCGTTGGACTTTTGCGCCTGGGGCATTTTGGAGATTAAGGTTCTCACTAAAAAATACCAAAGTATCGATCATCTCAAGACGGCGCTTCGCCGGGAATGGGCCAAAATACAGCAGAGCCACTTTCGTGCAGCCTGTGATGGTTTTGTCGGACGTTTGAAGGCCATAATTCGTACCAAAGGTGGCCAATTCGAACAAATCTAAACTGATTCTAAAATTTGATGTTATTTCCCAACATTTTTTGCTTTTGAACAATAAAATTAAAAAAATATAGCGCTTTACTTTGTTGCATTATATATCAGCCACCCTGTAGCTTCTAAGCCCTCACGCCTAGAGGCTGGGGATACCTTACAATGACTTCTACCGTAGCTATCATAACGGAGAAGAAGAGGTACATCTAGCACTTGGGCATCCAAAATTATTTCCAGATGTTTTTAGGCTACAGCAGTTAGCAAAACTATTAACAAGGGTCCTGCTCATAAGCCTTACACTTCTCGAGTTCTACGTAAAAACTATATTCGAGTAGAACAGATTTCCTTTATTTCGATTTGCTACAGGTGTTCCGTAAACTGTTTACTACGGCGATTTCAATAAATACTCTGACCGAATTTCATCTCAAACGGATGAATCTGTAGGAGAGATCTATGAGAACACATATCTGAGAAGAACTCATGAGAATATAGCTGAAATGGCAAGTGAATGGAATACTCTAGGCAATGAAATAAGGGGCAGATCCAGTAATACCCATGGAAAACAAATTAAAAATAAAGTTGACTCGATGGGAAATACTTGCAAATGAGCCTATGAGAGACACGATTTAATAAGAAAAGGCAAACAGTTTTTTCTTATCCATACAAATACAGGAAGTCGCCGTAGTCTAGTAGGTAGTGTGTTGGCTTATTAGACGTAAAGCCAGGGTTCGAGCCCCAGGCCAGACATCAAAACAAAAATGCAAAAAGTATTTCTTCGCGCGATTTCTTCTCTGCAGATTTCTGGCAAAAACTCTGAGAGTAAATAAATTGCCATGAAAAGTTTCTCAAAAAATCTCTCGTTCGGAGTCGACTTTAAACTGTAGGTCCCACCACTTATGTATAAAATTAACACACACAACATAAGTGGTGTGAGAAACTAGGTCAATAATCCTGACTGAAGGGTTGTAATGACCAATTATGTATGTATGTACAAATACAGAAGAGTTCATATCATAATTCCACGAGAAATCCAAAGTATTGATGGACGGGAACAAATGTCGTAATAAAGTTCCCTACGTACGTAATCACAGACTGAAATGTTCGAGTAAATTAAAAGATTTTCAGAAAAGATTTCATCATCCAACAAGCATTGTAACACTTTTAAAATAGCCATGCAAAATGGAAAACAATGCAGAGATCGAGCTGACTAAACGAAAATTTAATAACAGAACCTGCATTAAATATTACAGCCTACTCTGTACAGCATTTTGGTGGTATCGGAATAAACCGCAATGGTTCAACCGGCAAACTTCGAATGGTCACACCAGAAGTCTTTAGTTATTCAAATTTATGTGCCATTGTGCATCAGAAAAGTTTATTTTCTATTCATCTTCAATGTTAACGTGTGTATGAGTGTGTGAATTTATTTTAACGATAGCTTTTGCATAAATAAGTCATTCTCTCTCCCTTGCAAGTCGTTAGACTTATCATAATGCAAATACTCAACCAAAAATATATATCCTTACACACATCCTACTCTCTTCCCTATACTCCTTATACCCATACATACACATATGGAAATGAAGCAAATTTTCTTGTGCTGATTTTCTTTTCAGAATTCATAGCAACAAAGGATAGAAAAGAATATTTCCACATGTGAGTGTAAGTACTCTTGTATTTGTTTAGAAATCTTTCTTAGTTTACCTTTAAGTTCTTCTATTCTGTTCTGGTTCTATTCATTCGTTAAGTTTTCCACAAAGATAAGATTTTTTCTCTCTCTCTCTCTCTCTCTCTCTCTCTCTCTCTCACACTGATTTATTTTCCTTTTTCTTTGAATGAAAAATATTCCGTTTAGATTTTGTTTCTTTCAACAAGATGTTGTCGAAGGCTGTTGCTCTCATACCTGTATCTATAAGCAGTACGTACTGCTAGGTAAACAGCAAAAGGAAATGAAAACAACAAAAATTTTATTTCATAAACAAATACTGAATGATATTGAGGTTGTTGCTGTTATTGCTGCTGTTGCTGTTGTTATTATTGCTGCTTGAATGCTTGAAAGAAATAAATGTTGATAATAAATCTTGTAGAAATTCTCAAAAAGTTTTCTTTTTTTTTACTGCACTGTATAGCTACATAAGGGTATGCATGTGTTTGTATGCAAATATGTATACGTATAGGTATGTTGCGTTAGGTATTCTTGTGATATCTATTGACCTCATATAAGCAAATGGGCTCTTTACAGACGACTGGTATTTGCACGATGATTTGTTTTTTTTTTTTTCTTGAGATACTCGTAAGGCGCTATTGGATTTAGCAGGTGTATTAAGTTGCTTAAGTTTTACGGATTTGCTTGTCATTTAGTTAAAATACGAGATAAATGCAATAAATTTCTTATTGAATCAACTGCTGTAGAAATATGTTACATACGCATGCTTACACCAGAGATGAGCAATGAATTGTTTTTCGCTACTCATAAGAATTCATGAAATTTAGAATATAAGTGAGTCAACAATATTGAAATTTAACTACTCTGCTCTGATTCATTCGTACTCACTACAACGTTGATTTATAAGTACAGGTTGCAATGAGTATGCGTACAACGTTGACATTAAACTCATACCATTCGAAATATGTTTGATTTAGATTCATTTCATTTAGATTCATAACTTTAGAAAAATGCTTATAAATGATTAGAGTCACTCGAATTAAAATTTACAGTCTTAGTTACTGTTAGGCTTTTACAAACAAAAGAAAAAAGACACAAAAGCAAAAAAGACAGATCAGCAAGCAGAGCACACACACAACCATCTAGTGAGTATTTTAGTGTTCGTACGCCAATCATACTTATTTTGTGATTCGTGTGTGTATGTTGAGTCATGGAGAGTCGAAATCAACAACATCATACGTGTTGTTAAGTAATGAATATGATGAGTACTTCAAACTTTGAATATAAGTAGAGGTTCCATGATATTAAAATAAGTATAAATACGTATAAGAAATTTTGAGTATGATTCGATTGTACTCATCTTTTTGAATACTCATTGCTGATCTCTGGTAGACACTTGCATAAGGCTAAGTTTTTGGTCTACCAAAAAACCCCTGGATACACGCGAACTTTGCATGGGAAACTATTTCCTGTTTAAATATTAACCATCTGACAGCCAAGCTAGAATTTTTCTCCATCGATGTGTTAGTTAGCATCCTCATGTAAGCCCCTGATGGAACAGAATGCTTCTACATAGTGGGAACGGATATTTAGAAAGGTATGCTTAATGAAAGGGTAAATAATGCAAACAAAACCTCTTCTCAAACCAACTGAGTTTGAGACAATCAAAAATTTTTGGAAAACTATAATAAAAGGAAGCATGAGTGATGCATCAGATTATACAGGAATAATGTAAGGTTGGTAATCGGTTGTCTCGAGCCCTACATGTAGGTTATGTAAGTCTGGAAATGAATCATCAGAACGCATTCTTGGAATCTGTGGGGCATTAAGGCACCAAAGATGAAACACCGGAGTGCATATCAAGTGCTAGGCAGGGGAGCAGCATGCTGAAATTTGTCAGAATAATGGGCTTGGAGTAGACATTATAAAAATACCATATAGAGTTTGAGGAAAGTACAATAGATCGTATGATCGCTGTACTAAGTCATCTCTTCACGACGATAACATTAATGATAATAAGCAGGTAATAATTCTATGGTAACATGTTACCGTGGATCCATTACAATAACTTCCAGTAAACGTTGTCGTTAAGGGACCCACTTTCTTTCACCAATCAGATTAAATTTGTTGCGATTCTACAACAATTAAGCAACAACTCTCAAGTAGAGTTGAATGCCTGAAATTTTTTTAATTTTTTCTTCCAGCCTTTCGATCATTCTTACCAACTGTAGCTTAAGTCGGTTCTAATTTTCTTCCTTTTTTTTTACAAGGAAATGCTTCAAAGATTTTTATTGCTTTTGCCATTCACTTTATTCTTCTTAAATGTCAATTGTATGCTTAACTGAGGACAATATCGTGTTGTTGTTGTTGATGATTCCTTTCAGGTATTCTTTTTTATTTCTTCCCCATGCATATGCAATATTTTGTAGGAGAATTTTAGGGAGAAGTACTTTCTTATTTTTTATTTCTTTCTTTCTTGATATGCAAAGATTTCAGACAAAGATGCATATGAAAATGGGTGAGACACAGAGAAAAATTATAATCCAGCTTTCGAAAGGAGTATTAAATATGATCCAATAGAACATACTTGAGCAATCAATATTTAATTGTCGTAGAAATGGTTTCTCGAAATGAAGTAATTGATAATACGGATTTAATGGATAAATTTCTTAAAAACAACTTCGAAGTTAAAAAAAAGTTAAGAACAAAAGTTCAAGGTTAGAAGCAAAAAAAAAAATTAAAAATTTGACCTAGTTTCTCACACCACTTATGTTGTGTATGTTAATTTTATACATAAGTGGCGGGACCTACGGTTTAAAGTCGACTCCGAACGACAAATTTTTTTGAGAAACTTTTCATGGCAATTTTATTTACTCTCAGAGTTTTGCCAGAAATCTGCTGAGAGGATATCGCCGAAGAAATACTTTTTGTATTTTGTATTGATGTCTGGCCTGGGGCTCGAACCTTGGCTTTACGCCTAATAAGCCAACACACTACCTACTAGAGTACGGCGACTTCATATATACGTACATAATTGATTATTACAACCCTGCAATCAGGATTATGGACTTAGCCACTCACACCATTTTAAAGTCGACTCCGAATGACAGATTTTTCAGAAACTTTCTCATGGCAATTTTATTTGCTCACAGAGTTTATGCCAGAAATCTGCTGAGATGAAAGCGCCTAAGAAATATTTTTTCATATTTCATGACATTGGGTTTGAAGCGTAACCTAGCATCTAATAAGCCGGCAAACTACCTATTAGATTACGATGGCTACAGTACTAGTTGCTTAGAATTGAATCGACAAATTCAAACTGTCTGCAGCACTTTCTCATGAGCAATATTTTCAACAGTGCGTATATGGCGATGATGCCCAAGCCTAATCCCGTCTATAAGGCATTCTGT